>CM034153.1:705237153-705924330 GCA_019776745.2 Taxus chinensis | reverse complement strand
AATACGAAGATAATAGGATTCAATGATTGCGTGAAGTGCTATATCTCTACAATGGTTGCTTGTCATGTCTTGCTAGGGAGACCATGACAATGACTTTGAAATGATCTAAGAAGGGAGGGAAAATATAGTGAGGGTGTGTAAGAATGGTAACAATTTCCATCGTTTATCATTGCAAGAGGAAGGCAGAAAGTAGTGGAGTCATATGGCAATGCATAAAGAAAGTAGAGAGGAATAATACACAACAAATAAATAAAATGTTGTGTTGAGGACCATAGAAGAAAATCTCAAAAGTTGAGAAATGGGTGAAAGAGGAAGATGACATCAATTGAGAGTGCATTGTGATTTAGAAAAAAAGTGCGAGGAAAAGGCCAAAGAATGCAATTCAACCTGATGATAGTTTGGAAGAGTATTGCGCCTAAAACAAAGGATGAAGGAAAATATGTGAAGGTCAAGGAAGATGACCTAAGATCGCAGATAAAGGTGATAGAGTAGGAATGGATAAAGTTGTGTGGAACCCATGTGATAGAAACGATAAGAGAGATTACATAGCTAAGTGAAGAGGAGGGCACAAGATTGGAAATCGCAGCTGAGGGAAATGAAGAATACATAGATAAAGGAGAGTGTAACAGTGGGGACACATTGCCAAAGGGAGAAGGATAAAAATAAGGTTCCCTAAAGGCGATAAAGGAAGTGTTATTGGTGAAGGAAGTTGCGGTGTTGCACAATGAGAATAACACAAAAGGAGAAGATATTCATACATATCTTGAAGGAAAACATGGAGAGGAACACATGAGTGATGGTTGGACATTATTTGGAAGGAAAAATAATAGGTAGATTAGATTTCCTTGTAGGCAACAAGTGAGGAGCAACCAATGGTAAAGTTTATGGAATTGCATGGAAGAGATAGTACAAAAGGAGGAATGATGGAGGAAGAGATCTACATACATCTCATAAAAGGAGGTGAAGAGGAGGTCACCAAGGGAAATACACACAGAAAGAAGTTGTCAAAGTCGAGGGAAGAAAATAGAAGGTCTGTAATTGGAAAGGAGGCCATGGTACAGAAAAATGAATACACAAAGAGGAAGAGGATGATCTTGTAGGAGAGAAGTCATAAAAGGGATGTGATGAAGAAATAAGGGATAGGGCGCACAAGATAGTTGGATATGGTCAAATATCCATAAAGGAAGAAAGAGATGTCAAGATACTAGCTAATTATGACCTAGTGTTCCGTGGGTCAAGAAAAATTGGAAAGAAATGTTGTAAAGGAAAAATGGGTAGGGGGATAAGTGGCGCGTAGAAGAGTAGATGCACCGAAAGTGCTAGACCATGGAAGAGAAAGGCCACAAAAAAAAGGATGTTAACCTTGGGAAGGATGGTTATTGAGAACACCAAGCCTAAAGAAGAAAGTTCACATTAATGCCCAATCCCTCTTTACGCAAATCACCAGCTGGGAAGGCTGATTATCCACATTGTGAAAAGTAGCTATGAGAAACTTGATCCCCAACGCGTCATTGATCACTCTGGAAAAGGTCATAAATTGTGTGAATTTGTTAGCCAAGGGAAAACAAAGGTTTTAAGAGACTTGTAACTTATTGACCCTATATAAAATAAAGAGATGTATTTACACCCAACATCATCCTTTTTGTTAACAAGTGAAAGGTTTCCATTAGTGTATTGGCTGATAATTCTATGTGATATGGGACAAAAGTTGAAGTGATGATTCAGAAGGTTGTTAGGAATTTGGAAATAAAGGTAGACGCACAAGAAAATACGGTAATAAAGTTATTCTTAACTTCATGGTTTATATTGAAAAGAAAATAGGAAGAGCTAGGTGTTTCAGAGGGTGTCTACGCATAGCATTGTCTTGGTATATTAAAACTATCAACTCAACATCCACAAAAGTTGGCCATCCCATCATTGATAAAAAGTGTGTTAAGAAATATTATGGGATTTGTGTAGAAGTAGGGAAGCGAGGTAAGCAAACTATAGCTTAATTGCATGTTTTTATGGTCTATATTTGGACATAGTGTTGTGTTCACAAATGATCATCGTTGAGTTTGGTGATCATGCAACAAGTTGTAATCTTGAGTTTTGACTATAGGGGCTATCTTAGGACACCTAGATACAACTCCTTGGCCTATAAATAGCACCTATAATCAAAACTCAAGATGACAACTTCTAGCATGATCACCAAACTCAACAATAACATGCAGACTAAAACAATTTTTGAATCTTTAGAATAATTTTGTTTCTATATTAGTTGCATGTACGGCTTAGTATGAGCTTGTCCCACTACTAAGGGTTGTAAGTAATTTTGTAAATCTTTTTATTATGTATTGTGTTCATCTTGAAATTTTTTAAGATATGTATTATTTATATTTTTGTTATTTTTTTATTCCAATTAAGGGCTGACATTGAAACTTATGATAAATTAAAGAATGAAAATTGAATAAATGCATCTGTATGATATAAGAAGGCAGTTTGATCTAATTTTATGTGTGTTAAACTAGTTGTGGTTGGGCAATATATGAAACATTGCATGAATTAAAAGTTAAATTGTAATTTTGGATTAAATTCTATGAATTTGATTGGATTGAACACACCATTATTTCAATCATTCTTGTGATTCATAAATTCTAAGGAACAAAATTAATTTGTTCTTATAGTCTAATCTTATGTATACAATAAATTTCATCCCCTTAGAATTTTGGCTAGGATTTGTGAGAATTTAAGTTGTGTGCCAAGTTTTCTGAATTTTGTTTTCTATCATATAAGGTTGTTGCGTTTTCTCTTAGTTGTTTCAAGATAGGACGAGATTTTGAAGTTATTTTCTACCTTACCCTTCTATCCTTTAGAGTTTATTCATTGGATATAATTTAGTGTAAGTTATCTTATCCTACTTGTCCCTCAAAGAGGTAACAAAATTCACTTAGTTCTCATTGAGCTATACGGTCGAAGTTTTCCATACCTTGGGTTCTATTTCCAGCAAGGGTCTAAAAATGAGTGGGATTGACTTCTCATCTTCTATTGAAGCCCGTGTCAATACTTGAATCAAAATAGAAGAGGTTGAAATACAAAATGTAGAGAGAGATACCCTATAGCAACCAATGATTAGCACCTTTGGCCCAACATGTTGACGTGGGAGACAACACAATTACCTAACATGTAGATCAAGTGAGTAATAGAAGAGACAATACAAAACAACTGAAGCAGTAAATAAAAACACATTTGAAAATTGAATACTCGCAAAATAATGCAATTATATTCAATAAGAAAGGATTGGGTATACTAAATACTTAAACAAAGCACGATAAGGCAGACAGGAAGGGCAATATTCCTAGACTGTGGATGGCCAACAACACTGAGAATTAGAATTCTTGTGATCAGAAAGCGGGAAATATTGCCTAATTAATTTTTCTTACCATGGGAGATGTGTGTTATAGGTTATAGCTTGTCCATTCGATGTTATGTGCATCCATTTTGGTCTCTTGTTATAGAATTACCTATATCTATGTATCATTACAAGAAAATAGCTCAAAAAAGGAACAGTTACGAAAACAATCAATCTTCCATAACGATTCATAGTTTTCCTTCTTAAATGGGGGTAATTGGACTTCCAGGTGTGCAGTAGACTGGTAGTTACTATAACATGGTGCAGACTCGAGAACTAACATTTGGCATGGTGTGATGTGGACCAAAGAGTCCATATGGCCACTAAGTTATCCGCATGGTTTTAATGTAGGATGCAACACACCTTAGCATTTTACAAGAGAGAAAGGATATGCAAAGATGTCACGATTGGTGTGCATAACATGGTGATGCAAAAATTTCTTGAGCATGTGCGAAGGAACACGATATTATGCAACATTCCTTATTTTTTGGTCTCGAAACAGGGTGTATTAATCAAGTTGAGTGAAGCCTGGGAGATGACAAATTTATTGGGATGATAGTGCGAAGGTTTTTGAAGATCAACCTTCCTTAAAGTCCTTACTTTCGTAGGCTAGATAAACTTTGTAGTAGAGCAGATTCTACGATGGACCATTGAAATAGCATAAGAGTGATACATATATTTTTGATCTAGGGAATGCCTGTTAGATTGTGCAAATGGGTGATGTATAATCTGTATGTGACCAAAAACAAACAAGACTGTCACAATGAAAAGGTAATCTTTAGGGAATCTGCTTGGATCCACCAAAGTGTCAATCTACACACATAGCCTTATCTGAAGTTTAGAAGAGTGAAACTTCCAAGTTACACTGATAGAAGTGTCCAAAGGGAAAAAAATGAAGAATAAAAACTCTTCAATTATTTCTTGATAAATATACTGAATTAGATTTACTTCCGAAATCCTTGCATCATGTGGTTGATGAAATGATAAATATACTGAATTGGATTTACTTCCAAAATCCTTACATCATGTGGTTGATGAAATGATAAATATACTGGATTGGATTTACTTCCAAAATCCTTCCATCATATGGTTGATATTGTCGTCAGACATGTTGAGTGATTATCCAAGTGTGTAAATTATCGGTATTTGCATTTATTCAAACCCCAAATCCACATATTTTTTGAGAGGAACTATTATTTCTCATTGCTCGATTTTGGACATATATAAATTTTCCCGTAAATATTCCAAGTGGAGATTGAGTTTGACTAAGAAAGTGGGCTCAAATGACAGTATTGTTCTCATATAATTGGAAAATTAAGCTTTGATGTATAGACATATATAAACTTCAGCAATTAAAATATGAGAACCCTTGCCTACATGGGATAGCCAATGTATAGTGGAGATGTGACATGCGGCCAACCTATTGTTTAAAGAATGTGGGTGGTAGTTGGTGACAATGTTTGATGACTCCCTAATACGCCTTCAAAGTCACGCAACAAGATGAAAATTGTTAGTGTTTCATCTATTTTTTCAGTGATCTTAATGACATCTATATGAAACTTATCTCTAAGAGTTTACAACTGACTAATGGAGTATTACAGACTTCTATGGTGTCTCCCTACAGACCTATCCTAGACTAGACTATTTTCTCATAAGGACATTCAACAAACTCAGTTGGGGCTCTACTTCATTGTTTATTAACTCACCACACTTTTATCTACCACCTTTTCCTCTCTTTTAACTTTGATAAACTCATCCTTATCATAGGCGACACCTCCCCACTTCTCTCTTTGTGTTGGATCTCTCTTCCTGCTTAAATTTAAATTTTGAACTTGAGTTAATTAATTGTATGAGCCATAAAGACATGAGACCAAGAAACATTAAATACACTCATATAAGCACAAAAGAACTTTTTGAAGAAAAATAGAAATAAGGATGCCAAAACATTAAGGTAATTTCAAAATTCAATAACTGATTCAATTTTTCCAAGGATAGCAGTAACTGCACATTCCAAAGACGCATGGGATATTTTACAAAATTTCTATCAAGGTCATGTCAAGATGAAGCTAGTTAGATTATAGATGTTAAGGAGATATTTTGAAACTCTACCGATGAAGTGTAATGCCCCTCCCATTACCACCTCTTGATTGTAGTTGCGTGGGCTCGAGTTGGCCCTTGATTTGAGTGAGTTTGTTGTTCTTGCATCATGCTTACGATATGAATAATTCATAAAATGAAACAATTAAATGGAGTGTAAGAAAAATAGTACTACCTTTCTAAAATTAGAATATTAGATGTTGATGAAGGATAAAAGTAATTGTATGGAGATCTATCTTCGTATCTCATCGCTCCTTTAAAGTCAAGAGTACAATCATCTATATTTAAGAAATCTCTAAAATTCAAGCTTCCATGACACTTTATTTATGGTAGGAGTCAAGCCTCAGTGCAACATGAGTTAACACCACCTCTATGGATGAAGAGACTCCCATTCGTCGTGTTATCATTTCCATCCTAGCGGAAGGCTCGATGGACATTCATAACCTCTTTCCACGATTGTAAAATATTGGTAGCATTTAAATTAATCATTTGTAATAATAAAATAATAAGGGCAGTTTTGAAGTGTGCTTTCACGAACTAACCCTTTGGAACTCTTGAGGTGCCTTCTACTTGTGTGGTGATGTCATTATTCTTACGATCCTTTATACTCGAGAGCATTCATGAATCTTGAATTTTGAAACATATATATGTATAAGCGCGTATAATGTTAAAAGTTGATCTAACTAAATTTCATTACAATATAGATAAAAGGATCCGCATAATTTCCGAATGAGGAAACTAACGCATTAGGCGAGTGTTTTAATGGGAGTGGGTAAGATTTTGGTTAAAGTGAATTTTAAAATAATAAAACAATAACGACAATAAGTTATTTTAAATGTTTGAGAAAATTGAATGATTTAAATCATTTGAAATTTAAAATGTTAACAACAAAACAAAAATGAAAAGAAATAAATTATCAAATAATCTTAAATCCCTCAAAGTTTTGTTGGAGCCAATGCCAACCTCAAACCAAGAAATAATTAATAGAAAAATTTGGTTAATATGAGATTTCATCCGTGAGAGAATTTTTGGTCTGTGTGTTGATGAATGAAGAAGGTTTCTAGGCAAAGGATGGTATTGACAAACTCATTTGTTTTGTTTGAAGTTTTCTTGGTGTGAAAGCTGAGTGGAGTAGAAGACTTGTATGGAATTTGGCTTTCCTATTTTTCTCCAACAAATTAAGCACAAACTTTATGAAAGAAGATGCACCTAGATGTCTCATATAGGCTTTAGCTTTGTCATAGTCCTTGTGGTCGTTAAACTCTATTACGACTTTCTCTTCACCATTTTGGGTTTCGTTTGATTGATTTCAAGTGAAAATGGTGAACCTTATTTTAGCACCTGAATGTAATCCTCCTCCCGCATGCCAACAGTGAGGTATGGTTTTTTTCAGCAAATTCATAGTATAGTCTTCAGCTGGAATGTAAAAGACCTTGTTGACAATTTTTGCACTTGTGCAAAAATGGGAAAATCGAAACTTCATCGTTATGTTGAAAAGTTTTGGGTGAAGTATACCTAAGCTAAAGGAAGTTTCGATGTTATCATTTATTTCTGAATTAGTTACGAGATTAAGTGAAATCTATAGTTATGTGTGCTATATCAAAACAGAACAGATCACATAGTCTATAATTTCGTGCCATCTTTAGCAAAAGAAGACAAAGCCCTAAATGACAACTATGTTGTCTTGATTAAGATGACATATTACAAATAAGGTGAAGTGCTGAGTTTTGAAGCAACAAACAAAAATGTAGATTACAGAAAGTCGGATTTCTTTACTGAATGTTACAAGTTCTCATCAATGTTCTTTCCTTCATGATTAAGGCATTCAATTATGATTATTAGTTGTTTAGTTCATTATACAGTCCATACAGAAAATATAGAATACTGAAAGAAATACACAACTCATTTTTAGAATTCAATGTTTTATTCACAAGGAGAGTCAAATGTTTCCCACACAAGCCGTGGGATGTAACTGAAAAGTAAAGTAAAACTACTAAAAATAAAGGTACACATGTATGAACCCAAAGGTACACATGTATGAACCCAAAGGAGTATGAGTGAACCCATCATTGCCTTTGGGTTTGTGTTCTTAGATTGAAGCATTTTCATCTTCACCTTTGTTTCTTCTTCATCTTCATTGTAGAAGCCATTGTAATTGAAAAAGAAGAAGAGAATTAACTGTCAGTTACGAGCTCAAGGATCAATTCATATTCCTACATTATCCTACCTTGTGCATATGAATCTTCTCCTAACAGGAGATGTATTCTACTTGAAGAACAAAACTACATGCATGCTTTATTCACTCAGAAAGAAGAAGGAGAAAAGAAAGAAGAAAAGATGGACATAAGAGAGGCCAAAAAGCCTAATTATTTTCTATCTATTTTCCTAAGTGTGCAGCTTCAGGTTGCAACCAAAAGGATAAAGGCAAAAACTAGTTGCTACGAGAAATAAAATAAATTCAAAGATAGTTGCTACGGGAAAGGATAAATTTTCAAATTAGAAGAAATAAGTTGTCCATCAGATTATACAATACTGAGATACAAATGATTTGTAGTTATAGAAATAGAAGTCATTTAGAATGAAAACAGAGATGCTGCCATATCAAAGAAGTACAACTATCTATACAAGGGATTGTTCAAATACAAATACAACTACAAGTGAAGCTCAAGTACAGAATTGAAGTACAAAAGAAGATGGAACTACATTTTTACAAGACTCGAATTGTTCAACATGTAGGAGTTGTAGACGGAGTTCCAGAAATAATATGTTATGGGTAGGTTCAAAAAACAATATACACTATTTTCAGAAAAGTTAAGAATATTGTTATAGTTAAGCATTTAATAGATGTGATTTTTAGAAAACAATGGCATTTCAAACACTCATGTCATGTAGAATTTCAATGTTCAAGTGATGACAATGTTGAAAGTTTGAAGCAAATACTCTCAAAAGGTGCTACAGAATTTCAGGAAAAATCAAGTTGATCCTGAGACAATGAATTGTAACAAATGGATTCTCTTTAATATAGAATTGAACCAAAGATTTCAGAATGGACCTGAAGTAATGTACAAAACCTGTATTTACAGAAATTCATAACCATCTTCTACAATATTCTAAAAAAATGGTGAGATAAAAGTTGTCCTCACACAAAGCACTCATACAGAGAGGAGGCTGAAGTACAAATGTCCAGAAAGAAGAAAATACTCCATATTCACCACAATAAAACAAAGGAAGGTACAAAGTAAATCAGAATTTCATAAAAAGAAAACACATGATCACAGAGTATTTTCAAAGTTCATTTCATCAATGGCCAAGAATGACAGATACCTAGAACTCAGAAAATATAGATGTATAATTCATGATGCAGATTGGGCTAAAGAACAAACTCATTTATAGACAATCAAATGGTCAGAAATTTCGACCAAACGGATGATGAAGTGAGAGGTCCATAGGCCCACGTGAGGTTTCAAACTCAGAAGTCAATCAGGAGAAACAAATCACATAAACCAAAAATATTTCTAGACATTCAGTGATACATTTAAAGAAGAAAAGAAAAGGAAGTTTATGCATGTAAGAGAGATTACCTAGAAATGACTATGGTAGTCAAGAAAAGAAACCTTAGCTTTCAAAAATATATAGAAGCACTAATGGTATAGAGGATAAAAGGAAAGAGAAAAGCTTAAAGAAACAATAATGGTGGCCCACACTTTGACCACTGCACAAAAACCATGAAACCGAAATAACAGAGAATATTTTGCAAAGAAGGAGCTCCAAAATACAGCAAATGCTGAGCTCCAACCAAAACAGAATAATGGCTCAAGAGGAAAATTTTCTAGGGCTTCGCGTATACAGCCAAAAAATCCAAATGAATGTGCTTTAGGGTAAAGTTCCCTTTATTTCCTGAACCCAAGAAATGGGTTAACTCAAAATCAACTACAATCAAGATCAACGATCGCTAAAGATAGGGTCAAAGATCAACGTCCTCAGATCATCACAACAACCAATGCTAACCATGGTTAGGATACCACCATCTATTTTCAATGTGGGTCAGAACCCTAAGCACAGGTCATAAATCAGTGGTTTGCTATCAAACAAGGTATAGAGATCAACGAAAAAGAACAAGGCACGAATTTTAAAAAAAAACCACAAGGATTATAGTTTACCTGACTAGAGTTGTTGCCACCACCCAAGTCACCGTGGAAGGGGACAGCCCACGTGCTCACTAAACAAATTGTTGCAAATGAATTTTAAAAGTATAACCCAAGTGCATACCTGAAATAATTTTGAAGGGGCGACCAAATCATATATCATGATCACCGAAAAGGTGAATATTATAATATTCCAAGGCCGACATAATCAAAGGAGTGGTCGAATGTATTATGATGGATATGCCATGGCAAAAGGAGATATCAATATTAGAACTTGTGCACATAGTAGGTGGTCCCCATAGGAGGAATTATCTTTGCAAATATTGCTAAGAATTGTAATTATTTTGCTCACATATAGGGAGTTGTATTTTGCATGCATTCACAACATGACAGAATAGAGAGGAAGACAGAGTTGCATGTTCATGGAGAGAGACTTGCCTAGCAAGCAACCTTATTTTTAGCAAATTATTCACCCTTCTTTTCTTAAAAATAGAACAGTTAACTTCAATTTGACTGTAGTGTAAGTAAGGCTAATAATTCCTATTTGTAATTGCATGCTCTATTTTTCCCTTTATCTATTATTAAATAAAGGATAAAAATAGATGCATGGGTGTGTACAAGCCTTAGGCTTCTTTTAGGGAGAGGGTGAATTTTATTTTTGTTCTATATTATGTGCCTTTGCAAAGGACTTCGGAAATTCTAGAGGACTTTTTGGATATATGAGTACTGAAGAAAATTTTTCCAGATTTTTTCTCTGAGTGTGAAGTATTTTCTACCTTTCCAAGTTATTTTGTAGTCTTGTGTATGTTTATATTAATCTTGTGAATGTAAATTACCTGATCAATCACCTTACCCTACTGCAAATTCAGTCTTTTCTGCTTAATTTTAATGTGCATGTTAACTTATTAGTACTGTTTTGATTCTCCCTCAGTATAATCAAGTTTTTTTCCCTTAGATGTTCTGTAGAAAAACTATTGGTTTGTGCATCAAAAATCCTTCCAAAATCAGTTGTGCATATACTCAGTCAAAGTCCTCTTACAAATTTGGTGTATCACCTTAGTTTTAATCATTTTACAGTCATCTTTTACTCTCAAACTATCATAAATCAGTTTAGGATACACCAATAAGGAACCGGCCTTGATACCGGAGACTCACCTCAAAATAGGTATACCCACAGACCTGAGGTGTTTCCATTTTATCTACGAAAGAGAGAGATCAATTGTGCAAGCTTATAAAACATGCAACCATCTCTTTATAGGGTGCACTTTTGAGAAATAACAGACCTCGTTGGCCATGGAGATTTTACATTATTTGGAATTCCTCAGAGAAGACTAATTTAACCCTTACACCAGGCATGGAAAATGTTTGATAAAATGCTTGAAAGCATGTGGTTTCATGGACAACATGTACTACTAGAAGAGCACGAATGGTTTTGTTGAAAATGGCTTGGAAAATATCATACAAAAAAAATGTAATTATTAGCCCCTCCTTTGTTTGTTTGCTACCATTCTATGCCAAATTGGGGATATGGAGCTTGGTATGTACAAAACAGATTTTTTTTTTGTTTTAAAAAAAAGAGTGTTGGAAGTTTAAAAGCAAATTCATTTTGAACATGTGTAAAGCTACACCCCATAACTTTTTTTTGGTTTACCATCTTGTGCCAAAATGGGGGTTGGACAAGGCATGTGACTTGTTCGACAAATTGTATAAGAGAAATGAGTCCTTGGGGATGCTTTTCTTGCGTGATGTGGCAATTTTGGTATGAATAATGTGGAAGCACAAACAAGGCATGTGCACAGTTTAAAAAAATGTCTCAAAAAAATGGAGTGGTTAAAGTTGATTGCTGTCATGTTTGACAAAGTATGCAAATGTGGGACTTCATGCTATGCATGAGAACTGTTTGCTAAAATGCCTGAAAGAATGTGGGTTCATGGATAGTAATGATTGTTGAATGAGCACAAGAGGTATCTATTGAAAATGCATTGGAGGCCCTTGACATTACCAATGATCCCATCAAGAACTCTATTTTTTTTGTTTTGTTTTAATGGTGTGGCGAATAGACATTTGACTAAGAGCATATGCTACAGGGGTAGGGGTTTTGAAATAGTGAACGGGAAACAAACAAAGCATAATAAACAATGGAATTTGGTCCGTTGTTGTAGCCTAAAATCCCTTGCAGACATGTGTGCTTGGATTAGAGGCATGAGGGTGGTCTTAAGCTCCAATATATTCTGGTATTGGGAAAAATGAGAGCTTTGGAAAAATTACAGAAAACCATCAAACTATGAATAAAATTAGTGTTTGTTAGATTTAATAATGGGGAAAAATTCACTATGCTTGTAACCCGGTCAACGAATGCTCTGGTTGTGGACTCATATCTTGTGCACACATAATTGACTTGGAGCCCCTCATACCGCTTCGTTTCCCACGCATGCATGTTCATCTCAATTTATCCTTGCACAATTTATGTTTTCTAGTTTTCTTAATTTCAATGGAGTTGTAAATCGAACTAAAGAAGAGTAAATTTTGGGTGAATAAAAAAAACGTGTTTCCTATAGAAAATGGTACCTCTATTTGGTATGCAGTTGAAGAGAATCCATGAATGTAAACACTACTCTCTCCTTTACCTTGTTTTGTAATGCATTTAGGAGCCTAGCAGTTTAGTTCACAGCTTTAAACAGTTGCTGAAAGTTAAAAATATAGTTTGGTTTTGACCCACCGTTTTGGCCATAGGTGTGGAGATAGATTTTGACTTCCACATACATCTAATATTTATATGAGAAAATCACAACAAACCCTCTGTTTGGAGAAAAACATCCCACAAACTAGCTTTCCTGATAGTTTTTATAGGTCTTCAGTCATTGGGGGACAAGGCTGCTTAGGTGCATTTACGATCGGTAGCTCCAGAAGGATGAACACCATTTTAATCATGTTTTTTAGTTTGGGGTTCCATTAGCTCTGAGTGTTTCCCTGTATATAGGGGAATAGGTAGGAATTTTTTCCCTTGTGTGTTTGAGTCTCGAAGATGGTTTTCAAATGTTGATTTTGAGCAACTTGTCTAAATTTGACATTTTTGGAAACTTGTGTCTAATTGGTGAAAACTGTCATATGACCTTACCCAAGCAAAATAATGATAGGAAAACTTTGTAAAAATTAATACATGACTTTCAGAAACTTTTTGTTAACAGTTTCTTGTAAAGAAATTGATTGTGGAAAAATGGTGTTTTCTGTCTCCTTTATCTCTCTCATTGGCTTTGCAAATGAATTAAAATGGCATTGCATTGCTTACTCTTTTTTGAAGTGTGTTGAATATAGTTTCATAATTGTTAGAAAACTCCAAAAATCGTAAATTGTGCATGATTGTAGTTTGATGACATTCCAGATGTTGTGCTGACCATACGGTGGTTACTGGTACACGGAACAAAAACCAAATGGTAGCGTTACTGGAGTTTTTGTAATGTGGATTATTGTTGAAAAATACATGTAATATTAAATTGATGTATCAACACTATGTTTATAATCATGAATGTTATTTATGGATTATGTTGTGATGAGTGAGATATTATAATGTATTGGTATCCTAGGGAAAACAGGCATTCTATTTTAAGGATGATTTTGATTAGAGGTATATATCTTGCTAATGGTGTAGATGTACATTCTAACTAGAAATGAAATGAACATGTTATAATTGTGCTCTTATGTGAATGAAGTGATTTTGTATTCTTGCGCGTGTTACCAAAATGCTCAGAACACTCAGAAGTAATAAAAATACCTTATTTAAGAATGGTTATGGTTGACCACTTTTAGGAGGTTATTATTTAAAAATTCACACAACTGACCCCAATTTATCAACCCTTGAGAAGGTTACCCAACTGAGCACTGGGTTAATTGGGTTTCATTCACCTTGTCGGGTTTAAGTGAAGTTTTGATCTCTAGATGTTTCTCAAAGGGATTGTCTTGTTAATATGTGTCTTTGTGTTAGATACCACCTAATATTTTCTCCGAGATATGCCTTGAAAAAAATCTTCTCATGTGTTCCTAAAGGCCTAGTAGTACTTTTTAGGCATGTGTGTCAAAAGTATTTCTTATGTTCATGGAAGTATGCATGCTATTATAGTTAAGGATGCAATACCCCTTTGTGACATGATTGATGTATTGCATATCAATGTTTTTAGACGGTTTCCTTTTATGCTAAGTCTCTCAGGAAGGACCAATCTTTGTACATGTACAGGATCATAAGAGCAATAAAGATAGTAATGTTGATTCTTGAAATGTGGTCAATTTTACTTTGGCGAACCATAAATTTAGGTGGTATCTCACTTAGTACCTCTAATAAAATCCTAACTCTTTTACATGCAAACAATATAAACTAGACAAGTGAAACTTAGAATTACCTTAGACTTAGTTAGGCCTTCTTTTATTTTTGAAAGTTCTTATGAATTTCTCCACTTGAGTTCAAGTATTCAAGCAACTTAATCTCTTGTTTAAAAAACAAAACTTATTGCACATAACTATTTTGGAAATGATCCTAATCGATGATTGAACCATAACAACTAAAAGTGTCAAAAAAATGTGAGTTTAGCTGAAACAGAAACTCTAGTTGGAGATTAAGAGGTAAGAGACTTTCACATGTGCAATAAAATGTTTCAATCTATTATTGAGTTATCGAAATGATAGTAATAGAGAAAAGAACCCAAATAAGTGTATTTGTTATAAGTTAATTCTAAAATGAAATGAATGATTTGTAGCCTTGTGAATGAGATTATATATTTGCATGTTAAGTGCTCTTCAAACCTTCAAAGATAAAAATGGAAAAATGAATAGGAAAAAGATTTAACCATGAAAATGTAATATTGTGAAAAGTTCCAATTCGTGAAGCTCATGTTGTGGTTGGGCCGTGGTTTCATTATTGCTCATGTATATAAGTGTGGTGTTGGTTTGCATCCTGTGTCATCTTGCTAATTACATATCCTTCATGTTCATGTAAATGTTGCAAGTGGTGTCGTATAATCTCTTGCGAGTCTTCTTGGTGTCACATAGTTGTATCAAGAAAAATGAATGTAAAAAAAATTAACCTAGTATTTTGGTCATGTGTTTCGGTCCCACATGGGTGGGCACTACATGAAGTAATCAAAATCCATCAGTGATTTCTCATAATGAAAATGACCATAGTAAATAAAATTAGGAAAAATGGAGACGTTACTGAAGATCATAGGATCATAGAGATGGTATTGAGGAGTCTCCAAATCATATTTTATCATGTTTTTGTAGCAATGGAAGATTCCAAGGACTTGAAACAAATAACAGATGATTAATTGATGGGTGCTTTGCAAACTCATGAACAAAGAATGAGTAGGGAATTCAATTCTTCCAATGAACAAGCCTTCAAGAAAAACATGAATGTGAGATTTAGGGGGACAGGAGCCTACAATAAAGGGAGAGGTAGAGTTTTCAACAACCAAGAATTTAGAATAAAAAATCATCAAGAGCCACATGAAACAAGAAGAGGAAGGGGAAACAACACTTCTAGAGGTGGTTCCACCTAAACGTATGATAAATCAAACATCCAATGCTATGATTGTAAGAAGCATGGACACTATACTAGTGAATGCAGGAAGAAAGATTATGATATGAAATCTCATAATGCAAGTTATACTAATGAAAAATAGGTTGAACCTAAAAAACATGGAAAGGGTGGAAACTTATTTTTAACCTGCAATGTAGCTGAGCAAAGCAACAAACAAATATGATATTTAGATAGTGCATGTAGTAACCATATGTGTGGAAAAAAAGGAATGGTAAAAAATATAGATGAAGCAATCAAATCTAATGTAAATATGGGAACAAATGACAAGTTCCATGTAATAGGAAAAGGTAGCATATCCATACTCACCAAGCAAGGTGATAAGAGACAAACTCATGATGTTTTTTGTATGTCAGGGTTGAAGTATAACTTTCTAAGAATTAGGCAGATAGTCTAGAAAGGATATAATGTGAGATTTGAAGATGAAGAATGCATAATCTACGATAGAAGTGGAGGCAATAAGAAACTTGAAATAGTGAAGATGACACAAAATAAGATGTTTCCTTTGAGTATGCAAAGTGGGATAACAACAACATTTAAAACAGTGCAATTGATTGATTGACTATATGGCATCTCAAGTATAGAGATTTGAGTTTTAGTGGGTTGAATATTCTTTATAGGAATAAAATGGTAAGAGAGATACCCCCAATTGAATAACCAAATAAATTATGTGAAGGCTGCATATTGGGAAAGCAATATAGAAATGTTTTTCCCTCAAGTAATTCTTGGAGAAAAAGTACACCACTCAAGCTGATACAATTAGACCTATGTGGTCCCATAAAGACTCCTTATCTAAGAATTTTTATTTCATTACATTCATAGATGACTTCAACAAAAGGAAATAGGTGTATTTTTTTAAAAAATCAGAGACATTTGAAGTATTTAGACAATTCAAGGCCGTGGTTGAGAAGCACATTACATACAAACATTGAGAATGGACATAGGGGTAGAATACACCATAGCAAAATGGTGTAGATGAGAGGAAAATCTGAACTATTCAAGAGATGGAAAGAAATGTGATTAAAGTCAAAGGATTTCTTGATGAGTATTGGGTTGAAGCAGTTGGAACAATAGTCTATCTGTTAAATAAATGTCCTACTAAAAGTTTTTGAAACATGATACATCAATAGGCATGGAGTGGAAGGTGTAGAAACAAAATCATAAAATTATTATTTACATCACGCATCGAAATATGTCATTATATGCATGTTTCTTAAGCAAGAAAACTAGACATTAATAACACTTGTTTTTCTTGTACATTGTTTTATCCCTTTCATACTCTTATCATTTACTTTTTTCAAATGACTACTCTACTTTTGCATATTAGACAACATGTAACCCAACTTTGTATTTACCATTATATCCTCCGAGCAATGTGGATAGTACCTCCCATTAGGAAAAGAAGCGCCCAAGCGCTACTGTCTCCTTTGGGCACTTCTACCATTTTCTCCGCATTTATCAAATTTAAAATCCCACATCCTTTTTTATCTTTTCTAATCACTTTGGGTTGGAATTTTTAGTTTTTAATGATAAATTCAAAAAAATCTTATGACTTACTATTATTAAGGACTGGATAATTAGGGGCTATTACTTACTATCTACTACTTGGGAAAATAACAACAGTCAAATACTATATTTGAGTTGAAGTATTAACTGCATAAGAGGGCCAATTTCTGAATTTCATCTTACACATTCATCTTGGGGAAAAGTAGTTATAGCCCACTATCTTGGTGTGAATGGCACAATGGAAACCTAGTTTCATGGGACACAATTCAATCTCACACAAACACAATAGAACTACATAGAGTATGAAATGTAGTGTAACACTTTGTGAGAATTACATTGGGGTAACCACTGAGATCAATCTAACTCAAACATATGCATTATTTATTTTATCTAATGTTTGTTTGAGCCTTATGCGGGTATCTATGGTTTTTTTTGCAATTTTGGTTGTGAAAGAAAAACCCTACAATAAAGCTAGAAAGATAAAGAGAGAAAGGAAGAAGACCTTGTCAGAACCTAAGAAGATTGATCCAGAACTGTTGCCAAGACGCTAGCGATTACTTCAGAAACTAGTGCCCGGGTGGTTCTTTTCGAAGAAGTTTTAGGTTCCACTTTCCCGCACAAAGATTGTTTGGTCTATATCCGTCATGTTCTATTTAGTTTCCAGCCCAAAATTAGCCTAGATATCTAAATACAAGCTAAGTCAATTCTATTTGACTATTGCTTATAATTTCTTATTTCTTGCATGATAGATTTCCCTTGTTACTATTGTATTCATTTGATTTCAGTCCTCTAATTAAAATTTAATTTCTATTAATTCACAAGGAAACCAAGTGTTGAGCACTTAAGAGTTTTTGGATGTGTCGCATACACAATTGTTCCCAATAAAAAGAAGATAAAAGTGGGATAACATAGGAGAAAAATCCATCTTCATTGGGTATATTAAACAATACAAAGCTTATAGATTGTACAATCCAATCACAAAAGATCTAATAATCACTCTAAATGTTCAATTCATAGATGAAGCATCATGGGGAGATGTACAAAAAGTGCAGCAATCACAATAAAAGGTAAGTGGAACTTTTATTGAAGCAGAAACAACATATAGTGCAATCAATAATGCATCGAGTTGGAGCCTTATCTCACAAAGGGGTGAGTGGTCAAGTGGCCATAGCAAAAAAGTTACACAAGGAGGTACTCATGAGGCAACTTCATCATCTTTCGACCCAAATCAACACCAAGTGAGAACAAGGAGTGTACAAGAGATCTATGAACAGCCAAGGTATGATGAAAATTAAGATGAAACAATCAATTTTCCTCTATATCCAATAGTTGATCCTATTTATTATGAAGAAGTAGTAAAGGAAAAAAGGTGGTATGAAGCAATGGATGAAAAAATGCATACAATAGAGAAGAATAAAACATGAGAACTAGTTGACCTTCTAATAAGAAAAGAAGTCATTGGAGTCAATTGGATTTACAAAACATAAACTACTCTCAAATGCAAAATTGAAATACATACAAAAATACTAGTTTTCAAAGGCTACAAGCAACAATTTAGACGTGATTATAATGAGACATTTGCTTCAGTAGTAAGGCTGGAAGCTGTGAGAAAAATTATTGAAATAACTATTCAACACAAGTGAAAAGTACATCAAATGGATGTCAAGTGAGCTTTCTTGAATGACATGTTAGAAGAAGAATTTTTTTTGGGACAACCACATGGTTATGAGATGCCAAGGCATTTGGAAAATGGTGTATAAGCTCGATAAAGTGTTGTATGGGCTCAAACAAGAACCAAGGGCCTGGTACAACCATATAGACTCTTATTTGATAAGCAATGGCTTTAGCAATAGTGGTAGCGGACCTACACTCTACATCAAAGTAAAAAAATAAGGTGAGATTTCGATTATAGTCATTTATGTAGTTGATCTAATCTTTACTACAAATGCAAACAAGTCCAGAGAAGAATTCAAATCATCCATGAAGTAGTTTGTGATGACTGATTTATATTTGTTGAATTAATTTCTCAGGATTGAAGTCAAACAAATGGAATATGGAATTTTTGTGTCACAAGATAAGTATGCAAGGAATATTATGGAGAGATTTAGAATGTTGGATAGAAAACCAACATCTACATCAACTGAAACAAGTTTGAAAGTGCACAAGGGATATTACACTAGCAATGTAGATCCCACGTGGTACAAAATCTTGGTAGAAAGCTTGAAGTATTGGATTGTAACTAGATTGGACATCATGTATGCAGTCAACTTGATTTCTAGATTCATGGAGAATCCAAATGAGACACATTGACAAGAAGGTAAAATAATTTTAAGGTATATTAATGGCACAAGAAATTACGAAATTTTGTATATTGTAAATAATTTTTAGTTAGTTGGATATACACGTAGTGATTGGGAAGGTATCCTTGACGATAGAAAGAGGACATCTGGATATGTGTTTCATATAGGGTCAGGAGACTTTTAATGGCCTTCAAAGAAAAAATCAGTTTTTTCACTTTCCACAATTTAAGCCAAGTATATAGAAGAAAATTCACCCACATGTCAGGATATATGGATCAGAAGAATCCTATCAAATTTTCTTGAAGGAAAATATGGAACATCTACTATCTATAGACATTAAATCATACACTTTGGGTAATTATTTAATCCTGGTTTTATATTAATATTCATATGGTTCTTAAGCGCAAAAGACACTAATCAACCCATGTCTTTGGCCATCTTGCTTTGTTTTCTATTGCAATTTCCAACCTTACACCCGCACTTGCCCAATATACATTGTTAATCTATATTCTCTATTTCTGACTAGGGATTCCAGTCAGGATTGGGGTGCCCCAGGTGCCCTGGTCCCCTCTAGGTTCCCTGATCCTCTTTGCACTTTCCTCTCACCTTTGGGCACTTTCTAGTCATTTGAGCTTTCTATCTTTTTGGTAGTCGGCCTTTTTGAGGTTAGTTATGAAATTAGAACAAGAGAACCATATGAATATAAAGTTATGAGACCATAATGAAGGACTAGGCACTAAGCAATACTATCATCACCTAAGGTTGTATCCATCAAAGGCTTCTATTGCTCCATTTTCATCCATCTAGCTCCATCACAAGGGACAAAGGTTTGTTCATCTACATCACAATTCATAGGAGGGTAGTTTATTCTATCCCATGTACCATCTATTTACATTCTACATCTAGTTATTGCTTGCTATTCAAAAAGTGCGACTAGCACAAGATCTTCTAGGGCACGATTTCCACACACACACACACACACACCCACACACACACCACTGGGTCTGAGATGTAGTGCAGTTCTCAGTTAGTAAGTCCACCATTGTGGCCACTGAGGACAGTCTGAAACCTTCATATGAATCTTTCTCTTGATGCTTTTCTTTGGCTATTACATGTGATTCCTTCATTATAGGTTTATTGCGACATTGGGGAACATACAGTGACATACACGTGACTAAAGACGACACAAATGATCATTTAAAAACACCTCAGAGGAGGTTCCTTGGTCATTTCTTCAAACCAGGGTGCCCCAAGTGCCCCCATCCCTCTCAAGGCACCCCAGTATACTTAGATAGTCTAGATCTACACTTTCTTGAGCTCTTGTGTGGTCGTTTCCTCCTCTTGTGCAACCCGTCTCCACATCTGAGAATTATCTGAGACCTTCTTAACCCTCTTTTCACACTAGGGTTTTTACATTTCATTGCTAAGATTACTTGGGTCTATTTACTACATTTTATTTAATTCATTTACTGCTCCTGTAACATCAGATTAGACTACAATATAAATTTCATTTTGGTTTAATCACTATCTTTTGTAATAGGTTATCTTACTTTGTCTTGTCAAAGAATCTTGTTTTTCATAGGAGAATCAAGCACATTTCAATCATGTATCATTTCATTCCATAATTAGTTGAAGAATGTGAGATAAACATCAATTTTGTAAGTCAAAGCAACAACTTGTTGACATTTTTACATAGCGTTTGTCAAGGGATAGTTTTTAACTTTTGAGAGGAAATTTGGGAATCATTGATATAGTACAAGCTAGCTATGAAGATAATTCATCTAGCTCCAGAGATCCTATAGCTCACTCCAAAGGTCCTTCACCTTACTCTAGAGATCCTTCACCTTGCTCCGGATATCCTTCACCTTGCTTCAGAGATCCTACAATAATCTCCAGAGATCCTCCATACAGCTCCAGAGATCCTACCAATCAGATTTGGAGATTTACAACTAGCTCTGGAAAGATCCTTCAACTAACTCTGGAGATCCTATCGGCTAGCTTAAGAGATCCGAAAGTTAGCTCCAGAGATCTAAAATAAGTTTTTTGAGTGAATATAAATGTTTTTGTAAAGTCTCTTAATGCATAGGGTGCTTTTATATGAGTTTGTAGAGGCTCAAGATTAAGGAGTGTTAAAAATCATTAATCTTGTCTGACATTATTAACTAATTTTTTTAATTCATTTCCCTCTTCTCCACCAACACATTTAATGCTTTGGTTTTGGAAGCTCTCATTTTTAAATATTTTTTAGGAGGGAATCCATTTAATATTGTAAAAGATTAAGGGGAAGTGTTAAAAATCAGTAATCTTGGCCATTATTATTAAATGATTTTTTAAATTTATTTCCCTCTTCTCCACCAACCTTACATTTACATTTACATTTAATGCTTTTATTTTGGGAGCTCTCATTTTGAAATATTTTTTAGGAAGGAATCTATTGTTAGAGGATTTTTAAATTTTTTTTGAAGTGCACAATAGTGTACATCAGTAGAACAGGATATAAAAACTAAGAGTAGCTGCTCATTGAAAGTGTGTGCATGCAAAAAAGAGGCAGAACAGTCCAGAATAGAAAAAAATAGAAAAATTAAGAGGTGTGCACAACAATTTAGAGAAGTAGAGTGAAAAATATCACCATATCAATGATATTATTATGCAAAACCAGAGCATAGTAGAGCAATGTTATCCATATTTTAACAAAGCAAAACAGAGCAAAAACAGAACGGAGAATAGTTTTTATTTTTATTTTTATTTTGTAGGAGTATATAGGAAAAACAAAGAAGCATTTCAAGAAATTAATATATTGAATTGCTCTTCTTAGAATTAACATGATAACTTTTTTGTTTTTTATGTTATACTTTGCCTCTATTGTTCTCAATTTTTATTTTGTTCTCTCCATTTTCCAACACAACATTTAGCATATTCTAAAAGTATTTTGTGGAACTATACACTATCTCAAGATTCATGTGGAGATATTATTAAGGAAATGTTTAAATAGAGTTTATAGAATCTAGGTGCTACAAAATGAGAGTTGATTTGTGGAAAATATTGGTATCCACATCCGCGGGTATCCTAGAAACCCCGCCATATCGACGTCGAGTTCAGTTTTTTCCTATTTAAATTGTCAGGACAACTAAGGTAAAATCCATGTGAGAGAGATAACAAGGACATTCCCTGTCAAGTTTATCCCATTATTATTAATGAGGACAATGTTCACTTCACTAGCACTCATTAATCGACGACTTTGGCACGTGTGAAATAATACGCATGGATTTTTGAAGAAAATTTATTTCATTCGATTTTATTCTACCCCCACCTTGTGTTTTGAGTACCTTTATCATTTAAAACAGGGTAAGAAGGAGGCATTGGATTTCTCCATTGATATTACCAGGATCCTTCGCTATCTGTTTGTTGTCAAGAGGCTAAATTGCTGTTGTATCTGGCTCAGTTATACTTTGCCATTTTCTACTTTCAAAATGGGGGGAGCTCCCCACAGAGTTGAGATAATTTTTGATCCACAGTGGCAAGATTGTGTGGAACTCTGGGGAACCCTCAACATTATGGGTTTTACACATGTCATCCAAAGAATTAAAGGATACGATCAACACATCTCCCTTCAGTTCATGGAAAATTAGAAGAACATAAATGTTAATTTCAAAGAAAGGGATTTCAGTATCACTGAGCATTTAATTTCGTTTATCATGGGTCTAAGCATGGATGGAAAAAAGTTTTTCAAAAATAAATTTGATAAAGAGGCAAAGGAAAAGTTGTTTCTTGACGACAGAGAATGCATGGAAACAAAAAAGAGGGCATTGTTTGTGCTACTATCCCGTGACCTTTCGATGAAGTATCTCGAATGACGGTGTAGTACATCACTCTCGAGGGAAGATTTTCTTCTATTCCACTTCATCATTTGGTGCTCCTCAACCATTTCAGGGGTAAAATCAAGGTAATCCTACCATACTAAATTTTGCACTTCCTTGAGAATTCTGTCTTGGAGGTCCAAAGTCATAGGAGGGTTGTTCTATTACAACAAGGGGTTATTTTTCTAATTCACTAGTACATTATGGATTTAGTGGCTACTGACCCTAACCATCCTCTTTCTCCCCCGCCTCCTTAGCAACATCGTATCCACTCCAAAAACCCGCTTATCCATGATTCTTCTCTTGAACCACCCCCAAAACCAATAATGAGAAGTTTCAAAAAATATAAAGAGCCTCTGGTTGAAGATAGTCCCACTGTCGGTAGCCTCGGTGGACCTTGTGATCAAATCCCCCCATGTCATAGAAAAATTTAACTTGCAAGTTATTACCCTAAAGACTATTCAAGACAATGTTGACTACCTCCTCAAGTCCACCACCAAGAATGCTGACACAAATCTTAAAGAGGAGGTCAATACTTTTCACAACCCAACTTAGAGATATGGAAGGAAAATACAATAATCATATGGCCATCCAAAAAGCAATTCTAGATCTTCTCCAAGTCCACATTCATCAAATCAACGAAATTAGTGGAATTCCAACCTCTGCTTGGAAAAATGGAAGGATCACCAAGAAGTTCACCTCTTCTAATTAGGATCCTAATATTGGCACAAATTTGAATCTCTATAGGTCACTCAGGATTTCACTTAAGGTCTATAAAATTTTTGTTAATTAGTGCTTCTGGCTCTTTATTCTTAGTGCAATTGTTTTGGTCTGGTTGTTGGGATGCAGTTTTGCTGTAGTTTGTTTGTTGCTAGGATTTATGTAGGTAGATAGCCCTTGCATTTGTTTCTATTTGATTTTATCTTTTGGTTGGGGTGTAGCCCCCACATATTAAAAAACCGCCCTATCACTTCTTGTTTATTTTGGCTATTGAGCCTTTTTGGTGTACTTCTGGGTAAGGTCCCTCCAAAACCTTTTATCCTTAATAAATAAAAAAGAAAACCTCATTTTATTTTTTCCTTATGTGATTTTTCAAATACTAAAATTGGATTTTGCATGCTTAAACAAAATTTAATTGTTTTATCAGACAATTCCTAAAAATAAAAACTAAACTTGAATGTATGCACAAAGACAATCAACTGTTTACTAAAATTAGTGGGAAAAATTATTGATTTCCAACACTGTCCCTTAATTTTGAAATCCAAAATTTTATTATTTTGGAGGTGCGTATGCATTTCCAGATCTGACATATGCTTGATTACAAACTCAGAAACAACTTCTCAAATATTCAAAAAATTATTTTCCCAAATCGTTTGTAAAGATATCAGCAAACTGATCTTCAGATCTGTAAAACTCTAAATATATCTCTTTGTTATTAACCAAATCCCTGATGAAATGATACCTCATGTCTATATGCTTGTTTCTCTTGTGAAAAACATGATTTTTTGACAATGTTATTGCTGAGATGTCACAAAAAATCTATGTATCTTCTTCCTGATTGTTTCTCAAATATTTCAGTATTCTCCTCATCCAAATAGCCTAACATGTTTCTCCCATGGCTACTACATACTTTGATTATGCTGGCGATAGTGTGAATATGGGCTACTTCTTTGATGTCCATGAAACTACTCTTGTTCGAAAGTGAAAAACATAGTCGGATGTGCTTTTTCCTGTCATCTATATTTCCGACACTGTCACTATCTATATATCTTATGAGTTTGAACTCATTTGATATTGAATACAATATTTCATGATTCTTAGCTCCACATACATACCTAAAAAATCCTTTTTTCATCTTTCCAATGTGAATTTTTAGGATATTCCATGAACTTTGAGATGATGCTCACATAATACATAATACTAGGCCTTGTGGCCATCAAATACACGAGACTTCCAACTAGTCTTTTGAACAATGTTGGATCCAAAAATGATCTGTTATCTTCTTTTCTTAACATTAGACCTACTGCATTTGATGTTGGTGCATGCTTACAATTTAACATGTTAAATATTTTCAAGACGTCATTAACATACTTTGCGGGTGAGATGAAAATTCCATCTTCTGATTGTTGAACTTCAATGCCGAAAAAGTAGTTCATGAGACCTAGATCTTGTTCAATTATCTTGATGTATAAGGTAGGATCACTGCTGTACCTACTAAAGCCATTCTGAATCAAATAAGAATCAATCCTATTGGACCATACTCTAGCTATTTTCTTTAGTCCATAGAGTGATTTTCTCAATATGTACACCTTTCCTTCATGACCTTCAATCTCATAACCTTCTGGCCAATTCACATAGACTTATTCTTCAAGAAATCCATTCAAGAAATGCTGATTTTACATCCATTTAATATATAGGACATTTTTGAGTTGCAATTACTAATATATTGTCCTTAATATGTCTAAAAGTGTTATTTCCAGCAAATGTTTCATTGTAATATACTCCTTATTGTTGTGTAAAACCTCTTGCAACCAATATGGCTTTATGCTTCTACGCTTTTCCATCTGCACTATACTTGGTCTTGTAGACCCATTTCACTCCTGTCACATCCTTTCCTTCTGAAAGATCTATCAAATGTCATGTCTGATTCTTCTCTATGGTTTCTATCTCATCATCCATGGAATGAGCCCAAATTTCTTCATTCATTGCTTCTTCAAAATACGCTAGATATGTAGTTTGAGAAAATAATGCAAAAAATGAAAAAGAGTTAGTTGTATCAACATTATAAATTTCTCACTAAGACTCCTTGTTTTTCACTACAATGGAATATTTGATGATGGAATTATTTGAATTGAACTACTTGCTGAAGGATTTTCTTTTGGTGTCTCTTACATATTTGAAGTTGACTGTAATCTTTTAGACCTTCTAGTTGTGGAAGGAGGTGTACTTGTGCTATAACTTGAGGTGAATGTCCAGGAGTGAAAGAAAGTATAATACCTTATGATTTTTTCTCTTCATCTGCATATCATCTCGGGCAATAGTTTCTGCTATACTTGTTATTTTTCTATACTTCCATACCATGCCTCATTTTCAACAAAATGTATATCTCTATTGATAATAAATTTTCTTGTGACTGGATTGAACAACTTGTAGGATTTCATATTCTCTAAATATCCACCAAAAATACATCTTTATCCTTTGTTGTCTAAATTATTCCTTATCTCATGAAGAACATGTGCATATGACACACAACCTAAGATTCTAAAATGAGAAACACCATGTTTTCTATGAGTCCAAGCCTATTGAGGAACCATGTTTTGAACAATTTTTGTTGGACACTTGTTTAAAATGTATACAAAAGTTTCTAATACTTCTATAAAATACTCATTTGGTAGATGTTTGGCCTTCATCATACTTCTGGCCATCTCCATTATGGTTATATTATTCCTCTCTACCACACTGTTTTACTATGGTGTGTACCTGGCAGTAAATTTCTTATGGATAATATGAGATTTGTAAAAAAATAAAAATGCATTGGAAACATACTCACCTCCTCTTTCCATCCCCAGAACTTTGATGTAGTATCTACTTTGCTACTTCAGTAAAGCCTTGAACTGCTGAAATATATCAAATGCATGTGATTTATGTCTCAAAAGTACAACCATGTCTTCCTGGTATAGTCATCTATGAGTGCCAAAAAATATGAACAACCTCATATCAAAGGTGTTTTCATTTTTCCACATAAATCCGAATGAAAAATATCAAGTGCTGCTTATGTTCTTACTAATTTTCCAACTGGAAATATCTCTCTATGTTTCTTTCCCAAAATACCTTCTTCACAAAATCTCTCTAGTTTCTGAATTAAAGGAAATTGTTTTACCATATTTTTCATGTGTAACCAATTCAAACCTCCAAAATTTAAATGTCCAAACCTGAGATGCCATAGCCACGAATCATATTTCATAACTAACTAAAAAGCCAATTCAATCTCTCTAGCTATGGATTGAGCTCCAAACTTATTTCTAATCTGAGCTCTAGATTTAGCTTTGGACTAGGCTACAATATGACCTACGGAATGATTTGTAGTATGAGCTCTGGACTGGGCTACAGTATGAGCTCTGGAATGATTTTTAGTATGAGCTCTAGACTGAGCTCTGGATTGAGTAAAATCTACCTTAAAGGAAGCTCCAGAATGCTCATATAACAACACTAGATATTAATTTATTTTTAAACCTATTTTCAATCTCAAAGGAAACATTATATTTCTTGTCATTTGTACTTTATCCATTAACTCAGTACTTGGATATTTATCCATGATCACACATTCATTGTCTTCAATATATATTCTATATCCCTTTTGTACCAATTGACCAATGCTCATAAGATTATGAGCTTAAAAACCTTCAAAATAATAGACATCATGCATAATAGTTTACTCCCCCCTTTCAGTTACAATGTTGGTTGTTCCCTTGTCTTGTACATACACTGTATTATTATTCCTAAGAGTACCATCAATCTTCACTAAACTTCATCCAAAATGGAAAATAAATCCAAGTTACCTAACATGTGATTACTGTAACCAGAATACAAATACCAAACATCATAGGGACTCTTGAGATAGACTACATTCCATATGTGATAAAGAAAGAATTGCTTCAACAATATTTGTGCATGCAATAAACATGGAGCTTGGAGTAGAGATCCCAACCTGAATTTGATTCTATCTGTTATGATCATATTGATTTTTTCTGCATTCATAAGGATAGTGCCTATATTTCTTGCAGTAATGACATTACACGTGAGACTTATCCCTGTGTTCTTGACTATGTCCTCTTTCACTTGATTTTAATGGACCACTACTACATCCTCTTGATGAACTTCTTCCTCTGCCTCTAGGAGTGAACCTTCCTCTTCCTCTTCCAAGAATTCTTAAAGTATGAGAAGAAAAAAGCTTATTTTAAAGATGCATGTGATCTATTCAACCTCTATTCATGATTTATTAGTGATGCATTCAACTCATCAATTAAAATATGACTCAAATATTTAGTTTCTTCTATGGCTACAACCAAATGATCAAAATTTTAAGGTAGAATCCTAAGCATATTTTCACTTATTCTTCTATTGTCCAATTTTTCTCCATGAGATTTAATCTGATTTACTAGGCCAACAACATAAGTAAATAATGACTCTACGGAGTTTGATTCTTTCATAGAAATATTCTCAAAAATCTCTTCTAAGTTATTGGAGTTTGGCAATTTTAAAATTTCTCCTTACCTTGAAACACAACCTAAAGAGTTTCCTATGCTTATTTTACTTGAGTGGCTACTGCCACTCTAGGAAGAATATTTTCTTGCATGGCTTGATGAATATAAAGAGAGAGTTTTTCCATATTTCTTTCTTAAGTCTTTCAAAATATCCTTCTTCACCTGTGAGAGTGCATTATATGCAACTAGATCTGGAGGTTCTATGTAACCGATCTCAACACTTTCCCACACTTTTTGAGATCTAAAGATCACCTTCATGGTTAAAGACCAATACTCATAATTATTTCCTATAAATTGGGGGAGTGTGAATAATTGATAAAGATGTTCTAGATGTAAAAGCCATATCTGACTGTTAATTTAAAAACTGGCCGAAAAATCAATTGCTATGAATACCAGTTTGTAGAATTATAGAAAATAAAAACAACAAATACAAAAATAATAAAACTGCAAAATAAACAAATATTTAATCTAAATATCATCAAGTGGGATTGTTTCTGGTTGCGATGCAGCACTACTTTATAAAAAAACTATGAAAACCATCCTTTCCCTAATTCGTGGTCTTTTGTACTTTAGAAGTTTTGAATATAAAATAGTATCATGGCGATTATAAAAAATACTTCTTTTTTTATTATCTATAAATGAGGGTTAAGGGGACCCCTACCCTATACAAAGGATGGAGAAAAAGATAAGACAATGGGGAAAAAACGAGGCTACCTCTCCAGTGGCACAAAGATTCCAAACCAACAACAACAAGAAAACTAACAAAAACATAAAACCAACACCTATCTCAAACTTTTGATCCCTTTCCTTGGGATCTTAACTCCATCTAAAGGGGATAGATAGTCCCTTTCTTTTTCCTACTCACAATAGTCCAATCCTTTTCTGTATTTGTATTTTCATTTTCATTAATATGGATTGGGATCAAAACCTCGATCTACACCTTGAGATTTTGGGACCCTAATGAAGAATCCACATCATTTTTTTCTACATTCTTGCACTTCCTCCTCTTTCTAGATCAGCCAAATTATTATATTCAGAGTGTGAAGCAAAATCAGATGGATCATTCATAACTAGGTGTCTAGGATTAAGATTCTTCCACCACGAGCTTCTTCCTTTAACATTTTTTTCTTACCATGTGACAATCTAAAGCTAGATGGTCAAGAGAAAAGAAAGTTATACACCTAAAGGGAAACCCTTCATGATTTAGATTTTTGTAACCAAGTTCTATCCTACATTTTGAGTTTAATAGTGGTAGGGAAATCAACAGAAGTATCCATATCAACCAAGCTTATAGCATACATTGTGTGCTCAAAAGCATTAGTTTTTAGGTCAATAGCCAAACATTTCCATAAAGTGTTACCAATAAAAGTTAAGAAACCTTTTCAACAAAAATTAGAGGGGTAAATAAGGTAGTTAGATCCATACCAGCTTAACTTGGAAAGTATCAGACACCGGGTTGAACATAGAGAACCATGATTTCATCAATAACATATGGGATTCAAAATGGGGGCATCTGTACAGAGGTCTATGTAGTCGGGCGCTTTGCATATACAAACAACCTAACTGCATGTGTAACCAAGTGGTTGCATATGCAAACACTCGTCTGCTAATTGAATAAGTTTATGGGAAAAGCTGGTCAGGAAGTAATCAAATGCATCAAATGTAGACGGGCGTTTACAAAAAATCTACATATGGGTCAGCTATACACAAAATAATGTAGACATGGCATTTTTAATAAGGTCTATGTAGTCAAGAGTCTGCATATATAACATATGCAGACACTCGACTGCATGTGTAGTCAAGCATCTGCATATACAGATGCACCGACTACATGTGCAATCGATCACATGCAACTAGGTGTCTATATATGTAGGCACTCGACTGTACATGTTGTTGAGTGTCTGTATATGCAAACACCTAGTTATACATGTAGTTGGAAGTCTACTTATACAACCACCCTAATGCACATGCAACTGAGCATCTGTATATGTAGACATCTAGCTATACATGTGGTTGGGTGTCTACATATATACATATAGAGAGTTTGGGTGCTAGGAAAAATATTAAGTTTCTCATCATATATACATAACAAAAAATATAGGAGAATTTTGAAGAATTTTATTTCAATAAGTTTCTAATTATTATTTCTAAGTTAGTGTTATTGAGAAATATATAATAATTTATGAGGTGAATGATTGGGAGTGAAAATTTTACTTTCCAAAATCATTCACCTCCCAAATTAGTATATATTCTCAATAAGACTGACTTAGAAATAATAATTAAAAACTTATTGAAATAACATTTTTCATATATGTGACACGCATGTCAAATAAATTGAGGTAAATCTTAGTTTGGAAGAAATGCAATTTACCATGTATAAGGGTAAGTGCAGGAAGTTGATGGAAAAATATAGGGTCATCTGTGGACGTCATATTAAGAAAAAGGGAAATCTCAACTTGCAGGGATTATTAGCTATTCGTGCACTCTAAATTAGAAAAATTTATATGAATATGAATCGTAGCATTCGGAATCTAGTTTCCAAAATACTATTTTTTTTTTAAAAAATGGACAAGTTTAGCTATATTAAACACTTATAATTATATGACTTATTTTTTTTTTTTAAAAACTTATAAGATTGTAGTCCGTTTGCCCACATTTTGGATGACCAAATCTTGTTATTTTTTTTTTCCATTCGTGAAACGTTAGATGAAGTTTTCTATCTTGGGAATGGATTTTATTTTGTATTTTTGTAGCAATTTTTTTTTAATGATTTTTTCGGTGAAAGTAGTTTGAAAATATTTAAAAAACAGAGCGCTTTTCGTTTTCCCCACCATAACTATATCAAAAAAATATCGAAACCAAATATATATATTTTTTAACGTGTATATAATTTTTCCATTCTTGGGATGGTATAATTTTTTATCATATTTTGATAAGTGAAACAAAAGTTACAGTCTTAAACATAGACATGAACATTCACGGGAAAGAAAATGTCCTTAAAGACCTATTATTAGTAAAAAATTATAAAATGATATTTATCTTATTCTATTCACTTTAAACACAATATTTCTACGAAGCTAAGAGTCTCCCCTACGTGATGGCACCATTTTTGTGAAATTTTTTTAGTTTTTTAGCATGGTTCAAGTCTTTGGAAGAGCAGATTTGAGGTTTTTTGACCTTTTACACTTCATAATGACCTTCCATAGCTTTGGTTGGGGGAAAAGAAAAGATTTTTCTGAGGCTTAGGTTCAGCAGATAGATCCACAATCACAGTTTATAAAGTGCGATCGTGGTTTTTTTTAACACAAACTGTGAACACGCTTTATAAACCGTGATCATGATTTATAAAGCACGCTTGCGGTTCATAAATCATATTTACACACATCCCAATGTCTGAATTACCATGTAATTTTTACTCTCTGACCTTACTGTATGAATTACCATAAAATTCTGTCTTTTTCTACACGTTTTTCTTATCCACCGGAAGCAAAACATCATGAGAGACAAAAAACGAAGTAAAAAAAGGAAGTCATTAAGTAAAAAAAATACCAAACGAATTAGAGGCCCAGCAAAATTCAAAATGCTGAGTGAATGCGGAAACTTCATGAATCAAGAAGAGGTTCATCTTCAATCCTAACTATTGTAAGCAATGAAGAACCAGGTAATGTTTTCTACTGTCAATGTTGAAGTTGAATTAAATACTCATGATGAAGAAGTTTTTACTGTCAATGTTGAAGAAGAATCAAATAATCATGATGTAGCAAATGTTTGAAATTGAAGGAGACAATGAAAATGGGAATAAGGAAATTCATGTTGAAACTGTAGACAAGCAAAATTTGACAAAAACACCTCTTAGGATTTTACATAAGAAACCTAATTTTTTTATTGAAATTGATGAAAACATTTTGAAACCAATGTCTGACAAAATTTCTAAATGACAAATCAAAAGAAAAGCCACTAAAATTTGAGATAATCATTTTGAAATTTTAAATGATTCCCAAAGATGTCAGTTGTTGGTTAGTTTGATGAAATTGATTAAAATGAGACTTACATTAAACACCTTAGGATTGACAACATCTAATATACGTGGTCAAACCTCTACAATTATTAAAAACCTTCATGATGCATATCACACTATTGGTGTCAAGAGATGCACTAGGGATAGTAATATTGTGCGTTGTGTACTTGCTACTAATGTTGTAAGTGAATCAATGAAATTTTTTTTTGATTACGCAAACAAGTCGAATGTTGCAAATTAATCGAAAAAACTCTAATGAAAACAATTGAAAGACGTAATATCCTTCAATCACTCAATAATACCGAGTTTTGGGCATTTTCTGCTAGAGCACCACGTAAGGAAAAAAAAAATTCTGATGCTATAAAAATAATTTGTTATTAAATTTTGTCATGATAACAATAGAGTTTCACCTAATACAAGAGATGTTATAAAACGGAGAGTTGGTTCTACTAATCATGAACCACATCCAAATCATTTCTTAGATATGACTCAAACTCAATTTTTTCGTAAGTTTGAACAAGAGAATCTGGAAATTAAAATTTCTCAACGTTTTTTTTTGAAATTTTTGAAACCATTCTATGTGAAAATAAACCACACTCGCACCACTTGTTGTAGGAAACATGTTGAATTTGTGATGCATTATGATAAATTTTTATGTATTCATCCTAATTTTCATTCTGAAACTATGTTATCAGAATGTGGTGTTCAAGTTCCACCAATATCTTCCAGGGATTTCATTCTTACTATATTTTGTGAAAAAGAAGTTGTACAATTTTTTTATAGTCAGGATTGTTTAGATGGAAGTTGTAGTACATGCGATGGATTACCTAAATTGGAAAGTTGCATCCATGAGAAAATTGAAGGTACAATAGGACATAATTTAGTTGAGTTTGATAAATATAAATCAGTGATGATCGTACTCTTTCTACTGAATTTGTGCAAGGGTGTTTCCAGTTATTTTATGGAAACTTGTTTGATAGGGACATCCACTTCAAACAACATTATATATGGTCAGATAATTACACGTATCAGTTTAAGAATACACAAATGTTTTATTGGATGAGCAGAATGCACGTCAAGATGGGTGTGTAACATATTTGGAGTTTCACTGAGGCTGGACATGGAAAAGGAGAGCATGATGGTGTAGGGGCATGTGTGAAAAGAGCTATTACAAGAGAAGAGTTGAAGTACAAAGATGGTGCTAAATTAAAAGATGCAAAGAGCATAGTGGAATGGTGTACTGACAACATGGCCCGAGGTTATTAAGAAAATTCCATAGTTCGCAGATATTTTTGGTTGATAGAGGAACAACATATTGCTAACTACAAGGATTGTATGACACTCACTAGGTCCAGTGATATGCACTCATTTTGTAGTCCAGACGCTACTTCATGGGCCGTATGGACAAGAAGGTTGACATGTTTTTATGTATCTTGTATTGAATTTTTCACTGCTGAGTGTGATTCACAAGAATGGGTGGAAGGATGGATTTGTAGGCCTCTAACTCTGCTTCCTAGTTATCAACCTCCAGAAGCATTACGACTTGTTTCTTCAGATGAAGTTACAACATCCAAGGACTTTGACGAAATTTCAATTTTGGTGTGATAAGGTATTTATGGTTATTTATTTAATTTTTGTATTAAGTTATGTCCATTGAAATTTTAATATGTAATTTAAATTTGAGTTGTTCAACCAAGTTTTTTTTTGTAGGACATGTGTTTACAGTAATTGCGACAGAAGACAATGAAGATGGAATAGACTATTTCTTATGTCGTTGCATCAAGGAAAGAAAGAATTTGACTTCTCCTATTATAGATGGTGAAGATATTGAGTATCCTACAGGGTCAATGGTAGTTACTAGAACTTGGCTTCGACGGTATCCATTAAAAAACTCCTCTGTTTGGGTGTTTGAAGACTTTGAGACACACAGAAAAATACTCTTATATTCGCATCTAGTTCTAGCGACAAATATTCAGCTGTATAGATATCGAGGAAGGCCTAATAACAAGATTCTTTGGAAGGTTTGAGAGTCAGATCATGAAGCAATCTTGTCTGCTATTCAGAGTAGATCCGATCCTGATGGTTCATTGGAATGAATTTACAATGCTCATGTCTGGTATATATAATTTCTTTTCAATATATATATATATATATATATATATATATATATATATATATTATTTGTTAGTTTAAAGATCTAGATTTAAGTTTGAATATATTTTATTTTAAATTTATGTATTTTGTACACACACACACACACACACACACACACACACACACACACACACACACACACACACACACACACACACACACACATATATATATATAGTATATGGTTTTGATTTGAAACTTAAATTTCTTTGACGAACACTTTTATGTTTAGGTTAGTGGTGCCAGAAAAGATTCCACCTTCATGTGGTTGGCACTGTTAGTAGAGAATTTTAAATTCTCGAAGCTAGGAGAAGCTTTCATTGTTTGAAAAAGTTGTAAATTTTGAAAAAGTTGTAAATTTTGAAAATGTTGTAAATTTTGAAAAAGTTGTAAATTTTGACAAAATTGTAAATTTTGAAAAAGTTGTAAATTTTGAAAAAGTTGTAAATTTTGAAAAAGTTGTAAATTTTGAAAATGTTGCAAATTTTGAAAAAGTTGTAAATTTTGAAAAAGTTGTAAATTTTGAAAATGTTGTAAATTTTGAAAATGTTGTAAATTTGAAAATGTTGCAAATTTTGAAAAAGTTATAAATTTTGAAAATGTTGTAAATTTTGAAAATGTTGTAAATTTTGAAAACGACTCCTCCCCAAGTGTTTACAAGACCATACCTAAGCATGTGCACTAATCTGGGAAGGAAAAATCTGAGAGAGGATATAATAGAGGGTCCCTAAGCTGATGTGTCGGATCCGACGAGACGTCTCTAGGTGCCATGGAGTCTGAGTAGTCACCTGTCGAAGTTGAATGATATTTTGGTCTTAAGGCTCTTAATGGACTACGCTCCGAACGAAGTAGCCTAGAAGCAACGACCTTGTCGTGCACCAAAACACTTCCTCCTCTAGCATTCTCCTGGGTAACCGGACGTGCCGGCGTAGTCGGTTCAGTGCCACAACCCACCATTTGCAAAATATAGGGTTTGACAACCAATAACTGGCTCTAACTGCACTATTTCATGCATTTGCAAACAATAGGGCAGCGAGATCACCGAAATGAGAAGGAAAAAACTGAGAGAGGATTTTGTAGAGGGTCCCTACGCCAAGGTTTCAGATCAAACAAGCCATCTCTAGGTGCCACGGAGTCTGAGTAGTCACCTGTCGAAGTTGAATGATATTTTGGTCTCGGGGCTCTTAACGGACTACGCCCGAACGAAGTAGCCTAGAAGTAACAACCTTTTCGTGCACCAAAACACCACCTCCTCTAGCATTCACCTAGCCACCCAAATGTGCCAGCGTAGTTGGTTTGGTACCATGACCCACCGTTTGTAAAATATAGCGTTTGACAACCTTACACTGGCTCAAACTACACTATTTCACGCGTTTGTAAACAATATGGCAGCGAGAGCACCAAAATGAGAAGAAAAAAACTGAGAGAGGCTTTTGTAGATAGTCCCTATTCTGAGGTGTCAAATTAGACGAGCCATCTCTAGGTGCATGGAGTCCGAGTAGTCACCCGTCGAAGTTGAACGATTTTTTGGTCTCAAGGCTCCTAAGGGACTACGCCTGAACGAAGTAGCTCGGAAGCAACGACCTTGTTGCACACCGAAAGACCACATCCTCTAGTGTTCACCTGGCCACTCAGATGTGCTGGCATAGTTGGTTTAGTGCCACGACCCACCGTTTGCAAAATATAGCGTTTGACAACCAATCATTGGCTCCAACTGCACTTTTTTACGCGTTTGCAAACAATAGGGCAGCGAGAGCACCGAAATGAGAAGGAAAAAACTAAGAGAGAAATTTTTAGAGGGTCCCTATGTTGAGGTGTAGGATTAGACAAGTTGTCTCTAGGTGCCACAGAGTTCGAGTAGTCACCCGTCAAAGTTGTACGATATTTTTGTCTTAGGGCTCTTAAGGGACTACGCCTGAACGAAGTATCCCGGAAGTAATGACCCTTTCACACACCAAAAAACCACCTCCTCTAGTGTTCACCTGGCCACCTGGACGTGCTGGCACAGTCAGTTTGGTGCCATGACCCACCGTTTACAAAATATAGCGTTTGACAACCAATCACTTGCTCCAACTGCACTATTTCGTGTGTTTGCAAACAATAGGGCAGCGAGAGCACCGAAATGAGAAGGAAAAAAATGAGAGATAATTTTGTAGAGGGTTCCTACACCAAGGTTTTGGATCAGACAAGCCATCTCTAGGTGCCACGGAGTCCGAGTAGTCACCCGTCGAAGTTGAACTATATTTTGGTCTCAGGGTTCTTAAGGGACTACACCCGAACGAAGTAGCCCGGAAGCAACAACCCTTTCACACACCAAAAAACAACCTCCTCTAGTGTTTACCTGGCCACCTGGATGTGCTGGCATAGTCAGTTCGTTGCCATGAACCATTGTTTACAAAATATAGCGTTTGACAACCAATCACTTTCTCCAACTGCACTATTTCATGCGTTTGCAAACAATAGGGCGGCGAGAGCACCAAAATGAGAAGGAAAAAACCGAGAGATAATTTTGTAGAGGATCCCTACGCCAAGGTGTCGAATCAGACGAGCCATATCTAGGTGCCACGGAGTCTGAGTAGTCACCCGTCGAAGTTGAACGATATTTTGGTCTCAGGGCTCTTAAGGGACTACGCCCAAACAAAGTAGCTCGGAAGCAACGAAAATTTTGCGCACCGAAACACCGTCTCCTCTAGAATTCACCTAGCCACCCAGATGTGCTGAAATATTCAGTTTGGTGCCACGATGTCCTGAGGCATGAATTCTCACTCCTCACCTCCGTTCATTACCTAGGACTCAAAACATTCAATTTGTCACTTGTTTACCTTCCATCTCTCTTGTTCTCTTTGGACTTGCCTCTGTCTTCTTAGACCTGCTTCATCACTATCCTTGCTTTGATCTCTTGAGGTATGTTGTTATGGTGATCTCTCTCCATCCTCTTCTGCCCCAGCTATGTGCTTACATGATCATTATTTTTGCATTGTAATAGGATTCTTCATCACATATCACTAGACACAGAATTATGAGTATAAGTACAAATCATCAAACAATTAAGGGAACACATGTGTGAGGACCTTTTATTCATAAGTGCCATCATTGACTGCATGAGATTAATCATCTCTGCCTCAAATTGAAGCAATATCTCCCAGCTAAAACTTCAACCCCCCAGTCTAACAAGCAAGATCAAGCATTCATACGGAAAATAAGGACATGGGACCATTGGGTGAGCATGATCCTTGAAAAAGGGAACATGATCTATTTCCTGAGATTATCTATTTGTATAGATTGTTCTTGGTCATATTTTAGAAAATTAATAGGAATAGAGTTGAGATCAAGAAAGAGAAATTCCATTCAGAAAATAATCTCCCATTTGCGAGTGAGATGAATAATTTTGATTCTCATTCCTTGGTGAGCTCAGGTGTGTTTTCATCTGACTCAGAGAACTTGTATGACATTTTGTCCCATACCATCACCTAGAGGTTTGAAGCTCGAAAAGAATCCATTGTGCATTCTTGGCACAAGAATGCATGAGCTTGGTAATCCTCTTAGGGAGAATAATTCCACATGAAGAATCTTCAGAATTCAAATTTTAAGAATTGGTTCAGGAAAATATTTGTGACCCTTTCCTTTAATAGTCAATAAGTTTTAGTTCAGCCCTTGTAGAGATCATAGGTTATATCTCTAGAATCTTATGAAGAGTTAAATGAAAAATATTTTAGTCAATGTGGAAATATCAATGCCATTCCTAAGAATTGACTCAACACATTAGAGCATGTGAACATCTTGGAAGATGAGAAAGTTTCATTTGTAGTTTCCAGATTCAACAAGATGGTCTATGGAAAAGCCTCATCATTCAAGATATTCCACGGAGGAAGACATGATTTGATTCTTCATTAGAGGAGGATTCTTCATACGATGGGTGGAACCTAAGAGTACTAATAAGGGCTTACTATCAAATTTTTACCCAAGTTTCAACTTGGGACATCGGAATGCACTACCACATGAAATCTCTCCCTTTCGTCACTTAAGGCTTGTAACATTCTCACTATGTATTCAATTCCTCAGCACCCCATCTTGATTATGTTTCCCCCTCTCATGATTACTTAACCCCTTCTCACATTATCACCCATTTAAGTCCCTTTTTCACTTAAGGCTTGTAACCCTACCCTGTCATGCCATGTAACCCGGGTTAATCCAGAATGGTCAAGGATGAGTTAGAAGGTGAGTTAGCTAGGTTAATGTTAAGAGGTGAGTATAAACATACAATTAGCCATTTTTTTAATCCCTTTTTAAAATATTTCCTTTTCCTTCATTTTTGCTAGTATATTTAGTTATGCTACTAAATTTTCAAGAAACACTATTGCAAAAATCACATTTTTGCTCATATCTCCTTCATTTTTGCTCCATTTCCCCTGTAATTTTGCCCGTAACTTATACTCATGAACTCCTTGAAGATGATCTAAAAATATTTTCCATTGGTAAACTAATTTTTTATAGCATCCCATTTAAAATTTCAGAGAAGAAACTTGCCTTTTTAGATCCTTGCAATTCTAGAGATCGAAAACACTTGAAATTTGAAGCAGGAAACCATATGAAAATACCTAATCTAATGAAAAAATTTCATCTCAATCCAAATACAAGAAGACATGATTAAATATTTAAATCAAACAGTACATATAAGAGAACTAATTTAAATGGTTATGAAAACATACATAGAAGGATATCATACATGCAATGAAATCAAATCAAACATATATAGTTCATATTTATCGTTATGAAAACCAACACACATGGATATATAAGAATCAAACAAAGTGTGCTCCAGACACACGTATTTGAAAATATATATGTATAAGTTCATAATGTATGTGTACATCTCGAACTAAGTGTGTCATAATGTACATATGAGACCGCACACGGTCGCAAAAGGCTATATATAGACAATGGACTATATGAGGAAACATGTTCACTGAGACCAAATGGCCCATATATATATCTATGTACATCCAAGTGGACTATGAATCTACTCATGAAACATCTCCCCTCTCTTTGCCCTACTAGAAGTAGCATGTCCATGACTAGGGGATGTAGTGGAGGGAGATGCCACTACGGATTTCATCTGTGTGGTCCTAGGTGTCACTAAGCATGCCTGCAACCTAACCTGCACATTCATAAACAACAAGTTTTTAACACCCAAAATTTTAAAATACATTCAAAATTTAGAAACTTGTACAATTTAGTTAAAATGCATGTGAAATCTTACTACAATGTCATGATCCCTAACAATTTGTTGTTGACGCATCACAGGGAAAACAATAGACTCATGACGGGTAAGCTACATACAAATAATTAATTTTCAAATTAAATATTTCACATTTACATACAAAATTTGATACTGTAGATTTAAGTAATAAGAAATAATGAACCTCCAAAAATTTAACAAATTTGAAAAATTGTACCTCAGTTAGTGGATCTGCAGATGCTATGGAAAAATCTATTGCAGCCTCCACAGTCTGCATATATGGAGGAGTCTCTCTAACAGTCATAATCTATACAAAAAACATGTACAAATCAATATTAAAATCTACATGACTATGCACCACATAAAAGAGGTCCAAAGCATGTAATCCATGTGAACTTCCAGTAATCAGAAAGAAAGTGTAAAGAGATTTACTAACTTGCGTAAAAATCATGCGAGGCGTGTTAATAGCCTTAGTTCCCTGAGCAGATGATGACCCGCTAAGCTCCGGTGTACAAAAGAGAAAAATATTAATATGTACAACATACATGTGAAACATTATAGTAATAATCTAGTGCAATCAAATGAAATTAAAAATGTAAGTTTGTACAACTTGAAACTTACATTTGAAACATGCCTAGCTACAGTAGCTAGCATGTCGACGCCGGATGTTTCCTTCACTAGATCTTGCTATTTAAAATAAAATACAAAATTAGTTTTTTACATGTATTGTACATGACGTACAATCATATATATATTATATATATATATATATCTCAAACATGTGAATTAAACTATTGTATATATATATATATAATATATATATATATATATATAATTTAAATTTATTTGAAAATTACCTATGAAAGACCAATATCAGTGGCACCAGTTTCCAAAAACATTCCCCAGCATCTCATATATAGAAAAGAAATCCTGTGAACCAGCAAATGATGTCTCGTCCGCAGTGTATACGGCACCGCATGATCCAAAGTGGTGTGGTGCACTAGAACTGGCACCTCCACCAACATCACCAGATGTAATTTGGTCACTATGTTGGGTCAGAGTGCCAGTGAGCTCCCTCAATGTATGCAATGTATCAGTCTCCACAACCTCCTTCACTGTAGGAGGGATAACTTAAGGCAGTGGGGGTTTTGGGGCATGGGGGATCCTATGTTGACCTATGTGTTGCACCAGGTCTACTCTGTGTAGAGCCACCTCCTTGACCAAAAAAGTCAAAATAATTCGGGACCTCATTGAGCACAAACTCGAAATATAATTTCTTTGAAAAAATAAAGAGGAACCTCATTGTTGTTGGATGGTGGATAATAAAAAACCATCCACCATCAGTCCCTAAAATTATTTTTGATTCGGTCATCATGGCACCAATGGTATTGGGAACCATTTGCCAAGTAACTGCGGGGGGGGGGGGGGGGGGGGGGGGGCATTGGTTTTAGGGTATGTAAATAATGCACAAAATGAGGTATTTTCCATTTTTTTTGTCTTTTACGGCAGCATGGGATACTTTATCTGCATACCACCACCTATAGTCACCTCTAAAGGTGTTCCAACTATGTATTTGGTTGGTTTGCAGACTCGACTTCACCAATCAATGTTTGCAATGTATTGGCTAAAGTCATGCGACATGCATTTGTAGCATGATTTTGTCTTATAGTTTGAATTAGGTTCTCAATGACAATTTTATTTTCTCAGATTCTTCCAATGATATTATCTTGTGTTCTTGTTGGCTCAGTGGGGATAGAAGGAGCCACAGGAGGCGGATTCTATGTTTGGAGGAGGGTTTTGAGGAATGTTTAGAGGGTTTTGAGGAATGTTTTTGATGGTTTGCATGATTTTGAGCTCAGTCGACTAACTGCTAAAACAAGAAAATTGTATACATAAACAAACATTTCAAAAAACCCATGAAAATGCAAAAAAAAAAACCCTAAAATGCAAAAATGGATTACAATCGGGGACTTATCTCCTCATCTTGGAGGCAATGGTTGAATCTATTGCTATCCAGAAGTCTGATGAGAAATTTTGAGGTGGTATTCAAAGCTCGAGTGAAAAATGTTTAGGAAAAATCAACAGTTTGAAATGAAAAATGAGGAAAATAAGGAGTCGCGGGACTGCTAATTTTTGTCTCAGAGTTCCACGATCGAGTTTTATAACCACACTCGTGGTTCTAAACTACGATCGCAGTCTAGTTTTAGGTTCGGTAATTTCCGAACCTGGAATTCAAGAACCCGTGATCACGGTTCCTTTATTTTCGGATTTTTATGTCCACAGAATTGTCCACCAACCTCGGTGTACTTACCCATAATATGATATGTGGTCTTGATTACACCAATAGGATTACAATGGAACAAACAATCCACAATTATGTGTAAGAGAGAATCATTAACGGTTTTAGTATTTTTTCATACATTTTTACAATGTTACGCGGGGGACGCATCCCCTAGATTTTGGTGATGTCCTAGACGTCTGAAACATTTCGGGGACTTGGGGACTTGGAGGGGATGTCCCCAATTTTTTTAAATCTTTCAAAAGTTTTATGATGTTTTTACTTTTAAAAAGATGTTACTTTTACCAAAAACATCACATTATAACTCTTGAAAGTACCTAAAAATACATTAAATATAGTTTAAATCCCTAAATTTCATTGAAAAGATAAAAATGTTAAAATATTAGTTTTTTATGTATTATTTTCAATTTTGGTCCCCCTACTATCCCCAAAATTTCAAATTTGTATTGTCGTCCCAAAAACCCCGTCCCTTTGTACCCTCGTTCCCCTGTCTTTGATGCCTAGGTAACTATGCATTTTTATTTCTCACAACCATTAAATTGAATATAAACCAGCCATGTCTAAGTTTCTTGGCTACAATTTGATTTGAAATGTGGGAGATTTATCTTTAGATTCGTCGATAAAATAACGCAACACAGGGTTCACTTTAAGAAGCATCTGGAAAAAAAGGAGGTGGAAAATACGCAACAAATATTTCTTTGGCCGAGTTCAACACAAAGGTGAATTTTCATAGGTTTTTGCATGAAATGTTCATCTGATAGTTTTGAGAGAGATGACAACCCATCAACAACACCTTGTTTGTCAAGCAAAAAACAAAATGTTGTTGATGGGTGTCAACAGGGCTTTGCTGGCGCGTGGTTGACAACTGTTAACAATTTGTTTACTTTCGCATCAACTAGTTTACGTTGACATGCATCCACGACATTTTACTATCACATGACATCAAGGAATTGTTGACAGGTGTCAACAACACAACATTGTTGCATGACAAAATTTTTTTTTTGACGGGCGTCAACAACATTTTGCTGTCATGCGATAGTGAGGGTTTGTTGACGCATGTCAACAACACTTTCCTGTTGTGTGACAGCAAGATGTTGTTGACGCACATCAACATGAATAACTTTTTTACTATCGCATGACAACAAGGTCTTGTTGATGTGCATCAACAACATCTTGTTGTCACGTGATAGGAAAGTGTTGTTGATGTGAGTCAACAAACCCTCGCTGTCATGTGACAGCAAAACCTTGTTGTCATGCGACAACAACAAGAAACCCTAATTTTCCCTATAAATACCAACACAACCCCTCATTTTCACGTTCTCATTTTCTGGTTACCAGAGTTTTTCCTTTTCTGAGAACTTTTTGCTACAGGTACCATACATCATGGCTTCTTCTGCCTAAGGTGAACCTCAAGATCCAACACCCAAAGCCTCCAAGCCCAAGATTAATTATAGAAGCGTTATGTGCCCCCACATAAATGTAGTCATGGAAATGAATGCAGAATACAATGATTCAATAGTTACATCTAAATTCCAAGGGTTTGGCAGCATGCCCAATTTTAGGTTGACCATTAGATTCTTAACTATCTCCTTTCATCCTACAATACAGAAAATAGTACTTTTATTATTACATTGGAAGATCAACGTACAGTCTCCTTCAGTGGCGAACCTATTGATATCCATCGATTGACAAGCCTCCCTTTTAAAAATGTGTTGATAGTAACAACCAAGGGAACACTCACTAAAAATGATAAGATTTTCCTGGAATCTAGTTATGGTTTCAAGGTTGATTGTAAGTGTAATTTACTCTCGTTTGAATGTTCTTTTATATTAATTCTGACGACTTTTACAGCTCATGTCAACAAATCCAAATGAGGAGTGGACACGCAAGATGTTGCACACCACTTTCTTGCTACCTTGATTTCTTTGTTTTAAGCCAGAATTATTATGCAGGGTCGAAAAACTGACATTCCAAATTGGGCTGTTGCATACATTCTTGCAACAATCGGAAATATTTTTTTTGACTTGTGCACATTTCTATCTAACAAGATAAAGTTTGACATTTCCAATGCATCAATTTCATAAAAATATGTTATTCATTAAACAACCTATATCCTAGCTCTTTATTATGAGGCTTATTATAATTTAAAATTTGAACCAACTCCAATTTGCACAAACGAGACAATGAAATTTTTTTTTGATTCCACTTGAAGAGCAGTAGGTAAAATTTTTTCTTTTTTATGTTTTTCTCATTCTGATCGAATCTTTGTGTACTAATATAATGTAATTCTAATTGAATCTTTTCTACATGTAGAAAAAAAATTTGGATTCTCTTCCACGAAAAAAGTTTCTTCGAAAGGAAGAGGCAAACAACATGTCGAGGCCTTAGGAGAATCACAATTTGAAATAAAATTTTGTTCATCAGCTGATCCCCAAGTATTTACATTAACAAAATGATAGAGACGTAATACCCTTAACATTCAAAGTAGGGTCTTTTACATTTTGATTTTACCATTTAATGATTTATCATATTGAATTGACAAGTATTTCCTACACTTATAGGGACTTTGGAATACTCACGTGCTTCAAAGAAAGCATCGCCAACCCATTCGGTACAATCTCGTGCAATTTTTGAATCTCAATAGTAATTACCACCATCAGCTCGAACCGAAACAATTCAAAGTCTCTCACAGCCCCCTAGTTTACATAATCAATTTGTACCGCAACAAAATCTCACTCAACCAGGTATAACTTCATTTATTTTGTGGTTTATTTAATACTTTTACATATCATTTAGTAATTACTAATGACTTTTTTCTTGGCATCTTTCTGTTCAAACTTTGAAAGCAATCCTTTGTCTTCTACTCAAAATCTACATACCCTAGCTACTCCGATCAACCCCGTAATTACGATTCAAAATGTTGACCAGAGGTTCAGGAAAAAATACCATTGGTAAATGCATGCCTATGATTTTGGCCACTAGTAGGACACTAAACATTCCCTCGTGATTCTCTATTCTGACCCTCTCTCTCGCTGGCTGTCCCACTGCAATAGGGCAATCAATTTTGAATCAAATAAGTTTAGATGAAAATTATTTGGGCATTGATAACAGTGACCCAACTAGTTTTTTCAACACATGTGATATGATTCAGGGCCAACATGTATATTTCCATCTCAATGTACTATTAAATTTATTTAAATTTTCAACATTTAAATTTGAATTTTAATATTAATTTTTGTTATTGCTATTAGGATCACCGCTCCCAAAAGCAAAAAGATGCAACATACGTTGCTCGAGATGAAAGCTGACATTCTTCTCTTTCAAAATCATCCTCTTCTGATACAGATAGTGATGACTTGCAAACATTTCCTTTGGGGAATTTGATTGGGTATGATTGTCAATCCCACTTGACAGAATTTATCATGCCTCAAATTAGTGAGCTCATTCAATGGGAGAGAAGGGAAAAAGTATTAATATCTGAGATAGTAAGTCGTTATGAAAACCATTGCCAAAAAGAGAGATTATTTGTAACAGTCCAAAATCAACCCGCGAAGATGGATGCATTATTCGTCAGAGATAAAAGTGGGAGTGTCACATATAACAACACTTATAACGATAATATTTTCGATAAACTATTAAACAGATTAGAGAATATTAGTGTTGAGGACCATGCCTATTTCAATAAATGGTCTAAGGATAAGGAAATGGTCACGATTTCAAACACTGAACGAGATAGAGTTGTCGCAAGTATAATCATTTTGATTTTTTTTTAATTAATTTCAATAAAAAATTGGATTTTTAATATGTTTAATTGACTTCACTCTTTTTGTTGGAGCTGAAATATGAAAATTTAAAGACTCAAGCCAAGGTCTTCCAAGTTCACTTGGAAACAATAAAGAATAGTTTATCCACAACAATTAAGATGAAACAAAATATAGTTTGGGTTAACTAACAAAAGAATAAACCTAAGCGGATAATTAAAGAGAATGGCTATGACCCTAAGATTTTATTTAAAGCAAAGGCAACAATAGATCCTTCTCTGACATCCCATGGAGATGCTACAAAGGAAGAAGAAGCAATCATCAAGAACCTAGACATGGCTACTGAGGATTTGATTAGTTCGGGGATAATTGAGGCAAGGAATATAGTAGGGTCTGGTGAAAATGTTAATGATTAAGGCTCGAGGATTGGGAAACCTCAAAATTGAAACTTTAAATATTTTATGTATAGAAGAATGAAAGTTGATACTTGAATATTTGTTCAATTTGAAGTTTGTATTTAACTTTTATGCAATATTATCTTTTCTTGCAATGATGGTGATAGCTGGCATTTATCATTAGATATCGATTTCTGGATAATGAAATTAGAGTAGATGTGGTTATAGTTATTATTAATTTATTCATTTAGAATGTGGTTCTATGTGGACATTAGGTGTGGATGTTTGGATAATGAAATTAGAGTAGATATGGATGATGATGAATTGTACGTGACTATATGAATTGTATGTTGTTATATTTTTATATAGAATTTCTATATTGTATATGGTGTGTATGTTTGATGGATAATCATGATTCATGGATTTAAACTTCACGCAATATTATCTCTATATGTAATGATGGTCATGATTACATTTTTCATTACATGTGGGTGATGACATTAGAATAGACATTACAATGGATCATCCATTTATTCATTTAGAATGTGGTGTTATGTGGATAATGAAATTAGATTAGATATGGTTGATGATGAATTGTATGTGACTAGATGATGATAATGGATAATTGTTTTAAGAAAATTAAGAATGTGCATTTTAGTGTGATAAATACATCTTAATACAATAAAATCTTCTTCTCTCTATTTTACCTTTTGAACTCTTTAATATGTATGTCGTTTCTACACATTTATTTTTAAACCTTTATATTGAATTGAAACGATAAAGCTCAAAGAAAAAAAAGAATGTGGTATGACACATATATCTTAATATGGTAAAATATTCTTCACATTCAAAACTATGGCTAACCGCTAAGATAGGGTTTAAGGTACCTCTTATCTTCTTGAGCAAGCTAGATGACCTTCGATTCTCGAGAATTCAACATGAAAAATGGATAAGGATTAGAATAAAAATGGGTGAGTTTCCTGATAATCTTAGTCCCAAGAAGAGAGAGCTTCCTTAGATGGATGTCAACTCATGTTTTTCATAAACATCAATGAAATGAAGAGAAATTAAAATGTAGAATCCAGATCTAACTGAAGAAAATAAAAGTAAACCAGAACCTGTTCATATCGAATGTGACACAAATATAAAGAATGCACTGCATAGTGGATGGCAATTGTACCAGACACTAAGCATGGTAGAATATGTAGAATCCAGATCTGAGCTTTGAAGACCTTGTAAAATACAACATCAAAGTGGTTTGAAAATAAAAAATACCAATGAAATAAATCCGATTTTAATAAATGATAGTATTTCAATAAATGTAAATATACATACCTGTAACATCTTCAATGATAACTACAAATAAAAAATAGCCTCCTCACTGTCAATATTTGCATTTGCAGAATTACAATGGTATTTATATAAAACTATAAACAATTAAATTAGAATCTATTAATATGAAATTGAATAAATAAGAACAATTAAAGTGTAATGTCAAGGTGATACCTATTTAAAGCTGAAATAATCCGTTTTCAATAGCTTCTTTGTATTCAATATTTGCATCCATAGATTTTGAAGATGCACCACTTCCAGTCTCATTGTTGAAATTACTTGGACTTGTAGTAGTATTATTTACACCTCTTCTTTCAGCAAGGGATTTCCAATGCGCAATAACTCTATCAAAAGGAAAGGTTTCCAAAGAGTAGTAAGAAACATAACACCTTATGAAACTTTTGAGATTTTTATCCAACTTGTTTCTCAGTTTTGATTTAATAAAAGATAAAGCATTGAAAACTCTTTCATCCTCCATGCATCCCAAAATAATTGTTTGGCACAACTCGTACAACCGAAAATATTCACTAATTTCTTCATTTAACACACTACTTTGGTAGATTTTTTTGCCAAAGCCTTGTAATAGCACCACTCTGTGAAGGTTCATCTAAGAGTTTATACTGCGACCTTATTGTTGTTGAAAAATTAGTTGATTGAGTCTTTATTAAATCAACATTCAGTATACCTTTTATTTCAATACCCTCGACCTCTGATGTTTTGCTGAAATGATCCAATATTGTACCCATGTATTTATGAAAAATCTTACTTACAAAATAAGCATGACCACCTTAGACTGTATTCCAAAAATTTGGAATCATCACACCCATGGCTTCAAGAATTGTCTTGGCTGAAACATTCTCTAATTTCTGATGCTAAGGATTATGCAATTTTTCTGAGTTTTATTCTTGTTTCAATTACTACAGAATAAAATAGATTTCATGTCACAGGAACTTCTTCTTTTTCCATTGATGTAACGTCTTTACTTTTTTATAGAATGTGCAGTGGTATCTCTTTCCCGCTAACATGGATAGATAGGTGATCATGAATATTAAATCTCAAAAATTTATTGGGATGGTTAAGATCCAATAAAACTTTCCAGTTATCAAATATAGGTGTATCAAAACTATCCGGGGAAGTTTACAAGGCATCAAGACTCATACATACCAATTTTCTCATTCATATAAAATCAACAATATAGGTTAATCTCGCTTGTGCATGCTTCATCAATGTATTGATCTCCTGCAACATTGGAAGAATGCCTACCAATTTAAGTAATGTCTCCAAATCAGTTAGATAGAACAACAAGTACCTCACCCTATCAATTTCATGACGATATTTGTGCATGAAACCAACCAACGAAGGATACTCCTTACGCACTCTACATGCATACTCATACAATGAAATCCACCTTGTCTCAACATCCTTCAGAATTTTTTACCATATGTAATTCCTATGGAAAATTTCTGAAACTCAAGAAATCGCTTTAGGCTGCTTTTCATATAGGCATGCAATTCTCTTATATGGTCTTCTACTTTTGCAACATTTTCTTATTTGCTAACGATTATATATGCTAAATTCATTTTGTGAGCCATACAGTGAATTGCTAGCATATAAGGGGCGACTGATGTTTGCAATCGAACACACAACCCAGCTCTATGACCCTGCATGATTGATGCACCATCTTCTCCCATGCACACCAAATTTGTAGCAATTTCATTCGCAGTCATGCCAACAATTTCTTTCCAAAGAGAAATAATTAGTTTATATAGGTTTTCTGCATTACAATTTTCAACCATTTTCTGAACACCCAACAGATGAAGAGTCCTCATATGATTTTTTAAAGTGTAAACATGGATACATACCCATGTGGTGTTGTTAACAACTGTAATTCCATCAATTAACAAAGAGATAAACTTTGCATTTTTTACACTCTTTCAAATCTTCCTTCTCAATTATAGCAAGTCATTTAGCCATTTCCCATGCACTGTTGTATGACCAGTGAGACAGGGGAACATTCTGCATTCCATTATATTGATACAAAGGTTTGAAATCGATAAAACCTGAAATCAGTCTTCCTTTCTTAAGGATGTGAAATAAAGTAGAAAACTGTATGAGTTTAGTACAAAAATTTGATTGATTCATCTTACCAATTTGTGATGTGATCGTTCTCCCCTCCGCCATTTTCTACGAGAAGTCTACGTATTTTCTGATCATCTTCATATTCTACCGCATATTTCACATGCATCCATTATTTTTCAGTTTTCCATCTGTGTGTTTTTTATTTTCTGGCCATCTTCCCCAGTTATAGTGAAATATTGTTTTCCACATTGTTTTTCATTTGCGTCCAACTTCAGTTGCATTTTTTGCTGCCTTCCCAATTTCCATGTACATATTGTACATGTACATTCCGATGAAATTTCTTTAGAATTAGTTGGTTGTATAGGTTCAATAAATGGAAATTTTGCAGCCCAGTCAAACTTGTATGTCCTCCCAAGTGTCCACATATTCTAGTTCATATTCACATTTTTACTTTTACATGTAGAGCTTTTAAGAATATCACAATTACCAGGTTTCCTTTTTCACATTTTTACTTTTACATTTGAATTTTGTGTTGCATTTTGCACTTCTGATTGCACATCAACATGAATATCTTCAAGCTCTACTTACACTAATGGAATATCTTCAAGCCCTAACATGATATCATTATAGGTGTCATTTGGCTAATAATGAACAGAATGCATTTCCACTTCAATAACACCTTCTGCACAGTCTATGCTCTGATTGATTTCAGTGGGAGCTCTATGGGTTTTGGCAGTTGCAATATCTGAACCAGCAGAGTTTCAAAAATACTTGAACATAGAATTTTGAGTTTTTTTTGTAAATTTTTGGGTGTTCAGAGCACTAGCAGCTTCCATTGTTCTCAGCATGATAAATTCAAGTTAGATAATCTCATGTTCATCCATCAACAAACACACCTTGTCGTGTGTCAAAAAACGAAACTTGTCGTGTGTCAACAATAGTTCCTTGTTGTGCGTCAGAAGGTTATTCTTGTCACCTGTCAATAGAACCTTCTTTTCGGCCATGAATGGAGCCTTCTTGTTTCCTGTCAACAGATCCTGCTTGTCACCCATCAACAGGTCCTTCTTGTCACCTATCCACAGAACCTTCTTGTTAGGTCTCGTCCATAGAGCCTTCTTGTTTCCCATCGAAAAAATCTTCTTGTCGCCCGTCCACAAAGCTTTCTTGTCACCCATCCAAAGAGCCTTCTTGTCACCCGTCAACAAAGTCTTCTTTTCGCACGTCAGTTGAACACTTTTGTCTGAAAAATTGTACTTTTGTGTGCTAGAATCTGTTGCTTTACAATTTTTATGTACTTGATAATAGATATGCCCCTAGGTGGTATGTGTTAGCAAGTAGTGTTCTAACCGGAGAATACTATAGGATTATATAGGGGATATTTTAAAGAGGTAGGCTAAGCCAACCCCTAAAAAATTATTAATTTTTAGGCGAACATGTCAATGACCCATGCCAGAAAAATTGTCTTTTCAATTTTTTCTAAATTGGAATATTTGTCATATTACGAATATTTGCCACTAAAAAAATCCTTGACGCAACATGATGAAATGAATGAATTGTCAGTAGGGATAATGTTATATGTTTATTGAAGGTGTTTAGGCAAAATTTGAAATGGAATATTACCTAGCAAATGAGAACTTACAAATGCAAAACACACAATAAAGAGACATAAAAAAGTCAGTTTGATGCATCCATTATTTAGAGCGAAAATATGTCATATATTAGAGGAGAGAAATACAAAATAATATGAATATGAATATGCTTTCATTGAGAAATTACTGCAGATAAGTTTACTGCAGATTTGACATGCTTTCACTAAGAAATTACTGACATGTTTTACTGCACTGCTAAATCACACTTATATATGTAGTAAGCAGAAATTAAAAAAAAAGAAAAGAAAAGAAAAAAAGAAAACAGTTCTTACCAATTATGGGTTCTTTTAAATGGGACATTGAAACTGAAATTTTGATAAAACAGTTTTAAAACAGATGAATCAAATATTAAAGTTAATGAACACTTTTGGTGCAATTGTTAGTGTAGTGTATTTTAAATTTAGAGAATTAAATTTGGCACCCAGCCATACAATAAATGTTGTACAAAAATCTAAACAACTTGTTGTTCCAAAATTCATGGTGAATAAATTCTTCGTGGTTGCTAATCATTTCGATGAAGCGCTTTCTCAATGTTTGAGTGTCTGCAGTAGACAGTGTTACTGTTTGCACCTTGTTCTCTACCTCGACAAATTTTTTTGGCATTGTAGCGAGAACTATTGAGCAACCATACACTCTGATCTTTTCCATGCTCTTCAAATTCCAATAACTCTCAAACAACATCTGCAAAGCCTCACACTCCATTATTGATAATGTTTTAAGTGAAGGAATTGCTCCTTCCTCTACTACTGGCACCTCCTCTAGCTTCTCCAGGTTAACCAATGAAAATACCTCCAGCTTAAGAAATGCTCCCCTCTCGCCAAATAATTCCTTTGGTAACTTCTCTATATTAGAGCACCCAATTATCTCGAGTTGTTTAAGACTCACAACCTTGTGTAAGGCAGGTAGTTGTTTCAACATGCCACAGTTGTGCAATCTAATACAGCTCAGATGTTGAAATGCATAAAATGAATCTTCTATTTGGAGTAATTGAGGGCATGTTAACCAGAGTCTCCTCAATTTTGACAAGGAAAACATGTCATGGGGCAGGCTTTCCATGTTTTTGAGATGCAACCACATACTATCTATCTGCTTCATGCTTCCCAACATTCCTGGCAGAATTATTTCACCATTGTTTACAAGTGCCAACCTTTTCAGTTGTTTGAGAGCGGCCATATCGTTAATATTTGAGAGTAGCTCTGTTTTGTGTTTATTTTTCCCTTTCTTTATCCATGCATTTGGACAGTTAAAAACTCTCAGGTATTCAAGAGATGTAAGCTGTGAGATCACATAAGCTATGGACTGCAGATGTTTACAACATCCAATCTCCAAAAGTTTTTAGGGAAGTTAATTTAGAAAGGCTAGATGAAAGCTCAGTAATATTTGAGTTATGAAGATCGAGGATCTGAAGGCTTGTAAGAGCACTGATTGAGTTGGGGAGTCTCTTGATGGGCGTAGAGGCTAACCTGAGGAAAACTAAATGCTTCAAACATCCTATGCTTTTTGGCAACGAGTTGAGGGCCGTCCTTGACAAATCTAGCACCCCGAGATGGATCATTCTCCCAATCACCCGTTCTGGTATTTCTTTCAAATCAGGATTCTTTCGCAGTAACCAGGAGCGGATATGAGAAGATCCAAATGTGTTTGGAACATGAGCCAAACTGTTAGCGACCAATGAAATTCTGAAGTGTGCCAAACAGTCATTAACTGGAAACTCTTGTAAATTTCAGCCCGCACAAAAGAAACATTTCTCTTCTTTCTCAGCAATTTGTTGTGCTAAGTCCAGCAATGCATCATGCACCCTGAAACAACTCACACTTCCATCTGATTCCTTAAGTAGTGGCTCAATAAGGCAGCGTTCAGCTAACATATTGATGAATCTTTGTGTTGTTTGGAAAGGATCTTGTCTAGTAACAAACCTTTCTCCAATCCAAAACATGCCCATGTTTCGAGTAAAGATGCCTTCATCTTCTGGGAAGGAAGAGAGGTAGAGAAAGCATAATTGCAAAGAAATTTCAAAGTCGGCCAAAGCATCATAGCTCAATCTGAGCCTACCATACAACTTCTCTGTAACATCGCCGTATGCCTGCACATTCTGTAAACTCTTCAATGTAAATTCCCATTCATTTGAGTGGGTGACGCCTGCCATTGCTTGTCCAATCACTTTGAGAGCTAAGGGAAGGCCTCCGCACTCCCTGCACACACGCCTCACTGTTTCACTGTCAATGCTCATGGGCAGAACTCTGTCACTGTGTGGAAAAGCATGGAAACAAAACAACCGCCAGCTCTCATCCTCCCTCAACCGTTCCACTTTTGATGGTAGCTGCATCTGGGATTCCCAACCATTTGAGCACGTTGTTACTTCTGGAAGTGGCAATGGTGATGTTGGAGTTGTGGTGTGGAGAGATGAGAGGCACACACAACTCGGTTAATAAGGAGTTTGCACTTTTTTCCCAAACATCATCTAAAAACAAAGCGAACTTATTTTCGCTTAACCTCCCACTTAACCACATTTTCACAACCTCTTCCTCTTTGCTCTCCAATCTTTCATTTATTTGAAGAGCTATTTGTTTGACAAGATCATTTCTGAGAGCATTGAAAGAGGGAGTTTTTGAAATGGTAAGCCAAAGCATTAGGCTGTCACTGGAAAAAAGAGTTTGCACCTGGTTGCTGTTGAACACCCTTTTTAGGAGTAGAGTTTTGCCAGATCCGCCCATGCCAACAAGGCCGATCCGCAAAAAAAATTTCTGCAACGCAAAATGTACCAACTCCTCAATCCTCTTGGAGGCATAATCTTGTTCCATAATCAGAGGCTCGTCAATATACTTCATCTTCGGCAGGGCTGAAGAAGTGGATGGAAAACATTCCGCAGATGTTGACATGATCCGAAGCTTGAGATAATCAATCCTTTCTGTGATCTGGTGCAGTCCCTGCCGATTAACCAGAAATCAGGTGATAGGAAGATGGCACAGTGCAGTGTTGTGCCAAATCATATGCATCCTCTAGAAAATCATTCAATTCGTTCAACCATCAATTCAGGGAAGAGGACAGAGGATGGTGAGAGGAAGCATTGATTTTTCCAGAGTTCAAAGCCTTCCGATATTCCTGCATTTCGATGTTGATGGAGTGAAATCTCTCAACCTGAAGTTTGAGGGCATCCAGCTCTTTCCGGCAGCGGACAGCAATGTTGATGTGATCAACAATCTATTTTATTGCCAGCTGAATGGCATAACCAATCGTTCCAGAGATGAAACCATGATATTCCATTATTGAAGCACAGCCTGTTTTCTACTGGGATCAATGTGTTTTGTGCTGCAAACGCAAACTGTGTTGGAATGTTAATCGAGGCCAATAATCAACATCAAAACAAATAAGATGGTTTGGCGTGTTCCAGGATTTCAATTTTTGCCATTAAAAAGTTTTTGTTTGAAAAATTTAAACAAAAAAACTTGAAGGGACCTCTCAGGCTTTTACCTTTTGTGATTGATAAGTTTTTGTTTATTTGTGGTCGAAAGGTTAAAATCACACTTTCACTATTGTCTTATTTGAAAGATTTAAACAACAAAATTCAACAGACCCAACAGTTTTTTTGGGTTTGAATGGTTAAAACCATACCTGCATCATTATTGTATTTGAAAAATTTAAATAAAATTCAAAATGATGAGTCCCATGGGGGTTGGGGTAAGTGTGAATGTTTCTCATATTTTCAACTATACTAAACAATCAGGTGCATTCCAGCTGTTGTGATTATTAATTTTTTTTTTGTTGAAATAGTTAAAATTATACATACACCAACGTGTTCAAAATGTATCCACAAAAATATTTTAACAAGATCAAACGGTCGGGTTTGGGGTAAGCGTGAATGCTTCTCATATTTTCAATGATACTAAACAATCGGGTGCATTCCAGCTGTTGTGATTATTAAATATTTGTTTTTTTTTTTGTTGAAATAGTTAAAATTATACATACACCAACGTGTTCAAAATGTATCCACATAAATATTTTAATAAGTTCAAATGGTCAGATTTTGTGTAAGTGTGAATGCTTCTCATATTTTCAACAATACTAAACAATCGTGTGCATTCCAACTGTTGTGATTATTAAATTTTTTTTTTTTGTTGAAATAGTTAAAATTATACATACACCAATGTGTTCAAAATGTATCCACAGAAATATTTTGATAAGTTCAAATGGTCGGGTTTGGGGTAAGTGTGAATGCTTCTCATATTTTCAACGATACTAATCAATTGGGTGCATTCCAGCTGTTGTGATTATTAAATATTTGTTTTTTGTGTTGAAATAGTTCAAATTATGCATACACTCACGTGTTCAAAATGTATCCACAAAAATATGTTAATAAGTTCAAATGGTCTGGTTTGGGTTAAGTGTGAATGATTCTCATATTTTCAATGATACTAAACAATCGGGTGCATTCACATTTTGTGATTGATAAGTTTTTCTTTATTTGTGGTTGAAAGGTTAAAATCACACCTGTACTATTGTCTTATTTGGAAAATTTAGGTAACAAAATTTTAAAGGACCTGGCGTATTTGAGGATTTCAAGTTTTGCAATGATTAAGTTTTTGTTTATTTGTGGTTGATTGGTTAAAACCATGCCTACACTACTATTGTATTTGGAAAATTTAAACGAAAGGGACCCTGTTTATTTGTGGCTTTTGGTTTTTGCAATTAATAAGTTTTTTTTTATTTGTGGAATGGTTAAAACCATAACTACACCACTATAGCATTTGGAAAATTTAAACAACAAAATTCAAAGGACCCAATGGTCTATTTGGGTTTGAATGGTTAAAACCATACCTCCACCATTATTGTCTTTGAAAAATTTAAACAAAATTCAAAAGGACTAGTCCCATGGGGGTTGGGGTAAGTGTGAATGCTTCTAATATTTTCAATGATACTAAACAATCAGGTGCATTCCAGCTGTTGTGATTATTAATTATTTGCTTGTTTTTGTTGAAATAGTTATAATTATACATACACCAACGTGGTCAAAATGTATCCACAGAAATATTTTAATAAGTTCAAATGCTCAGGTTTCACGAGGAGTTGGGGGCAAGTATTTATATTTCTAATCTTATCTAAGGAGAATAAACCAATTGATGCATTCTAGCTATTATCACTAATATGCATTCTAAGGAGAATAAACCCATATACACGCCTAGACTACATGGAAACACCCTAGACCCCCTCGTACCAAGCTTGGTACATACCAGGTACTGGTACTGGTACGATGTGGGTACGTACCCACAGGCCCTGGGTACATCCCAGGTACGAAAATCTGTACCCGGGGCTTACCCAAGGCCTGTGGGTATGTACCCACAGTGTACCCACATGTTTTTTTCTTTTTTGAGTGCAAAAAAATAAATAAAACTTCAGGGCTTTAACTAGGATTGAACCTTGGGAAGTTTGTGTGAGATTCAATATTGCCAATACGCTCTAAAGGGTCAAGAGAGATGAAAAGGACTTCATTTGGTTGACTTACTATTTGGGGGCTTTCTTGTTGCTACTCATGGGTCTTTTATTCTACAGGCAATTTGGAAGGCATGGGAACAAGTGAAGCACTTGGTGGTTGGGTAGCTTATCTTCTCTTCCTTTGACAATTGGTGCCAAGCCTACAAATCGATTTCGTCGAATCTGAAATATAATGACAAGATCCTTGTCTTGACAAGAGGGTGCTCTGCCCTCCTTTGGTTTGAGAAAGGAATTAAAATATTTCATGACTTGTACAGATTTGGGAAGTGGATGGAATGGACAGACCTTAAAGCTTTCTATAGGTCCTCAATCTCAGTTTAGAATGTATACAAAGCTCAGAAATGCTTTCACAACTCCCTCTACTAGACTAATTATAGAGGATGAGAATGACTTTTGGGATAGTATGAGGTGGCTCAAAGGACCCCCTCTCCAAGAGGCACCTCCAAACAACTCTATGAAAAGATTGCCTTCTCCCCAAATCTTTCCCTAGGCCTTAACAATAAGTGTAATGTTTGTGAGCCCATTAGCAGATGGACTCATAGATTTAATGTTTTGTGGTCTTCTTGTATTCAGTCAAAGAAATCTTGCTCTAGATGGCTTCTGATTCATAATAAGTATGTTCAATGTTGTTGGCTTTTAATATTTTATAGGTTGCTGAGACTATAAGCTTGTTTTCTTTAAATTTTTATATATATTTATAATTTTTACTTTTTAAAAATATATTGTACGTACGTACCCACAGAATACCGTTCCTGAGGTTTTTAAAAATTTGTCGTTTCAGCATACCGTACCCATACCCGTATCCATACATGTACCCGTACTGAAACAATCGACAACAATAATTAAAGGGTTAGTATTCAATGTATAATGTGCATATCATTTCCTTAACATGGCATTTGGCGAGAGATGTAATCACTCATATTCTACAACTATCCATAGTGTGGAATAATCTTTTTTTAATTCATAAACATTTTTGACCGGAGCTATGAACTGGTATTACAAACAGCCAGAACCAGCCTCGAATTCACGTCCAATGGCCACAACCGGCCTCAAATCCATCTCAAACAGCCACAAATAGCCTTAAATGCCCAATGAGAATTGAACTTGTGTGACCAGCCCACTTAACCAACATATCAACATCTCATTGGCATTGAAAATATATATTTAGTGCTCATATAACCCAAGAAAAAAACCTACTAGTTTCCCATGCTATGACCTTTATGTCTCCAATATTCTACAAATTAATGCTTCATCCTTGGTATTCCTGCTACAGTTCATGATTTCAACATATGTAATATAGCATTTTCCAAGCAATGGATTTCACTAAGCCATAATAATCATTCAAAGGCTAAGTAATCCACATGGATACATAGTGTATTTAGTACAAATAGGACCTGTAAGCTAATATTAGAATTTCTAATTAGTTTTATCTTTGAGTTAGCAATAGTTAGGTGGTTGGCGGTTAGGGTATGTGTTGTTAGTGATACCAACCCTACCAAATTTTTGTTGTAATAAATACTCCCTAGCGCGAATACAACCTCAATACAATATAATTTCAATTATTTCTTCTTGGTTCTGTGAATATCTATCGAGTGCTATCAGAGCCACCTTTGATGCTGCCAATAAAATGTAGGAGCCACCTCTGATTCTGTGGCCATGAAGATGATATTGATGCTGCAAGCGCGATGATATTTTTGCTCTGAAGAATAGTGCTGCACATGACCATGTGAGCCTGCAAGATGATGCTGCCACTGTGAATAGAAGATGCTTTCATTAAAGATATGGATCGAGTGAGAAGCCCAGCCGGACACCACAGCTCTTTAAAGCATGTGGGATGAAGCTACTTATTGTCAGAACAAGAAACAGAAGCAACCTGTGATCAATATACAGAAATCACATAAGAAGCAATCCTGTGACAATATACAGAATGACACTCTATTGATGTTCCCATCTTAACAATGCTCTACGCCACAGGTGCATGGCTTGCAAGATGGAAGGCAGCTCTTTACATGGCGCCTAAGAAGGGGGACAAGCCATCAGACTGGGCTATCCAACTAAACATGGACACACTCACCACATTTGAGAGAATCTGCAAAGAAAACGATGCAGTTCCCTTGCTGGACTTTCACCTCATTGCGCTATTGATCAATATCTTGTTAATATTACGAATGAGAAAAAGAAGTCTGACGTTCCAGTCTTGCCAGTTTTCCTGCAGTTCCAACAATTGAACATGGCATGGAATATTGTTAAAATCAATGGGTTGAGTGAGCAAGTGTAAAACTCAAGTGGAATACGCTGCCAAAGCACGTGGGAGGAAAAATAGACTCTGACCGGAATTTTGTGGTGAATCTGTCATGTAAATACGAGCAATGAAGGAGCAAATTTGTGGTGAAGTAAAATCCCACCAAAATTCCTTAGCACAATGTCTCTTCAATAAGAGATTTGATGGAGCAAGCTTTCTCACTACCTTATTTTTCAATAATTTGAAAACATTCTCACTAGAAACATAGGGGGAAGTCTATTTCTTAAGATTCCTTTTTTCTACAAGGTGAATGTGAATAAGTGACCCTTAACCCTTCAAAGTCTACCCTAACTAGTATGTTTATAAGCTTCAATTTCAAGTAAGTCTCTCTTTCTGCAAAGGACCTTTTTAAGAACAACATAAATTCTCTTCCAAAGCTAAACCTCAACAAAATCCACAGTCTGAGTTCTACAAGACCCAAGTAAACTAGGAAAAATGGCAGGAGCAAAAGTAATGTTTATAGACAAGCAGTTGTAGAACCTGTCAAATTACCAGGCCTGGAAGACAAAGATGAAGACAATCATCATATTCGAGGATGTTTAGGATGCGGTCAAGATCAAAAAGCCTGACAACCTAAAAAGTGACCAAGTTGAAGATGCATTTGGTGCATTCTTTGGTTTCATTAAAACAGTTGTTAAAGATCTCTGAAAAGCTTTGTGCTTTACATTTTATATCTGTAGAAGTTTGTTTACATCCACATTAAATTCAAAAGGCTTGCATAAATATTTCCTCTCTTTTGTTATGATGGAAGGGTTAAATATCTACAAGGAAAAAACCCATAGAGACCCCGAGATTGATCAATTTTTTGTTGGCAAGGATAAATGTTACTCTACAAATTTTAAAACATGCAATAAAGAGACATGAAAGGGTCAATTTGATGTATCCATGATCGAGAACGAAAATATGCCATATATATGTAGAAGAGATAAAATAGAAAATAATATGAACATGTATCATATACTTTGTTTCTTGAGGATTATAACTTCCTCCAAAACATCATTTGTAAATAGCTACAAGATAAGAACATTAGCTTGTTATTCAATATGTATTTAAGATAAAAGAAAAATATCATGAAATATACTGCATATTCTTCCATAGAACACGAACTACTACTACTCACTCTTTACAAATGAGCAAATTGATACTAAATTTTATTTCCTAGCACACAAATAGTACACATGGGTGGACCATCCTAAATACTCGACTATTGTATCCAAGGCCTACTTACGTAACATGAAGTTCAAAATTAAACAACATTATACCACATTAGATATTTTGTGTGAGGATATATAAATCTCAACAAGAAGTACATATTCATTACACATAAAATCGCATCCAAGCATTTAGATTAGACTATTCTAAGGAAACCATGTTTGTGGGAGATATGTGTTTGAAGGAATATAAAACCACATTTCTAAAGAATAAACATGGGACCATAGAAAATACCCCATGTCTAAGTGTGCTAATCAAGTTTAAGAAATGATAGTAGTAAGAGTAAATATGAGGTTGTAGTGTCTTGTACATATGATGACCCGATACAAGACTATGGCCCAAACGTATTAGTCCCTATAAGGATATTATACACTTACAAAAATTAATCCCTGTCACATAGAACCATCAAAATATGTATTGTTAGAAGAATGGATAAAAGTATCATGTCAGAAGGGTTTAAATATCTACAAGGAAAAAACCCATAAGAGACCCCGAGATTGATCAATTTTTGTTGGCCAAGGATATACATTGTTTACTTCTTCATGGATGACATTGCGCGTTCGTGCATTCTTGGAATTGAAGGCTGTTTTACTTCAATTATGAAATATATTATAGCTGGCTGGTAAGTATATTAAAATCTATACCCATCACATGACCCTTCCTCAACATTGTCCGTCACAAGGGTTTTTTTTATGGCTAATTATTCCCTTTTTTCTTCCACCTCTCTTTCAAATTCACTGATGGATTTCCAGAATGGGAAAGCTGAGCTGCCCCTCCATGAGGGCTTGATTCTTCTTCTGGTTGAGAATGGAAATCCGGTTCTGGATTATCCTTTAACAACGGTCCTAGAGGAGCAAGCCGAGGAAGAAGATATTACTCTTACGGAGTGTCTAACTAAAATGAAAGTGGGTAAGGGTATCCTCTGGGGGAATGAGAAAGATACAGAAAAAAATGAGGGTGGTGTTGGGGAAGCCAGCGCTTTGAGGAAGAACGAATGTGTGGGAGACCCCAATGTATTTGAAGAATAGAGCAGGAAGATGTTGTATTTATAAGGGGTCCTAAGAGCCATGGAGGACACGAACGAGGGGAAAAGGGAGTCCATTATAAACATCATCAACATTTCATAGAAGATGGTCGCGGATCAGGTCCATATAAAACACATAATGAAGAAGCTAGAGATTCAGGTTAAAGTTCTGCTTGGCAGAGTGGACGGGATTGAAGGGGAAAAGGAAAGGATGAGATTCAACCTTCACATAAGTATCTCAGAGGAGTAGGTGATGGATGGTTCTTGAATCCAGGACGACTGCTGCTGGCCTGGGGCCTCCGGCATGTTGGTTACGGAGGTTTTTTGTTTTGTTCTCTGAACTATGTATGGATTTCTGGTGAACTATGGTTTCTTATTGTTGTTTGGAATTTTTTGTCCTCTCTGGGGTCCAAATCTTGCAATGTAATAGTTAATCATGTTTAACTCATCTTTCTGGAACCCCTTTCTAGTTTTTTTTCCTATTTCGTTTCTGGTTACGTTCCTCTCTTTTGTTATGGCCCCTGGGAGCCAATCCCTGTTTTTTGCCTAATCTAATAAAAAATGATGTGTGGTCTTAATTACACCAATGGGATTACAATGGAATAAGCAACCCGCAACTATGTATAACAATGCAACATTGATGTCTTAGTTTTGTTTTTTTCATACATTTTATTTCTAACAACCATGAAATGAATATAAGCCATCCATATCTTTTCCTAGCTACAATCGTATTTGCAATGTGGGAGATTTGTATCTATAGTCCTTGATAAAATAGTGCAACCAAATGAAATGGATGAATTTTCATTAGGGAGAATGTTATATGTTTCTTGACAGTGTTAAGACAAAACTTGAAATGGAATATTACCTACAGGGTGAAAACTTACAAATTTTAAAACATGCAATAAAGAGACATGAAAAGGTCAATTTGATGTATCCATTATCGAGAACGAAAATATGCCATATATATGTAGAAGAGATAAATAGAAAATAATATGAACATGTATCATATAACTTTGTTTCTTGAGGATTATAACTTCCCCAAAACATCATTTGTAAATAGCTACACTATAAGAACATTAGCTTGTTATTCAATATGTATTTAAGATAAAAGAAAAATATCATGAAATATACTGCATAGTTCTTCCATAGAACACTAACTACTACTACTCACTCTTTTACAAATGAGCAAATTGATACTAAATTTATTTCTAGCACACAAATTACACATGGGTGACCATCCTAATACTCATACTATTTGTATCCAAGCCTACTATGTAACATGAAGTTCATAAATTAAACAACATTATACCACATTAGATATTTTGTGTGAGGATATAATAAATCTCAACAATGAATGTACATGTTCTATTTACACATAATCGCATCCAAGCATTTAGATTAGACTATTCTAAGGAAACCATGTTTGTTGGAGATATGTAGTTTGAAGAATAATAAAAACCACATTTCTAAATGGAATAACATGGACCCTAGAAAATAACCCCATGTCTTAAGTGTGCTACTCAAGTTTAAGAAATGATAGTAGTAAGAGTAAATATGATGTTTGTAGTGTCTTGTACATATGATGACCGATACAAAGACTATGGCCAAACTATTAGCTCCCTATAAGATATTATACACTTACAAAAATTCATCCCTGTCACATAGAACCATCAAATATATTTATTGTTAGAAGACATGGATAAAAAGTATCATGTCAGGAAGGCCTTAGAATACATGAAAGTAATTATCCATACAAGGATTTCCAAAATACATGTTATCCCAATTTTTCCACCTGAAAAAATTGATCAAACACAACCTTGTGTAGGAACAAATCCAAAGGACGGTTCTGTCGTGTGAGCCCACATTTCAAATCCAAAAAATAGGTTACAGGAGGGCTCTATAATGGAATAACAGGGTTGGGGAAGGAGCAAATAGTGTCAAAGTAAACAAAAGGCTCAAAGGAAAAGAAATAGGGAAAGGTTCAAATTCTTCGGGCTCATTAAATAATTTAGAACGAGCCCCAAAATTGGCTAAGTATGAAAGAATCAGTAGAAGCCTCCACATGCCTCATTGGTGCATCTCCAAATATTAAGCTCAAAAGGGTAGAATAAAATGAGTGCGAGGCTTCCATGTGTCCCAGGCCTAAAAAAGGATAGAGCCAACTATTGAACAGTCCAAACAAGTTGAAGGAAACACATGTCAGCTTAACGCAATTTCAGGATGGGAGCCTAAGGCGGGGACTCATACTTGTGCAAAGCCTCACCATGGCCAAGGGTCAACAGAGGTCAAATCCAAAAGTAAGCCTAAATTGGTTAAGTATAAGAGTGCACGCGGAAGGCGCCACATGTCTTAACGATGCTCCTTCAAAGCTAAAATACAAAGTGGGTTTTCAAATGAGCGCGGGCCTTCCACATGTCCTAGGTTTTAAAAAGGGACAAAGTCAAGGGGTTGAATAATTAAAGTAGAGGCAAGCTAGCAGAGGGAGCCAAATGTCGCAACGGAACTAGTTTAAAAGAAAAATTTGGGGCGGGTTTCCAAACAAGCGCCAATCCTCCACGTGTCCAGTGATAGACTTTTGGCCCCACCAAGCAAAGAAACTTAGGCAAAATACAAAGAAGCCCAAGGAGCTCGCGGAGGCCACCCTGTGTCAGCTCGATGTGATTTCAAGAGCATAAGAAAGGAGCTAAATCTCCAAGATGCATGAGACTGCCACGTGGACCCAGTACAGACATACTCTTTAAACATGGTGCGCTTGCGACCCTAATCTTCAGATGGCCATATCTTTTGACTGGAAACTCAGATTTCGACGGGAGAAGACTTGTTGGAAATGTCTCGACACCCTTTACGCCATGGAAACATACAATATCATTATTAACAAGATTTAGTGGGTGAAAAATGGGAAAACATATACCAGGCCATTAATACAAAATTTGATTTATTTAACTACCAGATTGGGTTTTATTTGATCCGTCATTCTTCTTCCTTAGCACACCAAGTAGACATATGGAACTAGAATTGATAGATTGTAGGAAGATTTGAAAGGGGGCACTGATTGATGGTGGTTGAGCTTTCAAAGTAGGATTCAAATTCTTCCCTCCTCTCTCTCGTTCTTCCTATATATTGTAATTAAGGGGCATATTCAAAGTGGTTGGTCATTGTTTCTCCTTTGCGCCCCTCTCTCTTTCTTCCTTAGGGTAGAATGTGGAGTCTAAGCCTCCTCCCATGGCTATGTAATGGCATTTTCTTGCCTCTTTCCCAATGATGATGTACCGTGTAACATTTTGGAGCAATAAAATCTATTTTTCGATGCATCTGTCCATTGTGTTATTTTGTTGTCTCTTCTTACCTCTCATCATTGCATGGTATACTATGCATACTCTGATGTTTGTTACAGGTTCTAGGAGTTGTATGTAATGGGTTTTTAAGTGGTGTTCCGTGTGAAATCTATCTCTGGTCTGTGGTGCATTCTGTCCATGCTCTCCTCTTCTCACCTCTCTCCACTTCAGGCAGTCGGATATGTGATCCAACCACTTCCTTTTATGGTGTATCACTGCTTAGTGTAGGATCTTTCACCCTCTCTATCTCTCTCCCTATCCGCTTGGAATGGTTGGATTATGATTGAATAGGTTCTTCCAGCACTGGAGTATCATGTGGCAGGTAGATTAGAAAGCAAGAACCGACTTTCTCCGGAGGTCCATCTCAAGTTTTGCAAGTCCCACATCTTGAGAGATGTTCCCATGTTGTGTAATCACACCAAATGCCCCACTTCACACCTAGGCCATTTGGGGGTTCTGTGATTCTGCACTAACAGTTTTGGCACACCTAGTGGGAATCTGAGGTTAGATTTTTCATCTTTCTAAGGTTTCTCATTACAACAGTGAATCATAAGCCACCGTGCGACCACACTAATAGTTTTTGCATGCCTGGTGGGACTGGTCTGAAGCACCTTACCACTTCATCTTAGTAGGTTAGTGTTTTCCTATTAAGGTTCAGCCTTTTGAGGTATATGCAAGCACATCTGGCAACTCCATCTAGTCAAAAACCCCATCTCTAAAGTTACATACCTTTTCCATCCATTTCCACCCATCTTCATTCACTCTTATTTCCATATTTCTCATTTTTCTTCCATTTCATGAAGTTGTGCAATCATGACTTCATTCCCTTCATGGAACTCACACTTACAATAGTAACGCAATTCACCTCCAATGCATTTCCCAACTCCTCTAGATCAACATTACAATCAGATCCATGACCATTATGCTCACCCTTATGAGCAAGGTCAAAGTTAGTTTGGCCATGGAGCTTATAAAGAACAAGGGGATGCATACAATGGTGACAACTATGTGGAGAATGCTGGTTTGTTGGAGAAGATTCAAAGAATGGATGCTAGCATGGTGCAATCCATGGGTACAACATAGATGAAGGCATTCAAGATTGGTTTTAGGACACCTTGTTTGTGGGGAGGCCCTTTTCCAAGACATTACAACCCTCAGGAGAAGATTGACTTCATGGTCGAAGTGCTACCTCAACTTACATAGTGGATTGAAAAGATTAAGGCCTATGAGCTGGACACAAGACAACCTTGTCAATTGGTAAATCCACCACCTCCTAGCTCTTCATTTTTTATTTCTCAAACTTTATCATTTCAGCATGATCAAGAGTCAAGCCCCTCATCTGCTGCCCAAAGTGTTAATTTCTTTTCTCCATCTCCTGATCTCCCATCCCACCTCAGTTCCTCTGCCCTTTTCCCTTCCAAATAGTCATCCCCTACAAACAAACAATAAGTTGCACCTCCCTTCCCACCACAAATAATTGTAAAGTTATTTGAACCCCAACCTAGCACTCCTCTCACTTTCCAAAGTCCATGTTGGGAAGAGACTCAAGAATCTAGTCAAGGAGAACAACAAGAAGGGGAACCCAATAGAGAAGAAATGAAAGACAATCTGAAGAGTTGGAATGCTAAATTTGGGTTTACAAAAATTCCCTTAATGGTTAAGCCAACAAAGGAGGTTAAGGTTGAAGAACCAGTGGTGGCTGAGGCTAAGTTTGCAGTAGAGGAGGAGGACCATAAAGTTTCAGAGGCTCCAAGTGTGGAGCAGGCTACAGAAGAACATTCATTTATTCCTCCCACTTACTCCCATTTTATCTCTAATGTTGAATAGGAGTTTGAGCTTTCAAACTTCGTGTTGGAAGATGAAGGGAGCCGTGGTAAGGAAGTTGCATATCAGGAGGACACCATGGAGGAGGTTGAGCACATGTAGCAGGAAAACAAGGAGATAGATTATCTATCCTACTTGGAGGATTTCTTTGATGGAGAGGAGTGTAGTGCCAACTTCCCTTTGACACCTTTTGATACTGATCATGATACTGCTTATTATATTATGGGAATGAATATGGAATTTATAATAATATGATGTTAGATGTTAGATCATGGATTATTGTTGACATTTATTCAGTTATGATGCATGATGATTATTAGAGACATTTTGGATATTGATGTGATATACTGTTTGACATGGTTATTGTAGACACCTGTAGTTTAATCAATACACTATTATTTCTAATAGTGCACTAACTATTCTTCCCTTTGCAAATTGACGGCACACCACCAGTTAAACCTATCTAACTCCCTTATCATGACATCTTTTTGGTCATTTTTCCTCTTATAAACCACTTAAACATGTTGTAATAGCCTCTTTCTAACTACATTAGCTTCTTATTCCCTTCTAGCTTGCTTCTGTTAGCTCCCTAGAATATCAATCCACTTCATTGGATTGATTAAGCCCTTCATAAACCCTTCCAGAACCCTAATTAATCTCTAAGAGAGATTAATTAGTCTAACCTAGGTTAATTACCCTAAACATAGTCAAATCACACTTTGACTTGCTAAAAGTGATTTTTGGACTTTAGCATTTGTCCCACATGCAGCCAAATCTCCCATTTTCCCTAAACCAAAAACTATAAATAGAGCTATACCCCCTCCCTCTTTTCCTAAGAATTCTCTATTCTTCCTAGCATAGATTATAGTATTTTGTTTAGGAGTTAGATTGTATTTCATCTTCTTCTATTGAGCTAATTGCATTTGCTTTTGTATTTCATAGCACTAATATAGAGTAAAAGGGAAGATACATTGGCCTTGAAGCCATTAATGGGGATATCCCTTTCTCTTAAGCACATAACTGAAGGCTTAAATCCTCTTAGGTTCATTATTATAAGATTTTAAAGAATAGAGGTTAATTTCATTTGTTTAGTTTACATGTTTACTTCAAATTAATGTATGCAAAGAAGAAAACCTTGCTCATTTCTTATCACATGGTCCATTGATCAGATTGTTAAAATCCTTTGGGGTTTCTTTAGAGATTCTTACCCCAAATCCATGGCTTTTATAACTTTTCATTGAACACATTTGGCATGCCTGGTGGGGACACTTATGTCCATCCTTCATTAATGGAGATATTTTAGGTTTTTCAAAGTTCATTTTCAAGTTTCTGGGTCAAATCACTTGTTATTTCCTCATTTTTTTTCTAACGCTAGATAAATGGCCTTTTTGCATGTTTTTTGTGGGTTTGATATAGAAATAGGACACTTTGACTAACAACTAACCTGTTTGCTCTTGAAAATTTGGAAATCTATTTTTTTTTGTAGGTTTTTCACAGGGTGCATGTAGGTGTAAAACAAGGGGTGCATACATGTTAAAACCCTAGCGTACCCATCAGATCAGGAACGTACCTGTCTGGAGGACTTCATCATTTGTAAATTTTATCTCTACAGGGACGTGCACATGTCTTTGTAATCTAGGATGCATATCCGCCTCTCTGGCCGCACACTTGTAAATGGTCTGACTGTGTAAAAAACTTGACAATTTCCTGTTTCATGCTTGGGCACATATACATCGAAACCAAAGCATCCATGTAAATATGTGCGCATCTTTGTAATATTTCAAGCATTTGTGTTTTAATGCATTGGATTTCATTAATTTTTAATTACAGGCATAGTCGTTGAGTAGGGTGCGTATCCGTCTATTGGGAAATGCTGGTGTTGATATAGGCACACATTTGTCTGTAGTAAAATTGGAAATTTTTACAGTCTACAAAAATATTTTCTTCTAATCCATTACTGCAGGTTTCCAGGATGAACAATTCAAAAAATATTGTTTTTTTTTAACATTTCAGTTTGCATAGTTAAAGTGTTTTGTTCTTGGCTTAAAATTAACTTGGTAGAAGTGCATATGCTCTCTCTTTGCGTCTTCAAAGGAAATCTTGGAGATCAAAAACACTTATACAAAACTCATATTGATTTTTCAAAAACACTTATTTTATAAAGGATGAAGTAAAAATTTCATGTGTTTTCAGTAATATTTTTCACGTTGCGTATGCTCTTCCTTCGCGCCTTTTTGGAGATCTTAGGAATCAAAAGTAAATTGTAAAATTATCTTTCTTGACATCAACCTACGAACTGGAAAATTACTAAAAAATGTTTTCTACAAGACCTAATGCTTGTCAAAGAAGGGTGTCGAAAAACAAAAAACAAAAACTGCTAATACACATGTTCTTACAGGTTGCCAAATGGTGTGCCACTTAAAACAACATTAAGATAAGCAAGATAAAAAAACACCATATTCAAAACATTGTATTGCAGGTTTCAGAAAAGGGTACGTCCCTATCTACTCAACTAGAACATAACCCCTTTGGAATAACCCCTTTAGCTATAATAATGGGGGTGGTTCCATGAACCCTAAAGTAATCCACTGCTGAGTAACCTCGTGGATGAAACAGGAAGTGCTTCACCTACCCACTTGACTAGTACACCTTGAGAGATAGAGTTACCGGTTGTCCGTATGGCGACCCTAGGGAGAGCACACGTGGATGCACTAGTTTCCCTTTGTGCTCAAATGGGGTAAAGTAAAGCCGAGATACTCCCAAGATAGGCAAGGGACTATTTGGGTAAATCGCGCTCGCTTAAGAAAAATTTGTAACACATAGGTAAGAGAACTTATTAAGGAGACCATTTTGTCTTGGAGCCCACTTTGCTAGTCCTTTGTTGCATTAAGCCATCATGAAGTGACAACTCATCTGGAATCTAAACGTTTTTTTTCAAACAAGGAAAGGAACCCTTGTGAGTTTGATCTAATTGTCTTTTCATCATGAGACTAAACTACGTCACACTTTCGCTTAGTTTTATTCTTGTCTTCAGACGAGGCGAAGCTCTACCTAAGTGACGCTTGGTTTGTTTCTATCTTTTAATCAACACCCTTGCATTCTCACTACCCGCTGTTTGGGGTGAGAAAGGAGCATACCTCGTGCGTTTTTATCAGAGATAGTGCTTGCCACTTTTTTTCTGTTTACGCCCATCCATGTTTGCAGTTGGGTTGTTAAACGTCTAAAGTGCACAGGTATGCTTTTCGTATCTTTGATAAAATTCCTTCCATCTTGACTTCAGGATCATCTTCACTGCTGTGGGTACGGTTCATCTTTTTTCTCTTCTTGAGTTTATAGTTTTTTTCGCATCTTAGACACACAATCTTGGTACTTACATCGTGTTCTCATTTTGTGAGAAAATTGTATAATTCCCTTTATTGCGTGGTTATGCTACTCACATGATTTGAAACTCCTTGCTATACTTATCATTTGATTTCAGTTTCGATGTCATCTGGGTCTTCTTGAAAAGTGTTGATAACGCCTTATATATATCATAATAAAGTTGTCATGGTACTAACACCATGCTTTCTCAGTTAATGTATTACGGTGTAATTGTTATGCTATATGTATTCGCGACTTCCATTTTTCAGAAGGTTTGGATTTCATCGGCATTCAAACTAAGTTTTACGTATACCTTGTCAAGGGACTGTGAAGGCATCATGCTAGTACTTGGGCCTTGTTAAGGTTCTAACTAGACCTACGTATTGATACATCGTTGTCGCTATCTGTTTTTAGGGCATAGGCTTCAAAACAAAAAACTGAGTGATCATAACATTTAGGTGTGCATATGAGTGTTCCTTGATAAAAACAACTACATAACACTACATCTAGGATACACTATGGTACAGTTCAAACATCACCTTGAGCAGCTTGCAGAAACCATACAGTTAGGGGTCACACTAGCTACATACCAAACGTCTATTAGTAATGCCTTAAATCATAAAAATGGCAGCCAAATCAAATGAGAATGATATAGGAGAAAACCCTTTCGAAACCTTCCCATTTAGTGGTCACAATTTAACACTGCTCTTTTCTCAAGTCAAGGATATGAAGACGTTAATTGATCATAGTGCAAAAGAGTCAAAGTCTTCCGAAGAACAACAAAGGTTAGACCTAAATAGATTTGAAAAACTCCTATATTATAATAAAGATCAAGTACTCGCAAGAGTCTTAGCATTAGGAACTAAACTTCGACACGAGCATGAAGAAGAAACAAAGGTCATTAACCCTAACCTAGGAGAACGAAGATTCATCTTAGACACAGATAACCCTTTTGATGTGGGATACACTTCCACTTCTAGGCAACATAAAGTTGCTGTCAAAGGTGAAACATCACGAAAACCTCACTATAAAGCTTCACGTAAACTGAAAATTGAGTGAAAAAATTCCCCTCCTCTAGAATTTGATGAAGAAGAGGACCCCCTGGTTGAGGAGGAGATCCTCCAAAAACATATCTTGAAGTTGAGTCAGAAAGTAGAAAACCTAGGCTCTTCAATAAGAAACATATGTAAAGACAAAGAAAAAAACAAAATTAACGAGTTTCAATTTGACCCACATACAGACTATACCTTTAAGGAAACTCAGGATCAAAGGCCAATGTCGCCTACTAAAGAGCAACTCATTCAGGAGGAATTGAAATCTATGAAAGATATGCTTACTAAATTACAACAGGGAAATGTAGGCCAAAATAGAAAGTATTCATATGAAGAATTATGTCCTTACCCCTTTGTTAAGGACATGTTACAACAACCTTTCCTAAAATATTTTACCATTCCCAAGTTTGATAAATATAAGTGCAAAAGTGATCCTCATGATCATATAAAAGACTTTTACATGGATTGCCAAGAGGTCGTGTATAGCGATAATTTCTTAATATGAATTTTTCCTGATAGCCTAGGAGTCGTGGGATTGGAATAGTTCTATAGCATACCCAAGGGATCCATTACAATGTGACCCATGCTAGCAGAGAAAATTGTAAGGCATTACTCCTATAATATGGAAAGCGACATCACAATGAACGATCTATGTAACACAAAACAAAAACCCAATGAGACATTTGTACGATTTTTACAACGAAGGCATGGGATAGATAGTCACTTTCCTTGTGCCTTACCAGAAAAATAGTTAGTGAGCATATTTGTTGCTAACTTAAACCCAAAAATAGCCTTTTATTTACAAATGCATTGTGGCTCAAGCTTCGAAGAAGTCATAGAGAAAGGAATTCAAATTGAGAAATCCCTCATTGCCAAGGGAATGCTTAAACATGTCACTAAAAACAAACATGAAGCCAAATCCATAGACAAAACTCTAAGAGAGTCCAGTCCATACAAACATGCCCAATTTTAAAGCTTTTGTAAGGAACTCGTTCCAAAGCACTACCAAATGTATTTTTACGTCCTTAACATAATCCTTATCTACCATCCTAAAACAATTAGATGACGTAAAAACGGTAGAATATCCAACTACAACAGTACCATATTTGGAAGATGCTCCAAAACTGGTTTGGTTCAAAGATCATGAATATTGCGACTTCCACCATGTTAAAGGACACAAAATAGATAGATGTTTGAGATTGCTTCATTATATCCAAGACCTCATCGAGGAAGGGAATATTGTTGTGGATTCTCCCCCTGAGTCCGGTAAAAGTTCAAATGAAAAAATGGGTATTTACAAGGAACGTTTTCCTAACCATGCAGATAAAAAGAAAAAAAAAACCAAATCAAGGGAAAACCTCCAACAACTATAGGATTGCTGCCTATGTGTACCCTACAAATGATAATCCTTATGATTCCCTCATTGGATGTATTAGCTCATCTAATGAACATATCAACACCATTCAGATTTTAGAAAAGAGTTGCGTAGTCGGGACGAGACGTACCCACTTAGTCATACAAGATCCTATGCCTATCCCTAAGGAAGGTCAGTATAATTTAATAGAGCAATTAGAGAAAACACCTGCTAGGATATTTGTTCTCGATCTCCTCAAGATATCTAATGCCCATAAGAACATACTGTATAAAACTTTGCAAAACTCAGGGGTTTCCACAGAGGTAGACACCACAAACCTTCAAGCCATGATTACACTCCTAGACACCAATGATCATATTACTCTTGATCATACTGCAGTCCTGCATAACAACCCAGAGCATAACTTACCATTGTATCTCAAAGTGGTGGTTACCCATCACAAAATCAAAAGAGTACTTGTAGATGGGGGATTTGGTCTAAATATTTGCACTTTGAAGCTGGTCAAGCGGTTAGTCTATTCAAAAACAAAGCTGGGTGCTAAGACTATCACAATCACAACATATGACAATGAAGAAATAGAGTCAGCAAGAACTATAGTGGTTCCCATGGAGGTAGGACCAATGTGTTATGACTGTTTCACCTATTTATTAGATCGTTTCTTTGAAGTGTTGATGAAACAAATAGGGTAACAAGTGTAGGAGGAATACCTGTTCAAATGCTGGGTGATGGGTTGTTGCACGTGTATGACTTCTGAATCCACAGACTGATCATGAGAGATTCCTTTTGGCTAGGAGGAACTACCTGTAATGCAAAGCATAGGACCACCAGAAGGAGTTAAACAATATGCGAAGTGAACTGCCTAGTGTATCCTGGATTCGGGAAGTATGATACTTCCTAGATGGCTGTCAGTTCATTGTTTTAAACAATTTAATGATGTAAACAAAGTAAATCCTATTGTAATTTGAAATGATTTAGTTATCTCACTTAAAACACAATAAGAAATAGATCTAATCTAATAGGCTAAGCTAGAATAAAATCCAAAGGTCAAGTGACTGGTTATGGGTTCTGCAGGTTTGACAGAGGTCTTGGGTGGATCATAGGTGGATGAGGGTGAGATGAAATTTGGTGGGTAGGTCTCTGTTCTAGGATGTATGGGAAAATACAGAGATCTGATGTTGGTTAAGGATAACTGACATGGCAGTCAGGTGTAATCAGTGCTGGTTACTGTGGAAATCTGGAAATGCCATAGAACAAGCTTTGGGTCTCCTTTGTGATTACAAAAATGACATTGGTTAGTCGGGATGAGGTAATGGGTGACTAGGGTAGGATTTGGTGAGATTTTTAATGGGTATATGGAGGTGGAAATTTTGGAGAAGTTCAATAGGTGGCTAGGTAAAGAATAGATGATAAAATGATGATGAAATGAAATAAACCAAAAAAGTATGACATTATACTTACTTAGAATTCCGGTCTTGAAAGCTTGTGAGTGAGGGATGAGAGGTGCTGATGATAGGTTTGAAAGTTGAAAGTGATCACCAACTGAAGGAAATCTTCTGCATGGACTACATGTACATTCCTCTTTGCTTGGTTAGATCAGATAATGGCTGGGATGGCTGTGTAGGAAAAGATGTTTGATCTACTTCCTTACTTGCAGATTCTCGCTGGAATTCACTCACTGAAGATGTGTCATCTCTCTAAATATGTGTTAATGCTCGCTAACCTTATGCTTCTTTCTTCCAACTTCCAACCTATCCAACCTTGAGAATAAGGTTGTTTTGGGGTTAAAATGGTAACTGATGGTGGTTCCGAGCTTAACTGAGTGACGGTTAGGGGTAATCGGCGTCAGTCAAGGTGGGATTTCCTAGGTTTACTAAACTAGGGAGATCCTCTTGATTTCCTCAAATCTCATGTCGTTAACCGGCATGGATTAGACTAGGAGATTCTTGTGAGCATACGGGAATGTAGTTAGAGGGAATGTAGGCATTGATTTTTAGGGTTTGGGTAAGTCTTAGTTAGTTATGGCAACTTACTAAGAACAGGTCTTAGGTTGAGTTGGCTTGGTGAGGTGTCTAAGTGAACTGTATGTGTGGATATTATTTAAAATATTATATTTAAATAATAGATATAGTGCAGGATAATGCATTAATTTAATTAAATTAATTAAATTAATATTAGTGGGGTGAAGGGGGTCATGGCTAGGTGAATGTGATGAAGGGTGTTTATTCTGTCGAGGGACCAAAGGGGAGTGTGACCTAATTTTCATGTTCTACATTTTTCCCCTATTTGTTGCATAGCTTGTATTGGTAAGTAATGTTAATAAAAATAAGATGTGGTTGCCCCATGTTTGGGTGAAGGTGATCCCCCTCAAACTAGGAACTGATGAGGCAAAATGAAGAATCAGTGAGTGGGTTGATAAAATTTAAATGGGAGGAAGAGGTCCAAGTGGGCACATGGGAGAAAGGGTTAAAGGTCTATGTGGGTAGTGTTGTCCATATATCTTCCTCCCTAGGTAAATATATTTAAGACATAAAGTGTTGACATGTGAAAATTTACACCCAAGGCATAGGCTAGGGGCGCATGAGCACAAAGTTTCGACATGTGAAAATTCACGCCCAAGGCGCAGGTTGGGGGTGCACAGCACAAAGTGTCGACAAAGCAAAAATGTTGTGCCCAAGGCACAGGCTGGGGGCACACAACACAAATTGTTGACATGTGAAAGGATTCGTGCCCAAGGTTTCGCAGGATGGGGGCGCATAGCACAAAGTGTCAACATGTGAAAATTCATGCCCAAGGCACAGGCTGAGGGCGCACAATCACAAAGTGTCGACATGCAAAACTTCACGCCCAAGGCGCAGGCTGGAAGCACACAGCACAAAGTGTCGACATGCGAAAATTCGCACCCAAGGCACAGGCTGGGGGTGCACTATGCACAAAGTGTCGACATGAAAAAATTCATGCCCAAGGCATAGGATGGGGGCACATAGAACAAAGTTGTAAACACCAAATTTTCAGTTCCTGATGGCACATCTTCAGGAGGCGCAACATTTTTGAGCATTGACACCCTGACAGGAAAGCAAACCCTGACGTAGGGAATATTGAAATGGCCATAACTTTTCACGGGGAGCTCGGATTCACTGCAAGGTTGGACTTTTTAGAAATATCTTACGAGGTCACTCTTTCCAACTATGACTGGATATCTTTAATTAGATGAGAATAAGTTCTTCAAAAATGCAAAATACAATTCACCATTTTTTGGGTTTGCTAGGGTTCTCACCTACCGCCATAATGAGATGAATTAAATGCAACCTAGAGGTGGTTGGGGTAGATTTGGAATTCCTCTCTCTTTTCTCTCTCATTATTCCTTCCCATAAATTTTAAGGAGGGGCTTCTTTCTAAATGTTAGTACATTCTTTTTTTTCCCCTCCCTTCTTCTCTTTGGCAGGTGAAATTGTGGAGTTCAAACCTCCCATCTAAAACTGTGATGCAACTTTGCCTCTTGGCATTTTTGTAGTGTATTGTATCAATCTTTGGAGAAAATAATGCTTGTCTATGGATGATTCTCAACCCTCTCTATGTTCATTTGCATCCTCCTAATCTTTCACTACAAATTTGGTTATCTGTGCATGATCTTGCATTACATTTTAATGGTTTGTGTTTATTGGCAAAACAGGTGTTCATCATTCCTCGGTGCATCACCTTTGTTATTTTAGGTTTATTTTTATGCATATTCTTACCCTGTCTCCTTGGCAAGTTAGATTAGGTTTTTTGAGTAAACCCTCTGCATTTTTATGTGTGCATTCTAAACATAGGAATAGGAACCGGCCTTCATCCGGAGAGCTTTTCCTGATCCACAAGGTCCCACACTTGGGAAAAGCTCCATGCTATGCAATCACACTAAAAGTCTCAAACCATCGAGTTGTAAACATTTAGGGGTACTGTGATTTTCCATCAACAGACACTAACAAAAATAAGATGTGGTTTCCCCATGTTTGGGTGAAGGTGATCCCCCTCAAACCAGGAACTGACAAGGCAGTAGGTAGAATCGGTGAGTGGTTTGATCAAGAGGTAAATGTGAGGAAAAGACAGGTGAGCATAGGGAAAAAGGGTAAAAGGTCTACTCAGGACATTTCAGATAATGGGTTTGGGTCAAAGGTAGCAACAGTCAAATGTATGCACACATATAAACTACAGCATGCTACCCGGGTTGAAGAGCAAGCAAAACTCTACATCGTCTAAGGTCAATTGGTTTATCCAAACAAGGTTGGAAGTGAATTCTGGTATCCAAGGTATAGGATATGGTCAAGAAACATGACATGTAGGTTAGGTGCAGGAATGTTTAGGTATGTTTCGGTACAACCCAAGGGTAGGGTCAGGATAAATGGTCACAATAATAGGCTAGGTAAGGTCATCAGGTCAATCAACACAGGTAATAGTGCCACAAGGTATAGCAAACACATGAGGTCAAAGGTCACTAACGATGGTCCAGGTCCAAATATCTAGGGTCGCAGCATGGGTAAGGCCAAGGTAGGGGTAAAATAATGAGTCCCTAAAGAAGGAAAAATGGAGGTAGTAAATGATGAGGTTAGGAAACATAAGGGAAATGGGTTGGGTAAAGGTGTGGTTGGGGAATGGATTAGGGTGAAGGGTGGGGTAAAGGATCAAGGTAAAGGGTGGAGTAAAAGGAAAAAATTGAGGGCAAGGTGTAGATGAGGGTTGACTGATGGCAGTCATGGATAACCAACATCAGTATAGGGCAACCAACTGGTGATGGTGAGGTAGGGCACGTGACCGATGTCAGTCAAGGGTAACCAACGTTGGTTAGGTCGGGCTGGTTATAAAAACAAAAAATCCACATTTTTTGTTATTCATTTTTTATTTGTGAAATGAGAAAATGACAAATAAGGGATAAAAGAGAGAAAAGTGTCTGAAGGAAATAGGACAGTGAGTTGGTAGTGTGATTGGATGAGGGTTGGGTTGGTGAGCAGCGGGTCCACGAGGATCAGGGTGAGAGATTTGATTGGGTCAGAGGTTACAAGTAGTTATTCAATGATGGAAGAGGCTGGAGAGGGATCTGGCAGGCCACTGGTACATAGCGGCCAGACATGTCATTGAGATGGTAGTAGCAACGCACATGAGGTAAGCGCCCTGAACTCTACATTATTAATTGGATAGATTAGAGGATTTGAGATAATTGTTATTTGTAGGTTTTTGTTATTTTTTGGTTTTTGTTGGTAGGTAAAAATTAAATGTTGGGTATTGGGGGGAATAACAGGCATAAAGAGGGAGGGGGAGGTTAGTGAATGGTATAGGTAAGGTGGATAGAGGTTTAGGGGTAGTTTAGGTCATTGTAGGTGGGGTAAAAGTGGCAGGTGGGAGATTTTTAGAAAAGGGGGGTTTTGGGAAGTCACGTGGGATTTTCTACGTGACAGTGACCGGCGTTGGTTAAGTTTGGAACTGGTGTCAGTTGGGTAGAACTGGTATCAGTCACCAAATACATGATCGATGCCGGTTAAGGGTTAACCGTGGTCGGTAAGGGTGAACCAGTATCGGTCACCAAGCATGGGTGACCAATGCCAGTTTAAGGGTGATTGGAGTCAGTTAGGATGAACCGGTACCGGTCAGGCTTTTAGGCATAAGGGGGCAAAAAATGATGTGGGCTAGGTATTTGAGGATGGGTAGGGTGAAAATAGGGTGGAGGGTAATGATAATTGGTGAATATGGTCATGGTAAATGTAGATTAATGTTGTCGCTTGGATTGGATGCAGGGGAGAGTGTAGTTACATATGTGGGATAGGGTTCCGCCTCTACTGGTGACATTATCTAGTGTAGAGACCCCTTTGGAGCTACAACATGTGGAGGTAGTGGGCTTGAGTGTGATTCATCACTATCAACATGTTTTTTAGTAGCCTACCTTGATGGTTGTGCTTAACAATAGATGGGATCCCGCAACCAACACGTTCCATCTTCCGACAGGTGAGATGACTATTACCCTGGAGGACGTGTTCTAGATATTATGGTTACCCATATTGGGTTCCCAAGTGTATTCTATCTCCTCTAAGGCCTTAGAGGAGTTGATTGGGACTATTTTTGGTGAGGGAGCAGCTGATATGAAATTCCATAGTGCCATTTTGAGCTATGGATAGATGTACCTAGCCCGTCTGAATGAGACGAGGCTAGTGGTTTTGTTGATGGAGGCAGTGTGCTGCTATGTACTGCTAGATGCAGAGGGTGGATGCTTTCCCCGATCACTGATGGGGGTACTCCACGATATGAAGGTGCATGAGACATGCTTTTCCTAGGCACCAACATTCTTAGTGTAGCTATACAAATAGCTTTGGGCATATGGGCGGTTGTGCAAGTTTAGCTTGTGTTATACATTTATAGTACATTATTGGGCATACAAGCACATAGTGTGTGTGCGACTGATAGGGATGCCCTGAGCAAATTCATTCCTAGCTAGATTTTTCCAAGTGGGATATAGGAGTTGGGTGTCGGTGATAGGAGAGCAGAGATCAGATAGGCCGACACATGATGTGGCCCATTTTCAGTAGTTACTGGAGGGATTTTCTAGAGTGGACATTATATGGAGGCCATATGTGGGATTCCCCTCATATAGGCATATGCATGAGGAGCTAGTTGAGCTCCAACTAGAGAGGTGGATATAGGGTCACCATGTTGGGGAGGATGAGATGATCCCGGTAGATAGAGTTTGATGGAAGTTCGGGCTCTTACAGAACATTCCTCCACCCTTGCCACAGTATCAGAGAGATGACGTGGAGAGGTCCCTACCTCTACCATAGCCTATAATACCCATAGGGGAGGAGGAGCAGTCGGTGGATTAGCGGATAGATGATGCTGGATGTATAGACAGGTACAGGTAGTGGTGGGCGGCTCAGTTACGAACCATACCACCCAGACCGGGACAATCAGACCTAGCTACCATTACAATGTAGAGAGACACCCTACAGGGGCAAGTAGTTATGTTGATTACCCATTTGGGTATATTATAGACACAGTTGGAGGGTTTGGAGGAAGAGGTAGCAGAGCTACATGTACAGGTGTCCAGTTTGCAGGCTGAGATGGTGGATGGAGGAGATGGATATGGTAAAGTGGGGATGGTCATGTGGAATCATTACATGCTCAGGTGGTAGGTTTACAGGGCTAGTTGGCCTAGGCATAGATTGGGGCCTTAGAAGCCCAAACAAAGGCACAGGGGTAGGAACACCACCATAGGCGCCGGGAGTAGGTCCCAATTCACAGGTAGGCACAAGATAGGAACATGAGCCAAGACCAATGGGACCACCACAGACCGTTCCTGTATCCAGGTTACGAGATTCCCTTGGTGAGGCAAAATACTATCAGGACCAACTTATGGTGGACAGGATAGATTGCATATCCTATGCTGAGTACAGGGCACAACAGGTGTCCAATGAGAAGATGAGATCTTGCACTCTTAGTGTGGAGAGCACAGGAGGTCAGCGACCTCTGAGGCCTGATCAGGGAGAGGATACCAGTGCACGGTGACTAGTTATAGGTGAGGTGCCAGCCGGGACATGGGAGGTCGAGGGTATAAGTGACACAGAGATGGAGGACATTCGGTGAGATGCGTGATATGTGGTCACCTAGTTTTAGATTTATAATAGTTTTTTTTATACATATATCGTCCTGTGTGCCAAAGAAAGTGAGGATGTACAAGTTATTTGTATATTTTGAGCATATATCAGCCTACATGCTGAAGATATTCTGTATTGATTCATTCTTTTTTATATATATGAGACCGGACTACCTGCCGATGAAATTTTGTATTGTATATTGGCTTGCGTGCTGACATTTTGAGATGATGGACATGATGAGATAGGCATGTATATTGAGATACACATTTATTGATTTATATGATGAGATATATGGTATTTTGTGATGTGTTGATGTTTTTATGAGATATTGGATGTATGGCTTGCGTTAGATGAGATATGGGTTTGTTGTTTTGATATGGATGGAAATTAGGTGAGTTACGCATGATGGAGTCAGGTTAGTTTAGGCATGCATCGAGTCAAGTTGGTTAGGCATGGTTGAATTAGGTTTGGCTAGGCATGGATTGAGTTAGGATGGTTAGGAATGGATTGAGTTAGGTTTGGCTAGGCATGGATTGAGTCATGTTTGTTAGGCATGGTTGAGTCAGGTTGGTTTAGGCATGATTGAGTTAGGTTTGTTAGGCATGGTCGTGTTGAAAGTAGGTGAAGTTGTGATTCATTATTATTTTTGCAATGAATGATACTATGAGACATATGTGAGATGTGGTATAATCTATGCATAGTGATGATAGAGAAATGGTAAGTGTAATAAATGTATAAAATATGAAGCAACTTGTTATGTATGTGGCTTAATTTCCAATTTTGTATATAAAAGGGAAACTGAGTAAGGTGTGATGTAATGGTGGGGAACATGGAAGATGACCTATTTAGGGTAGAGGATGGCTGAGGTAACCTCCAAGGGCGGCCCCATGCCCTTGCATTTTTACCTAAATAGTCCCGGTGAAAAGGGACCTTAGGACGATGTAATAGGGAAGAAAATGAGGAGGTGTGAAAATGAGTTGGTAGGTTTTTGGGCAAGTTGTGGGTTTAGATCTGCTAGGTGTGGGTAGATTATAGGTAAAATGATGTAAGTGGAGGTGATTGTGGAGAAAGAAGGAGATTACCCCAAAAGTAAGCGTCGAGGACCAAGTCCTGTATAAGGTAATCAAAACGTAAACAAAGATGGTTAATAGATAAAAGGGGGTAATAAAACCACCTGATGGGGTAGGATCATACTGAGTGGATCATACCTTGGCAGAGGTGATGAACGTAAGACCCTAAAGACATTACAAGATGGACTGTTCTACAGTGAAAAGTAGTCACATGATCACCAAATGTCTAAGTTCCACTAAGTCGCTTGAGGCAGTAGAAAATGAGAGTGGGCATGGTTCAAAGGGTGAAGAGTAGGTAATTTTGATATGGTATGAGGTATCATGTGCTTCGGGAAAGAGATTCAAGGTCACAATGGGCAAGTCCATGAGAAAAAGGTTGAGTGTTTTGACTTATAGGTGAGATATACTGATCGATGCGGGAAGTGTATATGGGAAAAATTGAACTCCTTGAGGTCTTTGTGAAGCTGATCAATGTGGGAAGCTTCGATTGCTCTCATTTTTTTTTGAAGAGATTTACATAGCTGTGGGAGATGTCTATTTATAGCAGCAGTTGTTGAGAGGAAGATGTCCTTTTGAGGGAGTCATATTTTTATTAGAATTTTTACTCAAGGAGTTTGGTCCCATTGTGAGGTCTTTGTAGTCATGGACAAGACCAAGGTGAAAGATAGGACTCTTGTTCAAAGGAAAAGGTGAAACGACCATGGAATCTCATATAAAGGTAGATAAAAAGTATCCATGAGAATAATGCTATGTGCAGTACTATGGTACACATATTTAAGAGAACTTAACTAGTGACAAGTACTCACATGATTCTTGTTTAATCATTAGGGAGGTGTATGGAGTGAATGCCACTCAAGGGACAAGCATGACAAGAGACAAAGGGTGAGGTAAGACAACAATTCAACATTAGAATGATCAAAGATGCAAGGTGTTAACGGGATCAGGGTCAGGTTTACCATCAAGAGAAGATAAATGATAAGAACCTGATCCATAGGTATGAGTCATGATGTATGGTCCAAGCCAATTAGGAGCAAATTTACCCCGTTTACTTTTTTCTACTTTGATTACATGTTGATTTTCTTTCAGGACAAGGTCACCGACTTGGAAGGTTTTTTCATGAACACGTTTTTCATAGGCATGTTTGATACGTTGTTGGTAAACTTGAAGGTGGTCCAGAGCATTAAGACGACATTTGTCTAATAACTCTAGGTTTGCTAAATGGTCCTGATGAAAGTCATCATCAGTGAGCATGTCATGGAGAGAAATACGGAGTGAGGGGATCTAGACTTCGAGAGGTAGAACAACCTCTGTACTATAGACCATAGAAAATGGTGTGGCCATAGTGGAAGTGTGAATACTAGTGCGGTATACCCAAAATGCAAAAGGAATGTGCGTATGCCAATCCTTCCTAGTATCATCAATCACTTTCATGAGAAACTTGTTGAGGGTTTTTTTAGTGGATTTAACTTGGCCATTGGTTTGTGGGTAATAAGTTGATGAGAAACTAAGCTTAATGCCAAAGGTGTCACAAAGTCTTTGCAATGTTTTGTTTTTGAATTGTTTTCCATTGTCAGTGATGAGGAGATGAGGAACACAAAAGAGACAAATTATATGGTGGTAAATAAACTCACATATTTTCTCAGATTTCATGGGGATGAGTGGTATGGATTCCACCCATTTTGTATAGTATTCAGTAGCAGGGATGATCCATTGATGGCGTTGGGACGAATGAGGATTGATTTCTTCGACAAGATACAAACCCCATTGAGAGAAGGGCTTAAGGTCACGAGAAACCTATAAGGCATGACTGGGTGTATGATGAAGATTGGAATGTTGTTGGTATTTTACACAATGTTTTATGTAGTCAAAACAATCATGGTTAAGGGTCGGCCAGTAATAGCCTAGGAAAAGAATATGCTTAGCAATAGCAAGGTCATTAAAGTGACCTCCACATATGCCATCATGAACCTCCTTAATGGTATAAGGAATTTCAGAACTTGTGAGGCATTGTAAAAGAATACCATCAAACCTATGCTTATAGAGGAGCCCCCCCCAGAATGACGTAACGAGAGAACTTTTTAAGGAATGCGCATTGTCCATTACGGGTGAGATCAGGAGGTAAGATGGAGAGACAAAGATAGTTGGAGTATTGTTTATACCATAGGTCACTCAGGTCAGGGGTAGTGGTTTCGATTGTGTAAACATCTTGAGGTAAATAAGAAGGTGATTGGAGTCATTGTACAGTGACAAAGATTGTAGAATCAGTAGGTGAAGCGGATATTTGGGAAGGTAAGCAGGCCATGGTATCTGTAAATTTTTTGGTTGAACGTGGGATGGTTTGAAGGGTGTAATGTTCAAAGGTGGTCAAAAGTATGTCTACATGATGTTTATACTTTTTAATTATCTCGTTATGACATTGGTACATACCATTGACTTGATTCACGACCACTTGAGAATCACCAAAGATGTTGATTGATTTGGCATATAGGGCGTAGGTGGCTTGGAGACCTAGTACGAGTGCTTTGTATTCGGAAATATTGTTGGTTCATTCAAAATCTAGTTTGAAAGACAAAGGCATGGGTTCACCATCAAGAGGAATGAGCATAATACCAGCACCACCCCCACGCCAACACTTGGAACTGTAAAAAAAGAGTGTCATTTGATAAGGAGGTTCATCCAGGGAAAGGGTAGTAATCGACTCATCTGGAAAGTCAAAATTAGAGGGTTGATCCCCAAAAATAGGTGTGTCAGAAAATTGGTCGATGATAGCTTGGAACTTAATGGAATTTTGATGAATGAATTCGAGGTCAAGATCAGCTAAAAGCATAAGCCATCATGCGGCACACTGATTTTGATAAGGTTTGACATACATGAAGTGTAAGGGGTCGGTGTTAGTCACAACATAGGTTTTGTGGTTGAGTAGGTAATGACAGAGTTTGGTGGCAATGAAAACTAAGGCTAAGAAAAGTTTTTTGGGATGGGTGTATCAGGTTTCATAGTCCAAAAGAGTACAATTGATGTAATAAACCACCTACTCCCTATTTTTTCATCGTGATGAGCGAGCATGGCTCCCAAGGAGTGATCAGTAGCGGATATGTATAGGTAAAAAGGTTGATCGTCTTTAGGTTGAATGAGTACAGGTGGTTGGAGAAGGTATTGTTTTAAGGCCTCAAAATCTTTGTGATAGTCATCATCCCATTTAAAGGAGACATCCTTCTTGAGCAGATGATGAAATGTTTGACACCGATTAGATAATTATGAAATGAAACAATGAATAAACTACAACTTACCCTATAGGCTACGGAGTTGTTTAAGGTTAGTGGGCGGAGGCATTTCTAGAATGGCCTTGACTTTAGCAAGGTCAACTTCTATACCACGAAAGGAAATGATAAATCCCAGGGGCTTTCCTAAAAGAACTACGAAGATGCACTTCTTAGGCTAAAGGTGGATGCAATCTTTAATGAGGTGATCAAACATGGTTTTAAGGATGGCAATGTGATCAGAGCGATGTTTAGATTTGGCCAAGAGATCATCCACGTAATCTTCCAATATGCGATGCATGATATCATGGAAGATGTAAGTCATATCCTGTTGATATGTGGCACTAGCATTTTTAAGGCCAAAAGGCATGACTCGATAGCAGAAGGTCCCCCAATGGGTGATGAATGAGGTCTTGTGTTGATTTTCTGGGGCAAACAAAATTTGGTTATAACCCGAGCAGCAATCCATGAGTGATAGCATCTCGTGACCAGTGGCGAGGTCAACTAGTTGATCAATACTGGGTAAGGGAAAGTCGTCTTTCGGGTAGGCTAAGTTGAGGTCATGGAAGTTCGAGAAAAAGTAGAGTCCCCCAGTTACTTTAGTGACAGGGAAAATGTAAGAAATCAAACGAGGATAATCAATGGATAAGATGAAGGAAACGGAAAGAAGGTGCTGAAGTTCTTATTTGACGAGAAGAGCAATGCGAGGGTGCATTTTCCTTAGCTTTTGTTTGATTGGTTTGGCATCGGGAATGATTACGATATTGTGGACCACTATAGTGGGGTCAATACCGGGCATGTATACATAAGACCAAAAGAAAGCATGGTTATGATATCTGAGAAAATAAGTGATGGCTTCCTGTTCAATAGTATCTAAAGATTGTCTGATCTTTAGGATGTGCGGGTCATCCTGAATATGAATGTTGATCTCGATAGTCAGTTCATTCAACATGGTTTGCATCTCAGAGGGTAACGACCAATGAATATATGAGTCTTCTATACCAAGGTAGGTGAGTATGGATTCATCATCCTTACATTGAACGACGTTAATTATAGGTGTGTCGTCATCAATCATCTTAGGATACAGGAAGGGAAGAGTGGAAGGGGCCTCGCCCTCTCGTTGATAAGTTAGAGGCCCCAAGGAAATGGTGTTTATGAAAAAAAAAGTTAGGAGGGATATATTCAGGATCCATCGACTATGTCGGTGAAGGTGGTGACGAAGGTGGAAAATAGCTAGTGTCCTTAATGAGTTCAATACGGGCCTGTTTGGTAGGTGGTTTGGGAAAGCCGATACCACTACGGTCGTTATGTTTGTGGGTGGTACATGGAATAACAATATGGCAGCCTTGATCGTAAAATCCAAAACCAAAACCCTTCCACGCACATCGGTGCAGGAAGGTGTGGGTGAAACGGTGATTGGTAAGTGATTGGAAGTCACCAGAAAATGGGTCGGTTTGTGATGGTGGTTCAGGTGTATAAGTGGTTGTATCAAGTCCCCTATACGTGAGACTAGTACGAAGGTGGGGAGGGCCATAAAGAATATGTTGTCCTATACGTTGATCATAACGAGGGTGTTGGCGAAGGTTTCCATACTCTTGTGGAGTAAGAAATGTGTTAACACTATATAGGTAGTACTCCCCTAGAGTGAGGCATTAAAAAACACCTTCTAAGGGATCAGTGGTTGGTATGTAGGTAGCCGGTATGGATAATGTGTGGGAGGTCAATGCGGAGGTGGCGTTAACAAATTGGGAAGCTAATGGGTCAACCATGGAGGTTATGGCAGCGGTAGGAATGGAGGAGGTATGTGCAGTAGAAGTAGCGGTTGTACTGGTAGGTAGAGGTGTAGGTGAAGTGGTAGTGGTCGCAGAGGTAGAAAAATTGATAGATATGAGCACATCATTGGGTCAGTAAAGCCTGTTGCATGTTTTGAAAGGTGATGGGTCAGCTGGAATGGTATAAGTGTGTCCTTCTTGATCAAACTTTACACAACGATGTAAAGTGGAAGGAACATAGCCCATGACACGGATCCAGGGTTTGCCAAGCAACAAGTTATATTGGAATTCCCCCTCAAAAATGTAAAACAATTCTAGAACAGTGTGGGGACCCACGCAAATGTGGAGGATGACAGTTTGTAGTGTAGAGGTGACAGCGTCAACGAATGATCACAACATGACCAAATGTTTATGCATGAAATTTTCAAGTATACGCATTTGAGTAAATGCATGGGATGAAATGATATTAATGCTAGTGCCCCCATCAATCATCACACAACATACCCGTATGTCATCGATGTGGACAAAGATAAAGAGGGCTGGGTCCAGGTCATCATTTTGGTGTGGCGCGATCTCTTCCTCTGACATGCTAAGGGAGGCCACTTGGTGAATAGGGTGGGGTGAAGATGAAGATGGTAATTTGGTGATAGAGGCTACATGATGGGGTGTGATAATGGAGGCTACAGGCATAGGGTCATTGGGTAAAACCTTGATAGATTGAAGAACCTCCATGAGAGCTTGATGATGGGATTCTGAGGTTTAAATGAGGTCATATAGGGACATTTTGAGGGGAGATTGGTGTAATTGTTTGAGCATGGTGCGATGTGTGACACCATTAGAAATGGGGTACGTGGGACCACAGATAGTGATTTTAGGTATGGGTGCAGATGGTATGTTGGGTATAGGATTGGTTGGTGGGTCATTTGCCTTTTCTATAACCTTCTGTGCACATGTAGTGATGTGTATCATGTTGATTTGAAGGGAGTTGGAAAATGGATAAGGTGTAGGGTGAGTGGTATAACGACATGATGGGCAAAAACCTACTAGAGGAGAAAAAACCTGTGAGGTGAGTTGGGCGCAACATCATTTGGGTGGTGGCATGGAAAGTTCTCTGATGCAAACCATGTTAATTTCAAATCTTGGTTGTGGCTCTAGGACCTGTGAGGGTGGAGGTTGTGGTTGTTGAATGGGTAGTATGGGAATGGGTATTGGTGTGGCAGGATCCTCTTCGAGAAGGTCATCATCGTCAAAGTTAGTTTCTGGTGGATAGAATTGGATAAGGACAAATTTCAAGGCCTTACCATTCTCCACATCATGTCCTCGCACATGATGGTATGCGTAAATTTTAGTATCATAAAACCCTTTTGGCTTTGGTTTGAGGGGGTCGTAAGGTCTGAGTGGTGGTAATGTGATGAAATAAGTCTCAAGGAGGTTGGTTAAAATTTTGGCATAAGACCCTCCTAGTGGATGACAATGGGAAGTGAACGTGGGTTTGGGTGTAGGTGTAGGTGATTTTTGAGGAATAGTATTTAGAAGAGGAGGGGGTCAAGCCATGGGTTTGGGTGTTGGTGTGGTTTTAGGTTTCGGTCGTGCTTTTTTAGGTAGGGGTATATTAGGTGAACGGGTAAGAGGATGTGTGGTTTTTTTGACTACCTTATTGTGGGGTAGTGGATTTTTGTTTTTCGGTTGTACCTTCTTGGGTAAAGATGATGTGGGTGTACGAGGTCTAGAAGGAAAACAAGATGGGGGAAGAGGGTGAGTTACTCATGGGGACAACGGGGGTGTTGTGAAGGGTAGAAGATGCGGGTCATGCTTGAGTTGTGAGAGACAACGACTGAAGTATAGTGGGTAGTGAAGCAATAGCTGAGGGTATTGGAGGTATGTGTGGTAAAGAGGCTGTAGGTGTAGGTGTAAGTTGAGTTGGGCATCTGGGTAGGTTAGAGGTTTGTGAGGAAGGAATGAGATATTGTGTTTTTGGTTTATTGGTGTGTGCAGGTTGTTTGACCATGTTGGGCAGATGAGGTCCTAAGACAGATGGGATAGGTACATGTGCAATTGGCACAACTGGGATATGAGTACTATGGGTTTGGTGATTCTGTTTTGGTGTCAAAGTAGGTGTGATGTTGTCTTTGGAGGATGTAGCTAAATCCAATTTGATAGGTGGGTGAGTAAGGCTAGTGGTCGGGGTGACCCCTAAAGTGGTAATAGGTTTAGTCGAGGCAAATGTTGTAGGTATGGGTTTTGGTTTAGGTATAGGTTGAGGTATGGGTAAGGGTGTGGTTTGAGATATAATAGGTGTCATGGAAGGATTTTTGATAGAGGTGGTTGGGTTTTGTTTGATTGGTGAAAATATTTTTGGGTAGATAGTGAAGGTATCAGCAAGGGATCTCTGCATCTGTGTTGAGACGGGAAGTAAAAGGTGCCCCCAAAGTAGAGCCCTATCTACATAATCTAAGTGATAAAAAAAACGTGAGAGTGGAACGTCTGTAGGTTGATTTGGTGAGGAACTAATGGGAATTCCTGTAAAATGTGTCTTAGAGATAGGGAATTGGCTAGCTTCAGCTTCTGTGGGTAAGAGAGTCGAAATTAGGCTTGTAGGATGTTGGGTAGCAGAGGGAGAATGCTCGCCAAGAGGAAAAGGTATCTCAACTGGGACTAGGATAGGCGGTGGAGATGATGGGTGCTCCTCCATGGGTGGAGGAGGTACTGTAGCTAAAGGATCTTTACGTGGTGAAGCTATGGGTGAGATGGTCTCAATGTTAGCGAAATATTCCTCTGTAGGTGATGAAGGATATGAAAGGTGTTCCTCTGTTGGTGAAGGAACATGGGAGGTTGGTTCCGACATGGAAGGAGGATTTCGGGCTAGGATCTCCTCTATGGAAGGACTATGGGGTAATTGGGAGGTGACAGATACATCGTTAAAGATTGCGTGAACCTCGCGGGTATGGGTATTGTGAGTTGAGGTCTCCCCAGTTTGATCAAATGAAGGGACATGGTTGGGGAATGGTTTCTTTAAGATGTGTAGGTTTTGGTTTGCAGGTCCATTAGGATTATCCATGGTTAACTCACATTTCTCGAGCATTTCTTGGACAATTATTTTGAAATTGATGCATTTTCTGTCACTATAACCCTTTACTCAATGATAATTACAAAAATCGTGTTCTTTATACCATGCGGGCATGGGGCGAGTAGGGTAAAAACCAGTGTGTGGTTTTATGGGGGGAAGAGTGATGTCTCTGGCTTTGATAAGCTTTTCTAAGACAGAAGAGTAAGGCTCCCCAATTGGGGTATATTTCCGCTGCTCTTGTATGAATCGAAAAGTCTTGACAGGTGAGATATTAAATGAAGGGGTAGCCTGATTTGACGGATGTGTTGGGTTGGATTTGAGTACCAATGCGTTAGCAATGCCCTTAGCTTTTGAATAATTGGTTTTTGGTTTGGAAGAAGAAGAGGTATCATTCAACTTGAATACCAAATTCTTATTGCGTAATTAGATTTTATTCTCTTTGATGGCCCGAATCTCTAACTTTCGTGCCATAGTGAATGCTTCGTCAAATGTTCGGAAGGTTTGGAGTTACAAGGTTGGTGAGATACGCCTAAAAAAATCCTATGTGAAGAGCTCGATGAGTTCTATTTTTGGTAGTTGGAAGGTAAGTTGGTTGATCAGGCTACACTAGTGAGCGAAAAAATCTACGATAGATTCATCCTCATACTGACGTGTGGAGTATAGATCGGTCATGGTAACCTTATTGACGATATTGATAGAGAAACGATCCAAGAAGACTTGGGCTACCTGATTGAATAAGAATATAGAGTGTCTTGGTAACCCACTATACCAATCTAATGCAGGTCTAATGACGGACATGGGAAAGTTCCTCAAGAGCAAGGCATCATCATGAGTGATCAGATAACACCCGTGTTTGAACGACCACAAATGTTACTGCGGGTCTTCTTTGCTATTGAAATGATTGAATTTAGGAATTTCCCAATGAACAAGGTATGAGTGGCTAGGAATGGATGGGTGAATGGGCTCGTTGTAAATCTCGTCGTAGGTGAGAGTGTTGTGGGTTCCAAAAACTGATGCCTCCAATGTCTGCATCTTGTCCAACATCAATTTAATTAGGTCGTTGGTGGGTTACAATGATTGGGTGCCTCCTGTAGCGTGAGAGGGTTGGTTTTTGGCATATAATAGGGGTGGCACTCCAGTGTATGGTGTTGCCATGTAGGTTGATTGATAAGAAGGTAGTGAAACATGGCGTATGTATCCGGTGTGTATAACGGATGAAACAGGAGGTTGTTGATAGTATGTATATGGGGGTGGAAGGGTCTTGGTAACCCTTGTGGCAATAGGGGCTAATGATTGTGGAATGGAAAGGACCACGTTCTGAAATGGGGTAGGGGTCACTGACACTAGAGGTGGTAATGTAGCTACGGGTAGATGTGAGACATTAGGGGTGGATGAGGTTGAGTTTGGGATAGTTTTCGCGGGTATGGTGGATGTAGCCAGTGCCACGAAGGTAGTAGACACAACAGTTATAACGGGTATAACACCTAGCTGCAAAGTGATTGGGGGTAAGACAGGTGTGGGTATAATGGAGCTAGATGGGACAAATGCGGGAGTGGAAGTGAGAGTCGGGGGGATAGATATGCGCATGCCATATATCAACTGACCTGAGGCATCTCGAGTGGACGAGTGGGAAAGGTAGAACTACAAGGTAACAGGGTTTTGGTTAAGGAGTTGTGCAAACTCCTCATCTCTGGTAGTGATAGTAATAGGTTGGATGGGCTCCATGGCTGGTGATAAAATGGAATGTGGTGAAGAACTAGGTGGGAGTGGTTGATAACTAGTGTGAAATACGAGTGTGCTTGCTTGTCTTTGGGTTAGAATCATGTGAAACAATACTGATTAGGTAGGGCTTCTCTATAAATGACACAGAGAACAACAGGAACAAGTGAATCTGGTGGCAAAAAGTGGATTAGGTACCAAATGGTGGTTGGAATGTGAAATAGGCTAGCCAATGCCAGTTAAGGAAAAACGACACTGGTCAGGTTAACTGTTGCCGGTCACTGTAGATAATGGACAGTGAGTGAAAAAACAAGGCAGAAGGTGAAATCTGACAGGTATGCCAAATTTGATGATGTTTACAACATCAATGGGTATGATGGTAGTGATAGAGACTATGAAAAGTAGAAGAAAATGAATAAAAATTTCCTTTTGAGTAGGTTATCAAAAAGGACCTAGAACTGACGTCAATTGGGTGTAACCGATGATGGTCAGAGGGTAATCGACGATGGTTACTATGAAATTGAAGCAACGAAGAAAGAAAAGTGGTTGTGAATTAAAATATGGTGTGAAATCAAACCCAGAATTCTGAGAATGATGGTGATATGGCCCAGGCACACTCAGGTGAAGCCAAAATACACTGGCTGTGATGAGGAGTGTACAAGGATAAACAAAAAAAAGTGAAGAACGTGATTTCTCACCTCAAAATGCAAGCCAAGAAGAAACACTAAGAAAAATGTGATCCTAGGAGTTCCTTTTCTATTATGTTTGTTTAGGTTATGTTATTTAGGGCCTGACACATGAATTGTGAAATAGAGTTTTTTGGTGAGGATGGATTCCTACAAAGAAGGAGATCTAAAAGGTGAGGTTTTAGGTATGTTATGGTGGGGGCAGGCTTCGCTCTGAAGTATGACTCAACAGAACAATGAGCTGGGTGCCCACTATACCATGATCGTGTGATCACCTACAGCTTCTTCCAGGTAGGAAGTTGTTTAAGAATGTATGTATTTTGAATTTTTGTGAGGTTTGGTAAGACTCAGAGAAAGAGAAAAGGAAAGAAGTGATTTTCTATAATTCGTTTGTCAACCATCAGCTGGGCATGACTTCTAGCATATAGGTTGCCCTCAATTAATGTGAGATAATGCAATAAATCAGAATGCAATGCACTTATCTTTAAGCCCAAATCGTGATGTGAAATTGGATGAAACAATAAGATGAAGAGCAAGAGGGATGCTCTTTCACTACAATGCAAAAAACATGAAGAAATGGTTCTTTTTAATTACACCAAAAGAAAAGTTTCCTTTAGAGAAAATAGAACGAAGAAGTGGGTTACCAAGGAAGAAAATTAGTGTATATGTTTTTTAGAAGGGAAAGAAACACACAATTTTTCCTAGGAATGAATGAAATGCAAGGAACCCCGGATGGGTCCAACCAGGCATGCGAAAATGTTTCACCTATTTCTTAGATCGTTTCTTTGAAGTGTTGACGAAACAAATAGGGTAACAGTCATATGAAGAATACCTGTTCAAATGTTGGTTAATGGGTTGTTGCACACGTATGACTTCCGAATCCAGAGCTGATTGTGAGATCTTCCTTTTGGCTAGGAGAAACTACCTGTAATGCAAAACAAGACCACCAGAAGGAGTTAAACAATATGGGCAGTGAACTACCTAGCGTATGCTAGATCTGGGAAGTGTGATACTTCCTAGATGGTTTTTAGTCCATTGTTATAAACAATTTAATGTTGTAAACAAAGTAAATCCTATTGTAATTTGAAATGATTTAGGTATCTCACTTAAAACACAATAAGAGATAGATATAATCTAACAGGCTAAGCTAGAATAGAATCCAAAGGTCAAATGATTGGTTCTGGGTTCTGCATATTTGACAGAGGTCTTGGGTAGATCATATGTTTATGAGGATGAAATGAAATTTGGTGGGCAGGTCTCTGTTCTGGGCTATATGGGTAAATATATAGATTGATGTCGGTTAAGGGTAACCGATGACGGTTAGGTGTAACCAGTGCCGGTTACTGTGGAAATATGGAAATGCCACAGAACAAGTTTTGGGTCTCCTTTGTGATTACACAAAGGATTGTGGTTGGTCTGGATGAGGTATTGGGTGATTGGGGTAGGCTTTAGCGAGGTTTTTAATGGGTATATGTAGGTGGAAATGTTGGAGAAGGTCAATATGTGGCTAGGTAAACAATATATGATAAAATGATGATGAAATGAAATAAACCAAAAAAGTATGATGTTATACTTACTTGGATTCCGGTCCTAAATGCCTATGAGTGAGGGATGGAGGTGTTGATGAGAGGTTTGAAGGTTACAAGTGATCACCAACTTAAGGAAAGCTTCTACATGGAATGCATGTACATTCCTCTTTTCTTGGTTAGATCAGATCAATGCTGGGATGGCTATGTAGGAAAATATGTTTGATTTCCTTCCTTGCATGTGGATTCTCACTGGAATTCACTCTCTGAAGATGTGTTATCTCTATGAGATGTGTTAACGCTTTCCAACCTTCTGATTCTTACTTCCAACTCCCAACTTCCAACTTCCAACCTTGGGAATAAGGTTTTTTTGGGGTTAAAAGGGTAACCGACGACGGTTCTGGCTTAACCGGTGATGGTTAGGGTTAACCGGCGTCAGTCAAGGTAGGATTTCCTAGGTTTACTAAACTAGGGAGATCCTCTTTATTTCCTTGGATCTCATGTCGTTAACCCATAGATTAGACTGGGAGCTTCTTGTGAGCATGCGGGAATGTGGTTAGAGGGAATGTAGGCATTGATTTTTAGGGTTTGGGTAAGTCTTAGTTAGGTATGGCAACTTACTAAGAATAGGTCTTAGGTTGAGTTGGCTTGGTGAGGTGTCTAAGAGAACTATATGTGTGGATATTATTTAAAATGAGATATTTAAATAATAAATATAGTGCGGATAATGCATTAATTTAATTAAATTAATATTAGTAGGGTGAATGTGGCCATGACTAGGTGAATGTGATGAAGGGTGTTTATTCACTGAGGGACCAAAGGAGAGTGTGACCTAATTTTAGTGTCTAGAATAACACAATGTTCCATGTCCTTGACTTGGAACTTCCATAAAACATGCTCCTAGGGCACCCATGGATCCATGCCATGCAAACTATTCCATCAAATTTTCATCAGTGCATCAAGTTATGTCATGAAGGGCAGGTGGTTACCATTTTGGGTGATCCAGAACCACTCACAAATTGTAAGGCATTGCACAGTTTTTCTTGTGCATCTTATGAATTTCCTTATGCGAATATTATTGTCCCTCTACAAACGGAGGCTATAAAAAAAGGAATAGATTCAGAGTCCCTCATGCCTTTCAATCAAGATTTTCCCTTATTGGTCAACCCATTCGCTTCATGGGAGGAAACATCAGAAAAATATGGCCCACATAAGCCATTCACTCTTGTGCAGGCTCTGTTGATATCAGACTTATCAGTATCCCCCAGGACAAGGGGTAAGCCTTATTTTCAGTTCAAGAGCACTTGTGAGCAAAGTCCTAAACCGTTGGAAAAATTTGTCCATAGTGGTCTCCTATCTGAGGAGAAAATGTTAGAATACCCTACCAACAGAGTGCTAGAAGGCACCATAGCTTCATGCAATTAAGAACCTTAATACATCAAAGGACCCCACATGATGTTTGTCATGGGCTATAGTGGGTTTGGATGTGACGTTAATGCACAAGGCTGGTTGGAGCCTATCCCTATCCCTCGTTTTAAAGCTGATAAACATGGCCTTGGAATAAGGCCCCATGGCGCTCTACCTTCTGAGAATGAATCCACCTCTTCTGAACGTGAGGATGTTTCATCTCATTCTGATAGTGACGTAGATTCCCAATGTAGCGTTTACGAGGATCTTGCCTCCACGAACCTATTCCCAGATTCATCGGTCCTTACCTTATCTGAATCCATCCCCCCTAGACAAATATCTAGTAGCCCTCGTATATCCTGAACTTATAGATTGGGATCAACGACTTCACGTGCCCCTAATTTTTTTGAAAACGATGAGGCATTTATAGAGTTTGTGGGACTTAGGGAATTTATTCTGGTTAGAGACCACAAGAAAGGAGTTAAGATTTAACTAGACACTTGTACCTACTTTTGGGAAGAAGTAGAGATGTGTGGAAGGTTAAATAAGAAGGCTATAAATAAAGGTACACCCACTTTTGAGAAATCTAGCAAGAAGGCTCAACGGAGATCCCATAGTGACAAACTCATAGACAGAAAAAATGAAGAGTCTAAAGATGAAGTGATTTATCCATTTAAATATGATCATGAGCTACCATAGGCGATCGATCTTACTCTTCCCCCTGATCCTACGTGGATGGAAGATGCTTCTAAAATGCTTGTTGAGGAAACAATCAATGTTAACATTAGCTCAAAGGAGAAACCTAGAATAATAAAGTTGGGATCTTCACTCTTAGCTCAGGAACAAAAGACCTTTGTAGATCTCTTAACAGAATACGTGGACATATTCATGTGGACATATGCAGATATGCTTGGTTTAGACCCGGAGCTAGTTGTGTACAACCTCGTTGTGCACCCAGATGCTAGACCAATCAAATTTATTTTATGAAAGATGCATCCTAAGGTGGCACTCTTAGTCAAAGAAGAATTAGAAAAGTTGTTGGATGTTGATTTAATTAAACCTATTGACTATTCAGAATGGATCTCTAACATAGTCCCAGTACAGAAAAAACCCGTGGGCATAAGGATCTACACTGATTTCCGTGACATCAACAAAGCATGTCCAAAAGATGATTTTCCCCAACTTAACATTGACATGATAGTCGATTCAATAGCTGGTTATGAAATGTTGTCCTTGATGGATGGTTTTTCAGGTTATAATCATATACAAATTGTAGAAGAATATCAGCATAAAACAACATTCATCACCCCTTGGGGAACATTTTTCTACAAAGTGATTCCCTTTGGGCTCAAGAACGCTGGGGCTACTTATCATCAGGGCATGACAGTTATTTTGCATGATATGATAAGTGACATCATGGAGGACTATGTTGATGACATCCTAGCAAAATACAAGAGTTGAAAAGAACACTCTAGAGTATTGAGGTGTATTTTTCAGCGTCTACGAGACTATAAGGTTCACTTGAACCCTAAGAAATGTGTCTTCGGTGTTTTATCAGGAAAGCTCCTAGGGTTCATTATTTCATAAAGAGGGATTGAAGTGGACCCTACAAAGGTTACGGCTATCACAAAAATGCCACCACCTACCACTCTTAAGCAACTAAGGAGTCTACAAGGGAAAATTAAGGCAATCCATCACTTTATTTCAAAATTGGCAAATAAATGCCATCCTTTCACGCATCTACTCAAGAAAGATGTCCCCTTCAATTGAGGACCTGACTGTTAGAAGGCCTTTGCGCTACTCAAACAGTACTTGGCCATCCCACCCGTACTCATGCCACCTACCCTAGGAAAACCTCTCCTCTTATACATTTTGGCTACCTAGTTTGCTATTGGAGCATTGCTTGCCCAATATGACATAGCCCATAAAGAGAGAGTTGTTTATTATCTAAGCCACACCTTGATCGCATACGAGTTAAATTATCCCCAAATAGAAAAGTACTGCTTAGCAGTTGTCTTCACATTTCAAAAGATTCGCCATCATCTCCTGGATAATAAAACTAAGCTCATATCCAAGGTTGACCTTGTCATGTACTTTTTATCCAAACCTACCCTCACAAACTGAATGGATAATTGTATCATTCTCCTGAGTGAATTTGATATCGATTTTGTGAATAAAAAGTCTTTAAAAGGACAGGTACTAGCCGATCAGTTAACAGAAGCTCCTCTCCTAGGAATGGAACCTTTATGCTTAGATTTACCAAATGCCTCTAGGATGTATATTGAGGGATCCATAGAATGGCAGGTTCATTTTTATGGATCTTTTACATTCCATGGATCTAGAGCAGGAGTAGTGCTCATCACTCCAACAGGCGATGTCATCCCACAAGCATTCCGGCTAGGATTTGCATGCATAAATAACATCACAGAGTACAAAGACCTCATTGCTGGCCTTAAGCTAGCTATTACATGGAACATCAGACAACTGCGGGTCATTGAGGACTCTCAAATGATCATAAAGAAGGTTTATGATGAGTACAAGGTTAAAGATGAGAAGCTTATTCCATAAAAAAAATGGTTGAAACTTTGAAGGAATATTTCACACAAGTCATATTTGAACAAAAACCAAGGTTGCATAATAGATCCATGGATGCTATGGTTACTATTGGGTCTCTCTTACACATATCACTTGAAGAAAGCAATATTCCTTTCTTCATGGAACATTTACAGGTACCTGCATATGATATGTTGGAATCATGTTTGGCATGTGAAATTGTTGGTCCTTTATCCCCTTGGTATGACCCTATCTTTCAATACCTATAAGATGGAACTCTTCCACCTGACATCACCCATTCTAAAAAGAAAGCCCTTATTCACCGCATAGCCCATTATACCCTCCTAGGAGGCACCCTTTATCATCATGGCTACGACGGGAATCTGCTTCACTATTTGGATGTTGATGATTCTATCCACGCAATTAAATAAGTACATGGTGGTATTTGTGGAGCACATACTAGTGGCATGGTCTTAGCTAAAAAACTATTAAGGGTATGCTATTATTGGCCTACCATGGAATCTTATTATTGCAAATTCATAAAGAAGTGTGAACTATGCCAAAAATATGGAAATTTAATACATGCACCAGCACAAGCCTTACATCTTATTGCAACACCTTGGCCATTCTCTAAATGGGGCATGGATCTCATAGGGAAGATCCATCCTTCTTCATCAGATGGTCATACTCACATCATCACTACCACTGAATACTTTACCAAATGGGTAGAGGCTATCCCTCTTACCTATGTCACCAGTGTGCAGATTTCAAAATTCATCATGAACCATCTCATATGCCATTACAAGATCCCCTCAGCCATTGTCACTGATAATGGTAAATCCTTCAAAAACAAAAAGGTTAAAAAATTGTGTCAACACTTCCATATCCAACTTAAGTGGTCTACCCCTTATTACCCTCAAGGTAATGGACAAGCAAAAGCCACCAATAAGACCCTTGTGCAGATTATGGAGAAAATAGTCAGTAAAACTGGTCGTAATTGGCATCTACAGATACATCCCGCCCTCTGGGCCTATCTTACCTTGATCCGCACTCCTTCTGGTGCAATTCCATATTCACTTTTCTTTGGAACTAAAGCCATCATACCTTTAGAAGTGGAGCTTCCTTCCCTGAGAATATCTCTCAGAGATGATCTTGATAAAGACGAGGACTACAGAGTTGCTTGCCTTGCAGAGTTAGAGCTATTAGATGAAAATCGTATTAGAGCGCTTAATCACCTAAAATTCTATTAGAACAGAGTGTCTAGAGGGTATAGAAAATGCATCATTCATCAGGAATTTGATGTAGGAGATCTAGTTCTCAAATAAAATCAGAAGAACACCATCAAAAATAGAGAAAAGAAAGGAAAGTTCGAGGCTAACTGGTTAGGTCCTTATGTTGTAATTACAAAATATGGATCAAGGGCCTATAAACTTGGATATTCAAACAGTGAAGAGCTTCCAGAACATATGAACGCCATGCACCTGAAGCGGTTCTATGCTTAGGAATGACAAGAATATCTAATAAGAAGTTTAAAAACAAAAGAAAAAACAAGCAAAAAATGAATAAAATTGAAAATAGTAAAGAAAAAGTAGGTCATCCTCATGTGTAAACCATGCAATTGTGGTGCAGTGGACAGGTCTTTGAGTGAAAATTTTTTTTTGGCACTCAAGGAAAATTCATCAGATGCAAGTTACTCTTACTGTAGGATGGGTAATAGTCACCACTTTCTAGGTATGACCTTCCTTTGCTAAGTCTAATAACCCTACTAGGGCCGCCTTTTGTCGTACCATGATCTGGATTATTTGCTCTTACATCTTCATGGAGGACATTACCTTTGTATACTCCCATCTAACAGTAAGCATGAAAGTGCCGTTGCCACATTCTCACACATACACGTGTGGCATTCTGCCTTTTTTATATTCCCACATCACGCTGGGGACATCCATGCTTCTTTGTTCTTGTACATTGCTTTAAAAACATGACCTTGGAAAATGCAAAAACATTTGGAAAACGATACACAAAAATCTAAACATCTAGAAAAATTCCCTTTTTAGGGATAAGGCTACATTCATTTCACAACGTTATCCTAGGGACACCTAGACAACAATGAAAAAACGTAGCTGCGAAAAATTATCTTTTTTAGGTAAACCCAAAAACATTAGAAAATATATGTCAATGGTGTCCCGTAAAAACAAGGTAATGTTTTAATTGATTTTAGTTGTTGGTTTGTATAGTTTTGATGTACTTATTCTATTGGTTTGTTTGTTCTTTGAATAGGTTCATTTACTTAGATTATATTGGATCTTATATGATTTATTTGTGTATGGAATCTTGTGAAAATTGTTGTAGGCTTCTTTATTTGTTATGTGCATCTATTAAAGTTCATTTTTACTTGCTTAGATTAGATCCCATTTTAATCTCTTGTTAACTTTTGCATGTGTTTGTTTAGTTGTAGTTTGTTGTGTTGTTTGTATGTGTATATTTGTTTAGTTTTGTTAAAAATTTTACTTGTGTGTTTTGCACAGTTTTTTGTTATCACATCTATCATCTATCATTTCATCACATTTCTAACATCATTCACTACATCATATATATACAAAAATCCTAAGTATCACATCATGCATGTATGCTAAGCTAATCATCACATATCATATCATCAATGGGGGCAAGAGGGGTTTCACATAATCACAAATTCTCCCCCCCCCCCCCCCCCCCCCTTGCCCCAAACCAATATCATCTAGTATCATCTGAGGTACTAGAATAAAAACTCAGAAATAACTCATAAATCCAAAACATGTGGTGTTATCTACAGATACATCATCAATATGAAAGCATGAAATATACACATTTCTAAATCTAAGGTATGCCACATACATAAAAGAAAGGGAAATGATACATCATAAATCCATCATAATATGATACATCAAAATGTCCATATATACATGTATAATTGTCCAGGTCAGTACTCAAAATAATACATCATCAATACAATATGCCATCTAAAAGGGGCATGCATAAAAAATAATCAATCCTTCATCATGAGGTGTCATCAAAATAATGGTATACATAGTTATACATCAAAATCAGCCTTTATAATAGGCATGCATATAAGATATCTATAAAAAAAGAAAGAATACAGAGCTCAACCATAGCTCTCGTCCTCATCGGGGCTCCTAGGTCCATGGCCTGGTCGTTGGAAGAGTGATGGTTGTGACAGACCTGTACCAAAGGTACTACCCTGCTGTCTATCAGGCTGCTGTCTAGTCAACTACCCTGGTATGGGCTGCCTAACTGATCTCACTGAATGGCCTGATCTCCGCGATCTGGAACCTTTCGCACTTGCATATGACTATTGGAATGATAACACTTGCTGATCTACCAGAACTACCCTTAAGTAGGCAGTCCTTTAATAAAGAGCCTCACCACTAGATCTCATAGCATCCTATATAAAATACACATCCCCAGAAGCAAGAGCTACCTGTAGGGTGGCATCTCATTGACCTGTCACCCTACCAATATCAGTTTAGGCCTATCTCATGGCCGCAGCCTCTCGATCTTTGTCTGCGGTAATAGCCTACACCTGGGCCCATGCCTAATCCCTCTGTGTCAAGTAGCCTTGGGCCTATGTCTAGATCTGATCCCTCTAGGCTACAACCATATGTACCTGAGTCTATGACTAGTGTAGGAGGCTCAATATCTTATCCCCTTGTGCGGCCATCTCCCAGATCCGACTCTGCCATGGAACACTATCAATGCCGTGGGTGGCATGTGCCCTAGCCTGATCCCTCTTCGCTATCAAAACCTGCACCTAGGCATGTGCCTGATATCACTCTACTATGACAACCTGTACCATTGGCATAGCTTCATCTCTCTCCCCACCCACCTATAACAGTATGGCAATAGCTTCCTGTAACTGCTGCTAAAGAGTAGCCTGCTACCCACAAGCACTGCTACTCTCTGGAATGTCAAATGGTGGACCCTGCTCTCGAAGTACCCACTGGAGAGGGGTGTATATCCCCACTGGAATGCCTACTAGGGGAAAATATATGTCCACTACCCTGTCTACCTATCTCGGCTTGGGCCTAGGGCCCTGTCTTTATGGGTGCTATGGTATGGGACCCTGTCCCCTACCTCTAACATATTGGTGCACATTGGGCCCACCCTCGTCATCATCATCATCATCATCACTGATAGCACCACCAATGGCTCCACCCTCATCACCACTAGGAGGCCCTACTAGAGGAGGTCTCACACCAGCATTATACGCTGCTATAGATGCAGTCAAACAGTGTGGAAGCACACCATGATACCAGGGCCCATACTTAGGAGTGGTGTCGGGATCTTTGATATGTCTCAATGGCACCCACATAACAAGTGCCACCTATCGGAAACTGGTGAGTGATCTATCGTGGGTGATATGGGGGCCCATATCAAAATGCTCTAAGGCTCTATGAGCATACCATCAATCTAGCCCAAGAACATCCTGGGTAATGTTGAACTACTTCTGGCACTGATCCACCTTGTATATCTCTCACATATAGCTGTGGCTTCCTAGAATGAAATGCTCTACGATGGCGGTACTGAGCTCTAATTCATCCTCGGGCCATTGGAAATATCTATAAGCCCTCCAAACTATGGAAGCCTGCCTCATCTCATCCATATCACACCGATAATGATATACGAACCCCATGTTGGGTCACACATCGTCCCCTGCTGGGACCCAACCCATTATCGATGGCTCATTAGGAGCCAGAACTCTCAGCACACCTAAATGGTAACCAATGGTGATATGATGCCATGCCCAAATCTTCAGCAGACAAGTAGGTCCTATCATCTTCTGAAAGTAGTAAGTAATCAAATGAAGGTCCCAATATATGTGCTAATATACATTGACCCCAACAGTAGGTATCTCCCTTCACCAAACCAAGAATCACTCCCAAGAGTCCAAGCGGAATTGAAGTGCCAGACTTGTCAGGGAGTAAAACTCTAGTGACAAAGGCCATCATATAGACCACTACCCACTCTCACTTTGGATCATCTATACATCGGGATAATCCGATGGACATCCCGTGCCGTGGTATAATAAGGACGCTAAATAAATGTATAATATGTCTCATAATATCGGTCCAGTAGCTCGTAGTTTGGATGAGTTGGCCCTGAATAGGGACCCGCATGATGTGTCAAACATCCTCTAGTGTAATGGTAATATCCCCGGTCGGGAGATGGAAATACTAACTCTCGCTATGCCATCGCTCTGCTATGACTATCAAGAGGCCATGGTCCAATGTAATCTGTGGCATCTCCGCCACATGGGACAATATTTTCACATATAAAAGGCTCTCCAAAGTCGCTCTATCATCATCGTCAAACTATGACTCTATAATAGTTATCCGACCGTAGCGCTTGTGGGTATGCAAAATGGGTAGTATACACTGTAAATATCAACACAAGTGTTAGGCACTCACTTACTTCTATCTATTTTTCTAAGGAAAAATGCTTCTTCAAGAAATCACCTAACTTACTACTTATTCTTTTCTTCTGAACTAATCTAGTATTTATTCTCCTATACTTGGCTATTTTTTAGCAAACTCATCTTCCCCCCCTTCATTATAGAAACTACGCACCTCCTTTGGCACCTACACACCCTTACCAACGCATACGTGCCATATCTTTTTTTTGTATCTTTGGCACAGGGCCACACAGAATGCCTACGCACCCAATATGATGTCTATGCACTTGCCTTGATGTGCACATGTATGCGTGACCATTCTAGCCAAGCCAACGCATAAATGCCCCACTGCCACTAATGTTCTTCCTAACGGGTACGCATGTGCGTATCTGCCTCTTCCTATGGGTACGCGTGTGCGTAGCTACTTCTGCCATACCAGTGTGTGTGTGTGCCTCTTCCCCTCATGAATGGATGCACATGTAGTTCCATGTCCATTTTGACACATACGTGTGTGCGTACCTGTCAATATGACGCATACGCCCATGCCCATGCGTCAAAAAGGTCATACATACCCTAGAAAAGCCCTAAAAATGCAATAAATGCATAATTAATCGGAGGGATTGGCCACTCATATAAGGTCCATCCGTTGGGTCCTGCATGAAGTCTCAAATTTGATCTGCATGTCTTGTCTTTCTCGGTATTCTTGCCATCTCACTCCAGGGCTATCGTTCTCGCTCACAGTAAAAATTTACAAGAGCTCTGGTAAAAATAAATTGGTCCTGATTATTTTACCAACCCCGGGTGGGTATATTATCCCATCGCAATAACCCTGGGGCATATTTTCTCGACTGTGATCATTCTAACCCCCTTCTATCTGTTGTGATAATTATTTTGTATTAAAATAATTTTTTTTACTAATTTTCCCATGCTGGGGCACTTTGTGCCACCTCACGGTTGTTTTCTCCGTCACATTGAAATAATTTACGCATCTTTTAGGTGCCTTTTCTCGCCTCTTCCTCTATTTTTCATCTATTTTCCCCCGTCGGGGTAATTATGTATTCATTTATTCTTCCCGACTTGTCTTTCTTCTTGTGAGCATATATCATGGCTCTCTGGCCACCTTGCCTTTCCATTTCCGCCTTCATGTGTACTTTTAGAAGATCTTTGATCTTTTGAAATTCTTCTCACCAATAAAAAACCTAAAAAATAAAAAATTCAAATAAATATTTAAAAAACAACAAAAACATTGAGATTCCTCGGAAATGGCTTTAAAATTGGTAAAACCGATCATCTACGGCTGAAATCTATGTCTATTGCATGACACTCATCCCAGATCTTGCTGATGTTTTCAAAAATTTTGAAACAACGACTCACACATCACCAAAATCTTCAATCACCTGCACAAGCTATGTTGCTTACTTCGTCTGTACTCTAGGGCACTATCAGTTGCCTGGTACTATTTTTCATTGTGCACTTTACTTTTTCACAGGACCTAAGTGTCCTTCATCTTTCCCCTTGCATAATACACCTTGCTTGGGGCATCATTCCTCACCCTTGTCATTTATCAAAACATTTGAGACTTCATCTCGATAACAAAATATTTGTACAACTATCTTAAACGTTGTTGGTTTAAGTGTGTGTGATTGTACTTATCTCCCTGTTAGGTGATTTTGTTTATTTCTTGTACTGCATTGCATTCGTGTATGTTGCATTGAGTTGGCCATTTTTAGCATAGGAAGGTTGTTTGTATCTTGGCTTTTCATGTCATTTTATGCTTCAGTCACACACTCACATTTTAATAAGGACCTATGAGGAGGATTCTAAGCATTATGATGATTAAGTATTGTTAGCAATTGATTTGCAAATAGATCAATATCCATTTTTTCTAAGTTTCTCATCTTCTATATCCACTTCTCTCTTTGTTGTTTTATTATCTGATCATCGATCGAGTTTCTTCATCACCCCATCGACACTTGAGGGGGAATTCATCATCCTTCATCCTATTAATTTTTCTTCTACCCCTTCAAAAAAAGTTCTACTTGTTTGCATTTGTATACTTTCTTTGAAGTGATGTAGCTTACATCACCTCAAAGAGGGGAAAATATAGACACTTGTAGTTTGATCAATACATTATTATTTCTAATAATGCACTAACTATTCTTCCCTTTGCAAATTGAATTCACACCGCCAGTTAAACCTATCTAACTCCCTTCTCATGACATCTTTTTGGTCGTTTTCCTCTTATAAACCACTTAAACAGGCTGTTATAGCCTCGTTATAACTACATTAGTTTCTTATTCCCTTCTAGCTTGCTTCTATTAGCTCCCTGGAATATCAATCCACTTTGTTGGATTGATTAAGCCCTTCAGAAACCCTTCCAGAACCCTAATTATTCTCTAAGAGAGATTAATTAGTATAACCTAGTTTATTTACCCTAAACATAGTCAAATCACACTTTGACTTGCTAAAAGTACTTTTTGGACTTTAGCATTTGTCCCACATGCAGCCAAATCTCCCATTTTCCCCAAACCAAAAACTATAAATAGGGTTATACCCCTTCCCTCTTTTCCTAAGAATTCTCTCTTCTTCCTAGCATAGATTCTAGTATTTTGTTTAGGCTTTAGATTGTATTTCATCTTCTTCTATTGAGCTAATTGCATTTGATTTTGTATTTCATAGCACTAATATAGAGTAAAAGGGAAGATCCATTCCATTAATGGGGAGATCCCTTTCTCTTAAGCACACAACTAAAGGCTTATATCCTCGTAGGTTCATTATTTCAAGCTTTTAAAGAATAGAGGATAATTTCATTTGTTTAGTTTGCATGTTTACTTCAAATTAATGTATGCAAAGAAGAAAACCTTGTTCATTTCTTATCACATGGTCTATTGATCAAATTGGTAAAATCCTTTGGTATTTCTCTAGAGAATCTTACCCCAAATCCATGGCTTTTACAACTTTTCATTGAACACAGTTATATATGGATGTTGTTCGGACATGTGATATTTGAATATTGTGAGTAGATGTAGAAATGAAAATTATTTGATGATGATATAATTGTTGTGTAAAATTGAAAATGATCTTGTTGGTTGCTTGGATGTTGTTGTGATTCATATATCTACATGATTTTGGAATTTTAATTATATTATTTTGGATGTTCTGATATGGCCACGAGACCGAATGAGGTATTTGTGTTTTGCAGGTTAAAATATCACAACAAACATCGGGGGATTGGAGACCAACCACATTGGGATTCTAGATGAATTCAAAAAGGTCCGCATGGCAACTTGTATTGTTTGTGTGTGGTTTTTTTGTTAAGGGTTCCCATGGTGGGGATCACCTTTAAATGTGACCAAGGGGTTATGTGTATTTATTTATTGGTTCCTTTGTTTATGTTTGCATGTGTTTATTTTGTGGTGCATTGACCCTTTCATTATTTATTAAATGATGTGTAATATTGTGAGTAATCATGTTAAGTTAATTAATTAAAATATGTCATAATAAATTAATTATAGAGTTTTTGGTCTTGAATTAAAATATTGTAAGAGATGTGTAAGTGATGTGTAAGTTAACTTTTGAGTGAGAAACACTCCACCTTCTTGGAAATTCGAATTTTTCCTTGGAGGCTGATTTTGGAGGCTTCTAGGACAAGTTAAACTTGTCCCACACCTCTTAAATTTATTTACCAACCATACCTATGGTTGGAGAGTTGAATTTAGACTTTTATCATGCTTTTTGAGAAGACAAATTGTAAGTTTTTATTGTACTTTTCTTACATGGTTTACTTTCAGTCCTTTGGGGTGTGGGTTGGATTTGAGTATGGAAGTAAATTGTCATATTATTCACCCACCTTTTTCATTATGCATTAGAGAATGAAGTTGAATTTTGGTTTGGGGTTGAGAATGTGTGATGTGGCATCCTACATGGATCCACCTCACCCTTTTCTTTTCCCTCTTCAATAAAATTTGAATTGCTTGCCTTGTTTTCGGTTGCTTCACTTTTGGAAACTCTTTGGGGGTGAATTATTTGTTGTTTTGGAGCTCTTTCTTGGAGAATTTTTTAAAAATATTGTGGCATGCTTGTGCTTGGCGGATTTGGATTGCTTGCATTGGGATAAAGCTTTTTGTTTTGGAACTTGGAACAACTCCATCATGGAGAGGTAGGAGCTTAGCTCTTGTAATTCTTCTCTTTCTATTTATGAAATTATTATTGTTGTGAATTTTTTGGTTTGTTTGTGGGATGTTGGGTAGATGGCCTAGATATGGTGTAGGAGAAGACTAAGGGGTTCGTTTTGTGGGAGGCACAAGTGTTTTCGGGAGGTATAAGTGTGGAGGGCATTGGGATTTGGGTTTCACCTTACAAATAAATAGCTTGCATTTCTTCACTCGTTATGGGGTGCCATAAGAGGTTGGGGAGGCATAAGGAAATGTGAGGAATAAGGGGTACTTGGGGGAGGCATAAGGGCATGTTAGGGATTTGATATACTATGTTTTTTTGGTTTGAAATCAGGTGGTGATACTCATTTCCCCTTTGGGAGGCATAAGTAGCATCTCCCATAGTTTTTTGCTCCTTCGGCTTGCTGGATGAAGCCTTAATGTTTTTTGTCATGCTTTAAAGTAGTTACAAACTACATTCTGTTTGGACTGTGTTTTAAATGTGAAATTTGTATGTGTGTTTATGGAAGCTTGTTGTTGTCATGAGTTGAATCACATCTTCCATTGCTTTTTGGTTGGGGTTTGGGGGCCAATGAAGAAGGATGGATTCTCCTTGTCATTGGATGTCTTGGTTGGGTGGAGAGCATTGTCTTTCCCCTGCTCATGTTGTGGTCAAAATTGGAAGAATGATAAATCTACATGTTGTTGTTCCTGGAGCAAAGGAAAATGAAATAAAACAGTTGACAGTCCCTTGTTGAGATAAATCTTATTGTAACCTTACCACTTGAAGTGGATGAACTTGTATATGTTTTGTAATCTAAATATGTTGTATTGAATCTGAAAGTTATAAGATTGAAATGTGAAAGAGATACACTGTGTTTCTATTCTTTTGAAAGAAAGAATTATATTCTGTATGATGAATTTGAAGAATGAAAGGAATAATTTGTAAGTTGTCTTTTGGAAATCAATAAATGATTGTATTACCTTTCTCAAATTGCATTGTGGTATTGAATCTGATCATTTAAATGTATTTGAAATATCTGTTTGAAAGGAAGAAATGTGTGTGAGGAAAACACAGAGCTTTTTCTTTTGAAAGGTGTTAAATTTCAAATCATAATTACATTTTGGTTTTGAATAAGTTTGATTTGAATCAACCAAATGTATTAGATTGGAATTGGAACATATTATAATACTTGGAAGTAGAAAATGGCAAATAGACCGTTTAAAACTTGATCTCTATTTTGTATTTTTTAAACACAAAATCTAACAGATACTTATCCAAAAATGCACAGTTCAAATCTGCAACAATGAAATAATAAATTAAATGACTACTTTGAAGTAGTATGCCCTAAATGAATTCAATTGGACAAAAACACTTAAGGAATTTCTTAGAAAACTTAGCAAAGTCGGGCTCAAACCGTTTGATTTCAAAGTTGTAAATTTTTCAAATTGGAACTCAATCAAACAAACTTACCCTCCAAATCCATCCTAAATCCATCTAAGAACAATTACCCATGCCTATTTGACTTGTTGAGAGAGAAAGAAGATCAAATTGAGTAAAATTTTATAAGTCTAAAATTTGCCAGTTTGCCTTTTTAAAGCCTGCAGATTATTTTTGTTAAATTTACCCCTTAAACATTATCAAAATGAAATGATTAATGATTCTTGTGCAAAGAGGACATAGAGAGATTTCCAAAAAGACCTCGTTTTTGAAAAATTGAGTTCCCAGTCAAAATTTATGGCCTCCTAAAGTTTCCCTTCATTTGGCTTCAAAAATAATTCTAACTATCCAAAAAAAAAAAAAAAACTTAGCGCTTCAGAAAATTTTGGGAAAATTTTCTAAGTTTTTTCCATGGCTTTTCCAGCCCACAACAAATCATGTTCTGCCACGTGGTGTCACAGGGCATTAGTGGAGGAGCGGATCCCTTAAAAAAAGAATTTAGCACTTCAAAAACAATTTTCTTTGGGAAAATTTTTCTAAGTTCTCTCGTCGGTCCACCGACCTACAACAAATGGATGGTTGACATGTGGCGCCTTGGGCATCGGCAGGGGAACAGATTATTTTGATCCCTTAGCACTTTTTAGAAAAAAGGATAAAAGTCTACAAATTTTCTGGCAGCCTGAATTTCCACCATAGTTGGGAAATGTCGACACGTGTCCTTTCGGGCTCATGGGCACGCGGAGGAAAATTGTGCTTTTGTACCAAAAAGGGAAAAAGCGATAAAGTTCTTCCCCAAACTTCTGGCCCATGCATGGGAAAAATTTGCTTCCCCACCCCGCCGATCCACATTCCTCCTTTGGGAAAAAATTCTCTCTGAAGTTTGTAGGCCCGCGCACAGGAAAATTTTATCCCTTAGACCCGCAGACCCGCTCTTGAGAAAATTTTCCTCCCAAGGTTCGCCGACCCATATCTTGAGAAATATGAGGTGTTAGGAGGACTTATTTATATCACCGAAAGTTGAGAAAATTTCCTATCTAATGGGAATTTTGTTGGAAAGTTTTGAGTGTGTTAATTTTTTGAAAAATTACGTTGAATCTTTTAATCCTGTTAGAGAGTGGTATAGTGAGAAACTACCCTCTTAACCTAATTGATTAATCTAACCCTAATTTTGGACCTTGTGATATTTTATAATTGTCATATTAATAAAACTATAAGCTATTAATAATATTTGGCTTGAAAACGTGCTTACGATAACTGTTGTCTTGTAACCTGGTTGTTAACTCTTTTAAACAAAAAAAATTATTCCATAATTTTCCTAACTAATCCTAGGTTGTTCTTGGGTCTCAAGTGGGTTGTTTTAGTGGGAGTTATAAGGATCTTGAGGAGATTGCATCATTTTCTCCTCCATCACCCACCTTCTAAACATATGAGCCTACTGCCATAAAGGAGGGTGTAGACACCTGTAGTTTGATCAATGTATTATTATTCGTAATATTGTACTAACTATTCTTCCTTGCAAATGTACAAAACTTCGTCAGTTAGATCTATCTAACTCCCCCCTTACGACACTCTGTTGGTCATATTTCCTCTTATAAACTAACTAAATAGGTTATAGTAACCTCTTCTTGGCTAATATTCTGTTCTTTACCACCTTTATTAGCTCTTTGGAGTATCCATCCACTTCGTTGGATTGACTAAGCCTTTCAAAAGCCCTTCAGAAACCTAATTTCTCTCTCAGTAAGATTAATTACCCTCTAAACATGGTTAACTAGTCTTAACCATGGTCATTCTCTTCTAAACATAGTCAAATCATACTTTGACTTGCTAAAAGTGTTTTTTGGACTTTAGCATTTGTCCCACATGAACCCAAATCTCCCATTTTCCCAAATGGAAAACTATAAATAGGGCTAGACCCCCTGCCTCATTTTCTAAGAATTCTCTCTTCTTCCTAGCACAGATTATAGTATTTTATTTAGGCTTTATATTGCATTTCATTTTCTTCCATTGAGCTAATAACATTTGCTTTTGTATTTTATAACACCAATATGGAGTAAAAGGGAAAATCCATTGGCCTTGAAGCCATTAATGGGGAGATATCTTTCTCTTAAACACATAACTAAATGCTTAGATCCTCTTAGGTTCATTGTTTCAAAGAATACATGTTAGCTTCATTTGCTTAGTTTGCTTGTTTACTTCAAATTAATGTATAAAAAGAAGAAAACCTTGCTCATTTCTTATCAGATGGTCCATTGATCAATTTGCTAAAATCCTTTAGGGTTTCTTTAGATATTCTTACCCCAATTCCATGAATTTTGCAACTCTTCATTAAACACAGAGGGCATTCAAGAACAACAGCCTATGTCTCACAACATACCTCTGGAACCAAGGTTGGAAGATATGATTCTTTCATATTCTTCATAGGAGAAGGAAGAGAAAAGGAAAGAGGATGTCATCATTCCTCTCACACCATCCATCCAAGAAGGTCCACAAAAGACTCCATTTTTGGAGTTAAATTTTAGAGAAAAGGGTACATTCAAAGGATCAGACCTTTCCTAATCAGGTATTTGGCTTCATAGGAGCCAAGAGAGAAGTCAGAACCATTCATGCCCACTTCAGGGCATGAGGATGAGTTTCAAAGCACAAAGGTCACCATCAACACCTCTCCAATACCAATCAACTTGATGAGGTATTTTTGGTTGATGTAGATACCTTGATGATTTAGGTGAGGACTGGCTTATAGTTAGTTTTTCACACATATGGGAAACCATATTCAGTGTAAAATCATTTGCATGGCTACCCCTTTTGAGAAAGGAAAGATACTTCACCCTGCATGTAACAGGCTTTGTTTAGCTTTCTTTCTCTCTTGTTAGTGTAGGATTAGGAGTACACTTTGGTTTCAGGAAAAGAAGTTCTTGTGCGCACTCTCCATGTCTCATTTGAGGTGTGTATGATTCTTGTCTTTGTACATAGGTTTTGTTCAAATTGATCCAGAGCTACCAAGGCCAAGCCCTTCAGTATTCATGACAGAGGCCCATAGTTTCCTGTAGCATTTGCTAATTTCAAAATAAAACAAATGCAAAGCAACTAAAATCATTTTTTAGACAATCTATTTCTGGGGTAGGCTCAAGGTCAACAAGTGCAAGCGATCAGGGAGTCCATTTCAGGAAAAAAATTAGTCCCAAGCTATCACTCATGACTCCGTGCCAAATGGATGCTTCAAGGCCACTGGCCTCTACATCTAGCAGGTAGATGTCCTCATGAGTTGCAAAATTGTTTTCCCAATTTTGCCCCCCAACAAAACTAATCAAACATGACCCTGTGTAGGAAGAAATCCAAGGGACGGTTCCATCCCGTGAGCCCACATTTCAAATCCAAAAAATAGGTTGCAGGAAGGCTCTACAATCGAATAACAGGGACAGGGAAGGAGAAAAAATGTCAAAGAAAACCAAAGGCTCAAAGGAAAAGAAATGGGGAAAGGTTTAAAGTCTTCGAGCTCTGTAAATAATTCAGAACGAGCCCCAAATTGGCTAAGTATGGAAGAATCAGTGGAAGCCTCCACATGCCTCATTTGTGCATCTCCAAAGATTAAGCTCAAAACGGTAGACTTAAATGAGCGCAAGGCTTCCACGTGTCCCAGGCTTGAAAAAGCATAGAGCCAGCTGTTGAAAAGTTCAAACAAGTGGAAGGAAACATGTGTCAGCTCGACACAATTTCAAGATGGGAGCCCAAGGTAGGGACTCAAACTTGCGCAAAGCCTCCACGTGGCCAAGGGTCAATAGAGGTCAAATCCAAAATGGGTCTAAATTGGTTAAGTACAAGAGTGTAGGCTGAGGGTGCAATGTGTCTTAATGACGCTCCTTCAAACCTAAAATCCAAAGCGGGTTTTCAAATGAGCGCGGGCCTTCCACGTGTCCCAAGTCCAAAAAAGGGATAGAGTCGGGGGGTTAAATAGTCAAAGCAGAGGTAGGCCAGCGAAGGGAGCCAAGTGTCTCAACGACGCTACTTCAAAAGTAAAATTTGGGGCGGGTTTCCAAACAAGCGCCAAGCCTCTACGTGTCTAGGGTTAGACTTTTGGCCCCGCCAAGCAAAGAAAGGAAAATTAAAAAGAAGCCCAAGGAGCTCGCAGATGCCGCCACGTGTCAACCCAACACAATTTCAATAGCATAAGGAAAGAGCCGAATCTCTAAGATGCGCAAGACACGTGGACGCGGTACGGATAGACCCTTAAGACATGGCACGCCCTTGACTCTAATCTTCAGATAGCCATATCTTTTGATTGGAAATTCATATTTGGGTGGGAGAAGACTTTTTGGAAACATCTCGATACCCTCTACGCCATAGAAACATAAAATATCATTCTTACCAAGATTTAGTGGGTGAAAATGGGAAAACATATTCAAGGCTATTAATAAAGAATCTAATTTCTTCAACTACCAAATTGGATTTTATTTGATCCACCGTTCTTCTTCCTTAGCATGCCAAATAGACATAGGGAGCCAAAATTGGTATGTTGTAGGTGGATTTGAAATGGGGCATTGATTGATGGTGGTTGAGATTTCAAAGTAGGATTCAATGCATATCTCAAGGTGGTTGAAGTAGGATTTGAATTCTTCGCCCCTCTCTCTCGTTCTTCCTATATATTGTAATGAAGGGGCATATTCAAAGTGGTTTGTCATTGTTTCTCCTCTTCCCCCCTCTCTCTTTCATCCTTAGGGTAGAATGAGGAGTCTAAGCCTCCTCCCATGGATCTGTAATGGTGTTTTCTTGTCTCTTGCCCACTGATGATGTACTGTGTAACATTTTGGAGCTATAAAATCTGTTTCGTGATGCATCTGTCCATCCTTGGCTTATTTTGTTGTCTCTTCTTACCTCTCATCATTGCAGGGAATATTGTGCATACTCTAATGTTTGTTGCAGGTTCTGGGAGCTATGCCTAATGGGTTTTGAAGTGGTGTTCAGTGTGAAATCTATCTATGGTCTGTGGTGCATTCTGTCCACCCTCTCCTCTGCTCACCTCTCTCCACTTCAGGTAGTCGGATCTATGATCCAACCACTTCCTTTTCTGGTGTATCACTGCTTAGTGTAGGCTCTTTCACCCTCTCTCTCTCTCCCTATCCCCTTGGAACAGTTGGATTATGATAGATTAGGTTCTACCTGCACTGGAGTAGCTTGTGGTAGATAGATTAAGAAGCAAGAATCGGCTTTCTTTGGAGGTCCATCTCAAGTTTTTCAAGTCCCATAGCTTGAGAGATGGTCCCATGTTGTGCAATCACACCGAATGGCCCACTTCACACCCGAGCCATTCAGGGGTGCTGTGATTCTACACTAACAATACCCACTTACAATTTCAACATTTCCTCTGTAACTAATAGATGTATCTTCCATGCTCTAACATGTCATGAACAATATGTAAGAATTTGAAAATAATTATGAAATATTTTATGAATTTTGAGGTGAATCTACAATCCACCCAAAAGAACAAACTTCATCATTTGCGGAAACTTTTCCAAATATAGAAAATAAGATTTTACATGCAATATGAACCAAGTAGATCCATATATGTCATTGAATGGTCAGTGTCACACATATTGATTCGTATTTGATCAATGAGTATAATGGTAGCTTAATACATTGCGTGCTTATCATTCGGCTGGTTCGGTTCATTGGTAACCTACTGGTCTAACCGGATTTTTCCGTGTATATATACGACAGATTTTACATTGAAGAATCAACAAATACTTTCGTTGTCTTATACTTCTACCGTGTATATATTCTTGCTCGATGCATGGAAGCGTGGTGAAGACTTTGAGCAAACAACAATCCCTGGTAAAGGAGGACTCGGCGCAGGAGGTTGACATCTTGTTTAGACGTGGCAGAAGTTTGACATAGGAACTTCTGTGGAAAGACTTGTTCTTGCTAGGAATTCATGTCACCAGAAACATGATATTGGCGTTGTTTAAGCGTAGAGTTTAAATTGCTTGCGTTAGGAAGTTGTTGTTCCCTGTTCTGCCATGTAATTGTTTCTTGACGTGACAAGTCAACCAGCGTGGAGTTTTGGAGCATTATGAGTGCCATTCATAAGACCATTGTTTGGTGCTAGAAGTAGACCAAGGACGACAGACTATTTCATTTTTGCATGTTAAGACCAGGCAGCGACACGTGTTCGTTCCAAAAACTGATGGTACAGACCTGCATAAATTCTAAATTCCCTTCTCATGGAGCACATCCTTGAAGAAAGAAAGCGTGACTTGCGTACGAAATATCACCATTGCTCGAGTACGAGGTGATATAAGCCATGTCCCCTATTGAAAGGGTCAAATTATGTTACCTAGAGAACAAATATGTGCACAATTCTCCAATTCGAGGAGCTATGGGGAATCATCACTGACAAAACAATGTGTCCCATTGGTGTAGATGAGCATACAAAGTATGACAAGGCCAATGCAAAAGCCTTGTTGTCGATCACACTCAACATCTCTGACGAGGTTCAACCACATGTACGGGATGCGAGGACTTCAAAGGTGACGAGATGCTTTATCCACAATCTACAAGGTGAAGAACTAGAAAACGATCCTGCATCTCCAGTCAAAGCTTCATACACTCAAGTAAAAAAGATGATGATAAAATAGAGGGGTTCTTGCGTCATGTGGCAGAACTATGAGTGGAGCTTATAGCATTTGGAGAGAAAGTAGAGGACTAGATGCTGGTCCCTATCACATTTAGAGCTCTTCTTTCCCAGTTCAAGGCTTTCGTCACATAATTAAACATCACAAAATAAATGGTAACCTTTGAAGAAATGGTGAGTTTTCTCCAATAGGAAGAAACCATCCAGAAAATACATGAGGAGTTTGAAGACAAGGCACTGATCTTGAGACAACAACATAGTCATAAGTCTCGAAAGGGAAAACAACAAAAGTAGTCCTGGAAGTAGCCCCAAAAGCAACCACAAAAATAGAAGTCTCAGAAAGAGAATTGATGGTGTTACATATACACTACAAATATGCATGACACTGCTAACTATTAGTATAATCGCCTAACTCAAGCTAATTCTAGTGAAGAAAGCACATCTAGTCACAATGATTTTATACAATCTAGATGACATCCTCACCACACGAAGCACAAAGGACATGTCATGGCCCACCAAGATGATGAATCAAATGAGGAAGTACCCGACTTAGCCAATTGTGGTGCATACCAAAATATTGTTCAAGTCTCCCAAACTTTGCAGCTTTCACAGAATGTTTGGTAGATTGACTCTAGCACCAGGAAGCATATGACAGGTGATAGGAAGGTTTTTGATTCATTGAGTGATTAACCCACTAGAGATCAGGTTTGAATTGTAGACAACAAGGAGTATGTTGCAAAAGGAATGGGCAATGTCACCATTCCTCTGGGGACTAGAAGTTGTACCCTCACAAAGGTGCTCTATGTTCCACGCTTTACCATAAATCTCTTGTCTGTATTTCAACTCATGAATCACAAGCTCAAGGTGGACTTCATGGTCCAGACAGACATTAAATCATGTTTCATTTCATGAGAAGGTATGATACTTGCTAGATATTTTTTGAAGGATCATCTATTTGCACTAGATGTAGTTTCAACCTCTGTAGTTTCTCTATATGCCTCTATGGTGGAGTCTACTATACTTTAGCATTATCAATATGGGCACCTTTCTATCAGATCCCTCTATGAACTCAGTTCTAAGGAGATGGTACAAGGAATTCCTTCACTCTCCCACTCCTTTCCTATCTGTTCTGGATGTTTGGTGGGAAAACAACACTGGGAACCATTCAAGCTGAGTACCTTCCATGCCAATGATTGTCTTGAGGTCGTACATACCGATTTGTGCATACCCTTGTCTACCACCTTTTAGGGATTTCAGTACTTTCAGTTGCTGATAGATGACTATTCTTCCAAGACATGGGTGTTCTTTCTTCGGAATAAGAGTTAGCTTTTTTCCAATTTTTAGGCCTCATAGTAGCAAGTTGTTCAAGCACACCAAGTATTCCCATTCTTGTCCTCTGTTTTTAGAATGAGGGAACAAAATCACATATCAAACAAATTCTTCTTGGCATCATGAAGGGCATGGCCATCCACACAACATTTGACTTCCCCCATATGCCCCAATAGCACTAACATTGAAGAACATCACAATCGGGACATCATGGAGATCTCTCGTTGCATGTTTACCAAGTTGGAGAACATATTTTGGGTAGAAAGAGTAGTCTAGAAACTATAATCTTCTAAATCATGTAACTACAAATATATTTCAAGACAAGGGACACTAGAAGAGGTATGGATTAATCAACTGACTCTCACCTGAACATCTCTCCTATATGTTTTCTAGGCGAATGATAAGATTTGAGAAAATAAGGTAATATTTCACTAATAATTTGGTTTTTGATACATCACTTGATAGCCAGTTTTTGCGAGGCTACTCATAACTACATTGAAAGAAGGGCAGGATGCCTAATATTACTCCTTAATGAAATCAGACATGGAGCTTTGTTGATCTATTCTGCCTGAAAGAAATCTATTACTACAAATGGATTTTGAAAAACAAAATTCAAGGTAGATGGATCATCGACAAGTAACAAAGCATGACTAGTTGCAAGCGAATCTGCTCAGCAAAAAGGAATTGACTAAGAGGAGACCTTTTGCAACCCCTAAAAAACTCAAAACCATCAGAGTTGTCTGTGCCATGGTAGTAAAAAAAAGGATGGAAACTACTTCAGCAGATGGATGTAAAAAGTGCTTTCTTGACTGATGATCCAAAGAAAGAAGAATATATGACTCCATCCAGAAGGATTTGTTGACGCGAAAATCCAAACGAAGTTATTCGTCAATTAGATCTCTTTTATGGACTTAAACAAGCAACCAAGGCCAACGATACATTCAAATAGCCAACATTATTGGCAGGCATGGATTCATATGCAACCACCAACCCCCCCTAAAGTTTAAATTTTTATATTAAAAAGATAGGCACATATATGGTCCATTTTTTTCTGTATATGGATGAATCTTGTGATCAAAGTGAGTACATCCAATCTCACATCGAAGATGTTAAAATGATATGAAGAAATCCTTTGACACAGGACTATTTTTGGCCTCTCACACTTGTCTTGGTTTGGATTATGGAAAAAGAAGGCACACATTTTGATCTCAAAAAATATGCCAATACACTTCTTGACACGTATTAAGTTTGGGAATTGTAACTTGTGTCCAATCGCTAATGGAGCAGGTTTGTAACTTCTGATTCCAGGATTCACCTCAAGTTTTTTGGGAGTCACTCATTTACAAATGACTTATAATACCAGATAAACCTATTGTTTACGTCACAACCAAAGAAATTTCACTGATCGTATGAAACATGTTCTTAATTGTTCGAGGTATAATAGATTATGGTTTGGATATTAGATAACACTCTATTCTTCTTTAGGGATATAACAACTCAACTAATGCCATGATTCTTTTGATACTAGGAAAATCAACTGTCATGACAAAATGTTTTTCATCGCGTATCTAGACCTATTCATGGATAACAGGAAGCAAATTTTGTTTCTCTCTCATCCACTGAGGGCAAGAATGTGGTCACACCACTAGGAGCCTGTGTGTAAAACAATTTGGGTTACGTCACTTTTGTTGAATATGGACATTCCTAAGAACTCCCCTTCATCATCATTGTGACAATATTGTTATTGAATCTTGTAAAGAATATGATGGGTGGATTAAATAAATAAAGAATATTAAGGTTGATTGTCATTACATTTGAGAACAAGTGCTTGAACCACCCACATCTAGCTCCACACTACCCCAACCCACCCCACAAAATTGTCTCAAGATAATTAGCTAATATCTCACCAAGTCTCTTGGCAAGGTTGAAATTTGAGTTCTTGTTAGGGTAATGATGATGAGAATGTAGAGAAGTGGTTGGTGGAGTGGATTTTATTCAATGCAGGAGAACAAAATATATCAGGAGAATAGACAATTTTAATCATAGATTGGGCAGGTCAGTTTAGTCACTAAAGTCGTGTCAAATGTCCTATTGTGTACCAACAAGTCGGTGTACAGTAACAACCGATAGAAAAAAGACAATGTCGAAAAAAAGTTTTACACAAAGCATATAAACCAAAGGGTGGGCGGGGGCTTTTTCTATGTCCCTGTCTTACATACATTATTCCCCTCAAGACTGCTTGTTTCAAACCAAACAAAAACTAAATAAGTCCAAAAATGCATGATATGATTTCCATTTCCACTTTAATTAAGTATATTGACAATAATTTGGAAACCATCATAGATTTGTTTTTTTTTTTCTAAATATTCTGCTGTGGTCATTATACTTATTAACATCAATAGTTTTGTGATATACTTATTGGAACAACTTTCCATAATATCGAGAACATGTTCTGGCCCACCTATAGACAATTCCCATAGTAGGTTAACAAAAGAACTCATAATGTTTGTTCAAACCTTCTTGGTTGATCAAGATCATTTTAAAAAAAATCAAATAGATGAATGGATTAAAATCATAATGTAGGTTTTGGTTTCCTATCTTATTCTTCACAACTTAATTCCAAACATATAACCAAATAGCCTAAACCACAACACAAAAAATTCGACAAAAAATGTTGGTTTGATCCTATTTCATACCATTAATAGAGAATAGAAGATATTATTACTAATTCTAACACCAAATATTTCATCTCTTTATATGACTCAATAAATTCACACTAACTACTATACTACAAATAAAGTCATGAATTGTGTCGATTTTGTGTCATTTTTTATATGCATTTGGATCATTTTTTCCAACGTACAATGACACCAATATGTGGTGCAATTTTGCGCCATATACACAAAAACTTGCTCACATTTCCTATTTCCAACTTAACACTAAATTATGTCACATCTTTTTTTTTCCTTATTGTAAACTCTTCCTATATGAAAATCAAAACATCTTACCACACAGGTCAGCAAAATTTTAAGACTCCCTTACCGTAAATCAACTTGATTTTTTTTTTGGTAAATTTGTATAATGGATTTTCATGTTGATGCAAACATGACAATATGTATATAGTGATGTTGGCACGAAGAAGTTTTCGGGATAAGTGCATCGGTATTAATTTGTTTGTACCAATGCAACGGGTGTCTCAAAAAAATATAACAGATGGTGATTGCACTGAGAACGAGTATAAGAGGTATTTGTACGGAGTTCTATGCAAGTTAGGTGATCCTGCAATGCAGACACTTTTTTTTTGTACATGTTGCTTGTAATCGTTTATGCAACCCCAACACCTGGTTTTGCAAATGCATTTGGCATCACATATAGCAGATCATTTGCAGTCAGGCATCTGTATATGTAGATGTCTAGCTTGTAATATGCGGATGGGTGTTCTATTCTATGTATAACATACAAATGAGGCCATAGTCGGTATAATGTAGGGAGTAAGCAAAAGTTAAGAGGGGGGGCAAGTAGGGGGGGGAGGGGAATGTCGGGGAAAGCGAAGTGGTCGGAGCCGGGAGTAGAAGGGAGAACGGGGGGTAGCACTAGAAAGCGGCATGGAACGGGTAAGAAGGGCACCATAGGTAAAGTGGGTGGAAAGATTCGGGAGGGACATGATCGCGACCAAAAAGATGTAGTGCGGGATATAGAAGGCATCTACCCGGAACAGCAAGGGAAAGTCGGAAACTTTAAAAGGAATGGAACCATCTGGTTGTACATGTGGTTGGGCCTCTACATATGACATATAGAGTTGGGTGTTAGGACAACCTTAATTTTCTCATTATATATACTTAACAAAAATTATAGAGAATTTTTTTAAACATATTATTCAAATAAGTTTTTATTCTATTTCTAAGTGGTTATTGAAATTATAAATAATTTTTAAGTGAATGATTGGGAGTCCCGCTAAAGTAAAATTTTCACTACCCAATCTTCACCTCACAAATTATATATATTCTCAATACACTGACTTGGAAATATATTCAAACTTAATTGAAATAAAAAATTTAAAATCTATAACACCGGGTCAAATAATATAGGTAAATATTATTTGGAAGAAATTTATTTACCCATTATAATATGATTTGTGGTCTTAATTATAACACTAGGATTACAATGGAACAAAACACCTGACCTATGTTTAAGAGTGGCATCATTAAGGGGTTAAATCATTTTTTCATACATTTTTATTTCTCACAACCAGATGAATGAATCTAAACCATCCTATCTAATTTTCCTAGCTATAATTTGATTTGTCAAGCGGAAAATTTTTTTCTTAAAGTCTTGGTAAAGTGCAACCTGATGACTGAAAAATTTCTCAGTAGGAGAATGTTGTATTTTATTGATGGGTGTTTAGATAAAACTTGAAATGGAATATACCCTACCTAATGTAAAACAACACACAATAAAAAGAAAAAGGTCATTTTTGATGCATCCATTATTTAGGAAAAATATGAAAAGTATATGTAGAGTAGATAATCAAAATAATATAAATATTGTATCCCATGCCTTGTTTCTAAGGATTATAGCTTCCCCAAAACATCAATTGTAAATACCTACAAACCTACACCTAAAAATACTAGTTTTTTGTATTCACTGTAAATTTAGCATAGAAGCACAATATCATGGGATCTACTACACAACAATTTTAAAAATTCCCCTATGGAATACTCACTTTGCTACGTCACTCTTTTAGCAAACTGGAGGGACATTGATACTCAATTTATTTCTAGCACAAAAATACACAATATGTGAACCATTCTAATCTCATATTAATTTGTTATCCAGTACCTATTGGCAACATTAAGTTCATAGATTAACATCATCGTATCAATTATAATCTTTTGTGTGAGGAGAAGAATAACTCTAAAAAATGAGCATATCTTCCATTCACAAGTAATCATAGTCAAGCATTGTAAATATTGACCTATTCTAAGGAACCATGTTTGTTGCAGATATCTAGTTTTTTAAAGAATAATAATCAACACTTTCCCTAACTGAATCCTATGTACCCTAGAAAACAACCCCGAATAACCCCTATCTTAAGTGGGCTTACCAAGTTTAATAAATGCCTATTAATAGTAAATCCGATGTTACTAACTAGTGTCTCCATACACCTGATGATTGATACAAAGATAATGCCCAAACTATTAGCTCCTTGTAAGAAATTATACACTTACCAATGTCTCCCACCATCAGTCCATAGAACAATCAAATATATTTTATTGTTAAAGGTATGGATGAAAAACAAATCATTTCTAGCAAGGCTTGGAACAAAAGAAAGTAATTATCATAATATATAAGTACGTACAACTTGATTCTACTTCAATTTAAACATTCCTATGAACGAAGGATGCATCTCCATGCTCTAACATGTCATGAACAATATGCAAATTTTGAAAATAATTATTAGGTGTTTTTATGATTTTTAAGGATGAATATCCATCCCCCAAGAAAACAAGCTTCAATCATTTGCGGTAACTTGGCCTACATAAAAGGATATAAATATAGGAAATAACGGTAATCTGGCCTGTAATCCATATATGCCCATTGAATGATAACATTTGATTTGTCTATGACAATAGTTATACCACAAAGGGTATTTTCTATGCCCATTCTTATTCCACATAAGAAATACCTTGTTCAAAACAAACACAACTAAAGAAGTCCAAATGCCTAATACGATTTCCACCTTAGTTGAGTATATTGACAATAAATTTATTGAAACAATCACATTTCAATTTTTGTCTAGTTAAATATATGATGTGTCATCAGCCTTAGTCAATTTGTGAAGATAACATTTTAGACATTTTTCGAGTAAATATTGAGAACATTTGCTGCCAAACTATAGGCCTTTTTCTAATAAGAGGTTAAACATACAATTCATTATGTTTTGTTCAAACCTCTTATAATAAGACATTTTAAACCAAATTATATGAATGAATCTTCAAACACAATCATGTAGCTTACTTTCCCATCTTTATTCTTCCAACTTATGCCAAAACACAATGGACTAAACTATGCAAAAAAAATTGGAAAAAAATGTTGGTCAATCCTAAGTCATAAAACCATTAATTTGAGAATAGAAATATATTGTTACCCAATATTGTATCTCTTTATATGAATCATAGCATTCACACTAACAACATCTAGTAACAAAATAACATCATTGATTGCGTGTTTCTTGTTTTTTTGTGTTTCATAATTGATTTCCAATGAAACTGATTACAAATGTGGGGAATAATATGGCACAATGTTTTGCTCCACATACACAACAAAAAGGTGTTCACATTTCCATTTCAATTTAATCTACATACTGTCACATCTCTCTTGGTTTTACCCTTATTGTAAAATTATTCCTATATGAAATTAAAGACATCTTTATGCACATAATAAATAAATTGGGTTTGTGGCAATTCCATTTTACTCTTAAATCACACATTATATTTTTATAGAGGAAAGATACTATTTAAATTCAATTGAATGTGAGGGCTATTTTTTTTACCAGAACGTGAGGAAGTTATTGTTTTTATTATGCATGAGGTTAGTAAAGAAAATACTTCCAAAGATTACAATTTAGTCTTTTAAGTTTGTTTTTCTAGATTGTGCATAAATTTTGAGGTTATTTATTAACATTCCTTTGTATACAAAATTACTCCCTTAGGTTCATATGTATGAATTTGGGGCTCCTTTGTAAAATATAATAAAATGTTAGGCTCTTACTAGCCTTATCCCATTCTAACCAACAAATACTTTAAAATCATGGAGATAGGATTGGTGTTCTCCCTTGGCAACTATTTTTAACAAATTTCTCTTATTTTTCTATTTTGTATTTAATATTAAATTATGGCACATCCATTTTTGTTATTATAAAATCGTACAATAAGCATTAAGCATATTTAAATATGATTAGAAATAAGGGTTTTGTAGAAAACGCAATTTTGCGCTTATATCCACACTTTGCATTTTTTGCCTAAAACTATAATTGTTTAACAAGTGGTTTACTATTGTTTGAAGATACTATGTTGTCATCCAATGGTTAATTAATCTCTATATTAATTTCTACTTTGTAGATCCTATGTTCTTCCCACTCGATATTTAGATTACTTCCCAAAACATAGTTCTTCATCAACAAGTATAGATGTTACCTATGAAACTTGGGTAAGTAATTGTACTTTTGCATAGAACATTTTTAAATTTACTGTTTAATATTAGTTATGTTCATTTCTTGTATTTTAATTTTATGTTAATTAAGTTAGTTTATTTTAATTTTATGTATAGGGAGAGTCATCACAATCTCATGTTCGAGGTAATGGATCGAAATAAAAGAAGTGGAAGAGAAGGGGGACATATTGGTCCAAGTGATTACGAAGTCCAAAACAATTCTTTCTTTGAAGTAAATATAGTTTTTTATACCTCAATTCAAATGATTTTTTCATAACATGATGATTCTATATTGATATTGTTCACCAATATTAGTTAATAATGCATCAAAATGAGACTGAAAATTTAATTCGTGACGCTGATGTGGATTGGTTGGACCAAATAATTCCAAAGCATACTTACCATTTTGTCATTTTGAATATGAAATTTATCCAAAAACATCACAGGGCTCATAAATCTCATCTAAAAGAATTTATTCAAATAAGAATGATGTTCTCCTACCCTACTGGGCAAAATAAACACCTTTTCCCTAAACTTCCATGACGATGTTGATCCAATGGAAGCTGGTTGCAATGCCATATCAAACTTAGGGAGAATTGAGTTTAGATCCGCTAAGGACACTTTCTATACCCTTATTCATCAAATAATATTGAGTCATAATCCGTGTTTTCAACATTAATGTTATCCTTAGAGAACAAATATGTGCACAATTCCCTCCAATTCGAGGAACTATGGGAATCATCCACTTGACAAAACATGTGTCTTGGTGTAGATGAAGAATGACAAAGTATGACAGGCCAATGCAAAGCCTTGTTTCGATCACGACCAACTGCTCTTGACGAGTTCAACACATGGTACGGGAATGCGAGGACTTCAAAGGTGACGAGATGCTTTATCCACAATCTACAAGGTGAAGAAACTAAAAAACGATCCTGACACTCTCCAGTAAAGCTCAGTACACTCAAGTAAAAAAGTATGACCTGATAAAAATAGAGGGTTCTGCGTCTATGGTGGCAGTAATATAGTGGAGCTTATAGGCATTTGGAGAAAAGTAGACGGACTAGATGCTGGGTCCCTATCACATTTAGAGCTCTTCTTTCCAGTTCCAACTTTCGTCACATAATTAAACATCACAAAATAAATGTAACTTTGAGAAATGGTGAGTTTTCTCCAATAGAAGAAATCCATCCAGAAATACATGAGGATTTGAAGCAAGGCACTGATCTTGAGACAACAACATAGCATTAAGTCTCTGAAAGGGAAACAACAAATAGTAGTCCTGGAAGAGCCCCAAAAGCAACCAACAAAGACATAGAAGTCTCAGAAGAGAATTGAATGGTGTGTAAATATACATAAAATAGCCATGACACTGGCTAACTATTAGTATACCATCGTGCCAACTCAAGCTAATTCTAGGTGAAGAAAGCACATCTCGCTCACAATGATTTATTCAATTAGATGTACATCCTCACCACACGAAGCACAAAGGACATTGTCATGGCCCACCAAGATGATTGAATCAAGTGAGGAAAGTACCCGACTAGCCAATTGTGGGTGCATAATTACCGAAAATGTTGTTTCATGCTCCCACGTGTGCAAGCTTTTCACAGAATGTTTTGGTTAGATTTGACTCTACACCAGAAAGCATTATTGACAGTGGATAGGAAGGTTTTGATTCATTTGAGTGATTAACCACTAGAGATCAGGTTTGAATTGTAGAGCAACACGAGTATGTTGCAAAAGATGGCAATGTCAACATTCCTCTCGGGACTGAAAGTTGTACCTCACAAAGGTGATCATATGTTCCACGCTTAGACCTATAAATCTCTTGTCTGTTTTTCAACTCATGAATCAAAGCTCAAGGTGGATCTTCTATCGGTCAGACAGAATTAAATCATGTTTCATTTCATGGAGAAGCGTATGATACTTCGCTAGATACTTTTTTGAAGGACATCTATTGCCACTAGATGTAGTTTCAACTCGTAGTTTTTCTCTATATGCCTTAGGTGAGGTCTATCTTATACTTAGACAATCTAATCAATATGGGACCTTTTATCAGATTCCCTCTATGAACTCAGTTCTAAGGAGATGGACAAGGAATTCCTTCACTCTCGCCACTCCTTTCCTATCTGTTCTGGAATGTTTGGTGGTGAAATCAAACGCACTGGGGAATACTTCAACCTGAGTACCTGAATCACTTCGCTAAATGCAACTCACTAAGTGAGGAATGATAGGTACTTATTGAATAGTCCGCTAACATTGAAGGATACGTTTTATTGTGCCCAATAACTCTATAATCGTCTTATCTCGGCACCTTTAGAGGAGTATCTATGTTATATTTATGATCAGTATGGCATTGATAGATGACTTATTCTTCCCAGACATGGGTGTATCTTAGTCCATTGAAAGTAAGAAATTAAAGTTTATTCAATTTTCTATACATATATATTGAGCACTCCCCCACTACGAGAAAAGTCATAGTGTGTTTCAGACAGATGAGCATGCCCAAAGATATTCCACAAGGAAACCAAATTAGCTTGTCTTCATGTTATGTGTTTTCAGAAAGTGAAGTGGAGTGATATATACAATTCAAAATGAAAAAAAATAACAGCTGTATAGTCAGCTTTTTTCCACATTAGATGAAGAGAAGGAGTTATTTATCACATCTAACCACTAAACTCTATTTGGTTTGAAGATAAACTTTTTTCACAGTCCACTCCTCATATGCCCAATAGACTAAACATTGAAGGCGAAACTCATCTATCGGAGAAGATATACAGGAATCAACAATCAATGCGAATTTGCAGTCCCTTTTGCATGGTTTAAGGCCTAATGAATATGGAGAAACAATATATTCACAGGTGGTAAACACAGAAAAAAGCTAAGTCTAGAAAACCTATAGCTTAGAGTTGTCTGCGGCAAAAAAGAATATGATAACACGACTCCTACATAGAGATATAAAGTCTTATTATCTACATGCACAAGAACACTAGAAAACTAGGATGTGAGTGTGGATATTTTAGACAAAAAGGACAGCTCCACCTGGAACCTCGTCCTAGATTGTTTCATTAAAGAGTCAGAATGAGAAGAAAGTGTGAAGAAAAATAGGTAAATATTTGACTAAATAAGTTTAAGTGTGTTGAATAGCGATTCAAACCTTTGATAGAGGTGTGAAAGGCACTCAGTAAACAATTGAAAAGAGGCATTGGATGCCGAATATGACCTCCTTAAAATATGAATCAAGACATTGGTAGTTGTTATTCTTCTTGCATGAAACGAAATCTCATAGGCTACAATATGATTTTGAAAACAAAATTCAAGTAGATGTATCTATCGACAAGTACAGACAGTGACTAGTTGGCAAGGAATCATATCCTTGCATACTAACAAGGTAGAGTGTGAGAGTACTTAAGATGTTGAGAAAGACCCTTTTGCACACCCACTAAAATAGAGATAAAAAGGTTTAAAACCAGCGACGGAGTCTGGTCTTCATAATTGTGAAAAGTTAATAAATAATGAAGATATAGTTAAGGACTAATTTGAAAGATTATATTTGACTTGAAGTCAGGGATTTAATGTAAATAGTTAAACAAGTTGAACAATTGGATCGGTATTTGAATGTAATTGAATTCTCTTCCCACATAGATATAAAGAATATAGAGACGGACCACGGAATACCTAGATAATTGGATATTTGCTTGCACCATGAGAAATAATTCCAAACAGTTACGAGTCTGTAACTAAAATTAATAATTATTATATGAATGAAACTTAAACAAACGAAACACGAATTTGGTCAAGACGCATACAGTTACACTAAATATTATTGGGACACAAATTTGAGTGTATATTTGGGAACAAAGCAGTGATATTCAACTTATGCATCCTGTATAATTCACCGTACGAAAATTTAAAATTATTTTATTAAGTTAAAAAGATAGGCAGAGTGGATTGTAATTATTTAATACGATCTCTTTATGAAATTAGAACTGAGCAATGATACTTTGGTGCATCCAAAAGTGAAGGAATTCAATACAATTCTCATTCGAAGAATGTAAATTATTGATATAAAGCAATCACAACCCTTTGATGATGTACATAACTTATATTTAGAATGAGGCCCTTCATCCATCTTCACTACTGGTCTGGTTTTGTGAGAATTTGAAAAAAAGCATCCGACATTTTGATCTTAAAGAATAAATGAGAGGTGGCAAGAGTCTTGATAAGAGTACAATCGAATCTTTGGATTGTAAACTTGTGTCCAATCTAATGGAGAAAGGTTTGCTAACTTTCTAGATTCCAGGATTCACCGCTAAGTTTTGTTCTGGGAGTCTCTTTACATGACTTTATACAGATTAAACTATGTTTACCAATGTACACGCCGATAAAGAAATTCACACTGATATAGATATCATGTAAATCTGAAGAACATGTTCTTCAGATGTGTTCGAGTTTAAGTTGATTATGGTTTGGAATATTAGAATAACACATCTCAAACTGATGATGAAATACTATCCTCTATTAATACACTTCCCTTTAGGGTGAGTGAGATTAATACACATACTCAAAATCATGGCAGATCTGTTGATATATATACACGAGATGATAAGAATTAAACGTTCATGTACATATTTTTCAATCTCGTATCTAGAACCTATCTCATGGAGATAGCAAGAAAGCCAATTGTTGTTTCTCTCTCCATTCCACTGCGAGAACAGCCAAAGGATGACCTAGAATTAAAAGTTGGTGTCACACAGGAGCGTTGTGTGTAAAAACAATTTGCAGTGTTGAACGAACAAAGCATTATTTATTGAGATATGGATATATGGGACTATATTACCTAAAAGAAAAAATACATACTCCATAAATGAATAATTACTCAATATGGACTAATAAAGTGTTATGGAAACTGTAAAGAATATGATCGCTACGAAGGATTAAGAAATGACTTAATACAGAATTATCATTTAAGGTTGATATTGGTCCATCTCACTATTGAAGGTAACACCAACGAGTCTTATGTTATAACCACCAATGCTAAGCTCGCCAACACTACCCCACAGAGCGTCATAGTTAGCATATGAGACCACTTCACCAATTTTCTCTTGGCAAGGTGAAATTGGATTTTCTGTTGTGAGGCGCACACTTGATGAAAATAGAGAAATAAAAGTTATAGAACATTATTCAAGTTAGCAGGGAGAAAAAAATCGCATCATACAAGGACAAAGATGATGTTTATATGCAGGTGAGATTCAGGTAGTTCTAGTCACATAAAGTCGTGTCAAATGTCCTACTGTGTAAACAGCTAACTCTATGGGCTGGCGTTAGCGTACACAGCACTGATAGAAAATAAGACAATGTAATCAGGATTCGTCACAAACAGTGTTCACAATCATTTCATAACCCAAACGGTAGAGCGGGTGGGTTAAATTTTCTATGTCCATTCTTCTTCTTACATTTTATCCCCATACTTCTCTATGATATTTCTGTTGTTCAACAATACAAACAACTACAATTCCTAAATTGCATCATGACAAGATGAATTGTCACCTTAATTTAAGTAATTGACAATAAAATTGTTGAGTAAACCATCATATGATTTGGTTTTTTTTTATAAATATTATGATGTGTCATTATAACCTTTAGTTAACAATCTAATTAAAGCTTGTAATTCTCTGCTGAGAATGACTATTTTTATAAGTTGAGCTTATATATAATTTACAAAGTCAAATTTACAGGTTCCAAAGCATGAGTCTACGACCATGCTCGATCGAGGCTCAAGTAACAAAACTGCTGTATATGGACATTTCCGGTAAATAGAGGGCATGATGTTACACTAAGAAACTGCTCTAATTGATCTGCTATATTGGTATCTAATATTCTCTATATCGTAGGATGAAGAACGACCATAGAGAATTGCATCTGAATTGTAAATCTCTTATAGAGTTATGAAGTGAAATTGGATGGATGATTAAAGTAAAATTCTAAGTTATTAGTTAATGTATGATATAGTTTGGTTTTCATCACTCCATCATTTCTTTAATCTCGTCACCATACAACTTTAATTTTCAATAAACACGAAGATTGAGGCCTCAAACCCCAATAATAAACACTAAATAGCAAGTGTGTGATCAAAAGTGATAAAGTTGGTTTGATCTCTATTGTTTTATCAAATAACATTAATAGAGAATAGAACATATTATTACTATTTTAAACAAATTAGTTATGTTTCATCTCTTTATTCAATGACTAAAGTATAATGCATTCTATTACTTACTTACATCGTATAGTATCATAATATAATGCTATCATGAATTGTGGTCGGATTTATCTTGGGGTGTAATTATGTCTATATCCACCATATAATACGATAATTTTTTTCACCAATCACCACGTAAAAATGAACCAATGATGTGTTGCACGATGTTTTTCGGCCTCATATACACAAAAAACTTGCTCACATTTCCTATTTCCACTTAACACCTAAATTATGTCTACATTTTTTTCTTGAATCTGTAAAAATTCACTAAAACTAAGCTACTTTGAAATATCAAAACATCGCTTTGTAAACGATCTCGCATCATTGGGAAAAATTTACAGTAAACCCTTACCCGCTGTTGCTTCATGGCGAAGATATCTTAAACACTGGATGATCCTAAGTTTTTGCGCTTAAAGACTAGATTTGTTGTAAAGGAGGACTTCATGTTCTGATCTTGGCAAATTACTATGAACTTAACACTGAATGGGTATATAGTTGATGTGGAACGAAGAAGTTTTCGGGAGATGATGGTTGCGTTGCACTTACGCTGAGTCATAGCTATTATCCTGTTTAACGATCCAAAATGATGATCGGGTGTCTACAAAAAAAGTATTCAGTGGGTTGATTGGCACGGAGAAATCGATGTAGCAAGGGTAATTTGTACGGAGGGTCTCACGTTTATGGTCCAGTCATCGAGTGTCGCAGTATGCAATCCACATTGTGATTGATGTTAACAATGTTTGGGAGCGTTGTTATGTCTTGGTATATGCAAACTAGGTCACATCCCCTGGTTGTGCATGCTGTGGGCATCTACATCATACAGATCATCATCAATGCAGGGTGCACTCCAAATAAAAGATACGGAAGTAGCATTATTGTTATTAATGATGAAGGATGTGTTGGCTAAAGGAATATTTGGTTAATACCACCATTTCTGTAAGTGGCATACCACATTAAAGGCATGTACCCCAATTTCGGTGTAGCTTTTGGGTTTACATCTGTATCGTAGTTAGACATTCTGGTATATAATCAATACAGAGGAGATTTGGATTCTAAAACTTGACTAATCCAAGACACTTATTTACCAATTTAAATTTAAAGAAGTTTTGTTGGGTTGTTTAATCACACTTTCATATTTCTATGTCACTACCAAGGGTTGATGAATAATGATTTTAACAAAAATTAATAAAGAGAGAATGCTTTAATAACATCAGATGCTAATTACCAAATGAAAGGTATCTAATTAATATTTTCTACAAAGATCGGATTATTGGAGAAATAATAAAATCAAGTATACCATTATAGTATATATATTAAGGGAGCTAAAGAATAGGAGATGGGATGGAGGGAGGCTCCCTCTCTTCTGAGATCTAACAAGATTTCAACTCCTTACAATCTCATTATCCACACTCTTCTAGAGAGGTTTAGTTCATATTATTCTCCATATTAGAACTGACATCTTTCGTGAAAAATAACTTAGTATTTTAACATAAAAAGCGTTTATTCGGAAATTAGACTAATAATTTTAATAGTATAGACACGCGTGTTCAAATTAATATAGGTAAATATTAGTTGAAACAAGAATCACAATTTACCATGAGTATATATGAGTGTGTGGTCTTAAATTATAAATAGGATTACAGATGGAACAAACAACGTCTGCAACCTATGTGTAAGAGTGCATCATAATCGGTTTATTCAGATTTTTTTCATACAATTTTTATTTTTCAAACATGTAAATTGAATTAACCATCCATAATCTAAGTTTCCTAGCTATAATTTTGAATTTGCAATGCGGGAAAGTTTCTCTAAAGGTCATTGGTAAATAGTGCAACATGATGAGAATGAATAAGTTCTCAATTAGGGAGAATGTTTACTGTTTAGTGTGTGGCATTAGGCTAGTGGCATAAATGTAAAGAGTTTGTAAGATTGCCGAATATTTACCTATAGACCTAATGTAAAACCACAGCCAAATAAAAAAAAATGACGAAAAATAAGGGGGAGGGTGTTGCAGTTTATGATTCGTCACTCAAAATTACATCCTAGTCACTAAGAGACCAATAAAGATTAGTAGACAAATATATTGTATATTGTTATCAGTACCTAATTACAGCAAATATATTATTTAAGATAATGATAATTCCTGCCTAGATGACCTATAGTCCTAGATTTCCTTTAAGGAATGAAATGACCGCTTCCCCCAAAAACATCAATATGTAAATACCTACACCATAAAATATCTAGTTTGTTATTCTGTTCCGCCACTAAACCTTTAGCATAGAAGCACAAGTATCATGGGATCTACTACACAATCTCCCGTGCCTCTACTATGGTAAGAAAAACCAGACATATAAGTGAGCTGGTATCTAATCTTTTTTATGACCAAGATCGATGGAGCGAGATGTCACTAAACACTTATTTCAGCCACAATTGTTATTATTTCTAGCCACTATAGAATATTAACAGAGTGGATTCGACAAATTCTCATCTAGATACTGCATTTATTGTGTGAACTCACAATATGCGTTAGCCCTTATGTGCCAACATTTAAGTTCATACAGAGATTAAATATACATATTCGAGAGTCAATTCACATCTGACCCTTTGATGAACCGTCTTTTCTCTCGAGGGATTAGAAAATAAGATAAATATTGCTTATAAATAGAAATTCGAGCACAAGCTTTCCAGATTTGATCACCAATTTCTTTCAGAAATATGACCAAAGTGGCCCCAATCTACTGGAGAAAGATGTGAGCTTTAGATATAAGAATTCCTATTATTCCCGAGTGGGAGTTCTTACATAGGTATAATCTATATTTATACCATAAATCATCGCCTTTCAATATAAATTTTTTAGACATGCTTGGATTATTCTAGAGATGAATCGAATTGAGGTTTTTTGGTGGTTGGGTCATTTCTTCAATTTGGACCCTTGCCGTCATCTATCCAATCTTTCAGTTAATGTATACTCATTCGATATGGCACAGATCAGGGCAGTAAAATTTATTAAGATCATTCAAGGGAAAACCATTTTTTTGGCTAAACAAGGGAGTATTTCCGGCAGTATTGTTGTAAGAAAAATAGAATCAATAATTCACCTCTATCATGTTTGACTATCGAAGCAAATGTGAATCATATTGTTTACCCTAGAAAACACCCATTATCTTAAGTGGCCCGCCAAACTCAAGTGCTATCAAATTCTTACATATTCACTTATATAGTCTTATTATGATACACGTTCAAAAAATAATCTCCGAGAGTTCGGCTTCATAAGTGGTCTTTCAAGAAGACAACTGAATGATCTATGATTCTATAGTTGTTCTTCATAAGAGAAATTGGAAACCAAAATTAGTTATTTGACAGGCTTTCTAATGGTAAAAGATATAATATTTATTAAGACTCCACACTTACCACATAATGTTCAAATCTTCAGTCACATTAGGATCACATATCAAAATTATTTCTTATTCGTTTAGTACTTTAAAGAAGATTTGTGGTCTATTACACACATAATCAAAATGATATTGCGATCTCGCCCCTAATTAGGGCCTCTTGGATACAAATAAAATAATGCGTAAAATTAAGCTATTTAATGTATGAAGTAAACGTACAACTTTGGAGCTAGCCTTTAACGATCTATTTAATATTACTATTTTCTATGAACTTCTATCTAATTAATGTGCATCTTTACGCACTTGCTCTGGAGAAAGATCTTACATAAATTTTCATGAAACAATATTTGTCTGAAATTTTGTTATGAAAAATACATTTGAATAGAGGTGAAATGAGTATGAAATATGGTAAAGTTGAATCCTTACCTCCATTCCACAAGAAAAAACCATGAGAGCATTATTCATTTCATTACTTGCGCGCTACACACTAATTGCCGTACTGAAAGGATATCCATTATGGATCACGGTTAATACCGAATGCCTAGTAAATCCTATATATGCCCATATGATAATGCATAAAAACATATTGATTTGTATAATCACATTCAATGACAACAATGATGTATTAGTTTTAACACGAGAGAGGATATATTTATTGTCGCAAGTTAATGTGCCACTTAAGCTATAATGTTCCGAGCAATTAAGATAGGAAAGTACCGGTCACTCATTTGTGTGAACAATACAACAAACTAAAGGAAGGTTTCCAAATTCCATGAATTAGCGCTATTTCACTGAGTTGCTAGTTATATTGAACACAAAAGTTTGGAAACAATTCACATATTTCAATTTTATCTATGTTAAATATTGATGAATGTGGTCATCCATTAGGCTTCTACTAGTACCTCAACTTCTCACGTGAGATGTAACACTTTAGACAATCATGCATTTCGAAGTAAGTAATTTGGACAAAAATATTTCTTGTCAATGCCTAAAGAAACTTATATAGTGACGTAGTGCTATAAGGAGTGTAAACGAATAATAAAAGTGTCCATATGTTTTCTGCGATATATCAAATGAACACCTTTCATTAACGAATAAAATCAATTCTTTTAAACCTAATAATTAATGAAATGATATCATCCGATAAATAACACACATCATATTGTAGATAAGCTCCTCTAAATTCACCAATCTTTATATACTTTTACTTTAAACTCGCCCAAAACTACAACACAAATTGATAGGACTAGATCGAATTATAAGAAATAAGGGATTATGAAAATTGGTGTGGATACCACTATCCTACCTCAGTTCATACACATTCATTCATATTGAGAGATAAATATAATTGTTACACAAATATTGTATCGTCTTTATATGTGAATCATAGATTCACACTACAACATATAGTCAATAACATCATTGGATTGCGTGTTGTCTTTGTTTTTGTGTTGTACACCATTAATTGATTTCCTTGTGAGAGAGAGACTCTACATTATATTATGATCGGGGAATAGACCTCCAAATACTTTTTAATGAGCACCACATGATTTTACACAACAACATGACAACACAAAAGTTGGTCTCACCCATTTCAAATTCCTATTTCAAATTTTAATACACATAAATGGTCACAATATCTCTTGTTTTCCACACTTGAATAGAGTACATATTATTTCCCATATAATTTGAAATCAAAAGCATCAATCTTGTATGATTCCAACCACACATGACATAAGTAAATTAGAGGCGTATCTTGATGGGCAAATGGGCTTTGCTATTAAATTTAAATATTGCTATACGACTTTATTATTTTTTATATGAGGGAAAGATACATTTTAAAATTCAATAATTGGAATGTGGGGCTATTGTTTTTTTACAGAACGGAGGACAGTGATGGTTTGGCTAAAATTACCTTAATTTACACTTAATTTGATTGAACAGAGATGGATTACACAATTCACTCCTATCCTCTAATATGGCTTTAAAATATTTTATCATTATTTCATTACATATTAAAGTCTATTCTCACTTAAGACGATAGACTTCAGGAGGAAAATAGATCTTTTATAGAAAGTAGTTAGTAATTCAATAAATTCTAACTTTGTTGAGTAAATGTAGACAAAAGAGTGCAATTTGTGAGTCTAAAAGGCATTACTTTCTTTAAGGTTTACGGATAATTGCATAATGAGGAAACTTTTTCTTTTCGGAGGTGGGCTCTGTGTTTCTTAAGAGGAGAATAGTTTTTATAATATAACGAAATAAACAACTTGATTCCTATGATTTCCTGCACTTTGGTTTGATAATAGACTGACACAGAAACGACGATCCAACGCCATTTGTATTTATACATAAACAACGCCAACACATGCAACATTTGTAACATATCAATGAAAATATCAATTATAGGGAATGAATAGGGAGAGGATTTGATTTATCCTCTTATCTTCCTGAATTGTTGTGAGCCACAAACTTCTATTTTTTAAAAGCAATTTTCTTTCCTATTATAATTTCAATTTCTTAATTGTACTATCATAACTTTCACATTTTCATCTTTTCTTCTGCTACCATCACTACTGGAGAAGAAATAAATCAACTGGCACCTCAGTACCCTTTTTATTTGGTTATTATAATTGATAATATTCATTAAAAAATTCGCGGGTTTCAACACAATATCAATAACTCTTGTACATAAATCTTTCTATTATCAATATTATTCTTAACTGGTAATCTTTTTGTCAAACAATAAGTTGTGGTTTTGATAAAAAGCAAAAATCATTACAAATTTTTTGGGGCTAGGTCCCTTGAATTGTATCAAACAGGTCCTTGGGGGCATTTTTTTTGGCCCTAAAAAAACTATAATGTTTAAAAAACATGTTTACTATTTGAAGGGGATAAACTGTTGTCAAAATCGGGGCAATAGTAAATTACTCTCTTATATTCAATTTCTATCGTCTGTAGATCTATTTTTCATCTATATTGAGATTTACTTTCCCACGCAATCACAACATAGTTTTCCTGCGATCGATACCAGATAATATTAAGTTGTAAATAGCAATTTAGTGATCTATGAGTTAACTAATTTGCTATATTGGTAGGTGTACATAGACCCATATTAGGTTAATAATTTTTATGTTAAATATTATTATTTTCAATTTTTTCTTGGCGTCTAAATTACTTAAAAATGTAGTGGTTGACATATCATACCAATTACTTACTTATTCTTATACATTTAATACTGATTTAGGTTATGATATAGGCGAAGTCATCAAAACAATCTCAGATGGTTGAGGTAGTGGATCGAGAATAAATTAGAATGGGAATGAGAAGTTGGGACATATTTGGCACAATAGGTCCATCTTTCGAGAATGAAAGAAGTTCAAAATCCGCCGCACAACAAAATTCTTGTAAAATTAGTTTGTGTCTCTTGAAGTTAAAAAAATATTATGTCCTCTTTAGTCGTATATCAATTCAAATGGCCAAACTTTTTATAATTAAGAACTGAGATTTTTTTCTGCAGAAGTTACTTATAAGTGTGGAGGATGTTGCAACCTAATAACTTAAAGTGTTGTTGTAGATAGTAACTGTCATTCTAATACAATTGTTAAAGAATCTGCGTGCGTGTGAAAAAGTTTCAATTCAAATAGGTATCTTCTGTATGTTGCGTGATAGAGTGTGAGGTTATTGAACTAAAGAAAGTAAAATTCCCAAAAGCTATAATCTTACTCCATTTTGGTCAATTGTTTTTTGATGATGAAATGGGTACCTAGGAAAACGATCACAAGGGCTCATAGAATCTCATTTCTAAATAAGAATTTATTCAAAAGTAAAAGTGATGTGGGTTTCGAACAAGTCAAATTGGTAACATTTTTCATGTCAAGTGGTGTCTCACCAAAATAGTGAGAGTAACACGCTTTTCCTAGAACTCCCACCTTTCAGAATGACAACGACTGTGATTCCGGCCAATGAACGATGATGCTAATTCAACTCACAATCATACTAAGACTCTTTACAGGTGCAACCCTTGAGCTTCACGAGATACCAGACCATAAAGATTTAGCACTGCATTATCTGATACATGGGACATTAATACTATTACGAGATAAGTAATATATTCGGACAGTTGGCATGAAACGTCCGTTGTTCACATTGAATAGGACGCATTAATATAGGTGTTCTTAATTCTATGAAATTTTCCAGAACAAAGTAAACAATACGTCCATTTTGGCCCCCCCCTTTGTTTTGCAGTAATCTATTTATCTTTGATTCATTTTAGTGAGCATAGATAAATCTGATAGAAATTTTTAGGTTCTGCGAGTGCTAACTTATGAACATTTTGGATATTTAATTGTTTGTGAGTATCTTTTCTGAGGAGGTCGGAATCAAAAATCTTGTGAACGCGCTCTTATTTTTTTATGGCGGCAATTTTTACTTAGTCATTTAGATACAAAACATTAATATTTTTAGAGGTTTTGGGGTTATTAGCGAAAAGGGTGGCCTAATACCCTCAAATTGAAAATGTAAGATCCTATTTGTAACTTTGCACCTTGGACATCGTAGACTTTGGTGGTTTGGGGCTTTGACAATGTTCCGAATAACTCAACTGACTCCTTCAAAATAAAACATTTGACGTCTATACATAACCTTTGGTGTCTTCACATGAAAGCTTAACCATTCCATATAGGAACGATCACTCGGGTTAGAAATCTTATCGGGTATTTTTGGGAATAGACGTTCTCCTCAATATTCTTTTCGATTTTATGGGGAAAGAAAAGAGAGTTTTTGCAATTGTTTGGAAATTGGTTTACTGGGCGCGGTCACTGGCCACAAATTTGAATGAGTAGCATATATTCGTACACTATATTTGACGCACACGAATTGTTAATTTGTCACAAGTTAAAATTAAGATAAACCATCGAAATTATTCTAAATATCCAAGTACTATCTAGAAGTTTCTAGGTTATATAAATATATAAGGGAGTTGACAATATAAAGGTTGTTTACTCAATCTAATGCTTGTATGTTACGGTTTTTGCAATTGCCTATCGAATTTGGAGGGTATCAGAGTCCAAAAAACTAAGACAGATGGTAATTAGAAGTGAGGAATAATTGAACTTAAAGAATGGGTCCAAGGTTGTTACGATCTCTGTGTTTATTCCTCGGTTCCAATTTAAAAGTGATAAGTTGTATAAAAAATAATGTTCAGGGTTTTTTGGGAATTCTAACTACCCTTGAGGAGAGAGCACATTATTATGTAGTTATGCACACTATTAACACCCGTCACGCATCTACATATCTTCATATCACGCTCACTAATAATGTCATCTTTTACTATAAATTAAATCCATAGACACCCGGAGAGACGTTTAACGAAAAACTTTATTTCCACTTAGAAACGGGCAAGTTCAGAGACTTATTATGAACCATGAGTCACGCCCTTCACCGTGGTTTTTTCTTTTATTGTTATAGGTTAGAGGTCGAGGGAATCAACTCACAACCAAACAGTTTTATTCTGCTATTAGCAAAACTGTTCATCCAGCTCCACAACCCTAAAGCTAAACAATTGCTCACTCCCTCAGGGTGAAGTCAAGAAGATTTAGCCAGCGCCACATAGTTGAAACAAAATTTAAATTGAGGATTAATCAAAAGAATGAGGGATTCACAATCTACAAACCCCCACCGTGCCTCTCTTGCAAACACATTGAGGCATTACTTGCTCAAGTTGAACATGGAAATGGGAAAATTGATCGTTGGACAACTTACCAGAGAGGGTTGTAGGGTTTATTATTCCACAAATTGTTTTTCATATGTGGATGTGTAAAGAAAAAAATAAAAATTTCAAAAGACCTCATATGCGCCTTATTCACAGACCCCCACACTAATTTTCCTATTCGTTGTCATGTAAATGGTTTTCCCATCCATTGGTGCAATAATAATTTGAATTAAAAAATTAATTTTTTGGGACCGATGGTGGATGGTGTTTGATTTTCCACCTTGTAATAACAACGAGGTGCCACTATAACTTTCTGAGGACTCTATTGTGATTTTATTCCTCAACGAGATCCCAAATTATTTTATTTTTAAGATTTCAGGGCCGAGAAAATCATCACTAGGATCGACCAGGTTACAAAGTGCACCTTTCAGCATCGTAGAATTCCCCCTCAACCTGAGGATTTTCCCTCACAATACGTAGGTCTAGCTCAAGTTACAAGGTGCACGCCCATTCCATTGGGGGTAGATTCCAACTCAGAAGAATCTGTGGACCCTTGTTTGACATACGAGGAGATTGTCCCTCTATGCAGTGAAGGAGGTACAGTAGAGATTTATCCTCCAAGGAGTAGGGCTATTGGCATGATTTCCCCTTTTTTCACATGTGGTAGATATGTTTGAGATGGGCTCACAGGAGGACACAGGTACTTTCCCCCATGGAGTACTAGCATGGTGCCAATCTTTGCGCGTCATGTGGTAGCATATGTTTGGGGCCTGAGGATAGGACGATACATTTCAAATGCAGTAATGATTTTGGTGAGACATTTGGTGTAGGTGGTGCACATGATAATGTCACCTTGTCAGATTGTCCTTTTGAGTGAGACAAGTATTTGATACACTCCCATCCACGTGCTTCAGGGTACGATCTGTGACCCCTTTGACAATTAGGAAATATTTATTTCTAAGCCATGTTATGATAGTGGTGTTACAAAAACTTTGGAGTACTTGATTTACTTATACTCATGGTTAATTTTTGAAATAATTTTATTTGTATGTATATGCACAGGAGTATTTACAATGAGGTGAGTAGGGGCATTTTCATACATACCATCCGTTTGAGTGGAATCATGCATAAGAGGTGAGCATCATGTAACATGTTATTATGTAAATTCACAATGCAAATAATTAGGTTACATTTGGAATACAGATACATACGGTGTATTTCTACATAATGACTGAATATCCATACATGATATGTATTTTTTGAAGTTCAATATAATGTACATCTTGTATGTCCATCTAACTCACGTGATATACATTTTGATAAAGATGTTGACTTTCACTAGAATACACCCCACCATCTCTACTGACAAGTCGCTAGGAGATAAAGGTGTTGCCACAACATGTAAATTTCATTGCGCACGCAAACTCACTGAGGTAATTCAAACAACATGTAATTTTGTTAAATTTTCGTTCATGTAATTCATATTATTAAATTACATGTTAGTCAATGTGTATATCACAGTTATGAGTAACATTGTTAATTTATTCATAATAGATGTCCTTCTTAAATGTAAAACAATATTACCTATATAGGTAGTGTAATATATTGTCATTTCACATACATACTAGTTAGATTTTTCTATATTCATGCAGGGTCATTTTTCGTGTAATTCATATTATGTTAAATTACATGTTAGTAATGTCTTTCATTGTAGAAATTATTAAATTATTTAATAATGTCCTTCATTGTGTATATGCAGGAGTTACCTGCGACAGGTAGCAGCCCTGTTCATTTGATTCACAGGTGTGGCGGGGGTAAAAACAATAGTTCTATATTGATAAAATTAGTTAAAATATTGTCATTATGTACATACATGTACTTAGTTCTATTTTCACTAATTCTGATGTTAGATTTTTTTCTGATCTTATGTGTATGTAGGGAACTTCAACCCCCTCCATTTGACTTGAGGGCACAGACTCCTCCATCTCATATTGTTTCTTCGTACCCCCGTTCATTCGTACTCAGGAGCTCCGATGATGACTCATCTGAGCGTGAGATGCAAATTCGGTGTGATCGACAACTTGCGGTAAGTTTGTGTATTTATGTGTAAATACTTTCATTCTGCTTTCATTCTAGCATGGTCTTAAATACATGTTGAAAACATATATAAATTAAGTTTTGACAAAAAAACATTGTTTGCATAAGTTTGCATTTGATCCAAGATTCTCATCTACAGGCTCGGATGATATTCACAAGGCAATGTAAGAGAGGATCTCAGGGTCTCATTGGCTAGAGACTCGTAGCATGGGCTTCAGATGATCCAAAGTCATCTCATAGATCTCCATCTTCGTCTAAGGGGAGGGCATTGTTTCGAGTATGCCAATGGCCAAAGATATGATATTTGATTTTGATGATGAGTAGGAAATATATGTCTTATGCACATGAATTTTTTTTGTTGCCTATGCAATTTTGTATGTACCTTATATTTGCCCTATATTTTGGCATTTGAACTTGATGGTATATGACCTATTTGGGGCATTTTTTGATTTATTATGCACATTAAAATACTATTTGGAACTTGATGTATTTTTGTATGAGACCTTACATTTTCAATGAGATTATTTTTGCATGAAATCAATATTTATGATGTGCACTTGACAATATTTAAGTTACCTAATCTGATTAATTATTCATTCAATTGGTGATGTACATGTACTATATTTTCAATGTATAATATGCATCAAACTTTGGTGCTTCTTCAATATTTATATAATGTATGTATATAAAGAGTTACCCTAATGAGTAATTATGAATTCATATCATCTTTTCTTTATCAATGTGTGTATATGTTATTTTTACCTTACAGCTTTCTTCTTGCTCATGGTCTCTTCTTTGTAATGGTGACTCCTATATATCATGCACATTTAATACACCTTTGCAAATATGCTTTTAGTCTTCTCCCCTTTAAAACACCTGAGATTTCTACAATTTCATGCACTGACATCATCTGTTAATATGCTTGAGATATCTCTCTATGCCTTAACTCATGACAATGATTATCGACACTCAATGATTTGATGTAATCCTTCCAAATTATTGAATTACCTTAAATAGGTAGGCATTTTTCAAGTTTTAGGAATCACATCAAACACACCCTTCACTAGGATTGATGACTACCCTATCTTTTGAATTACCTTTTGAAAGCATCCATGGGTTTTGCATTCATAGCATAAAATTATCAATCAATCACTAGGTCACTTCTCGTACTAGGATTGATGAGCTGATCCAAATCCTTTAAGCACTTTTTTCAGAACAGGTGATTCATAACTCCTGTGCATGTTCTTAGATTCCCCTATCAATTCATTCCAGCCCTAGTCATTCAGGTGACTAATCACAGAAGTCACATAATAAGATTACTAGTGATTGAATCAAAAAATCCTCATAATCGTGTTAAAAAAGCAAGTTGGTTTTACTAGGTATTGATAACTCCAATTGTTCAAGACTCCCATCAATTGGAATCCCTAGTCATTCATCAAAAGGGACTCTTAAGGCCTGCCCAGAATAGGTAGCCTGAAAGCATGGGGAGAGGTAGGGAACCAAAATGAAGCCTCCACTAGTTTTCACCTAGCCACCTGACATGTTGGCGTTGGTTTGGTTCCACCTGGAGCTTCCGTTTGCAAATTCTCTAGGTGCCAGCCCTACACTGAAGAACTCAGACTACATAATGTATTTTCAGGGCGCTTAAGGACTAACAATAGGTAGAACAAGAGCAATGGGAGATAGGGAACCAAAAAAAATCCTCCAATAGATTTTCATAGAGGGCTTCCTGACATGATGGGTTTTGGTTCTGACGAGACATCTCTTAGGTGCCAAAGAGTCTGAGAAATCACTTACACTGTCAAGAAGATATGCGTGTGTTTTGGTCTGCAGGGCTCAATAGGACTACGACGACGAGGTAGCCCGAAAGCACGGGGAGCATAGAAAAAAAAAGAGGAATAGATTTTCACCTTCATTGGAGGTTTTGGATAGCCTCTAGGTCCCATGGATTTGAAAATCAAAATGGTCTGGCACCCATTATAGGTCTCTGTACTCAAGCTAACTGAGGGACTCCCAGATGTAGCTGACACATCTAAAGTAGAGATGCAGGAACAATGAAATCCTCAAATCAAATGTTCCGAATTGTTCATAGGCCACCATCGAAATGTTGTGAGTAGTTTTGGTCCCACAAGAGATTTAACCGTTTGCAAAGGCATTTCACATCTGAGGAGCCTTTCACATAGACTGGAGACTCTGATGACTAGGTGCATTCAGGTGCAAACAATAGGAGATTGAGAGAACCGAATGGAGATGGATAAAAAATTATAGGATTTTTTAGAGGGACCTCAACATGGAGGCTTTGGATCTAACGAGACTCTGAAAGGTAGCACCACGGAGTCTGAGAAATCAAAAAATATGACGTGTTTTTTCCTCAGGGCTCTTAAGGGACTACTTGGACGAGGTAGTTAGTTGGTCCCACGGGCCAGCATAGGGAACCAAAAAAAAACTAGCGTGTTTAGCAGCCCTACACTGACCACTCCTGATTGTTTCGTTTTGGTTTGTCCCAACGAAACGTTTGCCAACGAGCAAAGAAGCATGAGAAACTGACTCAGACTACACTATTGCGTTACGCAAACAATGGACAACAAGAGAACCGAATGGAGATGGAAAAAACCTGAGAATTTTTGTAGAGGGATTTTCAACATGGAGGTTTCAAGATCTAACGAGACATCTCTAGGTGCCACGGAGTCTGAGAAATCACCTGTCGAAGATATATAGTGTGTTTTTTGGCCTCAGGGCTCTTAAGGGACTACACCCAAACGAGGTAGCCCAAAAGCATGGGGAGTGTAGGGAACCAAAAAAATCCTCCCAATAGTGTTCTCACCAGGCACACCCATGACATTGTTGGCATAGTTGGTTTGGTCCCATGAGCTACCGTTTGCAAAATATAAGCGTCTGCAGCCCTACACTGACTCAACTACTAATATTTACTGCATTTGCAAACAAATAAGGACAACGAGAGAACGAATGGAGATGGAGAAATGTGAGAGGATTTCATAGAGGGCCCTAACATGGAGGTTTTGGATCTGACGAGACATCTCTAGGTGCCATGGAGTCTGAGAAATCACCCATTGAAAAGATATATAGCATGTTTTTGGTCTCAGGGCTCTTAAGGGACTACTAACCCAGAGAGGTAGCCTGAAAGCACAGGGGAAAGGTAGGGAACAAAAATCCTCCACTTTTCCTGTCCTAGTGTTCACATGGCCTCTTGTAATGGTATTGTTTCACTTAGATAGTTGGTGGTCCCAGAGCTTCCGTGTTTGCAAACTATATTGTTGTAAGCACTATGACACTCAAACTACAAACATAGTTATTTCACGTGTTTGCAAAAATCATAGTGGAGGAGAAGAGAGAACCAATGGAGATCATGGGAAAAACCAAAATAGAGGCTTTCATAGAGGGGCCCCAATACATGGAGCGTCAAGATTGGATCTTGAAGACGAGCCATCTAGGTGCCACGGATTCTAAAAAATCATTCAAGATATGAAGTTGATTTCTCAGACTCCATGGCACCTAGAGATACGTCTCGTTCAGACCAAAAAAAGCCTCCATGGTCAAAGGCCCTCTAAAAATCCTCTCACTAGTTTTTTCAAGCTCTCCATTTGGTTCTCTCTTGTTGTCCTATTGTTTGCAAAAGCATATGAAATAGTGCAGTCTAGTCAGTGTAAGGCTGTTTGCCAGATGTATGTATTTGCAAATGGTAGTTGACTAGAGTGGGACCAAACAAGATGGATAAAAACATCTAGATGTATAAAAGCCATAAAATAGGATTTTAAGGGCCCCAACATGGAGGATTTGGACTTTTTTTGGTTCCCTAGGTGCTCCTCGTGCTTTTAGGGCTACTCACCCGTCGAAGGCGTAGTCCTTAAGAGCCCTGAGGCTCTTAAGCCACTATCTTTGACGGGGGTGATTGAAAGACTCGGTGGCACCTAAAGGTCTCGTGTTTTAATCCTCCACTAAACCTCCATGTTGGAAGCCCTCTACAAATCAATCGGGTTCAGACGGTTTTTTCTCAGGTCTCCATCCGGTTCTCGTTTGTCCTATTGTTTGACAAACTGAGAAATAGTGCAGTCTGACTTTCAGTGTAGTAGGGCTGCAAACCACATTATTTTTGCAAAAGAAGCTCATGGACCAAAAACCAACTATGCCAATTGCAACAAAACATGTAGATGGCCTGGTGAAACTAGTGGAGGATTTGATTTTTGAGTTCCCTACATGCTCCCTGTTACTTTGGGCTACCTCCTCCGGAAGGCACAGTCCCTTAAGAAGCCCTGAGGCCAAAACATGCATATCTTCGATGGGTGATTTCTCAGACTCATGGCACCTAGAGAAACATCTCATTAGATCAAAAAAACCTCCATGTTGGGGCCCTCTACAAAATCCTCTCTCACAGTTTTCTCCATCTCCATTCATGGTTCTCTCTCGTGTTTGTCCTGACATTGTTTGCAAAAACTGCGTAATAATGCAGTCTGAGTCAGTGTAGTTAAGGGCTGCTAGATAATGTATTTTGCAAACGGAAGCTTTGGGACCAAACCAACTGCTATGCCAAACAGTCTTGTGGGTGGCCTAGTGAATGCTAGTGGAGGTTTTTTTTTGGTTCCCTATGCTCCCTTGTGCTTTCGGGCTACCTCGTCCGGGCGTAGTCCCTTAAGAGCCCTGAGGCCAAAACATGCTATATCTTTGACGGGTGATTTCTCAAAAAACTCCGTGGCACCTAGAGATGAATCTCGTCAGATCTGATGAAAACCTCCATGTTAGGGCCCTCTATACAAAAAAATCTCATGTGGTTTTCTCCATCTCCATTCGGTTCTCTCTTTGTCCTATTGTTTGCAAACACTGTGAAATAGTGCAGTCTGAGTCAGTGTAGGGATGTCAGATGTATAGTTTGCAAAACAGAAGCTCGTGGGACCAACCAACTACTATGCCAAACATGTTGGAATGGCCTAGGTGAATGCTAGTGGAGAATTTTTTTTGGTTCCCTACGCTCCCCGTGCTTTCGGGCTACCTCGTTCGGGCGTAGTCCCTTAAGAGCCCTGAGGCCCAAAAAACACGCTATATCTTCGACGGTGATTTCTCAGACTCCGTGGCACCTAGAGAATCTCGTCAGATCTAAGACCTCCATGTGGGGCCCTCTACGAAATCCTCTCATTGGTTTTTTCTCCATCTCCATTCGGTTCTCTTGTCCTATTGTTTGCAAAACGTGAAAAATAGTGCAGTCTGAGTCAGTGTAGGCTGCCAGAGTTGTATTTTGCAAACAGAAAGCTCATGGGACCAAACCAACTACTATGCCAACACATGTCAGGGTGGCTAGGTGAATGCTAGTGGAGGCTTTTTTTGGTTCCCTATGCTCCCCGTGCTTTCGGGCTACCTCGTTTGGGCGTAGTCCCTTAAGAGCCCTGAGGCCAAAACACGCTATATCTTCGACATGGGTGATTTTCTCAGACTTCGTGGCACCTAGAGATGTCTCGTCAGATTTGAGACCTCCACATTGGGCCCTCTATGAAATCTCTCCTCTCATTAGTTTTCTCCATCTCCATTCAGTCTGAGTTCAGTGTAAGGTTGTCTCATTGCCAATCAACCTGAATAATATAGGTGGTTGATACAATATAGGTGGTGAAATGAGAATTTTAATAAGATATTTTTACAATATAGGTTTGCAAAAGAATTTATTTTTTTGAACCCTTTCTAATATTTAATTTCTCTTAGCTTCACTTGGCTTGGAGAATAATTTTTTCTACTGACATGCCAACCACGTGAAGGTGGAAGATTTTTTTTGGCACCACTAACCTACATAAACATGTTAGTAAGCAATTAAATAGAATTTTAAATCATACAAAAATTTAAACAAAATCATTTAAGTAAATATTCAAATTAAATTCATGAAGAACATACCTTTGCAAATTCAATCCAATGAACCACAAGGATCAACTCTATTCTTGACAGTAGCAAGAATTGCTTCATGATCTGATTCACTGAACCTTCCATAGATTTTTGTTTGAGTCAATGGCCTGACCTCGATATTTGATCAATTTAATATTTTTTGCAAGGACCAAATGTGAATAGTGAAGTATCTTTCGATGTACTTCATAGTCTTCAAACAACCAAATGTTTGATTTTTTGATAGGATATCGTCGAAGCCAAGTTCCAGTGACTACCACTGACCCAGTGGGATACTCAAGGTCTTCACCATCAATGACTGTGGAAGTCAATTTTTTTCCCTCTCTACACAATGAGACAAGAAGTAGTATGTTCCCTCTTCATTAAATTCTGTCGCAATAACTGCAAAAATGTGCCCTATGTATCACAAAGTAAAAATTCAGTCAATTTAAATTACATTAAGAGTTGACCATTTAATAATTTATAAATCTAAAAACATGGCATGTACATATATGTATGTACCTTGTTGCACTAAATCAGAGACTTGGTCAAAGTCAGGTGATGTTTGTCATTTGATTGAAGACCCTGCAAGTTGTAATGCTATATTTGAACTTGTCTTGAGTGGAAGTGGTCTACAAGTCCATCAAGGTCATAGTTCTTCAAAAACAACCAATTGTTTGATTTTTTGATAGGATATCATGAAGCAGTTCCAGTGACTACCACTCCATACTCAATCTTCTCATCACCTCAATAAACTGTGTCAAGTCATTTTTTTCCCCTTTCATACGAACAACAAAAACATGTTCCCTCTTCGTTGCACCTATAGTAAATAACTGCAAAAATGTTCCCTATGTTGCAAGCTTAAAACTTTTGAACCTCATGTCAAATTTAAAATATCATCCATTCTTTTGACCCATTTAAAAATCATTATATGTACTTTAAATTTTTATGTGTACAAATGTCATGTATCTTCAAATATCTCTTCTATATGAAAGATTTATGTAAGTAAAAAGTTTTCAATGTTGTCTCCAATCCAAAAATCCTCATCCAACTTAATGTGTGAATTCAAGAGTGTGAACCTGGTCTCTAATCCATCTCCCCAAATTGATTTCATTCCACAAAATCAATGCATGATATACAAAATGACCATGTCACCCTATAAAAATCAATTTTTTTTATGCATGATGCATACTTGTATCCTACAAATATTCATATTAGCAAAATTTTCAAGTTGTTCCTTTCCAACCAACTCTACAAACCATTGATCTCTTGAGATTTGGCCCATCATCTTGACACACCAATCAAACAATCAATTTTTTGCATCTGTAAATTTAGCACCATCCTCCTTCACTTCTTGCAAGTAATCTTTTCACACACATGCTGCACCATGCTCTCCTTTTCCATGCCCTAATGGCCTCAGTAAAACTCTAGATATGTTGTACATTTGTTTCTTTGTGCATCCTGCTTAGCCAATAAAACATCTGTGCATTCTTGAATTTGTGATGTGCAGTTGTCCGACCAAATGTAATGTTGATCGAAACTAATGTTCCTCTCATTCAAGTTCACATAAAACACCTGGAAACACCCTTGTACATATTCTGTAGAATGTGTCTGATCATCACTGATGTAGAAATGATACTCTCTTAATATTTTTTGATCTTTCTCAGTGCTTCAGGAGAGTGCATGAATGTTATATGCACGAAAAATAAAACTTGCACTGAGTTATAATATTGAGACTGAACCTCCATTTTGGCTGCAATGTGTAATTCTCTGTGAAGTCAACTACTGAAACAATAGTACCAAGTGGGAATGTGTCCTTTCTTAACTTGAATTGTTCATCCAACCATCGAGCTCTATGTGTGTGCCTTGCATACTCATAAAAAATTTCTCTCTCTGAATTTGACCATATATTCTGATACAGGTAATTGTTTTCTAACAAGCTCACACCTCTTAGATTTTTTTTCCATCTTTTAATTGATATGCCACCGATTTTTATATGGTGAAATCAACCAATTTTTTCCTATTGAATATGTACTCTCCTCATGGATACAACTTTTCAGATTTGGCAAGCCACCACATACATTGCACGTTCCATCCAAACATGCTTTGTTAAAAAAAATTGTCTAGTTGATTTTTTCAAAAATATTGTCGGAATAAATTCCCTTGAAGATTTTTGTGGGACATTTAATCCACACTCCTGCAACATAGATGTCATTATGCAAAAAACGATGTATTTTGAAAAAAACATCATAATGTATTGAAAATTGAACATGATGGATGTAACAACAAGTGGTACGTGAGTGATTGATTTTCACATAAAAGGGTTTTCTCATTTCAAATAATATTTGGCTAATGTTAATTTGTGGATTTTCATTCTTAAACTTAAAGAACAATTGAGTTTCATTCATATCTAAAAAATGTTTTGCACACGATTCACGGTTACGAGAACCTATTCTTCTTTTTACTATATCTCTTCTATTCAGTGACACCCTTGTGGTCTCATACCAAAATTTTACTATATCAAATGTATTCTTGTCTTTTTATGGAAGTCTGCTAGAGAAAGCCCAATAGTCAGTGTTATTGACTGATTCAAGACGTTTACGTCTCTCTATTGCTTTCATTAGTGTTTTTCTTTTTAGCTTCAAAGCACTGCTTACTTTTCTAATCAAGAATTTATTAACTATTTGATCACTTACTATACAATTAGTAAGTGCATGTTGTGTATCATTACTATCTTTTGGTGCGTCTTTTTCCACCTACAGTTTGGTATGCTTTATGTATGTTTTCAATAATTGACGCATTTTGATCAAAAACATTAGATGTTCTTAACCCCAGGGTCTTCATTATAGGTCTCATATTAATTAATTTCATCATTTTAAAAAATAATTGACATCTTTGTGTGTCATTTAAATTCTCAAAGTAATTATCCCAAATTCAACTAGCTTTTCTTCTCGCATTTGTTTTAGACATTTTGTTAGGCATTGGTTTTATAATGTTTTCATCAATTTCAATTAAGAGAATTGGTTTTCTTCACAAAATTGAAGGAGGTGTTCTTAGAGGCGAAGATTTGTTTACAAGGTTAATTTCTTCATTCATTGTTTTCATACAAATTTTAGGGTTAACATTTGGGTTCTAAGGTAAGGGTTCAACAATTAGATTCATTTCAATTTCTTCATCCATACCAACATTATCATTCAATTCAATATCATTATTCATTGCAAAATCATTATTTTCTACATTTTCACTACGTATTTCATCCCCATTTTCTATTACATTAGCTACATTTGATATAGCAGATGTACCTTGCCCTGCATGAAGTTTTTACATTCTCTTCAATTTATTTATTTTCATCTCTTCCAATTTCTCCAGTGTCTTGTTCTCAAGTTTCCTCTTGTCCTTAGCTCGAATTTTATCACCCATGATTAGAAAAAATCAATTAGTGGGGTAGGGGACAAAATGAAAATCATGCAAGAATGTAGAGAAAATTGTAGACCAAACAAAATGAATGCAGAATTCCCGTGAAAGAGATGAAAGAGACATTGGGGGGGCACAATATATAAACAAAGCATAACACATACATTTTGTGCTTTTTACCTTTTCCAGCACATGCCTCAAGGCTTGGGATCCGGTCTGGATCCCCAACCCTGAGGCATGGACATGCAAAAATACAACAAATAACGTGTTTTTGCAAGAAAATGTAAAAATGCCACTTCCTCTATGATAAATCAAAATAAAACAATTGATTCATTTAAAAAAAATCATACCACAATGTAGAGCAGAGTTTCTTCTTTCTAAAAATATAATTTTTTAAATTTTCTGACTAATAGAAGGTTTCCATATTATTTATTTTATAGCTATGCATTTTATATCTATTTTTTAAAGTTTAAATATGTTTATCTTTCATCATGTATCTTTTGTTTGGTTCATCTAAAATGAAAAAAATTATACTAGCACAAACTAGGAATAATTCTATACATATTAAAAAAAAAATCTAATTATCGATATTTTTTGAGGTAGTTAGGGGAGGTGGGGGGCGCACAGTTGGAGCTCCATTATTTTTCAAAACATAAAATTTATGTACTAGAAAAATCATAAATAAAAAAATACTTGTTAAAAAAATCTTTAAAAAATTCTAACACAAACTAGATGCTCCTAGCTAGCTTTCTACCAAAGGGTTTTAAAAAATACTCAATGGTGCTAAAAAAATGGTCGGGGGCACGAAAGTCACTCTATTATGTTTTTTTAATAAAAACAGGAGCACCTATTGGTATTTTAAATGTTTTACCCACTTAAAATTATCCATTTTCAATAAAATTTAGTAGCTTAGAAACTATACTCAAAATGATACGATTCATATTTATACTACATCTTCCAATTTCGAGTGTAACTATTGTGAACAACTCATACAAGTTGAAGTATTTTATTTTTCACAAAATGCGTCTACTTAGCACCACCTTCTGGCCCCCCAACTTGGGGCACTTACCCCACAATAAACTCATTTGGTCATCTTTTTCAATAATGTTGAGGACAAACACTACCTAGGACAAATATTACTTCAACCAATCAGTTAAAAAATTAGGATCTACATGCATCAACCAATGCCATATCAAACTTAGGGAGAACTTGAGTTTAAGATCCAACTAAGGAGAGTTTGCCGATACCATTATTCATCATATAATATTGAGTCATAATGGTGCTTTCACATTAATGAACCATTAATAAGTGTTTTGCACAATATCATTTAAATGATATTGATTTTGGAATACTATGTTCAAGTTGAACCATTACATGCAATCTTCCATGGTTTCATTCCAAAAACATTGATAAATGGCTTAATACCTTTGAGTGGGCTAGTTTCCAATCACAAGAATGACATCAGTCAGATTTTAATGTTTTTGATAGAGCTTTACATTGGGTGTGGGAAGAAAGAGAGTGCAATTTAAAACTGGTTTTCTGGACCTGAAGTTTGAAGTTACATTCGACAGTATGACGAGATGTGTGAAATTTGAAGTTAATTAATTACAAAGACATACAATAAATTAAACTTGCGTGAATTTCTAAAATAATTCCATTTCCATAGGTGGTAACAATTATGGAGAAAGAGTTTAAAGTTGAAAATACTTTGCTTGTTCTACTGTCAACTAAAGAATTATCTTTCTTAGATTCTTCTGTTGAATTTCCTGTTATATGAAATATTTTTTTATAAACTTCTACAAAATAACTTAAATTCAAACACCTAATACTTTAGAAACTATTAAGTATGTGGGCTAGATGGTTCAATTGTCATGGTTTAATGAAAATGGGAGCTTTGATAATTAAGATCTTGGCCCATGTACAACCACCTAATGGAAATGGGGAATAGTTGAAAGATTGTGGTCCATGTTCAAATTCTTCAACAAGAATAATTTGGACCACAACTAAAATGGTCATGTGGATAGCTTGTGGATGATGTAATTTCTAAAATAATAAATGATCTAATTTCATATTGGAACAAGTGAGAAGATAACAGGTTGCGAAATTTTTCATATATTCAGTTCAAGTGGGATCGACAATATATAGGCTAAGTAGAGAGCTAGAAGGGAGATTAGCCAACTTGAAAGAGTTAGTAAAGAAAAGAGATAGAAAGAGAAAGAGGCGAGTAAACCAGTCAGAGAAAGGTCCATAAGGATTACACCATATTTTTTTATGAGTATGTGAGCTTTGTAGTCAAGCCACGCTTTTATTGTAGATTTCGTAGGAGTTTGTGATACATAAAAATATCTATGTTTTATGTGTAGGTATCTACTATGTACTATGAGAAATGGCACAGATGCCTTAAAACCACATCCTCTTGTATTCAAATTGGTATCATAGATAGGGAATAACTTTGGCAGAGATAAATTGAGGGAGTTGTAAAAGAGAAGGCTAGCAAAATGCAAAACATAAGGTATCTCGTAGACTATTGTTCTCCACTATGAGAAAGTGGGTAAAGGACATGAAATAAATTAACTAATAATCACTGAGGTTATAATGACTAGGGGGGGTTGTGTTTGTGTGCACAAAATATAGAATCATGTCTAGACAAGTTGGTTCAAAATATGTAGTGGGTACAATAGTAGCGAGAGTGTTGGAAAGGATATTGAGTGAACTTTATGGTGTAAGGATCAAACTATAAGTTGAGGAAGATCATAAAAGATGTATTCAAGCTCTGAGGGATCAAAGAGATGATGAAGGAGAAACTATCTCTTAGGAGAAACAAATGCTATAGATAGAGGTTATATTCTCTATTGGAAATTCCAATACAAAACTGATGAGGTGTAGGAGGGATACATAGGAGAAAAGAAGAAGACTCGACTCATAGTTGAAATCAAAATGAGAGAGATTACATAAAGATTGTGAAAATAACATACAATGTAAGGAGTAGAAGAGGAGTCTCTTGGTACAAAGATACTAACAAATCATGTTTAGGGGGTGCTACTATAAATGTAGAAGCAAAGGAAATCACATAGTTGAATGTCCGCGGATGCAACAAAAAGAAAGAAGGAAAGAAATTAAATGAATGCCAACAAATTACCAATGATAGATCAATGGGACTAAAGGATACAACCATTAACAATAGAAAGTTCTAGGCATAGATAATTAAAGAGGTGAATTGATGAAGTAAACTAAAAAGAAAAAAAAGAGCAATGCACCACTAAAACAAGTGGAAAGGTTACCGATATAAATAGTAATGATGGGTGAACAAAATCCCTAAGTGAGAGTGCAAGATCTATGGAAGAGAGCACACAAAAAGTACATAAAAGATAAAGTGTGAAAAATAAAAGCACTTGACGGAGGGTAAGGTGCTGAATATTATGAAGACACCATCGCAAGAGGAGATGCGATAGATATTTTGCACAGGGTACAAGACCAACATAATGTGTTGCTTTATCGTGGTGGATACCAGAAGAACTAAACACTTTGTATTGGAAGAGATGGTGTATAAGTTGGGATTAGATCACAAGAGGAATACCTACCCATACAAAGTGACATACTTAGTGGAAGGCCAAGAAGGCATTGCGCAGGAGAAATTTGAGGTGAATAAGAAGATAAGATGATTCAATGATTGCGTGAGGTGTTATATCTTGACGATGGATGTTTGTCATGTCTTGCTAGGGAGACCATGAAAATAACTGTGACATGATCTAATATGGGAGGGAAAATATAGTGAGGGTGCATAAGAATGGTAAGAATTTCCATATTTTACCATTGTAAGAGGAAGGCACAGAGCAGTGGAGTGATATTGCAATGCATAAAGAAAGTAGATAGGTATAATACACAACAAAGAAAAAAAAAGTTTTGCTGAGGACCATAGAAGAAAATATCAAAAGATGAGAAATGGGTGAAAGAGGAAGATGACATCAATTGAGAGTGCATTGTGATTTATTAAAAAAAATGTGAGGAAAAGGCCAAAGAGTGCAATTCAACCTGATGATAGTTTGGAAGAGTATTGCACCTAAAATAGAGGATGAAGGAAAGGATGTGAAGGTCAAGGAAGATTACCTAAGATAATAGATAAATGGGATAGGGTAGGAATGGATAAAGTTGTGTGGAATCCATGTGATAGAAACGATAAGAGAGATTACATAGCTAAGTGAAGAAGAGGGAGCAAGATTGAAAACCCTAGTTGATGGAAATGAATAATATGTAGATAAAGGAGAGCGTAATAGTGGGGACACATTGCCAAAGGGAGAAGGATAAAAAGAAGGTTCCCTAAAGGTGATAAGGGAAGTGTTGTTGGAGAAGGAAGTTCCAGTTTTGCACAATGAGAATAGCACAAAAGGATAATATATTCTTACATATCCTAAAGGAAAGCATTGAGAGGAGTGCACAAGTGATGGTTGTGCATTATTTGGAAGGAACAATAACAGGTAGACGATATTTCCTTGCAGGAAACAAGTGAGGAGCAACCAATGGTGAAGGTTATGGAATTGCATGGAAGAGATAGTACAATAGGAGGGATGATGGAGGAAGAGATCTACGTAAATCTACCTAGGACAAACACTACTTAGGACAAATATTACTTCAACCAATCAGTCAAAAAATTAGGATCTACATGCATCAAGCAATGCCATATCAAACTTAGGGAGAACTTGAGTTTAAGATCCAACTAAGGAGACTTTGTCTATACCCTTATTCATCATATAATATTGAGTCATAATGGTGTCTTCACATTAATGGACGATTAATAAGTTTTTTTCACAATATCATTCAAATAATATTGAGTTTGGAATACTATGTTCAAGTTGAACCATTGCATGCACTCTTCCGTGGTTTCATTCCAAAAACATTGATAAATGGCTTAATACCTTTGAGTGGGATAGTTACCAATCACAAGAATGACATCGGTCAAGTTTTAATGTTTTTGTTATAGCTCTACATTGGTTGTGGGAAGAAAGAGAGTGCAATTTGAAATTGGTTTTCTAGACCCGAAGTTTGAAGTTACATTTGGCAATATGATAAGATGTGTGAAATTTGAAGTTAATCAATTAAAAACACATACAATCAATTAAACTTACTTGAATTTCTAGAATAATTCCATTCCCATAGGTGGTAGAAATTATGGAGAAAGAGTTTAAAGTTGAAAATACTATGCTTTTTCTACTGCCAACCAAAGAATTATCTTTCTCAGATTCTTATATTGAATTCCTTGTTATATGAAATAAAATTTTATCAACTTCTACAAAATACCTTAAATTCAAACAACTAATACTTTAGAAACTGTTAAAGTATGTGGGCTGGATGGTTCAATTTTTGTGGTTTGATTGCAATGAGAGCTCTGATCATTAAGAGCTTGGCCCATGTACAACCACCTAATGGAAATGGGGAACAATTGAAGAGGATTCATTTGACCTGTAAAGATTACGTAAAGATTTCGCAAATAACATGCAATGTATGGATTAGAAGAGGAGTCTCTTGGTACAAAGAGACTAACACATCATGTTTAGGGGGTGCAGGAAGTAAAGGACATCATACAGTTGAATGTTCGCAGATGCAGCAAAAATAAAGAAGGAAATAAATTATATGAATATCTACAAATGACCAACAACGGGTCAATGGGATTGAAGGATAAAACCATTAAAAATAGAAAGTTCTAGGAAGAGATAATTGAAGAGGTGAACCAATGAAGTAAAGTACAAAGAAAAAATAGAGAAATGCACCACTAAAATAAAAGAACTCGATGAAGGGTAAGGTGATGAAGATTATGAAGACACCATCGCAAGAAGAGATGTGATAAATATTTTTGCACAAGGTACAAGTCCAACGAAATGTGTTTCTTGGTCATGGTGGATAGCGGAAGAACTAAACACTTTGTATTCGAAGAGGTGGTGTATAAGTTGGTATAAGATCACAAGAGGAATACCTACCCATACAAAGTGACGTACTTAGTGTAAGGTCAAGAATGCATTGCGTAGGAGAAATGTGAGGTGCTATATCTTGACTATGGATGCTTGTCATGTCTTACTAGGGAGACCATGACAATGAATGTGAAATTCTTTAAGATGGGAGGGAAAATATAGTGAGGGTGCATAAGAATGGTAAAAATTTCCATCTTTTACCATTGCAAGAGGAAGTCACAGAGTAGTGGAGTCATATGGCAATGCATAAAGAAAGTAGAGAGGAATAATACACAACAAAGAAACAAAACGTTGTGTTGAGGACCATAGAAGAAAATCTCAAAAGTTGAGATATCGGTGAAAGAGGAAGATGATATGAATTGAGAGTGTGTTGTGATTCAGAAAAAAGAAATGTGAGAAAAGGCCAAAGAGTGCAATTCAACTTGATGATAGTTTGGAAGAGTATTCTGCCTAAAATAGAGGATGAAGGAAAAGATGTGAAGGTCAAGGAAGATGACCTAAGATCACAAATAAATATGATAGTGTAGGAATGGATAAAGTTGTGTCAAACCCATGTGATAGAAACGATAAGAGAGATTACATAGCTAAGTGGAGAAGAGGGCGAAAGATTGGAAACCCTAGTTGAGTGAAATGAAGAATACGTAGATAAAGGAGAGTGCAACAGTGGGGACACATTTCCAAAGGGATAAGGATAAAAATAAGGTTCCCGAAAGGTGATAAGGGAAGTGTTGTTCCTAAAGGAAGTTACGGTTTTACACAATGAGAATAGCACAAAAGGAGAAGATATTCATACATATCTTGAAGGAAATTATGGAGAGGAGTTCACGAGTGATGGTTGCACATTATTCGGAAGGAATAGTGAGAGGTAGACGAGATTTCCTTGTAGGAAACAAGTGAGGAGAAACTAATGGTGAAGGTTATGGAATTGCATGGAAGAGATAGTTCAAAAGCAGGGATGATAGAGGAATAAATCTACGTAAATCTCATAAAAGGAGGTGAAGAGGAGGTCACAAAGGGAAATACACACAAGAAGACTACATTTTCAAAGCTAACACAAAAAAATAGAAGGTCTGTGATTGGAAAGAACGCCATGGTGCAGAAAAATGAATATGCAAAGAGGAAGAGGATGAGCTTGTAGAATAGAATTCATATAAGGAGTGTGTTGAAGAAATAAGGGATATGATGCACAAGATAGTTAAATATGGCCAAAGATACATAAAGGAAGAAATGGATATCTAGAGACTAGTTGATCATGACCTAGTGTTGCGTAGGTCAAGTAAAATTGGAACGAAATCCTACAAAGGAAAAATGGGCCAGAGGACAAGTAGCATTTAGAAGAGTAGATGCGCTGAAAGTGCTAGCCCATGGAAGGGAAAGGCCAAAAACAAAAGGATGTTAACCTTGGGAAGGATGGTTGGTTGAAGGTGGGAATAAACTCACAAATGAGTGAAAGCTATTACAAAAGAGTTGTAGAAATATATGGATGGCATAACAGATCAGAGAATAAAATGAGTCAATTTTAAATAGGGTAATAAAGTTATTCTTCATGGTTGATATTGAAAAGAAAATAGGAAGAGATAGGTTTTTCAGAGAGTGTCTACACTTAGCATTGGCTTGGTATATTAAAACTATCAACTCAACATCCACAAAATTTTGGCATCCCATCATGGATACAAAGTTCATTAAGAAAGATTATGAGATTTTTGTGGTAGTAGGGCAGCAAGGGAAGAAACCTATAGCTTAATTGCATGTGTTTATGGTCTATATTTGGACATAGTGTTGTGTTCACAAATGATCATAGTTGAGTTTGGTGATCATGCAACAAGTTATAATCTTGAGTTTTGAATATAGTGGCTATTTTAGGAAACCTACACACAACTCCTTGGCCCATAAATAGCACCTACAATAAAAACTCAAGATTACAACTTCTAGCATGATCACGAAACTTAACAATAGCATGCAGACTAAAACTATTTTTGGATCTTTAGAATAAGTGTTTTTCTATATTAGCTGTATGTATGGCTTAGTATGACCTTGTCCCACTACTGAGGGTTATAAATATTTTTGTAAATCTATTTATTATGTATTGTGTTCATCTTGAAAATTTTTAAGCTATGTATTGTGTTTACTTAATTATTTAGATTTTTATTATGTTTTTATTCCAATTAAAAGTTGACATTGAAACTTATGATAAATTAAAGAATGAAAGTTGAATAAATACATATGTATGATATAAGAAGGCAGTTTGATCTAATTTTATGTGTGTTAAATTAGACGTGCTTGGGCAATATATGAAACATTGCATGAATTGAAAGTTAAATTGTAATTTTGGATTAAATTCTATGAATTCGATTGGATTGAACACACCATTATCTTAGTCATTCTCGTGATTCCTAAATTCTAAGGAACAAACTTAATTTGTGATTATAGTTTAATCTTATGTATACAAGAATTTTCATCCCCTTAGACTTTTGGCTAGGATTTGTGAGAATTTAAGTTGTGTGCCAAGTTTTTTTGAATTTTGTTTTCTATCATATAAGGTTGTTGTGTTTTATCTTAGTTGTTTCAACATAGGATGAGATTTTGAAATTATTTTCTACCATACCCTTCTCTCCTTTATAGTTTATTCATCGGGTATAATTTAGTGTAGGTTATCTTATCCAAAGTCTACTTGTCCCTAAAGAGGTAACAAAATTCACTTAGTTCCCATTGAACTATACGGTCACAGTTTTCCATACCTTGGGTCCTATTTCCAGCAAGGGTCTTAAAATGAGTGGGATTATGCAACATTCCTTATTTTTTGGTCTCGACACAGGGTGTATTGATCAAGTTGAGTGAATCCTGGGAGATTGAAAAATTTATTGGGATGATAGTGTGAAGGTTTTTGAAGATCAACCTTCCTTAAAGTCCTTACTTTCGTAGGCTAGATCAACTTTGTAGTAGTGCAGATTCTACGATGGTCCATTGAAATAACATAAGAGTGATACCAATGTTGTTGATCTAGGGAATGCCTATTAGATTGTGCAAATGTGTTGATGTATAATCCGTATGTGACCAAAAACAAACAAGAGTGCCACAATGAAAAGGTAATCTGGAGGGACTCTGCTTGGTTTCATGAAAGTGTCAATCTATACACATAACCCTATTTGAAGCTTAGAAGAGTGAAACTTCCAAGTTACACTGATGGAAGTGTGCAAAGTGAAAAAATGAAGAATAGAAACTCCTCAATCATTTCTTGATAAATATACTGAATTGGATTTACTTCCAAAATCCTTGCATCATGTGGTTGATATTATTGTCAGACATGTTGAGTGATTATCCAAGTGTGCAAATCATCATTATTTACATGTATTCAAACCCCATCTCCACATTTTTTTTGAGAGGAACTATTATTTCTCATTACCCGAGTTTGGAAATATAAATTTTCTCATAAATGTTCCAAGGGGAGATTGATTTTGACTAAGAAAGTGGGCTCAAATGAAACTATTGTTCTCATATAATTGGAAAAATAAGTTTTGATGTATAGAGATATATCAAGTTTAGCAATTAAAAGATGAGAACCCTTGCCTACATGGGATAGCCAATGTATAGAGGAGATGTGACATGCAGCCAACCTATTTTTTAAAGGATGTGGGTGGTAGTTGGTGACAACGTTTGATGACTCCCTAATACACCTACAAAGTCACGCAACAAGATGAAAATTGTTAGTGTTTCATCTATTTTTTCAATGATCTTAATGGCATCTATATGCAACTTCTCTCTAAGAGTTTACAACTGACTAATGGAGTATTACAAAATTCTATGGTGTCTCCCTACAGACCTATCCTAGACTAGACTGTGTGCTCATAAGTATATTCAACAACCTCAGTTGGGGCTCTGCTTCATTGTTTCTTAACTTCCCACACTTTTCTCTACCACCTTTTCCTCTCTTTTAACTTTGATAAACTCATCCTTATCATATGTGAAATCTCCTCGCTTCTCTCTTTGTGTTGGCTCTTTCTTCCTACTTAAATTTGAATTTTGAACTTGAGTTAATTAATGGTATGAGCCATAGAGACATGAGACCAAGCAGCATTAAATACACTCATATAAGCAAAAAAGAACTTTGTGAAGAAAAACAGAAATAAGGATGCCAAGACATTGAGGTACTTTCAAAATGCAATAACTGATTCAATTTTTCCAATGAAAGCAGCAGTAGCTACACATTCCAAAGAAGTATGGAATATTTTACAAAATGTCTATCAAGGTTGTGTCAAGATGAAGCTAGTTAGATTATAGATGTTAAGTGAAACTCTGCTAATGAAGTGTAATGCCCCTCCCATTACCACCTCTCGATTGTAATTGTGTGGGCTCAAGTTGGCCCTTGCTTTGAGTGAGTTTGTTGTTCTAATGTCGTGCTTATGATATGGATGATTCGTAAAATGAAACAATTAAATGCAATGTAAGAAAAATAGTACTACCTTTCTAAAATTAGAATATTAGACATTGATGAAGGACAAAAGTAATTGTATGGAGATCTATCTTTGTATCTCATTGCTCCTTTAAGGACAAGACTACAATCATCTATATTTAAGAAAGCTCTAAAATTCAAGCTTCTGTGATACTTTATTTCTAGTAGGAGTCAAGCCTCAATGCAACACGAGTTAACACCACCTCCGTGGATGAAGAGACTCCCCTTCGTCGCGTTATTGTTTTCGTCCTAGTGGAGGGCTCGATGGACGTTCATAGCCTCTTTCCATGATTGTAAAATATTGGTAGCATTTAAATTAATAATTTGCAATAGTAAAATAATAAGGGTAGTTTTGAAGTGTGCTTTCACGAAGAAATAATAATAACCCTTTGGAACTCTTGAGGTGCCTTCGGCTTGTGTGGTGACGTCATTATTCTTACGATCCTTTAAACTCGAGAGTATTTGCAAATCTTGAAGTTTGAAATATATATATGTATAGGCATGTATAATGTTAAATGTCGATCTAACTAAATTTCATTCCAATATCAATAAAAGGACTCCGCATAATTTCCACATGAGGAAACTAACACATTAGGTGAGTGCTTTAATGGGAACGTGTTAAAGTTTTGGTTAAAGTGAATTTTAAAATAATAAAACAATAACAACAATAAGTTATTTTAAATGTTTGAGAAAATTGAATGATTTAAATCATTTGAAATTTAAGATGTTAACAATAAAGAAAAAATGAAAAGAAAGAAACTATCAAATACTCTTAAATCCCTCAAAGTTTTGTTCGAGCGAGTGCCAACCTCAAATCAAGAAAGAATCAATAAATTTTTTTGGTTAATATGAGATTTCATCGGTGAGAAAATTTTTGGTCTATGTGTTGATGAATAAAGAAGGATTCTAGGCAAAGGATGGTTTTGTTTGAAGTTTTCATAGTGTGAAAGCTGAGTGGAGTAGCAGACTTGGATGCAATTTGTCTTCCCTATTTTTCTCCAACAAATTAAGCACAAACCTTATGAAATAATATGCACCTGGATGTCTTTAGCTTTGTCATAGTCCTTGTGGTCATGAAACTCTGTTATAACTTTCTCTTCACCATTTTGGGCCTGGTTCGATTGATTTCGATAGATTTTAGCACCTGAATTTAATCCTCCTCTTGTGTGCCCTGAATTTTGGGTATGGTTTTTTTCAGCAAATTCATAGTATAGTCTTTAGCTGGAATGCAAAGACCTCTTTGGCCATGGATAGTTTAGATAATTTGGAACGCCTCAGAGAAGACTGGTTCAACCCCTACATCAGGCGTGGAAACTGTTTGATAAAATGCTTGAAGCTGGGTATGCACAAAACAGAAATTTTTTGTTTTAAAAAAAGAGAGCGTTGGAAGTTTAAAAGCAAAAGCAAATGCATTTTTGCCGATTCACCCCATAAATTTTTGCTGGTTTACCAAAATGGGAATTAGACAAGGCATGTGACTTGTTTGAAAAATTGTCCAAGAGAAATGAGTCAAAATTTTGGTATGAATAATGTGGAAGCACAAACACGACACGTGCACAGTTGAAAAAATGTCTCAAAATAATAAAGAAAAATGAAGTCATGTTTCACAAAGTTTGGGGTTCTGCTAGCTCTGAGTGTTTCCCTGTATATAGGGGAATAGGTAGGAATTTGTTCCCTTGTGTGTTTGAGTCTTGAAGATGGTTTTCAAATGTTGATTTCGAGCAACTTGTCTAAATTTGACATTTTTTGAAACTTGTGTCTAATTGGTGAAAACTGTAATACGACCTTATCCAAGCAAAATAACGATAGCGAAACTTTGTAAAAATGAATACAAGACTTTCAGAACTTTTTTTTGACACTTGCTTGAAAAGAAATTGATTGTGAAAAATGGTGTTATCTCTCTCCTTTATCTCTCTCATTGGCTTTGCAAACGAATTGAAATCGCATTGCATTTTTTACTCTCCTTTGAAGTGTGTTTGAATATAGTTTCATTATTGTTAGAAAACTCCAAAAATCATAAATTGTGCATGATTGTAGTTTGATGAAATGTCAGCTGTTGTGCTGACCATGTGGTGGTTGCTGGTACGTGGAACAAAAAACAAATGGTAGCATTACTGGAGTTTTTGTAATACAGATTATCGTCGAAATATACATGTAATATTAAATAGATGTATCAACACTATGTTTATAATCATGAATGTTATTTATGGATTATCGTTGAAATATACATGTAATATTAAATAGATGTATCAACACTATGTTTATAATCATGAATGTTATTTATGGATTATGTTGTGATGAGTGAATATTGTAGTGTATTGGTATCCTAGGGAAAACAAGCATTCTATTTTAGGGATGATTTTGATTATAGGTATATATCTTGCTAATGGTGTAGATGTACATTTTAACTAGAAATGAAATGAACATGCTATAATTGTGCTCCTATGTGAATGAAGTGATTTTGTATTCTTGGGTCTGTTACTAAAATGCCCAGAACACTCAAAAGTAATAAAACTACCTTATTTAAGAATGGTTATGGTTGACCACCTTTAGGAGTTTATTATTTTTAAATTCACCCAACTGACCCCAATTTATCAACCCTTGAGAAGGTTACCCATCTGAGCATTGGGTTATTACTGTTTCGTTCACCTTGTTGGGTTTAAGTGAAGTTTTGATCTCTAGATGTTTCTCAAAGGGATTGTCTTATTAATATGTGTCTTAGTGTTAGATACCACTTGATATTTTCTCTGAGATATGCCTTGAAACAAATCTTCTCATGTGTTTCTAGAGGCTTAGTAGTACTTTTTAGGCATGAATGTCAAAAGGATTTCTTATGTTCATGGAAGTATGCATGTTATTATAGTTAAGGATGCAATACCCCTTTGTGATATGATTGATGTATTGTATATCAACGTTTTTAGATGGTTGCCTTTTATGCTAAGGCTCCTGGGAAGGACCAATCTTTGTACGTGTACGAGATCATAAGAGAAATAAGGAAAGTAATGTCGATTCTTGAAATGTGATCAAGTTTACTTTGGCAAACTATAAAGTTAGGTGGTATCTCACTTAGTACCTCTAATAATCTCCTAACCCTTTTACATCCAAACAATATAAAACTGACAAGTGAAACTTAGAATTACCTTAAACTTAGTTAGGCGTTCTTTTGTTGGTGAAAGTTCTTATGAATTTCTCCATGTGAGTTCGAGTATTCAAGCAACTTAATCTCTTGTCTAAAGAACAAAACTTATGGCACATAACTATTTTGGAAACGATATTGATCGATGATTGAACCATAAAAACTAAAAGTGTAGGGAAAATATGTGTTTAGCTGATACGGAAACTCTAGTTGGAGACCAAGAGCTAAGAGACTTTCACATGTGAGCTATCAAAATGATAGTAATAGATAAAAGAACCCAAATAAGTGTATTTGTTATAAGTTAATTCTAAAATGAAATGAATAATTTGTAGCCTTGTGAATGAGATTATATATTTGCATGTTAAGTTCTCTACAAACCATTAAAGCTGAAAATGGAAAAATGAATATGACAAAGATTTAACCATGAAAATGTAATATCGTGAAAAGTTCTAATTCATGAAGCTCATGTTGTGGTTGGGTCGCGGTTTCATTATTGCTCGTGTATATAAGTGTGGCATTGGTTTACATCCTATGTCATCTTGCTAATTACATGTCCTTCATGTTCATGTATTTATATTGCAAGTGTTTTCATACAATCTCTTGTGAGTCTTCTTGGTGTCGCATAGTTGTATCAAGCAAAATGAATGTAAAAAAATAAAAATTAAACTGGTATTTTGGTCATGTGTTTGAGTCCCACATGGGTGGGCACTACATGAAGTAATCAAAATCCATCAATGATTTCTCATAACGACAATGACCATAGTAAATAAAATTAGGATAAATGGAGACGTTACTAAAGATCATAGGATCATAAAGAGGGTATTGAGGAGTCTCCCAATCATATTTTATCATGTTTTTATCGCAATGGACTTTGTCATTTCTTCTCCTTCGAGCCTCTGGTTCTTTGACACTATATCCTCCTTCCTTAGCCATTCTATTCCATTTTAGAGTCTTCCTGCAACCTGTTTGCTATATTTGAAGCATGGGTTCGTTCGACGGAGCCAATTTTCAAATTTTTTCTTGTACGGGGTTGGTTGATCTTTCGCAGGCCCTGCCACTCTATTATAGACTCCCTCTGTTTAATGATCACATGATTTGAACGTGATTTCTCTGGTTTCTTTTGTGTGGAGTCATGGCTGACCGTATTTTACCCGGGAGGTGAAATATAGATAACAGTACCAACCGAAAACTTTCGAAACCTGACTTCCAAAGAGGGGAATCCTGAGGGCGACACAACTTGTCTCTTTCTGGGGATGAATTGATGGAGGAACGAGGCAAGATCAAGAACCATAGATTCTGCCTATCCATTCCCTTGGGGGTATTAGTCTGAAGAATGAGCAAGTGAGATTCCTTACCCATAGTAGAAATCCATCATCTCAGCAAAAGAAAATTTGGAAGCATTATTAGTCACAATTTTGTTTGGTACCCCAAACCTTATCAAGATGTTCTCCTTAATGAAATTAAAAACTACCTCAGAAGTAGTGCTTTTGACTGGGATGGCTTCCACCCACTTGGTATGTTCAACACTGGAAGGTGGGTTAAGAGTTCCAATGAAATCTAATCCCCACTATTGAAAGGGCTCATCAATCACTACTGGCTTTAGTGGCAAAGCAGCTAACTTGGGTCTTCCAGCAAATGTTTGACATGCTTCACATTTACCAACCCATTTTTATACATCTCTAAATAGAGTGGGCCAGTAATAACCAGCACAAATTATTTTATGAGCTATTATAACAGAGGAGAAATGACCTCCAAAATCCTAGTCATGAAAAATAGAGAACAAATTCTTTTGTTGTTCCTTGTCTATGCACTTCAAAAAGCTTCCATCTATGCCTCGTTTGAACACAAAATTTTCCCATAACACATATCATGCAGACCTCATTTTGATGGCTCTCTTCTCTTTGGCATTCAAGTGAGGTGGACACTCTCCATAAGTCAGAAAGTGAGCAATGTCAGCATACCATACATCTGTTAAGCTGAGGAACAAAACAACAGGGACATCAACTCCATCTTTGAACAATTCCTTAGCAGCTCCCTCAACAATGAGTTCACATAGGCCCTTACCCTGAATCAGCTTTGTTGGCCTGATGTCAAGATCATACTCTTACACCTTTTCCACCCAATTACCTCTCTTGGTTCCAAATTCTTGCTGAGTAAGAATGGATTCGATTGTTCTATTAGGCACCAACACCACATAATGAGAATTAAGGATGTAAAACCTAAAATTCTTTACAGCTTTGACGACTGCAAAAGCATGTTTCTCCATCATGGTGTACTTCAGCTCATGAGTTTTCAAGACATAACTCATGAATGCAATTGGTTTCTCATGGTCTTCAGAATCCTTCTGCGTTAGCACATCGGCCAAGGTATTCTCCGCAACATAACAATAGATAATGAAATCATTGCTAATATCAGGGCATGCCAAGATGGGAGTCTTTGCAATAGCTTTCTTGATGCCTTCAACTGCTCCCTTCCCTTCAGAGGATCAACCAAACGTTTGTTTTCCTTTCATCATTCGAGCAATTATTACAGTAAACTCTGCAAAATCATGAATGAATCTTCTCAGGAAGTTGATCTTAGCAAATAAGGAGTGCACACCCTTTTTACTTGTGGGAAGAGGAATCTGATAGATTTCTTGGAGCTCTCTGGATCGATCTTGATTCCTTCCTTGGAAACAATGTGCCCCAACAATTTACCTTCCGTGACACAAAATATGGATTTTTTGGGATTTAAAGAGACTCCATGTTCTCTGCACTTTTGGAGGATTGTTTCAAGGTGCTAAAAGTGATCTGCCCTGGTCTTGGAAAACACATTCAAATCATCAAGGTATACAAAAATGCATTTTCCCTTTAGGTTGCCAAAAGCCAGGTCCATTTCCCTCTGAAAAGTGGCACCAACATTGATAAGACCGAAAGGCATCCTCTTGTAGGCAAAGGTGCCCCAAGGTGTAGTAAAAGTAGTCTTATGATGATTTGCAGTATTGACTTCTACTTGATTATACCTTGAGAATCCATCCAACATAGATAGCATCTCTGAACCTGTGAAAACTTACAATACTTGATCCATCATGGGGAGAGGATAGTTGTCTTTCAAGGAAGCCTTATTCAAATTCCTAAAATCAACATAGATCCAAATCTCACCATTCTTCTTCTTGATAGGTACAATGGTGGAAATCCACGTTGAATGATGTATAGGAAAGATGATCCTTGCCTTCAACAACTTCTGAATCTCTTAGAAAATGGTGTGTCAACAATTTTAGGATTATATTTCCTTTGTTTCTGCTTGAATGGTTTGATCCGATGCTTAAGAGGAATGAAATGTTGCATTTCTTTAGGCTGAAAAGCATTAAGATCATCATAAGAGTAAGCCAGAACATCAACATACCTTTTCAAAAGATTCACCACCTTCTTTTTCTCTTCCTGAGTGCACATTTTCCGATATTGACCATTTTGGGATCATTAAGACTTCCAATATTCACTTTCTCAGTCTCAGTAGATTGACGAGCTCCTTGGGAAACTTTAGACTTCATATATCTATCATGTTTATCAAAAAGATCCTCCAAACTCACTAGCCCTTTAGGAATTTTGTTGCCTTTCAACTTGATGCATCCATCTTGATCCATCTCTTCTTTGACATCTTCTTCATTTGATGACACACACTCTCTAGGTTGATTGTCACTTCCTTCAAAGTATAGCTTATCAAAGTTGTCCTTAAGCTTCCAAAAATGAATCATCTCAATGGTAAATTTTTCCTGAGAGAAATCCGGGTGAGGAATCAGCAAAGATCCAGAGACAGCTAGAGAATCAACTCTAGTGTTCTTTTCTCTTGGCACGGATTCAATGGAGAAAGCATCAAGAAATTCAATGGAATCCAAAACAATATTTCTATAATGTTTTAATCTCTAGTTCTTGAATTGATAAAGATCTCTGACTTGTTTCACAATTAGCTCTGCATCACCACGAGGACAAAGATTCTTCACTCCCATTTCCTTAGCCATATTCAATTCAAGTGTGAGAGATTTTTATTCAGTTGTATTATTTGTATTTTCAAAGTGAATCTTGAATAAAAATGGATGAATCTTCCCTTCTGGAGAAGTCAGCACCACACCAGCCCCAGAACCAGCTGAAGAGCAGCTTCCATCAAATTCCAGATTCCAAATGCCATTAGGGTCATGAATCACCCCTTGAGGAAGTTTTGCCTCATCTCTTTTCATGATAATATAGTCCCCATGCCCAATGTCTACATATAGTATTTGTGCTTTAGGATCATCTATCTTTTGCACAATATATTTAGTTTGTTTCTCAGGTAGCAACTTCTTGATTTTTCCATTGACACGGATCAAAGCATGTGACCAATCCATCTGAATCTCACCCCCAACCTCCTTACAAAAATTCCTACTTATCAACATGCCATAGGAAGGAGGGATATTGGTTACCAAAATAGTGGTCAAGACCCTTTTCTTTGGCAAAGCAACAAAAGTTACCCATGCATCCTTAATTCTCCCAACCAAAGGCACTTTTCTACTCTCCATGGAATAGCAGGAGCCAAAGGCATGTGTTACTATCAGGCCCAAAGCATGAGCTACTTTTGCAAGCATTACATTGTCTGATTAGCCTGAGTCTATGACATATTTACTGAGTTTATGGCCAGCTATGAGGTGAGTCACATAGAATGGTTCAACTTTCTCATTAGGGGAAGTGACTGCAACCATAAAGCTTGATTAAGGTGAGGAAGAGGGAGTGGGAAAAAGACCCTTAGAAGTATTGGATGAGGATTTGGATTTGGAATTGATAAAGTCTACCATTTTAGCAAAAACTTTTGGATGGGTTTGGTAAAATTCTGCCTCTGAAATCTGGATTTTGGTCTTTTTTAGGTGATCAATGATATCAAAAGATTTAGAGGTGGATGGGGCATCACTACTAGGAACTTGAGAGACTTTGGATTGATCAACTTTAGGATTTGAAGGACAAGGAGTTTGGGAAAAAAAATTAGTAGAAGGAGGATTAGTATTACTCAACTTTTGTGTGGAAGCAGTGGGAATAGGAGCTCCTCTTCTGGAAATCATTGGAATAGTTGTAGGAAACTCCTTGGATTTTTTTTGTAGGCTGCAACACTTTTTCTTTCCTGTTTGTTTGCTCTCGAGTCATGACAACATATGAATCACTATTCATCTCTGCTACTCTTTATCGTAATAATATTCATCATCCACACCTTCACTGGCGAGGAAATGAACCCAAGAATCACCAGACTCCTCCATTTCTTCATCAACTTCCTCTTCTTTCTCATCATAGAGCCCATTTTCTTCCTCATCACTAGGCTCAAGAACCTCACAAGTAGCATTGACAGACATCTTGAGGGGTGGACCTTCAATGGCCAACCTGGTTTGAGAAGAGGGCAAGTGGTTCCTAGGATGAAAGTTCTTCCTTGGAATGTCTTGGTAAGGAGCATGTTGAGCCAATTGTTTCTTGATAGCTACGAGGTCATTGGAAAGCTTCTATACCAACTGATCTGAGTTGGATCCAGGAGAGGAGTAATAAAAATATGCTTTAGACTGGGAGGGTCCTCTTTTCAACTTACCAGACATGATTAAATCATCTTCAACACTGATAACCAAACATTGATCAACATCCAGAGTTGCAAGATTAGCTCTCCTTAGTGCATAGCTTATTTCGGGTAATTGAGCATTGAGGAAGAAGCACTTTTGAATTTGATCCAACTGACGAGTGTTCTGTGGGATTTTATGAATGAGCTTGTTGAATGGCGATTATAAAAATAATTATTTTTTTATTATCGGTAAATTAGGGTTAAGGGGGACCCTACCCCATACAAAGGATGGAGAGAAAAATAAGACAATGAAGAACAAATGAGGCTGCCTCTTCTAGTGGCACAAAGAATCCAAACCAACAACAACAAGAAAACTAATAAAAACATAAAACCAACACCCATCTCAAACTTTTGATCCCTTCCCTTTGGATCTTAAGTGCATCTTAAGGGGATAGATAGTCCCTTTCTTTTTCCTACTAATAACAGTCCAATCCTCTTCCGTATTTGTATTTTCATTTTCATTTTCAGTAATATGGATTGGGATCAAAACTTCGATCTGTAGCTTGATATTTTGGGAACCTAATAAATAATCCACATCATTCTTTCTACCTTTTTGCACTTCCACCTTTTCTGGATCAACCAAATTATTAGATTCAGAGTCTAAATCACAATCAGATGGATCATTCACAACTAGGTTTCTAGGATTAAGATTCTTCCACCATGAGCTTCTATCTTTAACATTTTTTCTTACCATGTGACAATCTGAAGCGAGATGGTCAAGAGAAAAGAAATTTCTACACCTAAAGGGAAACTCTTCGTAATTTAAATTTTGTAACCAAGTTCTATCCTCCACTTTGAGTTCAATAGTGGTAGGGAAATCAACAGAAGTATCCATATCAAACAAGATTCTAGCATACTTTGTGTGCTCAAAATCATCAGTTTTTGGATCAATAGCCAAACATTTCCCTAAAGTGTTACCAATAGCAGTTAAGAAACCTTTTAACCAAAATTAGAGGGGTAAATAAGGTTGTCAGATCCACACCGGCTTAACTTTGAAAGTATTAGACATCGGGTTGAACATAGAGAACCAAAATTTCATCAATAACATATGGGATTCAAAATGGAGCATCTGTACGGAGGTCTATGTAGTTGAGCGTATGCATATATAGACACCTAACTGCATGTGCAACCGAGTGATATTCAAATAAGTTTATGGGAAAAGGTTATTCAGGAAGTAATCAACTACACCAATTACAGATGGGAGTTTATAAATAAATATATATATATATATATATATATATATATATATATATATATATATATATATATATATGGGTCGGTTGTATGAAAAATAATGCAGACATGGAATTTTCATGGAGGTCTATGTAGTCGAGAGTCTGCATATGTAACATATACAGACACTCAACTGCATGTGTAGTCGAGCATCTGCATATATAGACGCCCGACTACATGTGCAACCGAGCACATGCAACTAGGTGTCTATATATGTAGGCATCCAACTGTACATGTTGTCGAGCATTTGTATATGCAGAAACCTAGCTATGAATGTAGTTGGGAGTCTACATATATAACCACTCGGATGCACATGCAACTGAGCATCTGTATATGTAGACGTCTAGCTATACATGTAGTTGAGTTTCTACATATAGAGAGTTGGGTGCTGGGACAAAACTTAATTTTCTCATCATATATACATAACAAAACCTATAGGAGAATATTTAAAAATGTTATTTCAATAAGCTTTTTTAATTATTACTTCTAAGTTAGTGTTATTGCGAACACATAATAATTTGTGAGGTGAATGATTAGAAGTGAAAATTTTACTTTCGAAAATCATTCACCTCCCAAATTAGTATATATTCTCAATAACAATGGCTCAGAAATAATAATTAGAAACTTATCGAAATAAAATTTTTCATATATATGACACGCGTGTCAAATAATCAAGGTAAATCTTAGTTTAGAATAAATGTAATTTACCATGTATAATATGATATGTGGTCTTCATTACACCAATAGGATTACAATGGAACAAACAACCCACAATTATGTGTAAGAGAGCATCATTAATGGTTTAGTATTTTTTTCATACATTTTTACAATGTTACGCGCGGACATGTCCCCTAGATTTTGGTGACATCCTGGACGTCCCGAACATTTCAGGGACTTAGGGACTTGGAGGGGATGTCCCAATTTTTTTAAACCTTTCAAAAAAATTCTGATGTTTTTACTTCGAACAAGATGTTATTTTTACCAAAAGCATCACATTATAATCTTGAAAGTACCTAAAATATATTAAATATATTTTAAATCCCTAAATATCATTGAAAAGTTAAAATGTTAAAATATTAATTTTTATGTATTATTTTCAAATTCGTCCCCCTACCATCCCCAAAATTTTGGATTTTTTTTTCCGTCCTGAAAACCCCATCCCTCTGTACCCTCATTCCCCCATCTCCGAGGCCTAGGAAACTATACATTTTTGTTTCTCATAACCATGAAATGAATATAAACCAGCCATGTCTAAGTTTCCTGGCCACAATTTGATTTGAAATGTGGGAGATTTGTCTCTAGAGTCGTCGGTAAAATAACACAACATGATGAAATGAATGAATTCTCCTTAGGGATAATGCTATATGTTTATTTACGGTGTTTAGACAAAACTTGAAATGGAATATTACCTAGCAAATGATAACTTACAAATACAAAACACACAAGAAAGAGACATAAAAAATTCAGTTTGATGCATCCATTATTTAGAGCGAAAATATGTCATATATATGTAAAGGAGAGAAATACAAAATAATATGAATATGCATCACATGCTTTTATTTCCTAAGGATTATAGCTTCCCCAAAACATCAATTGTAAATACCTACACCATAAAAATATTAGTTTATTATTCACTTTAAATTTATCATAAACACACAATATCATGGGATCTACTACACAATTCCCCTATGGGATGCCAAAATACTGCTACTCACTCTTTTACAAATGACGACATTGATACTCAATTTATTTCTAGCACACAAATTACACATGGTTGACCATCCTAATACTCAAACTATTTATATCAAAGTACCTATCATCCAACATGAAGTTCAAAGATTAAACGTCATCGTACCAAATTCTATATTTTGAGTGAGGATAGAATAACTATCAACAATTTTTATATGTTCCATTCACAAGTAATCGCATCCAAACATTTAGACTAGAATATTCTAAGGAAAACATGTTTGTTTCAGATATCTATTTTAAATAATAATAGTCACCACTTCTCTAAATGGAATAACATGGACAGTAGAAAATAAGTATGCTTACTCAAGTTTAATAAATGCCAGTAGTAAGAGTAAATCCAATGTTACTATTGTCTTATACACATGATAGCTGATACAAAGATAATGTCCAATCCATTAGCTTCCTATAAGACATTATACACTTACCAAATGTTGCCTCTGTCACATAGAATAATCAAATATATTTATTGTTAGAAGGCATGGATTAAAAAAAAATCATGTCATGCAGGGCTTGGAATACAAGAGAGCATTGAAATTCATGTCAAACTTATATGATGTATTGAAATTCATGTCAAACATATATGATGTATTGTTAGTGAGTATATCCATTAATTATTTATTTACATGTTTGATTTTCATAGCTTTTTGAAAAATAATTCAAAAAGATAATTTCATGTTATTGAATAATTCAAAGATGGTTTTGCGGCTTCAAAAATATGAATAAGAAAAGACTAGGCATGAGAGCCAAATGATTGATTGTAGAAGGAAACATCTATGAAAACCATTCCCAACCGATATAAAAATATTGTTGCCAGACCAACCTAGTCTTCAATGGATGAGTTCATATTTAGAAAATCTTAATGCCATCAATTGAAGGAAAATTACACAAGAAGCATTGTACATAGTGTGAGGATATGAAGAATCAGTTAGTTGTTGTAACGCTTTTTTCGTACATATGTGTTTTATATTTTTTAGAAATATATTAATACTATCTTAAATGATCTGACATAATGAAGGTGACTAAACATTTGGCAATGTAGTTCAAAGGAAAATGAAAGTGGATTATACTCAGTTGGATTTTCTAGAGCATTACCTGAGGGGAAAGAGATATATGTGTTACCTCAACATTGTTATCAGGTATTAGTTTGTATAATTTTTACTTTGTACGTCTTCTCCTTTTTCATGCGCATAATTTCTATATCTGGTTTTCCTTTGTAACTATGTTTTATATAGGTATTATTCTATCTTGATATAGAGAGAAGGTAACTGACAGTTCATATTATATTATGAGCCAAGGATGAGACATGTTGTTGACGACAATAGTGTTGTAACACAAATACATTAGGGAACAAATGATGTTGTGGAAAGAGATTATGAACATGACTCTAGTGATGATGATGACCCCAATAATGAAGAAGACCACCATATTAATCAAGCCAATATAACCAAGGAGGAGTTGGTAGAAATACAAGAAGATAAAAACAAATAGTTGAAATATTCATAAACCTATTTCTTGTGCTATTTCATTAATTCAATTTTGTATTATGTTATAACGTTTTGTTACATATTTTTTATTTTGATTTTTTGAGATAGAATATATTTGTCCATTTATTGTAGTGCCCACTTCCCATTGACACCTTTTGATACTGATCATGATACTGTTGATTATATTATGGACATGATTATGGACTTTATTATAGTATAATGTTAGATGTTAGATCATGGATTATTGTTGACTTGATTCAGTTATGATGCATGATGATTATTAGAGACATTTTGGATATTGATGTAGATATACTGTTTAACATGGTTATATCATGGATGTTGTTTGGACATGTGAGATTTGGATATTGTGAGTAGACCTAGAAATGGAAATTATTTGATGATGATATAGTTGTTGATTAAAATTGCAAATGATCTTCTTGGTTGCTTAGATATTGTTGTGATTCATATATCTAGATGATTTTGGATTTTTTTTTTAATTATTTTGGATGTTTTGATATGGCCACAAGGCCAAAGGAGGTATTTTGTTTTGTAGGTTAAAATATCACAACAAACATCAGGGGATTGGAGACCAACCACATTGAAATTCTCGATGAATTCAACAAGGTCACCATGGCAACTAGTGTTTGTTTGTGTGTGCTAGGTATTTCCATGGGGGGATCACCTTTAAATGTGACCAAGGGGTTATGTATATTTATTTATTTGACCCTTTTGTTTAAAGTTGCATGTGTTTATTTTGTGATGCATTTGTCCCTTTCTTTATTTATTAAATTTTGTATTAATATTATGGGTAAGCATGTGGTTAATATTAACTAATTAAAAAATATCATGAGAAAGTAATTAATAGAGTTGTTGATCTTGATTTAAAGTGTTGTAAGAGATGTGTAAGTTAACTTTTGAGTGTGAAAAACTCCACCTTCGAATGTGTCCTTGGAGGCTGATTTTGGAGGCTTGTGCGACAAGTTAAAATTCTCTCATACCTCTTAAATTTATTTACCAACCATAACTATGGTTGGAGAGTTGAAATTTGACTTTTATAATACTTTTTGAGAAGACAATTTGTAGGTTTTAATTGCACTTTTCTTACATGATTTAATTTCAGTCCTTTGGGGTGTGCGTAGGATTTGAGTGTGCAAGTAAATCGTCATTTTATTCACCCACCTATTTATTATGCATTGGAGAATGAAGTTGAATTTTGGGGTTGGGGTTGAGGATGTGTGATGTGGCATCCTACATGGATCCACCTCATCCACTTCCCTTCCCTCTTCTATAAAATTTGAATTCCTTGCCTTGTTTTGGGTTACTTCACTTTGGAGACTTCATTCTTGGGTGAATTATTTTGCTGTTTTGGACCTCTTCCTTTGAATAAGTTTTTAGAAGATTGTTGCATGCTTGTGCCTGGCTGATTTGGATTGCTTGCATTGGGATAAAGATTGTTGTTTTGAAACTTGGAACAACTCCATCATGGAGAGGTAGGAGCTTGGCTCTTGCAATGCTTCTTTTTTGTTTATGAAAATGTTAATGTGTGAATGTTTTGGCATGTTTGTGGGCTGTTGGGTAGATGGCCTAGGAATGGTGTAGGAGAAGACTATGGGGTTTATTTTGTGGGAGGCACAAGTGTGTTTTAGGGAGGTATAAGGGAGGAGGGAGTTGGGATTTGGGTTCCACCTTACAAATAAATAGCTTGCATTTACTTTACTCGTTATGGGGTGCCATAAGAGGTTGGGGAGGCATAAGGAAATGTGAGGAATAAGGGGTACTTGGGGAGGCATAAGGAATGTCAGGGTTTTGATATACTATATTTTGGCAGTTTGTAATTCAGGTGGTGATACCCATTTCCCCTTTTGGGAGGCATAAGAAGCATCCCCCATAGTTTCTTGCTCCTTTGGCTTGTTGATAAAGCCTTAGTATTGTTTTTCATGATTTTAATGTAGTTGTAAACTACATTTTATTTTTGGACTATGTTTTATTGTGAAAATGTTTCTTGTGTGTTTGTGGAAGCCTATTGTTGCCATGAGTTGGATCACATATTTTATTGCGATTGTGGTTGGGGCTCAGGGGCCAATGAAGAAGGATGGATTCTCCTCTTCATTGGATGTCTTGGTTGGGTGTAGAGCATTGTCCTTTCCCCTACTCCTGTTGTGACCAAATTGGAGGAATGAGAAATATGCATGTTGCTGTTCTAGAGCTGAGAAAAAGATAGTTTGACAGTCCCTTGTGAAATGAAATCTTATTGTAGCCCTTTCCAACTTTAAAGTGGATGATCTATATATTAATTGTTAATGGAAAGATACTTTGTATTGACAATGAAAGTTGAAATTTGATAATGTAAAAGAGTTATACTTGTGTATTCTATTTTTTGGAAAGAATGTGAAAGAATGATACGTATTTTGTATGTTGTATTTTGAAATCAAATGGAAAGGAAGTTTTAAGAGTTTCATTTGAATTAATGGAAGGGTTTTCCTTGTTCATATGATATTATTTCCATTGGAAATCTGTGTTTAACATTCACTATGAAATCCCTGTTTGGAAAGTGGAAAAGTGAAACACATGAGGAGAAAATGTATTATTCTGCCTTGTTTATAATATATGATTTTGGAAAGAATAGAAAATGCATTCTTGTTTTAATGTTTGATTGAAAGAAAGAAAACTCTTTATGACCAGCATGGAATGAATTCAATGTTTTATTTCATGGCAAAAGAGATAGTTAATTTATGTTCTGTAAATGTATACACTTCTTTCAATTCACTGTATACTTTGTAAAATTCCTTTATCAAATGTTCAAATAACCCTGGAAATAATAAGAGGAAAATGAAAAAAATCAATTGGACTTAACGAGGACAAAATGATCCCAAACCAAACTAAAAACACTTAAGGAAATGTCTTGAAAATCTTCCAATCGAGCCAAGGCAAATCTGTAGGATTTTTGCTGTAAAAAGAAACTTGTAATTTCGAAATGCAGATCAAACCAATAATTTTACACTTGCTATATATCCTAAAATTATCCTAATGAAAACCTCCATGTCTTTTTGACATGTTGAAGGAGAAAGAATGACAAATTTGAACAAAAGTTTATAAGTTAAAATTTACCAGTTTGCACTATAAAAGCCTGCAGAACATTTTCATGAAATTGACTCCTTAATTTTTTTAAAAAACTAAAATTTAATGAATCCTGTGCAAAGAGGACATTGAGATATTTCCATAAAGTCCTTGTTTTCCCAAAACTGAGCTCTCTATCAAAATTTATGGCCTTCTGAAGTTTTTCTTCACTTGGTGTCGAAAAAAAAATTGGGAAAAATTTCCTTGGCGGGCCCGCAGGCCCGATTTTTTCCCTTAATACTTCTGAAAATTTTTGGCAAAATTTTTCCTAATTTTCCCTGCCACCGCCGCCGAGAAACAACCAATCATAATGGCTTCCATGTAGCACCACGAGGCATCGGCAGAGGGGCAGATCCCTTTTTAACTTAGCACTTCAAAAAAAATTTGGGAAAATTTTCTAAATTTTCCCCGCTTGCTGCCCCGCAACCAATCAGGAGATGCCACGTGGAATTGCAAGGCATAATCGGAGGAGCGGTTTCCTTTTATCCTTTTGCATGTTTCATAAAAAAATTGGGAAAAAATTCTAAAGTTTCCCTGCCAACCTGCAACCAATCAGGATACTGCCACGTGGCATCATGAGGCATCGATAGAGGCACGGGTGAATTTTACCCTTTTTTCCCTTCGGGGTGTAAAACATATTTTATCCCCACTACCCCACTTTCTCCATGTTGACTTAGGAGGTGCCACGTGTCCCTTGTGGACTTGCGGACTTGCGAGAGCATAGGTGTAAAGGTGGCTTTTCACCCCCGTGTGGGAAATTTCCAAAATGTCTCCCGTAGCCCCGCCGACCCGAATCCTTCCCCGAGAAAAATTTCTCCACATGACTCGCAGACCTGACCGTGAGGATTTATTTGACTCCACGGCTTGCCAACCCACCCTTGGGTAAAATTTTCTCCCCTGGGCCCGTAAGCCCGCTCTTTGGGAAAAATTTCACCCCAAGGCCCGCCGGTCCCATAACTTGAGAAATATGAGGAGTTAGGAGGAACTTCTTTATATCACTGGAAAGGTGAGGAAATTTCCTATCCATTGGGAATGATTTAGGAAAATTTTGAATGTGTTAATTTTGAGAAAAATTGAATTTTAATATTTAAAGCCTGTTAGAGAGTGGGTATGGTGAGGAATTACCCTCTGACCCTAATTGAAGCTTTCTAACCCTAAATTTTGGAGCCTTGTGACCTCTAATAATTGTTAATAAAATAAAAGTATATTCTAGTGGATTAGAAATTGATCTAGAACTGTTAGTGACAACTATTTTTTTGTAACCTGGTTGTAGACTCTTTAAACAAAAAAATTTATTCCATAATTTTTCCTAACTAATCCTAGGTTGTTCTTGGGTCTCAAGTGGGTTGTTTTAGCGGGCATCACACTTGGTATCAAAGTAGTGGTTCAAAATATTGGGCCATTGGGCACACTAGAAAACTTGAGACATGAACCTTAAACCTAGTACACTTTTAAATTTAGAAGACAACTTAGTTTAGAAATTACATATTTTAGTAAACATGGAAACTAAGTAAAACCTAGAATAAGGAACTAACTCTTGTCTTGCTCTGTGCAGGAGGCAAAAATAATATGAGGAGCCTTTTCACATAGACCTAGGCATACCACCTCCAGAGCATGCCATAGCAGCTATCCTACCATAGATCTTGCAGACTCTTTAGGATGTTAATTCTACTCTACGCGGAGGATCAGTAGGAGGGCATGCACAGCCAGACACGATAGAGTCACTTCCATTGAGGGTCATGTATCTCCTCGACTGAGCAAGGAGCATGGAGGAGAGAACTTCCATGTCAGAGAGTAGATTCACCATATAGGGGACAGGGTGACCAAGCTTCAGGACATAGAGAGAGGTCTCTGAGCCCTAGACTTAGGGATGAGCATGTGGAGAGGCCTAGAGGCCGTCAAACCATTGTTGTAGATCACATCAGGGAGATCCTGAAGCTTCGGCCATCACATTATTCTTGTGACACAGGTGGATTTTAGGAAGAGGCCTGGTTAGTGAGCTTGAGTGGGTGCTTCAAGCTTTGTCCTTGTTCTAGCAACACAAAAGCTTGTCTTGTGATCCATCTACTGAGGGATGGAACTGGTGTCTGGTGGTAGACAGAGGAGAAGAAGCTCCATGTTGATTCTAAGACAGTTACCTGGGAGCTCTTTGAGGAGTGATTCATGATTAGATATTTATCACAAAGGTTCATACAGCATAGGATAGATGAGTTCCATGACCTCTGACAGACATCTCTTACAGTGGTTGAGTATGAGAGAATATTTCTTGATCTACTCTAGTATGTTGATTACATGTAGGATGAGCAGGTGTGGATCCATAGGTTCATCCGGGGCCTGAATCTAGACATTAGAGGTGGAGTGTGGATCCATTGTTTAGAGACATTAGCTGAGGCCATCGAGAAGGCCTATATAGTAGAGGAGACTCATGGAAATACCCAGCAGGCTAGAGACCGAGTCCGGAGCCGCATACAACAGATGCAGGACTAAAAGATCGAGGGGGTCAGTACCTCTTCCTCATGGTGGATAGGGTTCAACACGGTCATCTTTTAGACCACATCAACAACAGCAGTCCCACCCACCTTATAGACCTCCATAGAGGTTTGATGCACCGAGAGGTCAGAGTATGGGGCCTCCCCCTAGGGGTCCCATCAGGACACAAGGGTGCCCAAAGAGCTCACTCAGCAGGAGCTCGCTAGCAGAGACCTCAGTAGACAACAGCTTGATCATCCAGGATCCACACCACAGACCTCCAGAGTACCGGCCGGACCTGCTACACAAGGGAGAGGATCAGGTGGTTGTTTTGGGTGTGGTGTTACTAGACATTTTTAGAGAGACTGCCCACATAACCCTAATAACAAGGGTAAGACATAGATCTCAGAGCCTACTATTGGTGATATGGGGCACAGTCATAGGATGTACGTAGTGGTCGAGAACCATTAGACAGTGCATCAGAGTATAGTTATTGAGACTACAGGTAACATTGGAGGCATTCCTACCTTCATTTTATTTGATTCTGATTCTTCTGATTCTTTTATTGCACCATCTTTAGTAGAGCGATGCAGGCTGGTGGCAGTTAGGTAGGGTCATAGTTGGGATGTTGAGATGGCTTCTAGAGCCAAGATCTCTGTAGACTCCTTAGTTAAGGAGTGTGTGGTGGATTTAGGACCTTTCACCACTACCTCGGATCTTCGTATCCTTCCGTTGGCAACTTATATGGAGTCATCTTTGGCATGGACTGCTTATCTAATTAGAGGGCTAGGATGGATTGTTACCACAAGATTATATCTTGTAAAGATGATTTGGTAGTTGAGTTGGTGATATCAGGGGTCAGGAGACCCGTTTCTATTCATACCATCTCTACTATGTAGCTTAAATGGTGTGTGCGACGGGGTTGTCTAGATGTATGTTGTTACAGTCAGTGACAGATCAAAGGATGGGTCTAGTGGACCATCACTAGATGATCATCCCATTTTGAGAGAGTTTGCAGATGCCTTTCCAAGGGAGCTACCGGGGTTACCACCCCCACATGAGATTGATTTTCATATAGATGGTTCTGGGAGCAGAGCCTATCTCACAAGCACCTTATCGGATGACTACCCCAGAGCTCTGAGAGCTCAAGTTGCAACTGGAGGGCCTCTTGGAGAAAGGCCTTATTCATCCTAGTTTATCCCCTTTGGGGTGCACCAGTGATTTTTGTGAAGAAGAAGGATGGATCCTTACGGTTGTGTATTGATTACCACCAGCTGAACAAAGTAACGATCAAGAATCATTATCCCCTTCCACGTGCATTAATGATTTATTTGATTAGATGAAAGGAACCACAATTTTCTCTAAGATAGACCTTAAGTTAGGCTACCATCAACTGAGGATTTTAGAGGTAGACATTCATAATACCGCCTTCTGTAGAGATATGACCACTATGAGTTCACAGTGGTACCTTTTGGTTTAACTAATGCCCCCACAGTATTTATGAGTTTGATGAATGGGGTATTCAGGAATTTCTTAGATCACCTCGTGCTCATCTTCCTTGATGAAATTTTAATTTAATTACGTACATGTGAGGAGCACGAGGGGAACCTTCTCTAGGTTCTTCAGTGTCTTCAAGAGTAGCAGCTTTACGGGAACTTGGAGAAGTGTGCATTCTTTTAGACGAAGGTGCAGTATTTGGGGCATATCATTTCTGGGGAAGGTATCACCATCGATCCTTCCAAGATTAGAGCTATCATGGACTGGCCAACACCCACTACTGTGAGTGAAGTGCGTAGCTTCATGGGATTGGCAGGTTACTATAGGAGATTTGTTTAGGACTTCTCGTGCATTGCACACCCCATCACTTCCCTTCAAAAGAAAGGGAAGAAGTTTTTTTGGTTAGACAGGTGTGAGCAGGCCTTCAGAAATTAAAGGAATGTCTCACTACTATTCTTGTAGTTTTGAGATCCACAGGGTGAGTTTTTCATTTGCACGGATGCTTCCTTAGTAGGACTTGGAGGTGTGTTGATGTAGGAGGGAAGAGTAGTGGCTTTTGAGTCTCGTAAACTCAAATACTATGAGATTAATTATCCGACTCATGATCTTGAGCTTGCAGTAGTTTTGCACACTTTGGTTTAATGGAGGCACTTTCTTCTTGGTTGGAGATTCACACTCAAGACTGATCATTTAAGTCTTCGCCACCTCTTCACATAACCCAATCTCAATGCTCGTCAGTGGCATTGGATGAAGTTGCTTTTTGAGTATTACATGAAGATTGAGCATGTGAAGGGGAATGAGAATGTGGTTGTAGATGCTCTCAGTAGATGGAGACATGTGGCTATGGCCACCTCAGTGGGCACAAATTTACAGAGTAGGATTCTTCAGTAGCTTCCTCTTGACAGCTTCTACATTGTAGTTTGAGTACAGATTGAGTCTCAGAGACCCCTTGAGGGGAAGTTTAAAGGTTTATCACTAGAGGAAAATGGCCTTCTCAAGAACAGAGGTTATATTTATGTTCCTAGAGATAGAAGATTGAGGCATGACATATTGACAGAGGCACATCGTGCACCATATTCAACCCATCCTGGGGTGAAGAAGATGCACACTACTTTGAGACATTTGTATCACTAGAGAGGACTTTACAGATATGTGGCTCAGTTGGTGTCACGTTGTTTAGAGTGCCAAAAAGTGAATGATGAGCATCAGCATCTAGCTGGCCTTATCTTTCCTCATGCTATAATGGAATGGAAGTGGGACACCATTTCCATGAACTTCATTGTTGGGCTACCAATGTCGAGATATCAGCACAACGCCATCATGGTCACAGTTGATAAATTAACAAAAGTGGCTCACTTTTCTCCAGTAAAGACCACTTATACGGCTAATGCAGTAGCACGGGTATATCTTGATGAGATTTTCAAGTTGTACAGGATTCCATAGAAGATAATTAATGACCACGATCCTTTGTACACTTCCCATTTCTGGACTACCATGCAGCACACCCTCGGGACAAGAATCAACTTTAGCACAACATATCACCCCAAGACAGATGGACAGACTGATCGGGTGAATCATATTTTAGAGGATATGCTCAGGATGTACATGATGGATCAGCATTCTAGATGAGAGGAGTACCTATACTTGGTGAAGGTTGCCTACAATAATAATTTTCAGAGTTCTATAGGCATGGCTCCTTTTTAGGTTTTTTATGTCAGAGAGTGTAGGACACCTCTTAGTTGGGACATGTTAGAGGACATGGAGCAGCAGGTGGATTGGATCAGATAGATATTGTAGGAGACACGGGAAAGGCAGAAGAAATACGTAAATCAACATAGGACCGACCATAATTTTCATGTGGGCATGAAGGCGTTCCTTTGTGTTAGGCCACATAAGAGCCCTATCCATTATGGAAAAGGTTCTAAGTTAGCTCCTAGATTCGTGGGTACTTTTTAGATCTTGGAGTGTATCGGCCTCTTGGTCTACCGTCTAGCTTTGCCACTTAGCTTGTCTCACGTACATGATGTGTTTCATGTTTCAATTCTTAGGAGATATGTTGCAGATGCTTCTCGTGTGTTATATTAGACCTCATTACAGGTGCAGGATCATGGGTAGGTGATAGTGGATCCTGTTCACATCATAGATTGTAGGACCCTGGGCCTTCAAGGTAGAGAGGTTGATCTAATCTGGGTGTAGTGGGAGAGATATGATGAGACTGCAGCTATATGGGAGGATGCTACTTTGCTACTAGTTCAGTTTCTAAATTTGTTCCAGTGACTTCCAGGAGGAATTCGAGTCTAAGGGGAGGTGGATTTAGTACCCACTTCCCTTTAACACCTTTTGATACTGATCATGATACTGATGATTATATTATGGACATGATTATAGACTTTATTATAGTATGATGTTAGATGTTAGATCAAGGATTATTGTTGACTTGATTCAGTTATGATGCATGATGATTATTAGAGACATTTTGAATATTCATGTTGATATAGTGTTTAACATGGTTATATCATGGATGTTGTTCAGACATGTGAGATCTGGATATTGTGAGTAGACCTAGAAATGGAAATTATTTGATGATGATATATTTGTTGATTAAAATTGTAAATGATCTTGTTGGTTGCTTAGATGTTGTTATGATTCATATATCTAGATATGATTTTGGAATTTTATTTATATTATTTTGGATTTTATGATATAGCCACGAGGCCAAAGGAGGTATTGTGTTTTGCAGGTTAAAATATCACAACAAACATCGAGGGATTGGAGACCAACCACATTGGAATTCTAGATGAATTCAACAAGGTCACCATGGCAACTAGTGTTTGTTTGTGCGTTTTAGGGATTCCCATGGGAGGGATCGCCTTTAAATGTAACCAAGGGGTTATGTGTATTTATTTATTTGACCCTTTTGTTTAAAGTTGCATGTGTTTATTTTGTGATGCATTTGTCCCTTTCTTTATTTATTAAATTTTGTATTAATATTGTGGGTAAGCATGTGGTTAATATTAACTAATTAAAATATATCATGAGAAATTAATTAACAGAGTTGTTGGCCTTGATTTAAAGTGTTGTAAGAGATGTGTAAGTGATGTGTAAGTTAAATTTTGAGTGTGAAACACTCCACCTTCTCAGAAATTCGATTTTTTCCTTGGAGGCTGATTTTGGAGGCTTGTGGGACAAGTTAAACTTGTCCCATACCTCTTAAATTTATTTTCCAACCATATCTATGGTTGGAGAGTTGAAATTTGACTTTTATAATGATTTTTGAGAAGGCAATTTGTAGGTTTTAATTACACTTTTCTTACATGATTTAATTTCATTCCTTTGGGGTGTGGGCAGGATTTGAGTGTGTAGGTAAACCGTCATATTATTCACCCACCTATTTATTATGCATTGGAGAATGAAGTTGAATTTTGGGATTGGGGTTGAGGATGTTTGATGTGGCATCCCACATGGATCCACCTCATCCACTTCCCTTCCCTCTTCTATAAAATTTTAATTCCTTGCCTTGTTTTGGGTTGCTTCACTTTGGAGACTTCATTCTTGGGTGAATTATTTTGCTATTTTGGAGATCTTCCTTTGAAGAAGTTTTTAGAAGATTTTTGCATGCTTGTACTTGACTGATTTGGATTACTTGCATTGGGATAAAGCTTGTTGTTTTGGAACTTGGAAAAAATCCATCATGGAGAGGTAGGATCTTGACTCTTGCAATAATTTTTTTCTTTTCTGAAAATGTTAATGTGTGAATGTTTTGGCATATTTGTGGGTTGTTGAGTAGATGGCCTAGGAATGGTGTAGGAGAATACTATGGGGTTTATTTTTTGGGAGGCACAAGTTTGTTTTAGGGAGGTATAATGGAGGAGGGAGTTTTTATTTGGGGTCCACCTTACAAAGAAATAGGTTACATTTATTTACTTGTTATGGGGTGCCATAAGAAGTTGGGGAGGCATAAGGAAATGTGAGGGATAAGGGGTACTTGTGGAGGCATAAAGAATGTCATGGTTTTGATATACTATATTTTGGTGGTTTGTAATTCAGGTGGTGATACCCATTTCCTTTTTTGGGAGGCATAAGAAGCATCCCCCATAGTTTCTTTCTTGTTTGGCTTGCTTGATAAAGCCTTAGTATTGTTTTTCATGTTTTAATGTAGTTGTAAACTACATTATATTTTGGGACTGTGTTTCATTGTTAAAATGCTGGTTGTGTGTTTGTGGAAGCCTATTGTTGCCGTGAGTTCGATCACATATTTTATTGCACTATGGTTGGGGCTGAGGAGCCAATGAAGAAGGTTGGATTCTCCTCTTCATTGGATGTCTTGGTTGGGTGGAGATATTTTCCTTTCCCGTACTCCTTTTGGGACCAAATTGGAGGAATGTGAAATAAGCATGTTACTGTTTTGGAATGTCATGGTCTTGATATACTATATTTTGGTAGTTTGTAATTCAGGTGGTGATACCCATTTCCCCTTTTGGGAGTCATAAGAAGCATCCCCCATATTTTCTTGCTCCTTTGGCTTACTTGATAAAAGCTTAGTATTGTTTTTCACATTTTAATGTAGTTGTAAACTACATTCTATTTTTGGACTGTGTTATATTGTGAAAATGTTTCTTGTGTGTTTGTGGAAGCCTATTGTTGCCATGATTTGGATCACATATTTTATTGCACTATGGTTAGGGCTCGAGGGCCAATGAAGAAGGATGGATTCTTTTTTCCATTGGATGTCTTGGTTGGGTGCAGAGCATTGCCTTTCCCCTACTCCTATTGTGACCAAATTGGAGGAATGAGAAATACACATGTTGCTGTTCTAGAGCTGAGAAAAAGACAGTTTGATAGTCCCTTGTGAAATGAAATCTTATTGTAGCCCTTTCCCACTTTAAAGTGGATGATCTATATATTAATTTTAATGGAAAGATACTTTGTATTGACAATGAAAGTTGAAATTCAAAATGTAAAAGAGTTATACTCTGTATTTTATTTTTTTGGAAAGAATGTGAAAGAATGATACACATTTTGTATGTTGTATTTTGAAATCAAATGGAAAGGAAGTTGTAAGAGTTTCATTTGAATTAATGGAAGTGTTTTCCTTGTTCATATGATATTATTTCCATTGGAAATATGTGTTTAACATGCACTATGAAATCCCTGTTTGGAAAGTGGAAAAGTGAAACACGTGAGGAGAAAATGTATTATCATGCCTTGCTTATAATATATGATTTTGGAAAGAATAGAAACTGCATTCTTGTTTTAATGTTTGATTGAAAGAAAGAAAACTATTTATGACCAGCATGGAATGAATTCAATGTTTTATTTTCATGGCAAAAGAGATAGTTAATTTCTGTTTTGTAAATGTATACACTTCTTTCAATTCACTGTATACTTTGTAAAATTCCTTTATCAAATGTTCAAATAACCCTGCAAATAGATAAGAGGCAAATGAAATAATAAATTGGACTTAATGAGGACAAAATGATCCCAGAACCAAACTAAAAACACTTAAGGAAATGTCTTGAAAATATTCCAATTGAGCCAAGGCAAATCTGCAGGCTTTTTGCTGTAAAAAGAAACTTGTAATTTTGAAATGTAGATCAAACCAATAATTTTACACTTGCTATATATCCTAACAACTTTCCTAATGGAAACCTCCATGTCTGTTTGACATGTTGAAGGAGAAAGAATGACAAATTTGAGCAAAATTTTATAAGTTTAAATTTACTAGTTCACACTGTAAAAGCCTGCAGAATCATTTTCATAAAATTGACTCCTTAAATTTTATCAAAACTATAATTTAATGAATCATGTGCAAAGAGGATGTCGAGATATTTCCAAAAATTCCTCATTTTCCCAAAACTGAGCTCTCTATCAAAAGTTATGGCCTTCTGAAGTTTTTCTTCACTTCGCGTCAAAAAATTTCCTTTGTGGGCCTTGGCAGACCTGGGCCCGAATTTTTCCCTTAGCACTTCGGAAAAATAGTTTGGGAAATTTTTCCATAATTTTCCCCACTATCCCGTCGACCTGAAACCAATCAGAGGCTGGCACGTGGTACCACGAGGCATCGGCAGAGGGGCAGATTCCTCTTTAACTTAGCGCTTCAAAAACAAAATTGGGAAAATTTTCTAAATTTTCCCCACCGCCCCACAACCAATCAGTAGATGCCATGTGGCATCGCTGAGGCATCGATGGAGGAGCATGGGTTCCTCTTTTTCCTTTTGCGTTTTCAGAAAAATTTTGGGAAAAATTTCTAAAGTTCCCCACTAGCCCGCCGGCCTGCAACCAATTAGAAGCTGCCACGTGGCATCGCGAGGCGTCAACGGAGGTGCAGGTGAATTTTACTATTTTACCCTTCGGGGTGTCAAAATATTTTATCCCTACTGCCCTATTTTTCTCGTGCTAGCTTAGGAGGTGCCACATGTCCCTTACCGACTTTTGGACTCGCAGGAGCGCGGGTGTAAAGGTGGCTTTTCACCTCCGTGCGGGAAATTTCCAAAATGACTCTCGCAGCCCCGCCGACCCGACTCCTTCCCTGAGAAAAATTTCTCCCCGTGGCCTGCAGACCCACCATGGAGAAATTTTTCACTCCGTAGCTTGCTGACCCTCCCTTGGGGCAAATGTTTCTCCCTTGGGCCCGTAAGCGCTCTCTTTGGGAAAATTTTCACCCCAAGGCCCCTCCGGCCCATAACTTGAGGAATATGAGAAGTTATGAGGACTTCTTTATATCAATAGAAAGGTGAGGAAATTTTTTATCCATTGGGAATGATTTAGGAAAATTTTGAATGCATTAATTTTGAGAAAACTCAAGTTGAATCTTTAAAGCCTGTTAGAGAGTGGGTATGGTGAGGAATTACCCTCTGACCCTAATTGAACTTTCTAACCCTAAATTTGGGGACCTTCTGACCTATAATAATTGTTAATAAAAGAAAATTATATTCTAGTGGATTAAAATTGATCTGGAACTATTAGTGACAACTGTTGTTTTGTAACTTGGTTGTAAACTCTTTTAAACAAAAAAAAATATTCCATAATTTTTTTCCTAACTAATCTTAGGTTGTTCTTGGGTCTCAAGTGGGTTGTTTTAGCGGGAATCACACTTGGTATCAGAGTAGTGGTTCAATATCTTGGGCCATTGGGCAGACTAGAAAACTTGAGACATCAACCTTAAACCTAGCACACTTTTAAATTTAGAATACAACTTAATTTAGAAATTACATATTTTAGTAAACATGGAAACTAAGTAAAACCTAGAATAATGAACTAACTCTTGTCTTGCTCTGTGCAGGAGGCACAAATAAGATGAGGAGCCTTTTCACATAGACCTAGGCATACCATGTCCAGAGCATGCTGTAGAAGTTATCCTACCATAGATCTTGCAAACTCTTTAGGATAAGTAAATTATATATTTAATATACATAGTTATCTACCTCTTCTGTGGTTAGCCGGAAAATCTCCCACACCTCTATTGGTTCTATTGCAAGGCCCATGGTGCTTGGGGTTGGATTCATTCTTTCTTCCAACATTTTTTGCCATGAGTGCTTCACATGGCATTATGTTTTACTGGGAGACAATCCCCTAATGCCACATAAGTTTACCCAGATTTGACATGCTTTCAAAGGGGAAATTTTAATCTAGTTATAGAAAGAAAGAAATGCTTATTTGTTTACTAATGTTGACGCGGATCATCACTTCTCTATTTATGACAAGTCTATGGTTGTTACCAATGTCTTGCTGTAGATTCAAGTTCAAGCCAATAAGGTGGCACTAGAGGTGGAACATCTACAAGCACTTCTGCACAACAGGGACAATACCCCTTTCAATATAGCACACGTGCCGCCGGTCCCCACCAAGTAACACTTACACTGGTATGCCATTCTCCAACACCTTGAACCAATGATAAATCATATTTTCTTTGGTAACACTTATACTGGTATGCTTATCACTTCTTCTGACAAGCATATTGAAACTTAAACTTGTATTTTCTATTGTGAGCAGGACACAATGCTATAAGAATGGTTTCATTTACTTTGTCTGGAGCAAGCACGTTCTTGTCTCTATAATGATCATGAGGTATAATGCTCATAAGGGCGTCACATATGAGGTGCGGAAAATTTTTCTGACTATTTCTTTTTGGCTGTAAAATGGTTTCCAAATACAAACGCATTGCTAAATTTTTTTCATCAAAATCGTTCCTTAATTACTGAGCCTAAGTCTCATGCTTGTTAGTAGTGTAGTGGACTAAAATCCATCCTATAACCTCCTCTCTACCAGGCCCAACCCAAACCACTGCGTTGCAGGCATTTTTATTGAACATTTTGTCGGTAGTTGACTATCTTGTCAACTACAAACATACATGATACTGATAGATAGGTAAACCTGTACGCAAGTTTACCATGATCAGCCATTATTGAACAATGTGTTTTGTGCTGAAAAAGCAAATTGTGTTGTGTTGGAATGTTAGTCGAGGCCAATGATCAGCCATTATTGAACCACACCCTGTTTTCTACTGGGAACAATATGTTTTGTGCTGCAAACGTAAACTGTGTTGGAATGTTAGTCGAGGCTAATAATAACATCAAAACAAATAATAACATCACATGGTTGGCTTGGCGTGTTCCAGGATTTCAATTTTTTGAACATTATGAATCAATACAAACTCCAATCTCAATTCTCAAAGTATTGGAAAAAAAATTTCATGTTTTATGAATTATTAAAAGTTGTATGAGTATTAAATTTCAATAAGTATACAAATTCTTCTTTATATATATATACCCAAAAGTGTACCATACCCGAGGTTTTCAAAAATTTAATGTTTCAGCGTACCAAACCCATCCCCATACCTGTACCAAAAGAATATAGACACACGCCACCATGTTCAAAACGTATCTAGAAATTTATTGTAGAACTATGCAAGAAATGAGTAGGGTAGATCTGCATGTGACATGCATGCATATAGGTGCATTTTGTATAGGGTATAGTCGCTTCGAGAGTTGGGTGCTGAGACAACTTAATTTTCTCATCATATGTGCATAAGAAAAACTATAAAAGAATTTGTAAACATGTTATTTCAATAAGTTTTTTAACTATTATTTTTAAATCACTGTTATAGACAATATATAATAATTTTCTAGGTGAAATATTATTGGGTGCAAAAAAATTAATTTAGAGGAAACATGCACATGCGGTCGTGCGCAAAAACACACACACACACACACATGTCAAATAATCTAGGAAAATATTAGTTTGGAAGAAATGTAGATACATGCCACCATGTTCAAAATGTATCTAGAACTTTATCATAAAAATGTGCAAGAAACGGGCAGGGTAGATCCGCATGTGACATGCATGCATATAGGTATAGTCACTTCGAGAGTTGGGTGCTAAGAAAACTTAATTTTCTCATCATATGTGCATAAGAAAAACTATAAAAGAATATGTAAACATGTTATTTCAATAAGTTTTTAATTATTATTTCTAAATCACTGTTATTGATAATTTATAATAATTTTCTAGGTGAATTATTGGGTGCAAAAAAATTAACTTAGAGGAAACATGCACAAGCATGTGCGGGCATACACACACATGTCAAATAATCTAGGTAAATAATAGTTTGGAAGAAATGTAATTTTCTATGTATAATATGATGTGTGGTCTTAATTACACCAATAGGATTACAATGGAACAAGCAACCATGAACTATGTATACCAGTGCATCATTAATGGATTACAATGGAACAAGCAGCCCTAAACTATGTATATATGTGGAAAGACCTTTTCTTGCTAGGAATTCCTCTCACCAGAAACATGATATTGGTGTTGTTTAAGCGTGGAGTTGAAATTGCTTGCGTTAAGAAGTTTTTGTTCCCTGTTCTGGCATGTAATTGTTTCTTGAGTTTTGGTGTATTGTGAGTGCTATTCATAAGACCATTGTTTGGTGCTAGAAGGAGATCAACGTGCAAATCAGTGCGACCAAGGACAACAGACTATTTTATTGTTGTATATTAAGACCAGGAAGCGAAGCGAGTGTGTTGGAAAAACTTCTGGTACAAACCTGCATAAAGTCTGAATTCCCTTCTGTAGTATGACGTGATATAAGCCATGTCCCCTCTTGAAAGGGCTAAATTATGTTGCCTGGACAATGAAGATGTGCACGATTCTCTAGTTCAAGGAACTATGGGGAATCATCACTGGCAAAACAGTGTGTCCCATTGGCACAGAAAAGGAAACAAAGTACGACAAGGCCAATGTAAAAGCCTTGTTGTCAATCACACTCAACATCTCTGATGAGGTTCAACACATGTACGGGATACGAGGACATAAAAGGTGGCATGGGATGTTTTATCCACAATCTACAAGGTGAAGAACCAGAAAAATATCCTCCATCTCGAGTCAAAACATCATACACTCAGTATGAAAGATGACAATAAAATAGTGGAGTTCTTGCATCATGTGGTAGAATTACAAGTGGACCTTATAGCACTTGGAAAGAAGGTAGAGGACTAGATGCTAATCCCCATCACATTTAGAGCTCTTCCTTCCCAGTTCAAGGCTTTTAGCACAAAATTGAACATCACAAAACAAGTGGTGACCTTTGAAGAAATGGAGAATTTTCTCCAATAGGAAGAAACCATCTAGACAATACACGAGGAGTTTGAAGACAAGGCATTGATCTCGAGACAACAACATAGTCATAAGTCTCGAAAGGGACAACAACAAAAGTAGTCCCGAAAGCAGCCCCAGAAGCAACCACAAAAATAGAAGTCTCATAAAGCGAGTCGATGGTGTTACATCTACACCAAAAATACTCATGACACTACTAACTATTGGTATAATTGCCCAACTAAAGGTAATTCCAATGAAGAAAGCACATCTAGTTGCAATGATTTTTTACAATCTAGATGACATCCTCACCACACGAAGCACAAAGGACATGTCATGGACCACCAAGATGATGAATCAAATGAGGAAGTACCTGACTCGGCCAATTGTGGCACTCACCAAAATGTTATTATAGTCTCCCAAACTTTTCAACCCTCACAAAATGTTTGATTGATTGACTCTAATGCCAGCAAGCATATGACAGGCGATAGGAAGGTTTTTGATTCATTGAGTTATCACCTCACTGGAGATTGGGCTTAAATTGCAGACAACAAGGAGTATGTTGCAAAAGGAATAGGAAATTTCACCATTCCTCTAGGGAGGAGAAGTCGTACCCTCACAAAGGTGCTCTATGTTCTACGCTTGACCATGAATTCATTGTCTCTATCTCAGCTCTTGAATCACAAGCTCAAGGTGGAGTTCATGGTCCAGAAATGCACTAAATCATGTTTTGTTTCATGAGAAGGTATGATAATTACTAGAGATTTTTTGAAGGACCATCTATTTGCACTAGATGCAACTTCATCCTATGTAGTTAATCTATCTACTTCTACGATGGAGTCTACTATACTTTGGCATTATCGATATGGGCACCTTTCTATCAGCTCTCTCTACAAACTCAGTTCTAAGGAGATGGTACGAGGACTTCCTCCACTCTCCCACTCCTTTCCTATCTGTTCTGGATGTTTGGTGGGAAAACAACACTGGGAACCATTCGATTTGAGTACCTTCCATGCCAATGATTGTCTTGAGGTTGTACATATCAATCTATGCAAACCCTTATCTTCCACCTTTCAGGGATTTTAGTACTTCCAGTTGTTGACAGATGACTATTCTCGCAAGACACGGGTGTTCTTTCTTCTGAATAAGAGTTAGCTTTTTCTAATTTTTAGGCCTCATATTAGCAAGTTGTTCAACACATCGAGCAGCCCCTTCTTGTCCTATGCTTAGATTGAGGGCAAAAATTCACATCAAAGAAATTATTGGCATTCCTGAAGGAACATGGCATCACACAACACTTGAATGCTCTTCATATGCCCCAACAGACTGACATTGAAGAACATTGCAATCGAACTATCATGTAGATCCCTCGTTTCATGTTTTTCACTACCAAGTTAAAGAACATATTTTGGGTAGAAACAGTCTAGACAACTGCATATCTTCTAAATCGGGAACCTACAAATATATTGCAAGACAAGACACTAGAAGAGGTTTGGATTAATCACAAGGAATCCTACATGAAATCTCTCCCAGATGTTTCATCAAGAGTCAGAATGAGAAGACATGCGAGAAATTAGGTAAATCCTTCACTCATAAGTTTAGTTGTTAACAACATTGAACCTGATACTATTCGAGAGGCACTTAGTAGACTACATTGAAAGAAAGGCATGGATGCTGAATATGACTCCTTAATTTAGAATCAGACATGGGAACTTGTTTATCTTCATGCATGAAAGAAATCTATTGGCTGTAAATGGATTTTGAAAAAAAAAATGCAAGGTCGATGGATCTATCGACAAGTAGAAAGCATGAATACTTGCAAAGGGATATGCTCAGCAAAAAGGAATTGAATATGAGAATATATTTGTACCCACTACAAAAATCAAAACCATAAGATTTTTTTGTGCACTTGTAGCAAAAAGGGATGGAAACTTCAATAGATGGATGTAAAAAGTGCTTTCTTGAATGGTGATCTCAAAGAAGAAGATTATATAACCCATCTAAAAAGGATTTGTTGAGGAGAAACATCCTAACAAGGTATGTCATCTAATTAAGTATCTTTGTGGACTTAAACAAGCACCCAAGGCATAGCACATTAAAATAGACAATCACTTAGTACAACATGGATTCATGCATAATCCCTTAGATTCAAATTTTTATATTAAGAAGATAGGCACATAGATTGTCATTTTTGTTCTATATATGGATGATCTTGTGATCATAGGGAGCTAAGAAAATCTTTTCAAATATGTTAAGAATGCTATGAAGAAATCCTTTAACATGACATATTTGTGGCTACTTCAGGTTGGGTCCCTAAACTATTGGCTAAGTACAAAAGGGCGCATTGGAGAGTAAGGCCTGGATGAAGAAAAGTGCACAAGGATAAAGCATGCAGGGAAGGGTTTAAGGAAGGCTTTAAGGAAACCCATGGTGCGTATGCGGACAAAACCAATGGTTCAGGACTTAGCCTTATTGGGAATTTTTGGCAGAACACATGAAAAGCATGACCCAACTGCACATGGGGAGTGGATAAGGTGCCATCCTGGTGACAGGTTGGCCCAAAAAGGAGCATGCCCATGGTAGAAGCTTCTAGAAGCTCATCAAGGTAAAAAGTTAAAAGCTCAGGCCTAGAGGAGCATGCTCACATGGAGGACCACATTCAGACAATTGGCAATAGACCTAAGGTTGCTGGAGGATGAGTTGGTAGTCTAGAAAGCCTATATATACAAGCTCCTATTAAAGGAAATGGAGAGAGATAGATAGAGGGTGGAGCTCTGCAGAAATACTGCAAGAAATTTGTTAGTTTGGGTAATTGTGTTTAGGGATGGATGTATCAGGGGTATGGGGTTTATAAATATCTTTTGAGAGCCTAGCCATATGAGACTAGATATAATGCATGAATGTGGTCTTCTTCTCTGTAATACTTTGTAATGGCTCCATGAATGTAATGAGGTTACCGGCTTACATGAATATGAACATTGATGATTCTAATGCATACATGTTTCTCATAGTTCCTTTTCAATTGTGTTTATGATTAAGTATGGATGTATGTACAACTTATTTCTGTTTTAGTACAAGTTATAAACTCTATTAGCACTTTCTATCTAGAATGAATGCAAGGACATAGAAGCCGTTCTGAGATCTATAGTGCTTGTATGTTTTAGCCCCTTTCAAATCTCTTAACATGAATCATAGATGATGTTTCCCACTAAAATCACATAAAAAAGAGACTTGGCACCCGCACGTGCCTCGGGTGAGCGCCCAGTGTCCGCTAGGTGATAGGATGGCACACATGGGGTTACTTTTTTTTTGATAAGGGTAATAACAACTACACTTCACTAGTGTCTTGGCTTGGAGATATGGCAAAAGAAGCATCACATTTTTATCTCACAAAAAAAATATGCCAAGAAACTCCTTGAAAATTATTGAATGTCCGATTGTAAACTTGTGTCCACTCTAATGGAGAAAGGTTTGTAACTTTTTAGATTCTAGGATTCACCTCAAGTTTGTTTGGAGTCTCATTTACGTGACTTATACCAGACCAAACCTATGATTTTCTTCCAACTATCTTTCTAGATTCATGCAGGAGCCAAAAAATGTCATTGGGTAGCAAAAAAACATGTTCTTAGATGTGTTTGAGGTATATTTGATTATGGTTTGGAATATTAGAAGAAATATATGTTCTTCTTACATGGATATACCAACTCGGACTATACCAGATCTGTTGATGACAGGAAATCAAATACATGACATGTTTTTCATCTCGGATCTGGACCTATCTCATGGATCAACAAGAAGAAATTTTTTGTTTCTCTCTCATCCACTAAGGTAGAATATTGTGTTGCATGAGGAGCTATGTGCAAAGTAATTTGGTTACATCACATTTTGGTTGATATGGAAATTCCTAAAGAAAAGCCACTTATGATTCATTGTGACAATCAATGTGTGTTGAAGCTTGAAAAGAATCTAGTGTTTAATGAAAGAATGAAGAATATTAAGTTTGATTGTCATTACATTCGAGAACAAGTCTTGAACCACCACATCTAACTCCAACAATGGCCCAAAAATTCTCAGGTAGGTAATATACTCACCATGTCTCTTGGCAAGGTGAAATTTGAGTTGTTTCGAGGGTAATGATGAATGAGAAGGAAAAAGTGTTTGATGATTTTATTCAATGCAGGAGAAAAAAAATATACAAGGAGAATAGACAGTTAATCAGTTAGATTGCATGTCGGTTTAATCACTGAATTTCATTTTTTATGTCCTACATGTAACCAATAGGTTGGTGGAACAACCGACAGACAAAAGACAATGTAATACAAAAAAAGTTTACACTAACATATAACACACGGAGAGGTTATTTTTCTATGTCCATTCTTACATTATTCCCCTGAGGAAATGTCTTGTTCAAACAAACAAAAAATAAAGAAGTCCAAATGCATGAATATGATTTCCACTTAATTAAGTATATTGCCAATAAATTTGGAAACCATGATAGATTCATATTTTTTCTAAATATTATGATGTGTCATCATAATTAGTCAACATCAATAGTGTTTTTGAAGATAAATATTGGATACAATTTTCAAATAAATATTTAGAACATGTGCTACTGAACTGTATAAATTCCTAATAGGAGGTTAACATTTAAGAACTCAGATGTTTTGGTTCAAACCTTCTAGGTTGAACAAGATCATTTTAAATCAAATATATGAATGAGATAAAAAAACAGTAATTTAGCTTTGGTTTCCTATCTTTATTCTTCACACTTAATTCCAAAAACACCAAATGGCCTAACCCACACTAAAAAAATCGAGGAAAAATGTTGGTTGATCCTATTCATAACCATTAATAGAGAATAGAAGATATTATTACTATTACTAAAACAAATATTTTATCTCTTTATATGAATAATAGATTCACACTACTACATATAGTTCAAATAATGTCATGAATTGTGTCAATTCTGTGTCATTTTGTTTGTGCATTCGATAATTGGTTTCTAACGTAAAAATGACTCCAATATGTGGTATAGATGTGGTGCAATGTTTGCGCCATATACACAAAAAAAATTGCTTCACATTTCCCATTTCCAATAAATAGTAAATTATGTCATATATTTTTTTCCCTTATTGTAAAATTCTTCCTATAACAAATCAAAATATCTTTACACACATCAGGGAAAACTTCAAGACCCCTTATCAAAATCCAACATGGATTTTTTTGGCAAATTTGTAATAATGGATTTCATGTAAATGGTGAACAAGACCAAAATGTATATAGTGACGCGGGCCAATAAGTTTTCGGGAGAAAGCGTGTCGTGAAGCAATTAGCCACACCAACTACAAACATGTGTTTGTAAAAAACTCTACAGACGGGTCAGTTATACGGAAAACAATACAGTTGGAGCATTTGTATGTTGGGCATCTGCATATGCAGACACTTAGATCGTACATGTTGGCACGCATCTGTATATGTAGACGCCTGGTTGTGCATGTAGTTGGGTTTCTACATATATAGACCATGCAGTTGGGCATCTATATATGTATACGTCTAGTTGTACATGTGGTTGGGCGTCTACATATATACATACATGCAGCCGGTAGTCTGTATATGTAGATGTCTGGTTGTACATGCGGTTGGGTGTCTACATATATACATATAGAGAGTTGGGTGTGAGGACAAAACTTAATTTTCTCATCATATATACATAACAAAACTATACTAGAAATTTTAAACATGTTATTTCAATAAGTTTTTTAATTAATATTTCTAAGTATTATTGACAATATATAACAATTTTTAAGGTGAATGATTGGGAGTCCTCTAAAGTAAAATTTTCACTCCCAATCATTCACCTCACAAATTATTGTATATTCTCAATAACAATGATTTAGAAATAATAATTAAAAACTTATTAAAATAAAAATTTTAATATATAACACGCGGGTCAAATAATCTAGGTAAATCTCAGTTTGGAAGAAATGTAATTTACCATGTATAATATGATGTGTGGTCTTAATTACACCAATAGGATTACAATGGAACAAACAATCTGCAATTATGTGTAAGAGTGCATCATTAATGGTTTATCATTTTTTCATACATTTTTATTTCACACAACCATGAAATGAATATAAACCATCCATGTCTAAGTTTCCCAACTACAATTCGATTTGCAATGTGGGAGATTTGTCTCTAAAGTCGTCAGTAAAATAGTGTAAAATGATGAAATGAATGAATTATCATTAGGGAGAATGTTATATGTTTATTGACGGTGTTTAGACAAAACTTGAAATGAAATATTACCTACCAAATGCAAAACACACAATAAAGAGACATAAAAAGCTCAGTTTGATGCATCCATTATTTAGAGAAAAAGTATGTCATATATATATATATATATATATATATATATATATAGTAGAGAAATACAAAATAATATGAATATGTATCACATGCCTTTGTTTCCTAAGGAGTATAGATTCCCCAAAATATCAATTGTAAATACCTACATTGTAAAAACATTAGTTTGTTATTCATTGTATATCTAGCATAGAAACACAATATCATGGGATCTACTACAAAATTCCCCTATGGGAGACCAACTATTGCTACTCACTCTTTTACAAATGAGGACAATAAGACTCAATTTATTTCTAGCACAAAAATTACACATGGTTGACCATTATAATACTCATATTATTTGTACCCAAGAACCTATTGTGCAACATGAAGTTCATAGATTAAACATCATCGTACCACATTATATATTTTGTGTGAGGATAGAATAACTCTCAACGATGAGCATATGTTCCATTCACAAGTAATCCTATCCAAGTATTTTAAAGATTAGACTATTCTAAGGAAACCATGTCTATTGCAGATAGCTAGTTAAAGGAATAATAATCACCACTTCTCTAAATGGAATAACATGGACCCTAGAAAACAACCCCATATCTTAAGTGTGCTTACTCAAGTTTAATAAATGTTAGTAATAAGAGTAAATCTAATGTTACTAGTGTTTCATACACATGATGACTGATACAAAAATAATTGCCAAACTATTAGCTCCTTGTAAAACATTATATACTTACCAAATGTCACCTTAGTCACATAGAACAATCAAATATATTTATTGTTATAAGGCATGGATTAAAAAAATCATGTCATGCAAGGCTTAGAATACAAGAAAGTAAATTATCTATAATATACAAGGACATACAACTTGATCTACTTACAATTTAAACATTTCCTATGCAACTAATAGATGCATCTTCCATGCTCTAACATGTCATGAAAAATATGCCAAAATTTAAAAATAAGTATCATGTATTTTATGAATTTTTAGGTGAATATACCATCCACGAGGAAGAACAAGCTTCATCATTTGCGGTAACTATTCCTAATGAAAGGCTATAAATATAGGAAATATGGTATTACATGCAATATGGACCTAGTAGATCTATATATGTCATTGAATGACAACATATTGATTTGTATATGATCAATGAGTATAACAAAAAGGGGTATTTTGCTATGTCCATTCTTAATTCCACACAGGAAATACCTTGTTCAAACAAACACAATTTAAATAATTCCAAATGCATAATATAATTTCCACTTACTTCAATATGTTCACAATAAATTTTGAAAAAATTATAGATTCAATTTTTCTTGTTAAATATTATGATGCATCATCAAACTTAGTCAATTTGTGAAGATAAACATTTTAGACAACTTTCGAGTAAATATTAAGAACATGTGTTGTCAAACTATAGGTCTTTCTAATAAGAGGTTAAGATAACACGTCATATGTTTTGGTTCAAACCTTCTTAGAACAACATCATTTTGAACCAAATTTATGAATGAAATATCAGACACAATCATGTAGTTTAATTTCCCATATTTATTCTTCACACTTAATGCCAAAAACACCAAATGGACTAACCTATAAAAAACATTGAAGAAAAATGTTGGTTCATCCTAATCATAACCATCAATTGAGAATAGAAGATATTTTTACACAAATATTGCATCTCTTTATATGAATCATAGATTATCACTACAACATATAGTACAAATAACATCATACATCATCGATTGTGTGTTGTCTTTTTTTGTGTTTGATAATTGATTTTCAATGCAAAAATGATTACAATATGTGGGATAAATATGGCACAATGTTTGTGCCACATACACAACAAAAAGGTGTTTCACATTTCCTATTTTAATTTAATACTACATTATGTTACATCTCTTGTTTTCCCTTATTGTAAAATTCTTCCTATATGGAATTAAAACATCTTTACGCACATAATAAGAAATTAGGGTTTATGTCAATCCATTTTTTTTTAATATTGGTAAATAGTTTTTTGAAAGGGACTATACCCTTGTGTACAAAAGAAGGCCTAAAAGCCGGAATAAGAGAGAGGAGCAGAGAAGCTGTAGCAAAGCACAAAAGTTACAGCAAAGAACATCGAAGCCCAGAAACAGCTACACAAACGAGACTTAACAGCAAAACAACGGCAAAAAAACAGCAAGCCTACAGCCAAGAAGCAGTAATAAAAACAATAAGGACCAGCAAAAGTAGTCAGGACTACTTCTTGGCCGCTTGATCAATACTCATCTTTACTCTTTTCCAAGCATGATACATGCCCAACGTGGTCATATGAGCAGCATCCGTCTTATCGAGCTCCTCTCTGGTTCTTTTGCTCTCTTTCTCATTGCCCCAAAGTGCAGTCGGGACACCGCTAAGATGTGAAACACTTTTTGCATGACCTTCGATGAACTCCTCGATGGCCCTGAAGGCTGCAATATTATACTCATGCCTAGTCTTCGTCTTCCCTAGGCGGGAGTCTAAGGAGGTTAGTTTTTTGTATATGTCATCAATCTGGCTATTGCCAATGCTCCCTTCCCCCTCAATGCTTTTTTTGCCTTTTTGCTTAGCAAGGTTTTTGACCTCATCCTTCAGCAATTTAAGTTCAGCCTCTAAGGCCTCCAATGTCAATCCATTTTACTCTTGAATCACACCTTATATTTTTATAGAGAAAATATACTATTCAAATTGCAAAGTGGGGGTCTATTTTTTTGATAAGAAGGTGAGGAAGTTATTGTTTTAGCATGATTTCTTAAAGAAAATATTCTTCCAAAGATTACAAATTTGTTCTTTCAAGTTTGTTTTCTAGATTGTGCATAAAATTTTGATGTTATTAGATTGTTTGTATACAAAATTACTTCCTTAGGTTCATGTTGTATGAATTTGGTGCTCGTTTGGAAAAAAGACGGAGACAATAGAAAATGTTAGGCACTTAGACTTGCATGCATGTCTCATTGTAACCAAACAATACTTGAAAATCATGGAGATAGGGATTGGTGTTTTCCCTTGGCAATTATTTTTACAAATTTATGTTATTTCCTATTCATATTTAATATTAAATTATGGCACATCCATTTTTTTGTTATTATAAAATTGTATAATATAAAAATTAAAGCATGTTTAACTACATGATTAGAAATAAGGGTTTGTATAAAACTCAATTTTGCTCTTACTATCACACTTTGCATTTTTTCTTGAACCTATAATTGTTTAAACAAGTGGTTTACTATTTTGAAGATACTATGTCATCATCCAATAGGTATAAATTATCCCCTATATTAACTTCTGCTTCTATATATCTATGTTCCTCATCTATATTGAGATTTACTTCCCCAAAACATAGTTCTTCATTAACAAGTATAGATGCTACATATGAAGTGGTAAGCAATTGTAATTTTGCAAGGAAACTTTTTATTTTGTGTGCATATTAGTTACTTTCATTTCTTGTTATTTTAATTTTATGTATAGGGAGAGTCATAACAATCTCATGTTTGAGGTAGGGATCGAAATAAAAGAAGCAAAAGTGAAGGGGGACATATTGGCCGAGTGCATACGGAGCCAACTAGTTCTTTCTTTGACTTAAATTTAGTTTTTGATACATTGAATTCAAATGAAATCGTCATAACATTGATGCATTCTATATGGATATTCCACTAATATTAAGTTAATACAAAACAAAATGAGACTAGAAATTTAATTAGCGAATTTGATGTTGGATAGGTTTGACCAAATAAAATTCCCAAGTATAACTTCCCATTATGTCATTCAGATGATGAAATGTATCCTCACAACATCACAAAGGATCATAAAGCTCGTCTGAGAAGAATTTATTCAAAGAAAATGATGTTCTGCTGGGAGAAACAAACACCTTTTCCTAGAACTTCAGATGAATATGTTGATCTAATGGAAGATGAGTTGGAATGTCATATCAAACTTAGGGAGAAGTTTAGTTTAAGATCCAACTAAGGAGACTTTGTCGATACCCTTATTCATCAAATAATATTGAGTCATAATGGTGTTTTCACATTAATGGACCATTAAGAAGTGTTTTGCGTAATATCATTTAGATAATATTGAGTTTGGAATACTATGCTCAAGTTAAACCATTGTATACACTCTTCCGTGGCTTCATTATACAAACATTGATAAATGGATTAATATCTTTGAGTGGGCTACTTGCCAATCACAAGAATGAGATCGGTCAAATTTTAATGTTTTTGATAGAGCTCTACATTGGTTGTGGGAAGAAAGAGAGTGCAATTTGAAATTCGTTTTCTGGACCTGAAGTTTGAAGTTACATTTGATAGTATGACGGGATGTGTGAAATTTGAAATTAATCAATTAAAAAGACATACAATCAATTAAAATTTCCTGAATTTCTGGAATAATTCCATTTCCATAGGTGGTAGCAATTATGGAGAAAGAGTTTAAAGCTGAAAATACTTTTCTTGTTCTACTGCCAACCAAAGAATTATCTTTCTCAGATTCTTCTATTGAATTCCCTGTTATATGGAACAAATTTTCAGCAACTTCTAAAAAATACCTTAAATTCAAACACCTGATACTTTAGAAACTATTGAAGTATGTGGAATGGATGGCTCAATTGTTGTGGTTTAATGAAAATGGGAGATTTGATAATTAAGAGCTTGGCCCATGTACAACCACCTAATGGAAATGGGGAAAAGTTGAAAGATTGTAGTCCATGTTCAAATTCTTCAACAACAATAAGTTGGACCATAACTACAATGGTCATGCGAATAGATTGTGGATGATGCAATTTCTTGGATAATAAATGATATAATTTCATATTGGAATAAGTGAGAACATAGCTGGTTGCGAAATTTTTCATCTATACAGTTCAAGCAGGATTGACAATATATAAGCTAAGTAGAGAGCTAGAATGGACGTTAGCCAACTTGAAAGAGTTAGTAAAGAAAAGAGAGAGAAATAGAGAGAGGAGAGTAAACCAGTCAGAGAAAGGTCCATAAATATTACACCATAGTTTTTTATGAGTATGTGAGCTTTGTAGTCAAGCCACGCTTTTATTGTAGATGTCGTATGGCTTTGAGATAAATAAAAAATCTCTATTTTTATGTGTAGGTATCTACTATGTACTATGAGAAATGGCACAGATGCCTTAAAACCACATCCTCTTGTATTCAAATTGGTATCATAGACAGGGAATAACTTTGGCAGAGATAAATTGAGGGAGTTGTAAAAGAGAAGGCTAACAAAGTGCCAAACATAAGGTATCTAGTAGACTATTGTTCTCTACTATGAGAAAGTGGGTAAAGGACATCAAATAAATGAACTAAGAATCCCTGAGTATATAGTGATTAGGGGATTTTTGTTAGTGTACACAAAAGAGAGAATCATGCCAAGACAAGTTGGTTCAGAAGAAGTAGTGGGTACAACAGTAACGAGAGTGTTGGAAAGGATATTGAGTGAACTTTAGGGTGTAAGGACCAAACTAGAAGTTAAGGAAGATCATAAAAGATGTCTTCAGGCTTTGAGGGCTCAAAGAGATGAAGGAGAAACTATCTCTCAGGAGAAAAAAATGCTATAGATAGAGGTTATATGATCTATTGGAAATTCCAATAAAACAGTAACAAGGGGATATTTGATATATATTTTGTACAAGGTACAAGAGAAATGGAATGTGTTGCTTGGTCGTGGTGGATACTGGAAGAACTAAACACTTTGTATTGGAAAATATGGTGTATGAGTTGTGATTAGAGCACAAGAGCAAATATCTATCCATACAAAGTGACCTACTTAGTGGAAGGTTAAGAAGGTATTCCCCAAGAGAAATGTGAGGTGAAGACGAAGAAAAAAGGATTCAATGATTGCATGAGGTGCTATATATTGATGATGGATACTTGTCATGTCTTGCTAGGGATACCATAACAATGACTGTGAAATTCTCTAAGATGGGAGAGAAATTATAGTGAGGGTGCACAAGAATGGTAAGAATTTTCATATTTTACCATTGCAAGAGGAAGGCACAGAGCAGTGGAGTCATATGGAAATGCATAAAGAAAGTAGAGAGAAATAATACACAACAAAGAAACAAATTGTTGTGTTGAGGACCATAGTAGAAAATCTCAAAACCTGAGAAATGGGTGAAAGAAGAAGATGTCATCATTCGAGAGTGCGTTGTGATTCATGATTGGTCAAAGGAAGTTCACTTGTTATGGTATATTGTCAAAGGAAGTTCACCTATTCCGGTATATTATGCTAGACTATACAATATTTTCTTGGGATGGTTGTTTATTTAGGTATTTATCATATGTCAATATTTGGAAATAAATTGTCATATCTACATTTGTGTGTGTTTTTGCATTATACACTTGAGTTTTTTGGTCACATCAATATGTACGTCTCTCAACAAAAGGAAAATATGTTTGTCCAAGTGGTTTTTCCAGATTTCACCCTGAAATCTAGGACTACCCATCTGAAAAAAAAAACATTATCTTAAAATAACGGGTATTTTGTGTTTTTTTTTCCAGAAGATGTCTTTATTATGTTAGGATATTCCCAACGAATCATATGAGCCAATTTTGACAAATACCCAGATGCCCAAACTCATTCTATCGCTCCGCCAGGTTTTGTCTGTAGGAAATTTTTATTTAATTATTTATTGAATAAATAATACCCCGTTTGAAGTAAGTTGTGCTCTAGTTGAATCCTGTTGAAGTTTTTCATGCCAATATTCACTCATCTCAATAGGGTTTTCACTAGGAATGAATTCAGGGCATTTTCTGTAACTTCTGGCAATGTGTTTTCACTTTTATTTATTTCTTTTACATTTTTCTGTGGTTGTCTCCGTTATTTCTCTGATGAAATTCCCCAAGGTCAATTCCTTCACCAAGTATAGTATTTTTAATTTCCTGAAGCATCTGGTGATCATCTACCGACACAAAACCAGAAGGAATCAACCTCAAAATGTAAACTTTTGACCAAAAATGATGAAGTCGTGAACAAAAAGCCTCTCCCACGTAAGTCACATTTTGTGGAATTAATGAGTGTTAGTTGCAATGGAATTTTTAGCTAGTGGTAGGCAGACGAGAATTTCTTACCTACCTTGCATGGTTCTTTTTCCCATGAAGTCAAAGTCACTTAAGTTGCGATGGGAAAATTAGAGGCAACAGGTAGGCGGGAATTTCTTACCTGCCTTGCAGGGTGAAAATTCCCATTATAAAATAAAGAAAAATCACTTAAGGCACCAATGGGAATTTTCTATCTGCCAGATAGGACTAAATTTTCTCACCAAAGATGTTTATTCACCCATGCAAGTCTCAATTTATCAAAGGGGGCTAATTTTAATGCAAGTCACACTTTTTGGGATATGTTTTAATTTAATAATGGGAATTTCAGCAGCGACAGACAAGCGGGAATTTCTTACCTACCTTGCAGGGTAAAAATCCCCATTATGGAAGTCAAACAACTTAAGTGAAAGAAATGATTTTTGGAGCTGCAGTGCAGGGTAAATAATCCCATCAAAGCTGAATTCTTATATTTAGAAATCAGCCCTGCCAAAAAGTGTGACCCATTTGGGCATTAAACAATGCTTTTAATGGTATTTATTAATAGTTTTTCTGCCTAATTTTGGTCGCCATGGATGAATAGAAAGTAAAAACAAGAATTCAAGCTAAATACAACTGAAGCGATGCATGATAAAAATAAATAAAATAGATTTATTTAATGATAGCCAACAACATGCAAAATTTGGCGCCCAATTTGGGTGAATAAACATGTTTGTTTATTAATTAATTGTCAGGAATAGGATGGAAAATTATTAGAAATAGAATGTTGAGGGTTATATAAGCATTGTCTTCCATAATGAAGAAGAAATTAATTATTTTTGCTAAGGATTGCAGCCCAAATAGTTTTGGTGCCAAGGAAAGGAGGATTTGTGCATCTGGAGGTGTTTTTCATTGTCGGGAAGCTTCACGGTTTCGGCGCCTATGGTTTGAATAACTTGATTTTTGCTATGATAATTATTTGCATGTTGCTATAAGTTCCCAAGTGAATTTTAACATATTTATGTTTGCTTTGCATGCAAGCAAAGCCTCAAATTTTAGAGTATTCGGCTTCATATGTAGATTTTTGGTGACAGAAATCAAGTATTCATGCTCTGGACTTCATCTTTGTCTGAAATAATTACAGGTGTTCATACAGGTGAAAGGGAGTTTAAATCAATGTTAGGTACATTGAATATATCTTTCAATTATGAAGAAATTGCTAGATCTGCATGAATTGAACCAGTTATAAAGAATTCCGGTAGGATTAAAAGAAAAAGAACATAGACAAAGATTGCTCAGAAAAATATTTCTCCAGCCATGCTCAAAGAGAAGGGTCAGCAAAATCATGCATAGCTTCAAGATTTTCCGATATCAATGACAAATATATAGGCCCGGAACCCATCTCCGAAATAATTGACAAATCCAGGGCTGAAAATAAATTTCTCATGCGGGTGATGAAAAGTAGTGGAATTATTCAAGCATCAACAATCCCATTCACAGCTCAGTTGCCCAATTTTGTCATGGAGTGTGCAAGACCATATCATCCTCTTTCTAGAACAATTCTGGGATGCTGTGGGAAAGACAATTATTAGGCTGGATGCACAGTTTATCAATTATTTTCTCAAGATTCCAACACAAATGGTGGTGATTGTAATTAGCATGCTAGATGTCAGGTAATAGATGGGAGAAACACAAAGCAGATTGCATGGGCATAATGAACAAAAAATATATGAAGAATCCCAGGTCTCCATTAAAGTTCCCAAGAACTCTTCCACGATCCAAATTGGTGCAGGAGGTAGATGATATCACTAAATTTCTTTGCAAGTTAAGTGGAGAAGCCAATACTCACATCTTCCACTCATGGATGTATACTGTCGTGAGGACTATTGAGATCAATAGAGCTGGTTCAATAATCAACTAGGTAGAGATCATCAGTGAAAACATCGGTGAGAAACTTCGGAGGGTGAGTTGGAATTACAACTTCAAAATGAATTCATACCTGGTTTATGCAGCATCCTCGCAGGGCATATTTTCCAAGTTGGATAGACGGGGTGTACTGGCGAAAGATCCTATCTTTGAGTGCTATCCATAATTGAAAGTTCCTGAATGCCACAAAGATTACAAAGCGGTTAACGATCTGGTTCTTCTATGAATTCATTTACAAACTAAATAGTAATCTAAAGACCAAGAGGGTGAGAAAATAATCTCGGGAAGCTCTATCTCAGCATGGCTGCATTTTCATCTAGTTTTCATACTTCACCTATCTCAGGGTAACTAGCTTTTCGGGAGAACCAATAAAGTTGCCGAGGTATCCAAACGAAAAATGGGTCATCATGGAGTTGTGCAGACAACTCGTGGAGATGCATGACTTACAATCAAAGTGACACAAGTCTACAGGTTTCTTTCTAGTCACAGTGGGTTACCACAGCTACTAGAGCATCCACAAAGCTAGAGGATTCGAAGCTGAAATATTTTCTGAGTATGAGCCTGATTTTTTCCCAGCATGGCTAAAATTTGACCCATATGGAGTAGCGAGGAAGAAAATATCCTAGGAATACTCACATGTACCTTTTTTGGAGGACTTCTGGATAAAGTGCAGGAATGAGTATGAATTCAGAAAGAAAGACTTCAGCAGGTTATCGATGCAACAAGTATCTGATTATGGTTTGGCACAAATACTTGCAAATCTCGCAGATTAGGGGCATGTAATACTTGACTCGTATCATCAGATCGTGAGGAGATAGATATGATCTCCAATAAAAAATTGGTGGCTGCTAGATGATTGAAGAAAAATCTTCCGCGGTTCTGGCTAACACTTCGAACTGGTTTCTGATAAAGGGGTATTGCCTAGATGAAGCATTAATGAATCATATCACTGGAAAATTTACCGCAGGATACTCCAGTAAGAGGAAGCATGAAGGTGAAAGTAGTGGAAGGGTTGGAAAAACTTAAAGTTGACAAGAAGTCTCACATACAGGAAAAGGCCAAATCTACAACTATCGTGCTAGTTCCAACTTCTCCAACATCAACTCATAGCACTTCAGCAACCTTGGAACCCTAGAGAGATTTGGTTGTTCCTCCTTTGAATCCAATGTCATTTGTATTTTCTCCTCAACCACTAAGGTCTTCACCTATCCATGTGGAGAATTTGAAAGCACAAGATGGCGGAGTTTGATTTTTTTTTATCTTTGGATAATTTAGAGGGTGGTAGTCATAACACGGTGGAAAATTCTGACAGATCAGAGTCAGAGCATGAAATGGTGGTGACTTCTCATTCCCCAAGAAACACCTTTTCATCATGGTTAGCTTTGCAGATGATCTCAGAATCCAGAGAAGAGATCAACCTAGAAGTAACATGACTTTCAGTTGCTCTTGAGCTTGGGTGGAAGAGATAGAAGACCTAAAGTTGCCAAAATGACTTCTAGGTTGATTATTAAGGAATCAATACAAAATTTCACTGAGTTATTTGTTCCAGCAGAAGGAAAGCACAAGGGAGAGCTCACGGTAGCCAATATAGTAGTGACCAAGGTGCCAATAGGTCAAATTACCACAAAAGGATTAAAGAAGGATACACAGACACTAATGAACACTTTAATCCTTAAGCTTGATAAAGAGAAGTCTGAGAGATCCAAGCTTCAAAATAAGGTATTCCAGCTATGTGAGATCGTTGCTAAGGTTGCTAAAGCTTCCTCTCAGCCCATTCTAGCACATGAGTAGGTGAGTGATCATCTGATGCAGGAGGTAGAAGATGCAGGGGAGTAGGTCAAAGCCATTGTCCACTAGAAGGAACAAATCATTCACTAAGATTCAGAACAATTCAAACCAATACTAGATGAATTGAAGAACATGCACATGGAAGTATCTCAGCTAAAGGAACTGATGACATAGATAGAAGATGAGAACATAGTTGCTGACAGTCATTTGGATACTTTGGCTACGATAAAATCATTACCGAAGGATGTGTTGATTGCAGAGAAGATCATGCCTGACGGATTGGTAGAAAAGGGGAAGAAGTTAGTAAATTTCAGTTTCCTTCCATGTAGAGATCCTCAAACTCATGCTGAAGAGGATGCAATTGCTAGAGATTAAGATGGAAGAAGTGCCGATGAGCATTCCAGATGAATTACCTACTTCCCATGAGGAATTTATGTTGGTTGTGCGGAAAGAATTTGATGAAGCCACCATACCTTCCATGATGGATTCAATTGGTAGATTCATAAAGCTTCAAGAAGATGTAGAAGGATATGGACCTAGTTTAGAGAAAGTGAAGGCTAACACTGCTGCTTTGTCCAGAGGGTTGTTACATTTCAGAACCGAGAGAGATGTCTATTGTTATAAGTAGATGGGAAGATGTTGAGTTACATGTTTGACAAGTATATTCAATATCAGAACAAAAATAAAGTATAAGTGTTATAGTTGGTAGATCTTCTTTCTTCTCTTATTTCTTATGTTCTCTGGATGAAAATGTAAAATTAAAGTTATTGGTTTAAAAACCATTACTTCAAGTTATTTGGAAAGATTCTTTAAGTTAGGTGACAGATGTGCACAATTTTGGCTTAAACTCATGATGCATGTCACTAAGAGAGGAACTAACAAATATTCCCTTTAATACTTCTTCATGTTCTAGTTCAGTTGTAGTTTCCCATTTATAATTTCCCCTCTACACACTATAAGTAGAGGAAGAACCTATGGGTTAAATGATGGGAATTCGTTATCAAAATTCTTGTGTTCCAGAATTTGAACTGAAACCCTTGATAGCTTTCTGCAATCAAAGGAATAGAGAAGATATTTTCAGAGAAATTTGTGTCAACGGTGCATTCGTCTCATATTTATATCTAGATCTATTCATAAACTTTGTGTTATTCTAGATCTAGATCTGAAAGTTTCCTTTTCTTTTAATTTTTTGTTTTTAATGATCTATTTGTTTTAATCTATGTACATGCGATCAACTCTGTAAACTATTGATTGGGTTGCATCCTCTCTACTTTCTCCTGTTTCCTATTATTTTACACTTCTACAGATTTTTCCTTTCTTTTACAACTATTTACTTGCTGCAGAACTGTCTAACTATGGTTCATGAGCTACATAGTTAAAGTAATACCAATAGATAGATATTAGGACATATAACTGACAAAATCTTACATGGGAGCTTCACCGGTAAATGAGGGAGATATATCTCATGACTGCCTATGTTTTCAGTTGTGCAGAAAATCTAGCCAACACCAAGGTACGGTGATCAACTATGTGGAAGGCCGTCTAAATATCTCAAAAAAAATTGTATATGAATGCTATTGAAGGTTCTTATCAGTAGAGCATGAGTACCATGTTAAAAAGTAAAATAATTTTGATAGAAAACTGAATATTAGAGAACCTCCAAATCTTATGTCACTTGGGAATTGGTATTAAACTTTCACACAAGTATGAATAACATCATAGGTCTTCCTATATAAATGTATTGTGTCACATGAATAATATATAGCGTTTTGTGTGAAATTGTTCAATTTTATTGAGTTATATTGTTATGTAATTGCTCTACCAAATCATTTCATATCAGAGTGGGAGGATCATGTAAGGGATTGCTGATGAAGTTTGAAGGGGCAACTTCATTTCTTTTATAATCACCCATTCATGAGAAAAATAAACTATCGAGTTTTTAATTTTAGAAGCTTTGGTTTTGTAGAAAATAATATATTTATGTATAGTTCAGAGAGTGTGTTACATAGATGAAGAAGATTGACACCATAAATCTCAAAGAATTATGCAAGATATTGTGGAGGAGAAAATAAAGCTGTTTGCTCAGTGCGCAGCTAGTGTGCAGATTAAGATTTGCATATAATTTTTTCAGTGACAAAATCTTCTATGACCTTATAAATATCTTGTCAAAGCTAGTATATGGGTGACGTAGTGGTGTATCCGATAAAGAATTGACTCGCCGTACTTAAAAATCATTCACAGTTGGCTTTGAATTCTTGTATGTACAGAAATTTATAAGCAGTTCAATCTAAGTTTGTGTTATGTTCATTATCCATTGCTTGCCAGTCAATCACCCAGGTTTTAATCCCCTAGACCCTAAGGGACTCACCCTATTAAAAGGACTCACCCTGTATTAACCCACCAAGAAGTGTGCCAAGTCACTGAATCATTAACTCCTGTAATATCTTAAAAAAGAATATTCATTATCTGTTGTCCTGTAGTTCCAGTTGGGCCTATCCCTCATGCATGTTAGCAGTGAGGGCTAGCAAAATTTGAACCCACGACCTTTGCTGTGACATCCACTTGCAAAACCACTAGACTGCGCATTTTTTTTGTTCAAAATTTGTCCGACTTTAGTTTTAATGACTCCTTACGAACATAGGTGACAGTTAGGGTAGTTGAGTTCCAAGCGAGTCTTGGATCTGGTATATGATCTATCTACAATATGCATCGTTTGGATATACTTCACATCCTCATTGGCTTGCATTGCACTTGAAGATGTACAGCTGTCATCGTCATATTTTGTAGCAGCTAAGATTATTGTACCACCATTTCACTCACTCATCACACCGCTGGGCTTTTTTTCGAGTTCTTCATAAAAGCGTGGGCAAAGTCATCCATAGGTCAAGTCATAGTTAATAAGGTTGACTTAATTTTTGTGTATTCAAATTAGTTCAAGTTTTCGGTCAAGATTTTAAGTTTGTTTAATACGTTTGTCTCATTTAAGTAATGTGAATATTTTACTTTTGAAATTTTCTTGTTTAATGTCATAGTTTTAGTGTGGTTAATACCACAAGTTTACTTTGTAATTATATAAACTAGCAATCGTACCTGAAATGTATAATGGGAAAGTAGAAGGGGTTCTTTTGAAGAATTTATACTAGAAAGAGAGAAATATAGAGGGAGGAAAACCGATGAAGGTGAAGGGTGTAGCAAAATTAAAAAGTAGAAACAATGTGAAACAATTTTCTTTGGGAATTGTGACAACCTTCTATAATGTGCAGGATGTTGAATCATAATTCAAGGTATTACAATTTAAGTGGGAATTGTGACAGCCTGACTGAGAATTTCTAGCCGTATAAGACGACTAATAAAGCTATTGTTAAAATAGGCACCTACAACAAACAATACCAATGTCACCTATAAGTTTTAAGCTTAAACAATCACAATGTCAATGTTCTAGGTCTCATTACAATGTAGTATTTGAGACATTGAATGCAACAAATTGCACCCAAGTATTATGTCCCAATTCCTAAACATATATGCTTACACTTTAAGGGCATTTGAAGATTCATAACATGCCATTAATTATACTGGAGGTAATTGTGAGAAAAAAATTGTTGTTGTGTAATATGCATTTATCTCTTAATGTGTTCAATTTGATAGATTCTAAATGGACGACATTATCGTAATTTCTTCTAATATTAATGAAGTCACTATAACATCTCAATAGTATGGAATTTATTCAATGAAATGATTATGGGTTATGTAGATTACACAACATATATAACAAATCTCCCTGATACACTTGAAAGCATGATTATTTACAGTAAGGCTAGAAACAAGTGGACTTGACCTGATATTGTATTATCTTCTTGGAAGCATTCCCCTCTTCACAGTGGGCCACCATATATTTCTCAATTTTTGGTTTCAATCAGAAACTATAGATACTTAATACCATTAAATATTTTATCACCAAGATACTCATAATGCCATAATAATTTTTTTTTAAAAACCTCAAGTTTGTTAGAATTCACCATATTACATCACACATTAATTGCTCTTGGTTGTCCCTAAAGAGGGAAAGCAACAATTTACACAATTGCAAAATAGTGTCACTTGCAAACTTGTAACTAAATGAACTATGATGAAATGAAGTATCATAGATTCATATGTATGTTAAGGCAAACAATATTTGTAGCAACTACCCAATTTACGTGCCACATTAATCCACGCACAAGCACAACCACAACCACCAGTGAAAACTATTACTTAAGGTGCTTTGGACATTTGTGCAACTCTTCATGTCAAGCCCCTCCATGGAGTTGTACACATTCTGATAAATATTTAAAGACATCTTCAATACTTGATTGGAGCCACAATATACTCATTGGGTCATCTTTGTCAAAAAGGTTGAGAAAAAAACACTACCTAGGACAAATATTACTTCAACCAATCACTCAAAAAATTAAGATGTACATGCATCAAGCAATGCCATATCAAACGTAGGGAGAACTTGAGTTTAAGATCCAACTAAGGAGACTTTTCTGATACCATTATTCATCATATAATATTGAGTCATAATGGTGTTTTCACATTAATGGACCATTAATAAGTGTTTTACACAATATCATTCAAATAATATTGAGTTTGGAATACTATGTTCAAGTTGAACCATTGCATGCACTCTTCCGTGGTTTCATTCCACAAACATTTGTAAATGGATTAATACCTTTGAGTGGGCTAGTTACTAATCAAAAGAATGACATCGATCATATTTTAATGTTTTTGATAGAGCTCTACATTGGTTGTGGAAAGAAAGAGAGTGCAATTTGAAATTGGTTTTCCGGACCTGAAGTTTGAAGTTACATTTGACAGTATGACGAGATGTGTGAAATTTGAAGTTAATCAATTAAAATGACATATAATCAATTAAACTTACTTGAATTTCTGGAATAATTCCATTTCCATAGGTGGTAGCAATTATGGAGAAAGAGTTTAAAGTTGAAAATACTTTGCTTGATCTACTGCCAACCAAAGAATTATCTTTCTCAGATTCTTCTATTGAATTCCCTATTATATGAAATAATTTTTTATCAAATTCTACAAAATACCTTAAATTCAAACACCTGATACTTTAGAAACTGTTAAAGTATGTGGGCTGGATTATTCAACTGTTTTGGTTTAATGACAATGGGAGCTCTGATAATTAGTTAATAGCTTGGCCCATGTACAACCACCTAATGGAAATGGGGAACCATTGAAATATTGTGGTCCATGTTCAAATTCTTCAATAACAATAAGTTGGACCATAACTACAATGGTCATGTGAATAGCTTGTGGATGACGCAATTGGTGGGAGAATAAATGATCTAATTTCATATTGGAATAAGTGAGAACATAACTAGTTGTGAAAGTTTTCATCTATACAATTCAAGCGGGATCGACTATATATATGCTAAGTAGAGAGCTAAAAGGGAGGTTATCCAACTTGAAATATTTTGTAAATGAAAGAGAGAGAAAGAGAAAGAGGCGAGTAACCCAGTCAGAGAAAGTTCCATAAGGATTACAACCATAGTTATGTATGAGTGTTTGAGATTTGTAGTCAAGCCACGCTTTTATTGTAGATGTCATATGACTTTAAGATCTAAATAAAAAATATCTATTTTTATGTGTGGGTATCCATTATGTACTATGAGAAATGGCACAAATGCCTTAAAACCACATCCTTTTGTAGTCAAATTGGTGTCATAGATAGGGAATAACTTTGTGAGAGATTAATTGAGGGAGTTGTAAAAGGGAAGGCTAGCAAAGCACCAAACATAAGGTATCTAGTAGACTATTGTTCTCCACTATGAGAAAGTGGGTAGAGGACATCAAATAAATGAACTAAGAGTCCCCAAGGATATAGTGACTAGGGGAGTTGTGTTAGTGTGCAAAAAAGAGAGAATCATGCCAAGATAAGATGGTTCAAAATATGTAGTGGGTACAATAGTAGCGAGAGTGTTGGAATGGATACTGAGTAAAATTTAGGGTGTAAGGACCAAACTAGAAGTTGAGGAAGATCTTAAAAGATGTCTTGAGGCTCTGAGGGCTGAAAGAGATGATGGAGGATAAACTATCTCTTAGGATAAACAAATGCTATAGATAGAGGTTATATGCTCTATTGGAAAGTCCAATACAAAAGAGATGATGTGTAGGAGGGGTACATAGGAGAAAATAAGAAGACTCGACTCAAATTCGACATCAAAATGAGAGAGATTACGTAAAGATTTCACAAATAACAAGCAATGTATGGAGTATAAGAGGAGTCTCTTTGTACAAAGAGACTAACACATCATGTTTAGGGGGTGCTACTATAAATGTAGAAGCAAAGGACATCACACAGTTGAATGTTCACGGATACAACAGAAAGAAAGAAGGAAATAAATTATATGAATGTCCACAAATGACCAATAGTAGGTCAATGGGACTGAAGGATACAACCATTAACAATAGAAAGTTCTAGGTAGAGATAATTGAAGAGGTGAACTGATGAAGTAAAGTACAAAGACAAAATAGAGCAATCCACCACCAAAACAAATGGAAAGGTTATTGATATAAATAGTAATGACGGGTGAACAAAATCTCTAAGAGAGAGCATGCAAATATTACATAAAGGATAAAGTGTGAAAAATAAAATCACTCGATCGAGGGTAAGGTGCTGAAGATTATGAAGACACCATCGCAAGAGGAGATGTGATAGATATTTTGCACAAGGTACAAGACCAACGGAATGTGTTGCTTGGTCGTGGTGGATACTGGAAGAACTAAACACTTTGTATTGGAAGAGATGGTGTATAAGTTACCAAAGGATGTGTTGATTGCAAAGAAGATCGTGCCTGAAGGATTGGTAGAAAATGGGAAGAATTTAGAAATTTCAGTTTCCTTCCATGTAGAGATCCTCAAACTCATGCTGAAGAGGATGCAATTGCTAGAGAGTAAGATAGGAGAAGTGTTGGTGAGCATCCCAGATGAATTACCTACTTCCCATGAGGAATTTATGCTGGTTATGTGGAATGAATTTGATGAATCCACCATACCTTTCACGATGGATTCAATTGGTAGACTCATAAAGCTTCAGGAAGATGTAGAGGGATATGGGCTTTGTTTAGAGAAAGTGAAGGCTAATGCTGCTACTTTGTCCAGAGGGTTGTTACATTTCAGAACCGATAGAGATGCTATTGTTAAAAAAGATGGGAAGATGTTGAGTTACATGTTTGAAAAGTATATTCAATATCAGAACAAAAATAAAGTATAAGTGTTATAGTTGGCAGATGTTCTTTCTTCTCTTATTTCTTATGTTCCCAGATGAAAATGTAAAATTAAAGTTATTGGTTTAAAAACCATTACTTCAAGTTATTTGGAAAGATTCTTTAAGTTAGCTGACAGATGTGCACAATTTTGGCTTAAACTCATGATGCAGGTCACAAAGAGAGGAACTGCCAAATGTTCCCTTTACTACTTCTTCACGTTCTAGTTCAGTTATAGTTTCCCATTTATAATTTCCCCTCTACACACTATAAGTAGAGGAAGAACCTACGGGTTAAATTATGGGAATTGGTAATCAAAATTCTTGTGCTTCAGACTTCTAGCTGAAACCCTTGATAGCTTTCTGCAATCAAAGGAATAGAGAAGAGATTTTCAGAGAAATTTGTGTCAACGGTGCATTCGTCTCGTATTTATATCTAGATCTATTCATAAACTTTTTGTTATTCTAGATCTAGATCTGAAAGTTTCCTTTGCTTTGAATTTTATGTTTAATGATATATTTGTTTTAATATATGTACATGCGATCAACTCTGCAAACTATTGATTGGGTTGCACATCCTCTCTACTTTCTCCCGTTTCCTATTATTTTACACTTTTGCAGATTTTTCCTTTCTTTTACAGCTACTTAGTTGCTGTAGAGCTGTCTAACTATGGTTCATGAGCTACATAGTTAAAGTAATAGCAAAAAATAGATATTAGGACATATAACTGAAAAAATCTTACATGGGAGCCTCACTGGTAAATGAGGGAGATTTATCTCATGACTGCCTATGTTTTTAGCTATGCAGAAAATCTAGCCAACACCAAGGTACGGTGATCAACTATGTGGAAGTTCGTCCAAATATCTCAAAAAATTTGTATATGAATGCTATCAAAGGTTCTTATCGATAGAGCATGAGTACCATGTTAAAAAGAAAAATAATTTTGATAGAAAACTGAATATTAGAGAACCTCCAAATCTTATGTCACTTGGGAATTGGTATAAAACTTTCACACAAGTATGAATAACATCATAGGTTTTCCTATATAAATGTATTGTGTCACATGAATAATATATAGTGTTTTGTGTGAAATTGTTCAATTTTATTGAGTTATATTGTTATGTAATTGCTCTACCAAATCATTTCATATCAGTGTGGGAGGATCATGTAAGGGATTGCTGATGAAGTTTGAAGGGGAAACTTCATTTCTTTTATAATTGCCCATGCATGAGAAAAATAAACTATCGATTTTTTAATTTTAGAAGCTTTGGTTTTGTAGAAAAGAATATATTTATGTATAGTTTGGAGAGTGTGTTTAAATAGATGAAGAAGACTGCCACCATAAATCTCAAAGAATTATGCAAGATATTGTGGAGGAGAAAATAAATTTGTTTGCTCAGTGCACAGCTAGTGTGCAAATTAAGATTTGCATATCAATGTTTCAGTGACAAAAGCTTCTATGACCTTATAAAAATCTTGTCAAAGCCAATATATGGGTGCCATAGTGATGACATCAATAGATATGATAAAGAATTGAATCACTGTACTTAAAAATCATTCACATCTGGGTGTGAATTCTTGTATGTATAGAAATTCAGAAGCAGTTCATTCTAAGTTTGTGTTATGTTCATTATCCATTGCTTGCCATCTAGTCACCCAGGTTCTAATCCTACAGATCCTATTAAAAGGACTCGCCCTACATTAACATGCCAAGAAGTGTGCCAAGTCACTGAATCTGTTGTATCTTAAAAAAGAATATTCATTATCTGTTGTCCCGTAGTTCCGAGAGAATCTTGGATCTAGTATATGCACTATCATGTGCCAATCTTTAGTCATCTTCGTGCAATGTGCATCGTTTGGATATACCTCACATCCTCATTGGCTTGCATTGTACTTGAAGATGTACAGCTGTCATCGTCATATTCTATAGCAGCTAAGATTATTGTACCACCATTTCACACCGCTGGTCTTTTTTTCGAGTTCTTCATAAAAGCATGGGCAAATTCATCCACAGGTTAGGTCATAGTTAAGAAGGTTGACTTAATTTTTGTGTATTCAAATTAGTTCAAGTTATTGGTCAAGTTTTTAAGTTTGTTTAATACGTTTGTCTCATTTAAGTAATGTGAATATATCACTTTTGAAATTTTCTTGTTTAATGTCATAGTTTTAGTGTGGTTAATACCACAATTTTATTTTGTAATTATATAAACTAGAAATCGTACCTAAAATGTATAATGGGAAAGTAGAAGGGTTTTTTTTGAAGAATTTATACTAGAAAGAGAGAAATATAGGGGGAGGAAAATGGGTGAAGGTGAAGTGGTGTAGCAAAATTAAAAAGTAGAAACAATGTGAAACAATTTTCTTTGGGAATTGTGACAACCTACTATAATGTGTAGGCTCTTGAATCATAATTCAAGGTATTACAATTTAAGTGGGAATTGTGACAGCCTGACTGAGAATTTCTAGCCGTATAAGACGACTAATAAAAGTATTGTTAAAATATGCACCTACAACAAATAATACCAATGTTACCTATAAGTTTTAAGCTTAAACAATCACAATGTCAATGTTGCAGGTCTCATTACAATGTAGTATCTGAGACATTGAATGCAGCAAATTTCACCCAAGTATTATGTCCCAATTCCTAAACATATATGCTTACACTTTAAGGGCATTTGAAGATTCATAAGAAGTCATTAATTATACTGGAGGTAATTGTGAAAAAGTGCAAGATGCATTAAAAGATTTGTTGTTGTGTAATATGCATTTATCTCTTAATGTGTTCAATTTGATAGATTCTAAATGGAAGACATTATCGTAATTTCTTCTAATATTATTGAAGTCACTATAACATCTCAATAGTATGGCATTTATTCAATGAAATGATTATGGGTTATGTAGATTACACAACATATACATCAAATCTCTGTGATACACTTGAAATCATGATTATTTATAGTAAGGCTAGAAACAAGTGGACCTGACCTGATCTTGTATTATCTTCTTGCAAGCATTCCCCTCTTCACAGTGGGCCACCATATATTTCTCTGTTTTTGGTTTCAATCAGCAACTATAGATACTTAATACCATTAAAGATTTTATCAGCAAGATACTCATAACGCCATAGTAAAAAAGAATTTAAAAACCTCAAGTTTGTCAGAATTCACCATATTACATCACACATTAATTGCTCTTGGTTGTCCCTAAAGAGGGAAAGCAACAATTTCAAAAATTGAAACATAGTGTCACTTGCAAACTTGTATCTAAATGAACTATGATGAAATGAAGTATCATAGAATCATATGTATGTTAAGGAAAACAATATTTGTAGCAACTACCTAGTTTACATGCCACATTGATCCAGGCACAGGCACAAGCACAACCACTGGTGAAAACTCTTACTTAAGGTGCTTTGGACATTTGTGAAACTCTTCATGTCAAGCACCTCCATGGAGTTGTACACATTCTGATAAATATTTAAATGACATCTTCAATACTCGATTGGAGCCACAATATACTCATTAGGTCATCTTTGTCAAAAAGGTTGAGAAAAAACACTACCTAGGACAAATATTACTTCAACCAATCACTCAAAAAATTAGTATCTACATGCATCAAGCAATGCCATATCAAACTTAGGGAGAACTTGAGTTTAAGATCCACCTAAGGAGACTTTGCTGATACCATTATTCATCATATAATATTGAGTCATAATGGTGTTTTCACATTAATGGACCATTAATAAGTGTTTTGCACAATATCATTCAAATAATATTGAGTTTGGAATACTATGTTCAAGTTGAACCATTGCATGCACTCTTCCGTGGTTTCATTCCACAAACATTGGTTAATGGATTAATACCTTTGAGTGGGCTAGTTACCAATCACAAGAATGACATTGGTCAGATTTTAATGTTTTTGATATAGCTCTACATTGGTTGTGGGAAGAAAGAGAGTGTAATTTGAAATTGGTTTTCCGGACCTGAAGTTTGAAGTTACATTTGACAGTATGACGAGATGTGTGAAATTTGAAGTTAATCAATTAAAATGACATAAAATCAATTAAACTTACTTGAATTTCTTGAATAATTCCATTTCCATAGGTGGTAGCAATTATGGAGAAAGAGTTTACAGTTGAAAATACTTTGCTTGATCTACTGCCAACCAAAAAATTATCTTTCTCAGATTCTTCTATTGAATTCCCTATTATATGAAATAAATTTTTATCAACTTCTACAAAATACCTTAAATTCAAACACCTGATACTTTAGAAACTGTTAAAGTATGTGGGCTGGATGGTTCAACTGTTGTGGTTTAATGACAATGGGAGCTATGATAATTAAGAGCTTGGCCCATGTACAACCACCTAATGGAAATGGGGAATAGTTGAAAGATTGTGGTCCATGTTCAAATTCTTCAACAACAATAAGTTGGACCATAACTACAATGGTCATGTGAATAGATTGTGGATGACGCAAGTTCTCGGAGAATAAATAATCTAATTTCATATTGGAATAAGTGAGAACATAACTGGTTGTGAAAGTTTTCATCTATACAATTCAAGTGGGATCGACAATATATATGTTAAGTAGAGAGCTAGAAGGGAGGTTAGCCAACTTGAAATAGTTAGTAAATAAAATAGAGAGAAAGAGAAAAAGGCGCATAAACCAGTCAGAGAAAGGTCCATAAGGATTACACCATAGTTATGTATGAGTGTGTGAGCTTTGTAGTCAAGCCACACTTTTATTGTAGATGTCGTATGACTTTAAGATAAATAAAAGGGATCTATTTTTATGTGTGGGTATCCATTATGTACTATGAGAAATGGCACAAATGTCTTAACACCGCATCCTTTTGTAGTCAATTTGGTATCATAGATAGGGAATAACTCTAGGAGAGATTATTGAGGGAATTGTAAAAGAGAAGGCTAGCAAAGCACCAAACATAAGGTATCTAGTAGACTATTGTTCTCCACTATGAGAAAGTGGGTAGAGGACATCAAATAAATGAACTAATAATCCCCAAGGATATAATGACTAGGGGAGTTGTGTTAGTGTGCACAAAAGAGAGAATCATGCCTAGACAAGATGGTTCAAAATATGTAGTGGGTACAATAGTAGCGAGAGTGTTGGAATGGATACTGAGTGAACTTTAGGGTGCAAGGACTAAACTAGAAGTTGAGGAAGATCATAAAAGATGTCTTGAGGCTCTGAGGGCTCAAAGAGATGATGGAGGAGAAAACTATCTCTCAAGAGAAACAAATGCTATAGATAGAGGTTATATGCTCCATTGGAAAGTCCAATACAAAAGAGATGAGGTGTAGGAGGCGTACATAGGAGAAAAAAATAAGAATCAACTCAAATTCGACATCAAAACGAGAGAGATTACGTAAAGATTGCACAAATAACACGTAATGTATGGAGTATAAGAGGAGTCTCTTTGTACAAAGGGACTAACACATCATGTTTAGGGGGTGCTACTATAAATGTAGAAGCAAAGGACATCACACAGTTGAATGTTCATGGATGCAATAGAAAGAAAGAAGGAAATAAATTATATGAATGTCCACAAATGACCAATAGTAGGTCAATGGGACTGAAGGATACAGCCATTAACAATAGAAATTTCTAGGTAGAGATAATTGAAGAGATGAACTGATGAAGTAAAGTACAAAGAAAAAATAGAGCAATGCACCACAAAAACAAATGGAAAGGTTACCGATATAAATAGTAATGACGGGTGAACAAAATCTCTAAGAGAGAGCACGTAAAGACTACATAAAGGATAAAGTGTGAAAAATAAAAGCACTCAATGGAGGGTAAGGTGCCGAAGATTATGAAGACACCATCACAAGAGGAGATCTGATAGATATTTTGCACAAGGTACAAGACCAACGGAATGTGTTGCTTGGTCGTGGTGGATACCGGAAGAACTAAACACTTTGTATTGGAAGAGATGGTGTATAAGTTGGGATTAGATCACAAGAGGAATACCTACCCATACAAAGTGACCTACTTAGTGGAAGGCCAATAAGGCATTGCACAGGAGAAATGCGAGGTGAATACAAAGATAAGAGGATTCAATGATTGCGTGAGGTGCTATATCTTGACAATGGATGCTTGTCACGTCTTGCTAGGGAGACCATGACAATGACTATGAAATGATCTAAGAAGATAGGGAAAATATAGTGAGGGTGCATAAGAATGGTAACAATTTCCATCGTTTACCATTGCAAGAGGAAGGCACAAAGTAGTGGAGTCCTATGACAATGCATAAAGAAAGTTGAGAGGAATAATACACAACAAATAAATAAAATGTTGTGTTGAGGACCATAAAAGAAAAGCTCAAAAGTTGAGAAATGGGTGAAAGAGGAAGATGACATCAATTGAGAGTGCGTTGTGATTCAGAAAAAAATTGTGAGGAAAAGGCCAAAGAATGCAATTCAACCAGATGATAGTTTGCAAGAGTATTGCGCCTAAAACAAAGGATGAAGGAAAAGATGTGAAGGTCAAGGAAGATGACCTAAGATCATAGATAAAGGTGATAGAGTAGGAATGGATAAAGTTGTGTGGAACCCATGTGATAGAAATGAAAAGAGAGATTACATAGCTAAGTGAAGAGGAGGGCACAAGATTCGAAACCCCAGTTGAGGGAAATGAAGAATACATAGATAAAGGAGAGTGTAACAGTGGGGACACATTGCCAAAGGGAGAAGGATAAAAATAAGGTTCCCTAAAGGCGATAAATGAAGTGTTATTGGTGAAGGAAGTTGCGGTGTTGCACAATGAGAATAACACAAAAGGAGAAGATATTCATACATATCTTGAAGGAAAACATGGAGAGGAACGCACGAGTGATGGTTTGATATTATTTGGAAGGAACAGTAATAGGTAGATGAGATTTCCTTGTAGGCAACAAGTGAGGAGAAACCAATGGTGAAGGTTATGGAATTGCATGGAAGAGATAGTACAAAAGGAGGAATGATGGAGGAAGAGATCTACGTACATCTCATAAAAGGAGGTGAAGAGGAGGTAACCAAGGGAAATACACATAGGAAGAAGTTTTCAAAGTTGAGGAAAGAAAATAGAAGGTCCGTAATTGGAAAGGAGGCCATGGCGCAGAAAAATGAATACGCAAAGAGGAAGAGGATGATCTTGTAGGAGAGAAGTCATATAAGGGATGTGATGAAGAAATAAGGGATACGGTGCACAAGATAGTTGGAGATGGTCAACTATCCATAAAGGAAGAAAGAGATGTCAAGAGACTATCTGATTATGACCTAGTGTTCCGTGGGTCAATCAAAATTGGAAAGAAATATTGTAAAGGAAAAATGGGCAGGGGGACAAGTAGCGCATAGAAGAGTAGATGCGCTGAAACTGCTATACCATGGAAGAGAAAGGCCATAGACAAAAGGATGTTAACCTTGGGAAGGATGGTTATTGAGAACACCAAGCCTAAAGAAGAGAGTTCACATTAATTCCCAATCCCTCTTTACGTAAATCACCAGCTGGGAAGGCTGATTATCCACATTGTGAAAAGTAGAAATGAGAAACTTGATCCCCAACGCGTCATTGATCACTCTTGAAGAGGTTATAAATTGTGTGAATTTGTTAGCCAAGGGAAAACAAAGGTTTGAAGAGAATGGTAACTTATTGACCCTATATAAAATAAAGAGACTGGTAACTTATTGACCCTATATAAAATATTCCCTAATTAATTTTTCTTACCATGGGAGATGTGTGTTATAGGTTATAGCTTGTCCATTCGATGTTATGTGCATCCATTTTGGTCTCTTGTTATAGAATTACCTATATCTATGTATCATTACAAGAAAATAGCTCAAAAAAGGAACAGTTACGAAAACAATCAATCTTCCATAACGATTCATAGTTTTCCTTCTTAAATGGGGTTAATTGGACTTCCAGGTGTGCAGTAGACTGGTAGTTACTATAACATGGTGCAAACTCGAGAACTAACATTTGGCATGGTGTGATGTGGACCAAAGAGTCCATATGGCCACTAAGTTATCTGCATGGTTTTAATGTAGCATGCAACGCACTTAGCATTTTACAAGAGAGAAAGGATATGCAAAGATGTCACGATTGGTGTGCATAACATGGTGATGCAAAAATTTCCTGAGCATGTGCAAAGGAACAACGATATTATGCAACATTCCTTATTTTTTGGTCTCGAAACAGGGTGTATAAATCAAGTTGAGTGAAGCCTGGGAGATGACAAATTTATTGGGATGATAGTGCGAAGGTTTTGAAGATCAACCTTCCGTAAAGTCCTTACTTTCGTAGGCTAGATAAACTTCGTAGTAGAGCAGATCCTACGATGGACCATTGAAATAACATAAGAGTGATACCAATGTTGTTGATCTAGGGAATGCCTATTAGATTGTGCAAATGTGCGATGTATAATACGTATGTGACCAAAAAAAACAAGAGTGCCACAATGAAAAGGTAATCTTGAGGGAATCTGCTTGGATCCACCAAAGTGTCAATCTACACACATAGCCGTATCTGAAGTTTAGAAGAGTGAAACTTCCAAGTTACATTGATAGAAGTTTCCAAAGGGAAAAAAAATGAAGAATAAAAACTCCTCAATTATTTCTTGATAAATATACTGAATTGGATTTACTTCCAAAATCCTTGCATCATGTGGTTGATGAAATGATAAATATATTGAATTGGATTTACTTCCAAAATCCTTGCATCATGTGGTTGATATTTTCGTCAGACATGTTGAGTGATTATCCAAGTATGTAAATCATCATTATTTGCATGTATTCAAACCCCAACTCCACATATTTTATGAGAGGAACTATTATTTCTCATTGCCTGATTTTGGACTTATATAAATTTTCCCGTAAATGTTCCAAGTGCAGATTGAGCTTGACTAAGAAAGTGGGTTCAAATGACAGTATTGTTCTCGTATAATTGGAAAAATAAGTTTTGATGTATAGACATATATCAACTTCAGCAATTAAAAGATGAGAACCCTTGCCTACATGGGATAGCCAATGTATAGTGGAGATGTGACATGCGGCCAACCTATTATTTAAAGGATGTGGGTGGTAGTTGGTGACAACATTTGATGACTCCCTAATACACCTACAAAGTCACACAACAAGATGAAAATTGTTAGTGTTGCATCTATTTTTTCAATGATCTTAATGGCATCTATATGAAACTTCTCTCTAAGAGTTTACAACTGACTAATGGAGTATTACAGACTTCTATGGTGTCTCCCTAAAGACCTATCCTAGACTAGACTATTTTCTCATAAGTACATTCAACAAACTCAGTTGGGGCTTCTGCTTCGTTGTTTCTTAACTCCCCACACTTTTATCTACCACCTTTTCCTCTCTTTTAACTTTGATAAACTTATCCTTATCATATGCGACACCTCCCCGCTTCTCTCTTTGTGTTGGCTCTTTCTTTCTGCTTAAATTTAAATTTTGAACTTGAGTTAATTAATTGTATGAGCCAGAAAGACACGAGACCAAGCAACAATAAATACACTCATATAAGCACAAAAGAACATTTTGAAGAAAAATACAAATAAGGATGCCAAGACATTGAGGTACTTTCAAAATGCAATAACTGATTCAATTTTTCCAAGGATAACAACAATTGCACATTCCAAAAAAGGATGGGATATTTTACAAAATTTCTATCAAGGTCATGTCAAGATGAAGCTAGTTAGATTACAAATGTTATGGAGAGATTTTGAAACTCTACTGATGAAGTGTAATGCCCCTCCCATTACCACCTCTTGATTGTAGTTGCGTGGGCTTGAGTTGGCCCTTGCTTTGAGTGAGTTTGTTGTTCTAGCGTCATGCTTACGATATGAATAATTCATAAAATGAAACAATTAAATGGAGTGTAAGAAAAATAGTAATACCTTTCTAAAATTAGAACATTAGACGTTGATGAAGGATAAAAGTAATTGTATGGAGATCTATCTTCTTATCTCATCGCTCCTTTAAAGTCAAGAGTACAATCATCTATATTTAAGAAAGCTCTAAAATTGAAGCTTCATGACACTTTATTTCTGGTAGGAGTCAAGCCTCAGTGCAACATGAGTTAACACCACCTCTGTGGATGAAGAGACTCACATTCATTCTGTCATCGTTTCCGTCCTAGCGAAAGGCTCGATGGATATTCATAACCTCTTTCCACGATTGTAAAATATTGGTAGCATTTAAATTAATCATTTGTGATAATAAAATAATAAGGGCAGTTTTGAAGTGTGCTTTAACGAACTAACCCTTTGGAACTCTTTTGGTGCCTTCATCTTATGTGGTGACATCATTATTATTATGATCCTTTAAACTGGAGAGCATTTATGAATCTTGAATTTTGAAACATATATATGTATAAGCGCATATAATGTTAAACGTTGATCTAACTAAATTTCATTACAATATCAATAAAAGGATTTGCATAATTTCCAAATGAGGAAACTAACACATTAGGACAGTGTTTTAACAGGAGTGGGCAAGATTTTGGTTAAAGTGAATTTTAAAATAATAAAACAATAATGACAATAAGTTATTTTAAATGTTTGAGAAAATTGAAATTTAAATCATTTGAAATTTAAAATGTTAACAACAAAACAAAAATGAAAAGAAATAAATTATCAAATAATCTCAAATCCCTCAAAGTTTTGTTAGAGCCAGTGCCATCCTCAAACCAAGAAAGAATTAATAGAAAAATTTGGTTTAATATGAGATTTCATCCGTGAGAGAATTTTTGGTCTGTGTGTTGATGAATGAAGAAGGCTTCTAGGTAAAGGATGGTTTTGAGAAACTCATTGGTTTTGTTTGAAATTTTCTTGGTGTGAAAGCTAAGTGGAGTAGAAAACTTGGATGCAATTTGGCTTTCCTATTTTTCTCCAACAAATTAAGCACAAACCTTATGAAAGAAGATGCACCTGGATGTCTCATATAGGCTTTAGCTTTGTCATAGTCCTTGTGGTCGTGAAACTCTCTTACGACTTTCTCTTCACCATTTTGGGTTTGGTTCGATTGATTTCAAGTGAAAATGGTGAACCTTATTTTAGCACCCGAATTTAATCCTCCTCATACGTGCGAACAATGAGGTATGTTTTTTTTCAGCAAATTCATAGTATAGTCTTCAGCTGGAATGCAAAAGACCTTGTTGACAATTTTTGCACTCGTGCAAAAATGGGCAAATCGAAACTTCATCGTTATGTTGAAAAGTTTTGGCTGAAGTATACCTAAGCTAAAGGAAGTTTCGATGTTATCAGTTATTTCCGAATTAGTTACAAGATTAAGTCAAATCTGCAGTTATGTGTGATGTATCAAAACATAATAGATCACATAGTCTACAATTTCGTGCCATCTTTAGCAAAAGAACACAAAGCCCCAAAGGACAACTATGTTGTTTTGATTAAGATGACATATTACAAATCAGGTGAAGTGATGAGTTTTGAAGCAGCAAATAAAAATGTAGATTACAGAAAGTTAGAGTTCTTTACTGAATGTTACAAGTTCTCATCAATGTTCTTTCCTTCATGATTAAGGCATTCAATTATGTTACTGAGTTGTTTAGTTCATTATACAGTCCATACAGAAAATATAGAATGCAGAAAGAAATACACAACTCATTTTCAAAATTCAATGTTTTATTCACAAGGAGAGTCAAATGTTTCCCACACAAGTCGTGGGATGTAAGTAAAAAGTAAAGTACAACTACTGCAAAGAAAGGTACACATGCATGAAAGAGAAAGCAACAGAGTATGAGTGAACCCATCATTGCCTTTGTGTTTCTGTGCTTTGATTGAAGCATCTTCATCTTCACCTTTGTTTCTCCTTCATCTTCACTATAGAAGCCATTGTACCTGAAAAAGAAGAAGAGAACTAACTGTCAGTTACGAGCTCAAGGATCAAGTCATATTCCTACAATATCCTACTTCATGCATATGAATCTTCTCCTAACAGGAGATGTATTCTACTTAAAGAACAAAACTGCATGCATGCTTTATTCACTCAGAAAGAAGAAAACATCGACATAAGAGAGGCCAAAAAATCCTAATTATTTTCTATCTGTTTTCCTAAGTGTGCAGGTACAGGTTGCAGCCAAAAGGATAAAGGCAAAAACTAGTTTCTACAAGCAAAAGCTAGTTGCTACGGGTAAAAAAAATAAATTCGAAGCTAGTTGCTACCCGGAAAGGATAAATTTTCAAATTAGAAGAAATAAGTTGTCCATCAGATTATACAATGCTGAGATAAAAATGATTTGTAGTTAGATAAATAGAAGTCATTTAGAATGAAAATAGAGATGCCGCCATATCAAAGAACTACAACTATCTATACAAGGGATTGATCAAATACAGATAAAACTACAGGTGAAGCTTAAGTACAGAATTGAAGTACAAAAGAAGATGGAACTACATTTTTACAAGACTTGAATTGTTCAACATGCAGGAGTTGTAGACAGAGTTCCAAAAATAATATGTTATGCATAGGTTCAGAAAACAATATACATTATTTTCAGAAAAGTCAAGAATATTGTTACAGTCAAGCATTTAATAGATGTGATTTTTAGAAAACAATGGCATTTCAAACACTCATCTCATGGAGAATTTCAATGTTCAAGTGATGACAATGTTGAAAGTTTGAAGCAAATATTCTCAAAAGGTGCTACAGAATTTCAGGAAAAATCAAGTTGATCCTGAGACAATGAATTGTAAGAAATGGATCCTCTAGAATATAGAATTGAACCAACGATTTCAGAATGGACCTGAAGTAATGTACAGAACTTGTATTTACAGAAATTCATAACCATCTTCTACAATATTCTCAACAAATGGCAAGATAATAGTTGTCCTAGCACAAAGCACTCATACAGAGAGGAGGCTGAAGTACAAATGTCCAGAAAGAAGAAAATACTCCATGTTCACCGCAGTAAAACAAAGGAAGGTAAAAGTAAATTAGAGTTTAATAAAAATAAAACACATGATCACAAAGTCTTTTTGAAGTTCATTTCATCAATGGCCGAGAATGACAGATACCCAGAACTCAAAATATATAGATATATAATTCATGATACAAATTGGGCCGAAGAACAAACTCACTGTAGACAATCAAATGGTCAGAACTTGTCGAGAAACTAGATGATGAAGCGAGAGGTCCATAGGCATACGTGAGGTTTCAAACTCAGAAATCAATTAGGAGAAAAAAATCACATAACCCACGAATATTTCCAAAATTTCAGTGATACATTTAAAGAAGAAAAGAAAAGGAAGTTTACGCATGCAAGAGAGATCACCTATAAACAACTATGGCAGTCAAGAAATGAAACCTCAACTTTCAAAAATATACAAAGGCACGAATGGTGCAGAGGATAAAAGGATAGAGCCGAGCTTAAAGAAAAAATAATGGTGGCCCACACTACGACCAATGCACAGAAACCATGAAACCAAAATAACATAGAATATTTTGCAGAGAAGGAGCTCCAAAATACAGCAAAGGCCGAGCTCCAACCAAAACAGAATAATGGCGTCAAGAGGAAATTTTTTTAGGGCTTCGCCTATACAGCCAAAAAATCCAAATGAATGTGCTTTAGGGTAAAGCTTCCTTTATTTCCTAAACCCATGAAATGGATTAACTCAAACTCAACCACAATCAAGATCAACGATCGCTAAACATAGGGTACAAGATCAACATCCTCAGATCATCGTAACAACCAATGCTAACCATGGTCAGGATACCATTGTCAATTTTCAATGCGGGACAGAACCCTAAGTGCAGGTCATAAATCAGCGGTCTGCGATCAAATAGGGTATAGAGATCAATGATAAAGAACAAGGCAAGAATATTCAAAATAAACCACAAGGGTTACAGTTGACCTTACTAGAGTTGACCTGACTAGAGTTGTTTCCACCCACACAAGTCACCGTGGAAGGGGACAGCCCACGTGTTCACTAAACAAATCATTGCAAATGAATTTAAAAAGTCTAACCCAAGTGCATACCTCAAATAATTTTGAAGGGGCGACCAAATCATATATCATGATCACTGAAAAGGTGAATATTATAATATGCCAAGGCCAACATAATCAAAGGAGTGGTCGAATGTATTATGATGCCTATGCCATGGCCAAAGGAGATATCAATATCAGAACATGTGCACATAGCAGGTGGTCCCCACAAGAGGAATTATTTTAGCAAATATTGCTAAGTATTGTAATCATTTTGCTCACATACAGGGAGTTGTATTTTGCATGCCTTCACAACATGATAGAATAGAGAAGAAGACAGAATTGCATGTTCATGGAGAGAGAATTGCCTAGCAAGCAACCTTATTTTTAGCAAATTATTCACCCTTCTTTTCTTAAAAATAGAATAGTTAACTTCAATTTGACTGTAGTGTAAGTAAGGCTAATAATGCCTATTTGTAATTGCATGCTCTATTTTTCCCTTTATCTATTAGTAAATAAAAGGATAAAAATAGATGCATGGGTGTGTACAAGCCTTAGGCTTCTTTTAGGGAGAGGGTGAATTTTATTTTTGCTATATATTATGTGCCTTTGTAAAGGACTTCAGAAATTCTAGAGGACTTTTTGGATATATGAGTACTGAAGAAATTGTTTCTAGTTTTTGCCCTTTGAGTGTGATGTATTTTCTGCCTTTCCAAGTTATTTTGCAGTCTTGTGTATGTTTATATTAATCTTGTGAATGTAAATTCCCTGATTAATCACCTTACCCTACTGCAAATTCAATCTTTTCTGCTTAATTTTAATGTGCATGTTAACTTATTAGTACTGTTGTGATTCTCCGTCAGTATAATCAAGTGTTTTTCCCTTAGATGTTCTGTAGAAAAACTATTGGTTCATGCATCAAGAATCCTTCCAAAATTAGTTGTGCATATACTCAGTCAAAGTCCTCATACAAATTTGGTGTATCACCTTAGTTTTAATCATTTTATAGTCATATTTTAATCTCAAGCTCTCATAAATCAGTTTAGGATACACTAATAAGGAACTGGCCTTGATACCAGAGACTCACCTCAAAATAGGTATACCCACAGACCTGAGGTGTTTCCATTGTATCTACGAAAGAGAGAGATCAATTGTGCAAGCTTAGAAAACCTGCATCCATCTCTCTACATGGTGCACTTTTGAGAGATAACAGACCTCTTTGGCCATGGACATTTTAGATAATTTGGAACGCCTCAAAGAAGACTAGTTGAACCCTTGCACCAGGTGTGGAAACTATTTGATAAAATGCTTGAAAGAATGTGGTTTCATGGACAACTTGGAATGCTAGAAGAGTACCAATGGTTTTGTTGAAAATGGCTTGGAAAGACTTCATACAAAACAAATGTAATTATTAGGTGTAAAATTAGACGCCCCTCCTTTGTTTGTTTGCTACCCAGCGTGTTCCAAATTGGGGATGTGGAGCTGGGTATGCACAAAACAGAATTTTTTTGTTTTAAAAAAAAGAGTGTTGGAAGTTTTAAAAAAGCAAATGCATTTTGAACATGTGTAAAGCTACATCCCATAAGTTGTTGTTGGTTTACCATCTTGTGCAAAAATGGGAGTTGGATAAGGCATGTGACTTGTTTGACAAATTTTATAAGAGAAATGAGTCCTTGGGGATGCTTTTCTTGCGCGATGTGGCAATTTTGGTATGAAAAATGTGGAAGCACAAACAAGGCATGTGCACATTTTTTTAAAATGTCTCAAAAAAATGGAGTGGTTGAAGTTGGTTGCTATCATGTTTGAAAAAGTATGCAAATGTGGGACTTCACACTATGCATGAGAACTATTTGCTAAAATGCCTGAAAGAATGTAGGTTCATGGATAGTAATGATAATTGAATGAGCACAAGAGGTATATATTGAAAATGCATTGGAGACCCTTGACATTACCAATAATCCCATCAAGAACTCTATTTTGTTTTGTTTTGTTTTAATGGCATGGTGAATAGACATTTGACTAAGAGCATACGCTACAGGGGTAGGGGTTTTGAAATAGTGAATGAGCAACAAACAAAGCATAAAAAATAGTGGAATTTGGTCCATTGTTGTAGCCTAAAATCCCTTGCAGACGTGTGTGCTTGGATTAGAGGCATGAGGGTGGTCTTAAGCTCCAATATATTCTGGCATTGGGAAAAATGAGAGCTTTGGAATAGTTACAGACAACCATCAAACTATGAATAAAAGTAGTGTTTGTTAGATGTAATAATGGGGAAAACTTCGCTATGCTTGTAACCCGGTCAACGAATGCTCTGGTTGTGGACTCATATCTTGTGCACATATAATTGACTTGGAGTCCCTCATACCACTTTGTTTCCCATGCATGCATGTTCATCTCAATTTATCCTTGCACAATTTATGTGTTCTAGTTTTCTTAATTTGAATGGAGTTGTAAATCGAACTAAAGAAGAGTAAATTTTGGGTAAAAAAAAACAAAACATGTTTCATATAGAAAATTATACCTCTATTTGGTATGCACTTGAAGAGTATCCATGAATGTAAACACTACTCTCTCATTTACCTTGTTTCGTAATGCATTTAGGAGCCTAGCATGCTAGTTCACACCTTTAAACAGATGCTGAAAGTTAAAAATACAGTTTGGTTTTGACCTGCCGTTTTGGCCATAGGTGTGGAAATAGATTTTGACTTCCACATACATCTAATATTTATATGAGACAATCACAACAAACCCTATGTTTGGAGAAAAATATCCCACAAACTAGCTTTCCTGATAGGTTTTATAGGCCTTTGGTAATTGGGGGACAAGGCTGCTTAGGTGCATTTACGATTGGTAGCTCTGGAAGGATGAGCACCATTTTAATCATGTTTTTTAGTTTGGGGTTCCGTTAGCTCTGAGTGTTTCCCTATATATAGTAGGTAGGAATTTTTTCCCTTGTGTGTCTGAGTCTCGAAGATGGTTTTCAAATGTTGATTTCAAGCAACTTGTCTAAATTTGAAATTTTTGAAAACTTGTGTCTAATTGGTGAAAATTGTCATATGACCTTATCCAAGCAAAATAACGATAGGAAAACTTTGTAAAAATGAATACATGACTTTCAAAAACTTTTTGTTGAGAGTTTCTTGTAAAGAAATTGATTGTGGAAAAATGGTTTTTTCTCTCTCCTTTATCTTTCTCATTGGCTTTGTAAACGAATTGAAATGGCATTGCATTGCTTACTCTCCTTTGAAGTGTGTTGAATATAGTTTCATTATTGTTAGAAAACTCCAAAAATCATAAATTGTGCATGACTGTAGTTTGATGACATTCCAAATGTTGTGCTGACCATATGGTGGTTGTTGGTACACTGAACAAAAACAAAATGGTAGCGTTACTGAATTTTTTGTAATATGGATTATCATTGAAAAATACATGTAATATTAAATTGATGTATCAACACTATTTTTATAATCAGGAATTTTATTTATGGATTATGTTGTGATCAGTGAGATATTTTAATGTATCGGTATCCTAGGGAAAACAGGCATTCGATTTTAAGGATGATTTTGATTATAGATATATATCTTTCTAATGGTGTAGATGTAAATTTTAACTAGAAATGAAATGAACATGTTATAATTGTGCTCCTATGTGAATGAAGTGATTTTGTATTCTTGTGTGTGTTACCAAAATGCTCGGAACACTCAGAAGTAATAAAACTACCTTATTTAAGAATGGTTATGGTTAACCAATTTTAGGAGGTTATTATTTTAAAAGTCACCCAACCGACCCCAATTTATCAACCCTTGAGAAGGTTACCCAACTGAGCACTGGGTTATTTTTGTTTCGTTCACCTTGTCGGGTTTAAGTGAAGTTTCATTCTCTATATGTTTCTCAAAGGGATTGTATTTTTAATATGTCTTTGTGTTAGATACCACCTGATCTTTTCTCTAAGATATGCCTTGGAAAAAATATTCTAATGTGTTCCTAGAGGCTTATTAGTACTTTTTAGGCATGTGTGTCAAAAGGATTTCTTATGTTCGTGGAAGTATGCATGTTATTATAGTTAAGGATGCAATGCCCCTTTGTGACATGATTGATGTATTGCATATCAATGTTTTTAGATGGTTGCCTTTTATGCTAAGTCTCTCGGGAAGGACCAATCTTTGTACGTGTATGGGATCATAAGAGAAATAAGGAAAGTAATGTTGATTCTTGAAATGTGGTCAAGTTTACTTTGGCAGACCATAAATTTAGGTGGTATCTCACTTAGTACCTCTAATAAAATCCTAAATCTTTTACATGCAAAGAATATAAACCAGACAAGTGAAACTTAGAATTACCTTAGACTTGGTTAGGCCTTCTTTTATTGTTGAAAGTTCTTATGGATTGCTCCACTTGAGTTCGAGTATTCAAGAAACTTAATCTCTTATTTAAAAAACAAAAATTATTGCATATAACTATTTTGGAAATGATCCTAATCGATGATTGAACCATAAAAGCTAGAAGTGTCAGGAAAATGTGAGTTTAGCTGAAACAGAAACTCTAGTTGGAGATTAGGAGGTAAGAGACTTTCACATGTGCAATAAAATATATCAATCTATTATTGAGTTATCGAAATGATAGTAATAGAGAAAAGAACTCAAATAAGTGTATTTGTTATAAGTTAATTCTAAAATGAAATGAATAATTTGTAGCCTTGTGAATGAGATTATATATCTGTATGTTAAGTTCTCTTCAAACCTTTAAAGATAAAAATGGAAAAATGAATACGACAAAGATTTAACCATGAAAATTTAATATTGTGAAAAGTTCCAATTCCTGAAGCTCATGTTGTGGTTGGGTCGCGGTTTCATTATTGCTCGTGTATATAAGTGTGGTGTTGGTTTGCATCCCATGTCATCTTGCTGATTGCATATGTTTCATGTTCGTGTAAACATTACAAGTGGTGTTGTACAATCTCTTGCGAGTCTTGTTGGTGTCGCATAGTTGTATCAAGCAAAATGAATGTACAAAAAATTAACCTGGTATTTTGGTCATGTGTTTCGGTCCCACATGGGTGGGCATTACATGAAGTAATCAAAATCCATCAGTGATTGCTCATAACGACAATGACCATAGTAAATAAAATTAGGACAAATGGAGACGTTACTGAAGATCATAGGATCATAGAGAGGGTATTGAGGAGTCTCCCAATCATATTTTATCATGTTTTTGTAGCAATGGAAGAGTCCAAGGACTTGAAACAAATAACAGATGATGAATTGATGGGTTCTTTGCAAACTCATGAAAAAAGAATGAGTAGGTCATTCAGTTCTTCCAATGAACAAGCCTTCAAGAAAAGCATGAATGTGAGATGTAGGGGGAGAGGTGCCTACAATAGAGGGAGAGGAAGAGTTTTCAACAACCAAGAATGTAGAAGAAACAATCATCAAGAGCCACATAAAAGAGGAAGAGGAAGGAGCAACAACACTTCTAGAGGCGGTTCCACCTAAATGTATGATAAATCAAACATCAATGCTATTATTGTAAGAAGCATGAACACTATACTAGTGAATGCAGGAAGAAAGAGTATGATATGAAATCTCATAATGCAAGTTATACTAATACAAAAGAGGTTGAACCTAAAAAACATGGAAAGGGTGGAAACTTGTTTCTAACCTCGAATGTAGCTGAGAAAAGCAACAAACAAATATGATATTTAGATAGTGCATGTAGTAACCATATGTGTGGCAATAAAGGAATGATAAAAAATATAGATGAAGAAATAAAATCTAAAGTAAATATGGGAACAAATGACAAGTTCCATGTAATAGGAAAATGCAACATATCCATACTCACCAAGCAAGGTGATAAGAGACAAACTCATGATGTTTTTTGTATGCCAGGGTTGAAGTATAACCTTCTAAGCATTAGGCAGATAGTCTAGAAAGGATATAAGGTGATATTTGAAGATGAAGAATGCATAATCTATGATAGAAGTGGAGGCAATAAGAAACTTGAAATAGTGAAGATGACACAAAATAAGATGTTTCCTTTGAGTATGAAAAGTGAGATAACAACAACATTTCAAATGGTGCAATTGATTGATCGACTATATGGCATCTCAAGTATAGAGATTTGAGTTTTAGTGGGTTGAATATTCTTTATAGGAAGAAAATGGTAAGAGAGATACTCCCAATTGAATAACCAGATAAAGTATGCGAGGGTAACATATTGGGAAAGCAACATAGAAATGTTTTTCCCTCAAGTAAGTCTTGGAGAAAAAGTACACCACTCAAGCTGATACAATCAGACCTATGTGGTCCCATAAAGACTCCTTATCTAAGAATTTTTATTTCATTACATTCATAGATGAATTCAACAAAAGGAAATAGGTGTATTTTTAAAAAAAATCAGAGACATTTGAAGTATTTAGACAATTCAAGGCCATGGTTGAGAAGCACATTACATAAAAACATTGAGAATGGACAGAGGGGTAGAATACATGTCAAATCATATTTTGATTTTTTACAAAAGAACATGGGATTAAGAAGCAATTTATAGTGAATTATACACCGTAGCAAAATGGTGTAGATGAGAGGAAAATCCAAACTATTCAAGAGATGGAAAGAAGCGTGATTAAAGTCAAAGGATTTCTTGATGAGTATTGGGTTGAAGCAGTTGGAACAACAGTCTATCTGTTAAATAAATGTCCTACTAAAAGTGTTTAAAACATGATACATCAATAGGCATGGAGTGGAAGGTGTAGAAACAAAATCATAAAATTATTATTTACATCACGCATCTAAATATGTCAATATGTGCATGTTTCTTAAGAAAGAAAACTAGACATTAATAACACTTGTTTTTCTTTTACATTGTTTTATCCTTTTCATACTCTTATCATTTACTTTTTTCAAATGACTACTCTACTTTTGCATATTGGAAAACATGTAACCCAGCTTTGTATTTACCATTTTATCCTCTAAGCATCGTGGATAGTACCTCCCATTAGGAAAAGAAGCGCCCAAGTGCTACTGTCTCCTTTGGGCACTTCTACCATTTTCTCTGCATTTATCAAATTCCAAATCGCACATCATTTTTTAATCTTTTCTAATCACTTTGGGTTGAACTTTTTAGTTGTTAATGACAAAATTCAAAAAAATCTTATGACTTACTATTATTAAGGGCTGGATAATTGGGGGCTATTACTTACTATCTACTACTTGGGAAAATAACAACAGTCAAATACAATATATTTGAGTTGAAGTATTCACTGCATAAGAGGGCCAATTTTTGAATTTCATCTTACACATTCATCTTGGGGGAAAAGTAGTTATAGCCCACTAACTTGGTGTGAATGGAACAACAGAAACCTAGTTTCATGGGACACGATTCAATCTCACACAAACACAATAGAACTACATAGAGTATGAAATGTAGTGCAATGCTTTGTGAGAATTACATTGGGGTAATTACCGAGATCAATCTAACTCAAACATATGCATTATTTCTTTTATCTAATGTTTTTTTGAGCCTTATGCGGGTATCTAGGGTTTTTTTTGCAAGTTTGGGTGTGATAGAAAAACCCTACAACGAAGCTAGAGTGACAAAGAGAGAAAGGAAGAATACCTTGTCGGACCCTAATAAGATTAGATCCAGAACTGTTGCCAAGACGCTAGTGACTACTTCAGAAACTAGTGCCTAGGTGGTTATTTTTGAAGGAGTTTTAGGTTCCACTTTCCCACACAAAGATTGTTCGGTCTAGATCTGTCATGTTCTATTTAGTTTCCAACCCAAAATTAGCCTAGATATTTGAATACAAGCTAAGTCACTTCTATTTGACTATTGCTTATACTTTATTATTTCTCGCATAATAGATTTCCCTTGTTACTGTTGTATTCATTTGATTTTTGTCCTCTAATTAAAATTTAATTTCTATTAATTCATAAGGAAACCAAGTGTTGAGCACTTAAGAGTTTTTGGATGTGTCGCATACACACTTGCTCCCGAGAAAAGAAGATAAAAGTGGGATAACATAGGAGAAAAATGCATCTTCATTGGGTATATTAAACAATAAAAAGCTTATGGATTGTACAACCCAATCACAAAAGATCAAATAATCACTCTAAATGTTCAATTCATAGAAGAAGCATCATGGGGAGATGTACAAAAAGTGCAAAAATCACAATAAAAGGTAAGTGGAACTTTTATTGAAGCAGAAAAAATAGATAGTACAATCAATAATGCACCGAGTTAGAGCCTTGTCTCACAAAGGGGTGAGTGGTCAAGTGGCAACAACTACGAAGTTACACAAGGAGGTGCTCATGAGGCAACTTCATCATCTTTCAACTCAAATCAGCACCAAGTGAGAACAAGGAGGGTACAAGAGATCTATGAGCAGCCAAGGTATGATGAAAATGAAGATGAAACAATCAATTTTCCTCTATATCAAATAGTTGATCCTATTTATTTTGAAGAAGTAGTAAAGGATAAAAAGTGGTATGAAGCAATGAATGAAGAAATGCATACAATAGAGAAGAATAAAACATGATAACTAGTTGACCTTGTAATAAGAAAAGAAGTCATTGGAGTCAACTAGATTTATAAAACATAAACTAATCTCGAATGTAAAATTGAAATACATACGAAAAGACTAGTTTTCAAAGGCTACAAGCAACAGTTTGGACGTGATTATAATGAGACATTTGATTCAGTAGTAAGGCTAGAAGCTGTGATAGTATTATTGAAATAACTATTCAACACAAGTGAAAAGTACATCAAATGGATGTCAAATTAGCTGTCTTGAATGACATGTTAGAAGAAGAAGGTTTTGTGGGACAGCCGCATGGTTATGAGATGCCAAGGCATTTGGAACAAGGTGTATAAGCTTGATAAAGTGTTGTATGGGTTCAAACAAGAACCAAGGGCCTGGTACAACCATATAGACTCTTATTTGATAAGCAATGGCTTTAGCAATAGTGGTAGCGAACCTACACTCTACATCAAAGTAAACAAATAAGGTGAGATTTTGATTATAGTCATATATGTAGTTGATCTAATCTTTACTACAAATGCAAACAAGTCCAGAGAAGAATTTAAATCAGCCATGAAGGAGTTTGTGATGACTGATTTATATTTGTTGAATTAATTTCTTAGGATTGAAGTCAAACAAATGGAACATGGAATTTTTGTGTCACAAGATAAGTATGTAAGGAATATTATGGAGAGATTTAGAAAAAGATCCCACACGGTACAAAATCTTGGTAGAAAGCTTGAAGTATTGGACTGCAACTAGATTGGACATCATGTATGCAGTCAACCTCATTTCTAGATTCATGGAGAATCCAAATGAGACACATTGACAAGAAGGTAAAATAATTTTAAGGTATATTAATGGCACAAGAAATTACAAAATTTTGTATATTGTAAATAATTTTCAGTTAGTTGGATATACACGTAGTGATTGGGAAGGTAGCCTTGACAATAGAAAGAGCACATTTGGATATGTGTTTCATATAGGGTCAGGAGACTTTTAATGGCATTCAAGAAAAAATCAATTGTTTCACTTTCCACAATTTAAGCCAGTATATAGTAGAAAATTCACCCACATGTAAGGATATATGGATCAGAAGAATCCTATCAAATTTGCTTGAAGGAATATATGGAACATCTACTATATGTAGACATTAAATCATACAGTTTTGGTAATTATTTAATTCTAGTTTTATACTAATATTCATATGGTTCTTAAGTGCAAAAGAGTACTAATCAACCCATGTCTTTGGCCATCTTGCTTTGTTTTCTATTGCTACTTCTAACCTTATACCCACACGTTGCCCAATATGCATTGTTATTTTATATTCTCTATTTCTGACAAGGGATACTAGTTAGGACTGGGGCGCCCCAGGCGCCCTGGTCCCTTGATCATCTTTGCACTTTCCTCTCACCTTTTGGGAACTTTCTAGTCGTTTGAGCTTTCTATATTTTGGTAGTTGGCCTTTTCAAGGTTAATTATGAAATTATAACAAGAGAACCATATAAATATAAAGTTATGATACCATAACGAGGGACCAGGCACTAAGCAATACTATCATCACCTAAGGTTGTATCCATCAAAGGCTTCTATTACTCCATTTACATCCATCTAGCTCAAATCACAAGGGACAAAGGTTGGTTCATCTACATCACAATTCATAGGAGGGTAGTTTATTCTATTCCATACACCATCTATTTACATTCTACATCTAGTTATTGCTCACTATTTACAAAGTGTGACTAGCACAAGAGCTCCTACGGCACGATTTCCACACACACACACACATCATTGGGTCTGAGATGTAGTGCAGTGTTCAGTTAGTAAGTCCACCATTGTGGCCACTGAGGATAGTCTGACACCTTCATATGCATCTTTCTCTTGATGCTTACTTGGGGTATTGCAGGTGATTCCTTCATTATAGGTTTATTGCGACATTGGGGACATATAGTGAAATACATGAGACTAAAGACGACACAGACGATCTTTTAACAACACCTCAGAGGAGGTTCCTTGGTCATTTCTTCAGATTTGGGTGCCCCAAACTCTCCCATCCCTCTCAAGGCGCCCCAGTCTACTCAAACAGTACGGATCTGCACTTTCTTGAGCTCTTGTGCAATCGTTTCCTCCTCTTGTGCAACTGGTCTCCACTACGACACAGTGTCACGACATCTGTGAATTAGCTAAGACCTTATTAACCCTCTTTTCACACTAGGGTTTTTACATTTCATTGCTGAGATTACTTGGGTCTATTTACTACATTTTATTTAATTTATTTACTACTCCTGTAAAATCATATTAGACTACAATATAAATTTCATTTTTGTTTAATCACTATCTTTTGTAATAGGTTATCTTACTTTTTCTTGTCAAAGAATCTTGTTTTTCATAGGATAATCAAGCAAATTTCAATCATGTATCATTTCATTCCATAATTAGTTGAAAAATGTGAGATAAAATTCAATTTTGTAAGTCAAAGCAACAACTTGTTGAAATTTTTACCTAGCCTTTGTCAAGGGATAGTTTTTAACTTTTGAGAGGAAATTTGGGCATCATTGATATAGTACAAGCTAGCTATGAAGATAATTCATCTAGCTCTAGAGATCTTATAGCTCATTCCAAAGGTCCTTCACCTTGCTTCAGAGATCCTTCACCTTGCTCCAGATAGCCTTCACCTTGCTTCGGAGATCCTACAACAATCTCTAGAGATCCTCCATACAGCTCTAGAGATCCTACCAATCAGATCTGGAGATTTACAAATAGCTCCAAAGATCCTTCAACTAACTCTGGAGATCCTACCAACTAGCTTAGGAGATCTGACAGTTAGCTCTGGAGATATAAAATAAGTTTTTTGAGTGAATATAAATGTTTTTGTAAAGTATCTTGATGCATAGGGTGCTTTTATATGATTTTGTAGAGGCTCAAGATTAAGGAGTGTTAAAAATCATTAATCTTGTCTGACATTATTAAATGATTTTTTAAAATTCATTTCCCTCTTCTCCACCAACACATTTAATGATTTTATTTTGGAAGATCTCATTTTTAAATATATTAAGGAGGGAATCCATTTAATATTGTAAGAGATTAAGGGGAAGTGTTAAAAATCATTAATCTTGGCCAGTATTATTAATGATTTTTAAAATTCATTTCCCTCTTCTCCACCAACCTTACACTTACATTTACATTTAATGATTTTGTTTTGGGAGCTCATTTTGAAATATTTTTTAGGAGGGAATCTATTGTAAGAGGATTTTTTTTAAAAAATTTGAAGTGCACAATAGTGTACAGAAGTAGAACATGATAGAAAAACTAAGAGTAGCTACTCATTGAAAGTGTGTGTGTGTGCAAAAAAGAGGAAGAACAGTCCAGAATAGAAAAAAATAGAAAATTAAGAGGTCTTGCACAATAGTGTAGAGAAGTAGACGTGAAAAAGAGCACCATATCAGTGATATTATTATGCAAAACCAGAGCATAGTAGAGCAACATAACAAAACACAATCCATATTTTAACAAAGCAGAACAGAGTCAACAACAGAATAGATAATAGTTTGATTTTTATTTTTATTTGCAGGAGGATATAGGAAAAACAAAGAAGCATTTCAAGAAATTAATATATTGAATTGCTCTTCTGGAATTAACATGATCATTTTTTTTGTTGTTTATGTTATACTTTGCCTCCATTGTTCTCAATTTTGTTTTGTTCTCTGCATTTTCCAACACAACATTGAGCATATTATAAAAGTATTTTGTGGAACTCTATGCTATCTAAAGATTCATGTGGAGATATTATTAAGGAAATGTTTAAATAGAGTTTAGATAATTTAGGTGCTACAAATGCAGAGTTGATTTGACGAAAAAATGGCATCCACATCCGCTGGTATCCTAGAAACCCAGCCATATCGAGGTCGAGTTCAGGTTTTACCTCTTTAAATTTTTAGGACAACTAAGGTAAAATCCATGCGAGACAAATAACAAGGACATTCCTCGTCAATTTTATCCCATAATTTAATGAGGACAATGTTCACTTCACTAGCACTCATTAATCGACTGACTTTGGCATGTGTGAAACAATAACGTCATGGTATTTTTGAAGAAAAGTTTATCTCATTCAATTTTATTCTTCCCCCCACCCTTGAGTTTTAGTACCTTTATCCATTTAAGTACAACGGGTAGAAAGAGGCATTGGTGTGTACAGCCTTAGGCTTCTTTTAGGAGAGGTGAATTTTATTTTGCTATATATATGTCCTTTGTAAAGGACTTCAGAAATTCTAGGGACTTTGGTCATATGAGGACTGAAAAATTGTTCTTAGTTTTGATGCCCTTGGTGTGATGGATTTTCTGCCTTTCCAAGTTATTTTGCAGTCTTGTGTATGTTTATATTTAATCTTGTGAATGTAAATTCCCTGATTAATCACCTTACCCTACTGCAAATTCAATCTTTTCTGCTTAATTTAATGTGCATGTTAACTTATTAGTACTGTTGTGATTCTCCGTCAGTATAATCAAGTGTTTTTCCCCTTAGATGTTCTGTAGAAAAACTATTGGTTCATGCATCAAGAATCCTTCCAAATTAGTTGTGCATATACTCAGTCAAAGTTCCTCATACAAATTTGGTGTATCACCTTAGTGTTTAATCATTTTATAGTCATATTTTAATCTCAAGCTCTCATAAATCAGTTTAGGATACACTAATAAGGAACTGCCCTTGATACCAGAGACTCACCTCAAAATAGGTATACCCACAGACCTGAGGTGTTTCCATTGTATCTACGAAAGAGAGAGATCAATTGTGCAAGCTCTAGAAAACCATGCATCCATCTCTCTACATGGTGCACTTTTGAGAGATAACAGACCTCTTTGGCCATGGATATTTTAGATAATTTGGAACGCCTCAAAGAAGACTAGTTGAACCCTTGCACCAGGTGTGGAAACTATTTGATAAAATGCTTGAAAGAATGTGGTTTCATGGCAACTTGGAATGCTAGAAGAGTACCAATGGTTTTGTTGAAAATGGCTTGGAAAGACTTCATACAAAACAAATGTAATTATTAGGTGTAAAATTAGACGCCCCTCCTTTGTTTGTTTGCTACCAGCGTGTTCCAAATTGGGGATGTGGAGCTGGGTATGCACAAACAGAATTTTTTTTGTTTTAAAAAAAAGAGTGTTGGAAGTTTAAAAGCAAATGCATTTTGAACATGTGTAAAGCTACATCCCATAAGTTGTTGTTGGTTTACCATCTTGTGCAAAAATGGGAGTTGGATAAGGCATGTGACTTGTTTGACAAATTTTATAAGAGAAATGAGTCCTTGGGGATGCTTTTCTTGCGCGATGTGGCCAATTTTGGTATGAAAAATGTGGAAGCACAAAACAAGGATGTGCACATTTTTTAAAATGTCTCAAAAAAATGGACGTGGTTGACGTTTGTTGCTATCATGTTTGGAAAAAGTATGCAAATGTGGGACTTCACACTATGCATGAGAACTATTTGCTAAAATCTGAAAGAATGTAGGTTCATGGATAGTAATGATATTGAATGAGGCACAAGAGGTATATATTGAAAATGCATTGGAGACCCTTGACATTACCAATAATCCCATCAAGAACTCTATTTTGTTTGTGTTTTGTTTTAATGGCATGGTGAATAGACATTTGACTAAGAGCATACGCTACAGGGGTAGGGTTTTGAAATAGTGAATGAGCAACAAACAAAGCATAAAAAATAGTGGGAATTTGGTCCATTGTTGTAGCCTAAAATCCCTTGCAGACGTGTGTTGCTTGGATTAGAGGCATGAGGTGGGTCTTAAGCTCCAATATATTCTGGCATTGGGAAAAATGAGAGCTTTGGAATAGTTACAGACAACCATCAAACTATGAATAAAAGTAGTGTTTGTTAGATGTAATAATGGGGAAAACTTCGCTATGCTTGTAACCCGGTCAACGAATGCTCTGGTTGTGGACTCATATCTTGTGCACATATAATTGACTTGGAGTCCCTCATACCACTTTGTTTCCCATGCATGCATGTTCATCTCAATTTATCCTTGCACAATTTATGTGTTCTAGTTTTCTTAATTTGAATGGAGTGTAAATCGAACTAAAGAAGAGTAAATTTTGGGTAAAAAAAACAAAACATGTTTCATATAGAAAATTATACCTCTATTTGGTATGCACTTGAAGAGTATCCATGAATGTAAACACTACTCTCTCATTTACCTTGTTTCGTAATGCATTTAGGAGCCTAGCATGCTAGTTCACACCTTTAAACAGATGCTGAAAGTTAAAAATACAGTTTGGTTTTGACCTGCCGTTTTGGCCATAGGTGTGGAAATAGATTTTGACTTCCACATACATCTAATATTTATATGAGACAATCACAACAAACCCTATGTTTGGAGAAAAATATCCCACAAACTAGCTTTTCCTGATAGGTTTTATAGGCCTTTGGTAATTGGGGGACAAGGCTGCTTAGGTGCATTTACGATTGGTAGCTCTGGAAGGATGAGCACCATTTTAATCATGTTTTTTAGTTTGGGGTTCCGTTAGCTCTGAGTGTTTCCCTATATATAGTAGGTAGGAATTTTTTCCCTTGTGTGTCTGAGTCTCGAAGATGGTTTTCAAATGTTGATTTCAAGCAACTTGTCTAAATTTGAAATTTTTGAAACTTGTGTCTAATTGGTGAAAAATTGTCATATGACCTTATCCAAGCAAAATAACGATAGGAAAACTTTGTAAAATGAATACATGACTTTCAGAAACTTTTTGTTGAGAGTTTCTTGTAAATAAATTGATTGTGGAAAAATGGTGTTTTCTCTCTACTTTATCTTTCTCATTGGATTTGTAAACGAATTGAAATGGCATTGCATTTCTTACTCTCCTTTTGAAGTGTGTTGAATATAGTTTCATTATTGTTAGAAAACTCCAAAAATCATAAATTGTGCATGACTGTAGTTTGATGACATTCCAAATGTTGTGCTGACCATATGGTGGTTGTTAGTACACTGAACAAAAACAAAATGGTAGCGTTTACTGAAGTTTTTGTAATATGGATTATCATTGAAAAATACATGTAATATTAAATTGATGTATCAACACTATTTTATAATCAGGAATTTTATTTATGGATTATGTTGTGATCAGTGAGATATTTTAATGTATCGGTATCCTAGGAAAACAGGCATTCGAATTTTAAGGATGATTTTGATTATAGATATATATCTTTCTAATGGTGTAGATGTAAATTTTAACTAGAAATGAAATGAACATGTTATAATTGTGCTCCTATGTGAATGAAGTGATTTTGTATTCTTGTGTGTGTTACCAAAATGCTCGGAACACTCAGAAGTAATAAAACTACCTTATTTAAGAATGGTTATGGTTAACCAATTTTAGGAGGTTATTATTTTAAAAGTCACCCAACCTGACCCCAATTTATCAACCCTTGAGAAGGTTACCCAACTGAGCACTGGGTTATTTTTGTTTCGTTCACCTTGTCGGGTTTAAGTGAAGTTTCATTCTCTATATGTTTCTCAAAGGGATTGTATTTTTAATATGTCTTTGTGTTAGATACCACCTGATCTTTTCTCTAAGATATGCCTTGGAAAAAAATATTCTAATGTGTTCCTAGAGGCTTATTAGTACTTTTTAGGCATGGTGTGTCAAAAGGATTTCTTATGTTCGTGGAAGTATGCATGTTATTATAGTTAAGGATGCAATGCCCCTTTGTGACATGATTGATGTATTGCATATCAATGTTTTTAGATGGTTGCCTTTTATGCTAAGTCTCTCGGGAAGGACCAATCTTTGTACGTGTATGGGATCATAAGAGAAATAAGGAAAGTAATGTTGATTCTTGAAATGTGGTCAAGTTTACTTTGGCAGACCATAAATTTAGGTGGTATCTCACTTAGTACCTCTAATAAAATCCTAAATCTTTTACATGCAAAGAATATAAACCAGACAAGTGAAACTTAGAATTACCTTAGACTTGGTTAGGCCTTCTTTTATTGTTGAAAGTTCTTATGGATTGCTCCACTTGAGTTCGAGTATTCAAGAAACTTAATCTCTTAGTTTAAAAACAAAATTATTGCATATAACTATTTTGGAAATGATCCTAATCGATGATTGAACCATAAAAGCTAGAAGTGTCAGGAAAATGTGAGTTTAGCTGAAACAGAAACTCTAGTTGGAGATTAGGAGGTAAGAGACTTTCACATGTGCAATAAAATATATCAATCTATTATTGAGTTATCGAAATGATAGTAATAGAGAAAAGAACTCAAATAAGTGTATTTGTTATAAGTTAATTCTAAAATGAAATGAATAATTTGTAGCCTTGTGAATGAGATTATATATCTGTATGTTAAGTTCTCTTCAAACCTTTAAAGATAAAAATGGAAAAATGAATACGACAAAGATTTAACCATGAAAATTTAATATTGTGAAAAGTTCCAATTCGTGAAGCTCATGTTGTGGTTGGGTCGCGGTTTCATTATTGCTCGTGTATATAAGTGTGGTGTTGGTTTGCATCCCATGTCATCTTGCTAATTGCATATCCTTCATGTTCGTGTAAACGTTGCAAGTGGTGTCGTACAATCTCTTGCGAGTCTTGTTGGTGTCGCATAGTTGTATCAAGCAAAATGAATGTACAAAAATTAACCTGGTATTTTGGTCATGTGTTTCGGTCCCACATGGGTGGGCACTTACATGAAGTAATCAAAATCCATCAGTGATTGCTCTTAACGACAATGACCATAGTAAATAAAATTAGGACAAATGGAGACGTTACTGAAGATCATAGGATCATAGAGAGGGTATTGAGGAGTCTCCAAATCATATTTTATCATGTTTTTTGTAGCAATGGAAGAGTCCAAGGACTTGAAACAAATAACAGATGATGAATTGATGGGTTCTTTGCAAACTCATGAACAAAGAATGAGTAGGTCATTCAGTTCTTCCAATGAACAAGCCTTCAAGAAAAGCATGAATGTGAGATGTAGGGGGAGAGGTGCCTACAATAGAGGGGAGAGGAAGAGTTTTCAACAACCAAGAATGTAGAAGACACAATCATCAAGAGCCACATTGAAAGAGGAAGAGGAAGGAGAAACAACACTTCTAGAGGCAGTTCCACCTAAACGTATGATAAATCAAACATCAATGCTATTATTGTAAGAAGCATGAACACTATACTAGTGAATGAAGGAAGAAAGAGTATTATATGAAATCTCATAATGCAATTTATACTAATACAAAAGAGGTTGAACCTAAAAAACATGGAAAGGGTGGAAACTTGTTTCTAACCTCGCAATGTAGCTGAGAAAAGCAACAAACAAATATGATATTTAGATAGTGCATGTAGTAACCATATGTGTGGGCAATAAAGGAATGATAAAAAATATAGATGAAGAAATCAAATCTAAAGTAAATATGGGAACAAATGAAAAGTTCCATGTAATAGGAAAATGCAACATATCCATACTCACCAAGCAAGGTGATAAGAGACAAACTCATGATGTTTTTTTGTATGCCAGGGTTAAAGTATAACCTTCTAAGCATTAGGCAGATAGTCTAGAAAGGATATAAGGTGATATTTTAAGATGAAGAATGCATAATCTATGATAGAAGTGGAGGCAATAAGAAACTTAAAATAGTGAAGATGACACAAAACAAGATGTTTCCTTTGAGTATGCAAAGTGAGATAACAACAACATTTCAAATGGTGCAATTGATTGATCGACTATATGGCATCTCAAGTATAGAGATTTGAGTTTTAGTGGGTTGAATATTCTTTATAGGAAGAAAATGGTAAGAGAGATACTCCCAATTGAATAACCAGATAAAGTATGCGAGGGTAGCATATTGGGGAAAGCAACATAGAAATGTTTTTCCCTCAAGTAAGTCTTGGAGAAAAAGTACACCACTCAAGCTGATACAATCAGACCTATGTGGTCCCATAAAGACTCCTTATCTAAGAATTTTTATTTCATTACATTCATAGATGACTTCAACAAAAGGAAATAGGTGTATTTTAAAAAAAAAATCAGAGACATTTGAAGTATTTAGACAATTCAAGGCCATGGTTGAGAAGCACATTACATAAAAACATTGAGAATGGATAGAGGGGTAGAATACATGTCAAATCATATTTTGATTTTTTACAAAAGAACATGGGATTAAGAAGCAATTTATAGTGAATTATACACCGTAGCAAAATGGTGTAGATGAGAGGAAAAATCCAAACTATTCAAGAGATGGAAAGAAGCGTGATTAAAGTCAAAGGATTTCTTGATGAGTATTGGGTTGAAGCAGTTGGAACAACAGTCTATCTGTTAAATAAATGTCCTACTAAAAGTGTTTGAAAACATGATACATCAATAGGCATGGAGTGGAAGGTGTAGAAACAAAATCATAAAATTATTATTTACATCACGCATCTAAATATGTCAATATGTGCATGTTTCTTAAGAAAGAAAACTAGACATTAATAACACTTGTTTTTCTTTTACATTGTTTTATCCTTTTCATACTCTTATCATTTACTTTTTTTCAAATGACTACTCTACTTTTGCATATTGGGAAAACATGTAACCCAGCTTTGTATTTACCATTTTATCCTCTAAGCATCGTGGATAGTACCTCCCATTAGGAAAAGAAGCGCCCAAGTGCTACTGTCTCCTTTGGGCACTTCTACCATTTTCTCTGCATTTATCAAATTCCAAATCGCACATCATTTTTTAATCTTTTCTAATCACTTTGGGTTGGAACTTTTTAGTTGTTAATGACAAAATTCAAAAAAATCTTATGACTTACTATTATTAAGGGCTGGATAATTGGGGGCTATTACTTACTATCTACTACTTGGGAAAATAACAACAGTCAAATACAATATATTTGAGTTGAAGTATTCACTGCATAAGAGGGCCAATTTTTGAATTTCATCTTACACATTCATCTTGGGGGAAAAGTAGTTATAGCCCACTAACTTGGTGTGAATGGAACAACAGAAACCTAGTTTCATGGGACACGATTCAATCTCACACAAACACAATAGAACTACATAGAGTATGAAATGTAGTGCAATGCTTTGTGAGAATTACATTGGGGTAATTACCGAGATCAATCTAACTCAAACATATGCATTATTTCTTTTATCTAATGTTTTTTTTTAGCCTTATGCGGGTATCTAGGGTTTTTTTTGCAAGTTTGGGTGTGATAGAAAAACCCTACAACGAAGCTAGAGTGACAAAGAGAGAAAGGAAGAATACCTTGTCGGACCCTAATAAGATTAGATCCAGAACTGTTGCCAAGACGCTAGTGACTACTTCAGAAACTAGTGCCTAGGTGGTTATTTTTGAAGGAGTTTTAGGTTCCACTTTCCCACACAAAGATTGTTCGGTCTAGATCTGTCATGTTCTATTTAGTTTTCCAACCCAAAATTAGCCTAGATATTTGAATACAAGCTAAGTCACTTCTATTTGACTATTGCTTATACTTTATTATTTCTCGCATAATAGATTTCCCTTGTTACTGTTGTATTCATTTGATTTTTGTCCTCTAATTAAAATTTAATTTCTATTAATTCATAAGGAAACCAAGTGTTGAGCACTTAAGAGTTTTTGGATGTGTCGCATACACACTTGCTCCCGAGAAAAGAAGATAAAAGTGGGATAACATAGGAGAAAAATGCATCTTCATTGGGTATATTAAACAATAAAAAGCTTATGGATTGTACAACCCAATCACAAAAGATCAAATAATCACTCTAAATGTTCAATTCATAGAAGAAGCATCATGGGGAGATGTACAAAAAGTGCAAAAATCACAATAAAAAGGTAAGTGGAACTTTTATTGAAGCAGAAAAAATAGATAGTACAATCAATAATGCACCGAGTTAGAGCCTTGTCTCACAAAGGGGTGAGTGGTCAAGTGGCAACAACTAACGAAGTTACACAAGGAGGTGCTCATGAGGCAACTTCATCATCTTTCAAACTCAAATCAGCACCAAGTGAGAACAAGGAGGGTACAAGAGATCTATGAGCAGCCAAGGTATGATGAAAATGAAGATGAAACAATCAATTTTCCTCTATATCAAATAGTTGATCCTATTTATTTTGAAGAAGTAGTAAAGGATAAAAAGTGGTATGAAGCAATGAATGAAGAAATGCATACAATAGAGAAGAATAAAAACATGATAACTAGTTGACCTTGTAATAAGAAAAGAAGTCATTGGAGTCAACTAGATTTATAAAACATAAACTAATCTCAAATGTAAAATTGAAATACATACGAAAAGACTAGTTTTCAAAGGCTACAAGCAACAGTTTGGATGTGATTATAATGAGACATTTGATTCAGTAGTAAGGCTAGAAGCTGTGATATGTATTATTGAAATAACTATTCAACACAAGTGAAAAGTACATCAAATGGATGTCAAATTAGCTGTCTTGAATGACATGTTAGAAGAAGAAGGTTTTGTGGGACAGCCGCATGGTTATGAGATGCCAAGGCATTTGGAACAAGGTGTATAAGCTCGATAAAGTGTTGTATGGGTTCAAACAAGAACCAAGGGCATGGTACAACCATATAGACTCTTATTTGATAAGCAATGGCTTTAGCAATAGTGGTAGCAAACCTACACTCTACATCAAAGTAAAAAAATAAGGTGAGATTTTGATTATAGTCATATATGTAGTTGATCTAATCTTTACTAAAATGCAAACAAGTCCAGAGAAGAATTTAAATCAGCCATGAAGGAGTTTGTGATGACTGATTTATATTTGTTGAATTAATTTCTTAGGATTTAAGTCAAACAAATGGAACATGGAATTTTTGTGTCACAAGATAAGTATGTAAGGAATATTATGGAGAGATTTAGAAAAAGATCCCATGCGGTACAAAATCTTGGTAGAAAGCTTGAAGTATTGGACTGCAACTAGATCGGACATCATGTATGCAGTCAACCTCATTTCTAGATTCATGGAGAATCCAAATGAGACACATTGACAAGAAGGTAAAATAATTTTAAGGTATATTAATGGCACGAGAAATTACGAAAGTTTGTATATTGTAAATAATTTTCAGTTAGTTGGATATACACGTACTGATTGGGAAGGTAGCCTTGACAATAGAAAGAGCACATTTGGATATGTGTTTCATATAGGGTCAGGAGACTTTTAATGGCCCTCAAAGAAAAAATCAGTTGTTTCACTTTCCACAATTCAAGCCAGTATATAGTAGAAAATTCACCCACATGTAAGGATATATGGATCAGAAGAATCCTATCAAATTTGCTTAAAGGAATATATGGAACATCTACTATATGTAGACATTAAATCATATAGTTTTGCTAATTATTTAATTCTAGTTTTATACTAATATTCATATGGTTCTTAAGTGCAAAAGAGTACTAATCAACCCATGTCTTTGGCCATCTTGCTTTGTTTTCTATTGCTACTTCTAACCTTATACCCACACTTGCCCAATATGCATTGTTATTCTATATTCTCTATTTCTGACTAGGGATACTAGTTAGGACTGGGGCGCCCCAGGCGCCCTGGTCCCTTGATCCTCTTTGCACTTTCCTCTCACCTTTTGGGCACTTTCTTGTGCAGTGTTTAGTTAGTAAGTCCACCATTGTGGCCACTGAGGATAGTCTGACACCTTTATATGCATCTTTCTCTTGATGCTTTGCTTGGGGTATTGCAGGTGATTCCTTCATTGTAGGTTTATTGCGACATTGGGGAACATATAGTGAGATACATGCGACTAAAGATGACACAGACGATCATTTAACAACACCTCAGAGGAGGTTCCTTGGTCATTTCTTCAAATTTTGGTGCCCCAAGATCTCCCATCCCTCTCAAGGCACCCCAGTCTACTCAAATAGTCCAGATCTGCACTTTCTTGAGCTCTTGTGCAATCGTTTCCTCCTCTTGTGCAACTGGTCTCCACTGCGACACAGTGTTGCAACATCTGTGAATTAGCTGAGACCTTCTTAACCCTCTTTTCACACTAGGGTTTTTACATTTCATTGCTAAGATTACTTGGGTCTATTTACTACATTTTATTTAATTTATTTACTACTCCTGTAAAATCATATTAGACTACAATATAAATTTCATTTTCGTTTAATCACTATCTTTTGTAATAGGTTATCTTACTTTTTCTTGTGAAAGAATCTTGTTTTTCATAGGAGAATCAAGAACATTTCAATCATGTATCATTTCATTCCATAATTAGTTGAAAAATGTGAGATAAAATTCAATTTTGTAAGTCAAAGGAACAACTTGTTGAAATTTTTACCTAGCCTTTGTCAAGGGATAGTTTTTAACTTTTGAGAGGAAATTTGGGCATCATTGATATAGTACAAGCTAGCTATGAAGATAATTCATCTAGCTCCAGAGATCCTATAGCTCACTCCAAAGGTCCTTCACCTTGCTTCAGAGATCCTTCACCTTACTCCAGATAGCCTTCACCTTGCTTCAGAGATCCTACAACAATCTCTAAAGATCCTCCATACAGCTGTAGAGATCCTACCAATCAGATATGGAGATTTACAAATAGCTCCATAGATCCTTCAACTAACTCTAGAGATCCTACCGGCTAGCTTAGGAGATCCAACAGTTAGCTCTGGAGATCTAAAATAAGTTTTTTCAGTGAATATAAATGTTTTTGTAAAGTATCTTAATGCATATGGTGCTTTTATATGAGTTTGTAGAGGCTCAAGATTAAGGAGTGTTAAAAATCATTAATCTTGTCTGACATTATTAAATGATTTTTTAAAATTCATTTCCCTCTTCTCCACCAACACATTTAATGATTTTGTTTTTGAAGATCTCATTTATAAATATTTTAAGGAGGGAATCCATTTAATATTGTAAGAGATTAAGGGGAAGTGTTAAAAATCATTAATCTTGGCCAGTATTATTAAATGATTTTTAAAATTCATTTCCCTCTTCTCCACCAACCTTACACTTGCATTTACATTTAATGATTTTGTTTTGGGAGCTCATTTTGAAATATTTTTTAGGAGGGAATCTATTGTAAGAGGATTTTTTTTTTAAATTTTGAAGTGCACAATAGTGTATAGAAGTAGAACAGGATAGAAAAACTAAGAGTAGCTGCTCATTGAAAGTGTGTGTGTGTGTAAAAAAAAGGCAGAACAATCCAGAATAGAAAAAAATAGAAAAATTAAGAGGTGTGCACAATAGTGCAGAGAAGTAGAGTGAAAAAGAGCACCATATCAGTGATATTATTATGCAAAACCAGAGCATAGTAGAGCAACATAACAAAACACAATCCATATTTTAACAAAGCAGAACAGAGCAACAACAGAATAGAGAATAGTTTTGATTTTTATTTTTATTTGCAGGAGTATATAGGAAAAACAAAGAAGCATTTCAAGAAATTAATATATTGAATTGCTCTTCTTGGAATTAACATGATCATTTTTTTTGTTTTTTATGTTATAATTTGCCTCCATTGTTCTCAATTTTTGTTTTGTTCTCTGCATTTTCCAACACAACATTGAGCATATTATAAAAGTATTTTGTGGAACTCTATGCTATCTAAAGATTCATGTGGAGATATTATTAAGGAAATGTTTAAATAGAGTTTATAGAATTTAGGTGCTACAAAATGAGAGTTGATTTGACGAAAAAATTGGCATCCACATCCGCGGGTATCCTAGAAACCCAGCCATATCGAGGTCGAGTTCGGTTTTTACCTCTTTAAATTTTTAGGACAACTAAGGTAAAATCCATGCGAGACAAATAACAAGGACATTCCCCATCAAGTTTATCCCATAATTATTAATGAGGACAATGTTCACTTCACTAGCACTCATTAATCGACGACTTTGGCATGTGTGAAACAATACGCATGGATTTTTGAAGAAAATTTATCTCATTCAATTTTATTCTACCCCCACCTTGAGTTTTGAGTACCTTTATCATTTAAAATAGGGTAAGAAAGAGGCATTGGATTTCTCCATTGATATTACTAGGATCCTTCACTGTAGGTTTGTTGTCAAGAGGTCGAATTACTGTTGTATCCGGCTCATTTATACTTTACCATTTTCTACTTTCAAAATGGGGGGAGCTCCCCATAGAGTTGAGCCAATTTTTGATCCACAGTGGCAAGATTGTGTGGAACTCTGAGGAACCCTCAACATTAGGGGTTTTATAGATTTCATCTAAAGAATTAAAGGATACAATTAACACATATCCCTTCAGTTCGTGGAAAATTAGAAGAACATGAATGTCAATTTCAAAGGAATGGATTTCAGTATCACTAAGCATTTCATTTCGTTCATCACGGGTCTAAGCATGGATGGAAAAAAGTTTTTCACAAATAAATTTGATAAAGAGGCCAAGGAAAAATTGTTTCTTGATGACAGAGAATGCATGGAAACAAAAAAGAGGGCATTGTTTGTGCTACTATCCCGCGACCTTTAGATGAAATATCTTGAATGACGGTGTAGTACATCACTCTCGAGGGAAGATTTTCTACTATTCCAATTCATTATTTGGTGCTCCTCAACCATTTCAGTGGTAAAATCAAGGTAATCCTACCATACTATATTTTGCACTCCCTTGAGAATTCTGTCTTGGAGGTCCAAAGTCATAGGAGGGTTTTTCCGTTACAACAAGGGGCTATTTTTATGATTCACTAGTACATTATGGATGTAGTGGCTACTGACCTTGACCCTCCTCTTTCTCCCCCGCCTCCTTAGCAACCTCGTATCCACTCTAAAAACCCCCTTATCCATGATTCTGCTCCTGAACCACCCCCAAAATAGATAATGAGAAGTTTCAAAAAATGTAAAGAACCTCTAGTTGAAGATAGTCCCATTTTCAGTAGCCTCGGTGGCCCTTGTGATCAAATTCCCCCATGTCATAGAAAAATTCAGCCTGCAAGTTATTACCCTAAACACTGATCAAGACAATGTTGACTACCTCCTCAAGTCCACCACCAAGAATTCTGACACAAATCTTAAAGAGGAGGTCAATACTTTCACCACCTAGCTTATAGATATGGAAGGAAAATACAACAATCATATGGCCATCCACAAAGAAATTCTAGATCTTCTCCAAGTCCACATTCATCAAATCAATGAAATCAGTGGAATTCCAACCTTTGCTTAGAAAAATGGAAGGATCACCAAGAATTTCACCTCTTCTAATTAGGATCCTAATATTCGCACAACTTTGAATCACTCAGGATTGCACTTAAGGTCTATAAAAATTCCGTTAATTAGTGCTTCTGGCTCTTTATTCTTAGTGTAATTGTTTTGGTCTGGTTGTTGGGATGTAGTTTTGCTGTAGTTTGTTTGTCACTGGGATTTAGGTAGGTAGATAGCCCCTACCTTTTCTTTTATTTGATTTTATATTTTGGTTGGGGTGTAGCCCCCACAGTTAAAAAAACCACCCTGTTACTTGTTGGTTATTTTGGCTGTTGAGCCTTTTTGGTGTAATTCTGGGTAAGGTCCCTCCAAAAAATTTTATCCTTAATAAATAAAAAAGAAAACCTCATTTTATTTTTTCCTTATGTGATTTTTCAAATACTAAAATTGGATTTTGCATGCTTAAACAAAATTTTATTGTTTTATCAGACAATTCCTAAAAATAAAAACTAAACTTGAATGTATGCACAAAGACAATCAACTGTTTGCTAAAATTAGTTGGAAAAATATTGATTTCCAACATTGTCCCTTAATTTTGAAATCCAAAATTTTATTATTTTGGAGCTGCGTATGCATTTCCGGATCTGACATATGCTTGATCACAAACTCCGAAACAGCTTCTCAAATATTCAAAAAACTATTTTCCCAAATCGTTTGTAAAGATATCAGCAAACCGATCTTCAGATTCGTAAAACTCTAAATATATCTCTTTTTTATTAACCAAATCCCTGATGAAATGATACCTCGTGTCTATATGCTTGTTTCTCTTGTAAAAAACCTGATTGTTGGACAATGCTATTGCTGAGATGTCACAAAAAAATCTATTTAGCTTCTTCTTGATTTTTTCTCAAATATTTCAATATTGTCCTCATCCAAATAGCCTAACATGTTGCTCTCGTGGCTGCTACATACTTTTCTTATGCTGGTGATAGTGTGAATATGAGCTGCTTCTTTGATGCCCATGAAACTACTCTTGTTCCAAAGTGAAAAACATAGTTGGATGTGCTTTTTCCTGTCATCTATATTTCTGACACTGTCACTATCTATATATCCTATGAGTTTGAACTCATTTGATATTGAATACAATATTTCATGATTCTTAGTTCCACATACATACCTAAAAAATATTTTTTCCATCTTTCCAATGTGAATCTTTAGGATATTCCATGAACCTTGAGATGATGCTCACATAATACATAATACTAGGCCTTGTGGCCATCAAATACATGAGACTTCCAACTAGTCTTTTGAACAATGTTGGATCCAAAAATGATCTGTTATATTCTTTTCTTAACTTTAGACCTACTGCAATTGATGTTGGTGCAGGCTTACAATTTAACACGTTAAATATTTTCAAGATGTCATTAGCATACTTTGCGGGTGAGATGAAAATTCCATCTTCTGATTGTTGAACTTCAATGCCCAAAAAGTACTTCATGAGACCTAGATCTTGTTCATTTATCTTGATGTATAAGGTAGGATCACTGTTGTACCTACTAAAGCCATTCTAAATCAAATAAGAATCAATCCTATTAGACCATACTCTAGCTATTTTCTTTAGTCCATAGAGTGATTTTCTCAATATGTATACATTTCCTTCATGACCTTCAATCTCATAACCTTCTGGCCGATTCCAATAGACTTATTCTTCAAGAAATCCATTCAAGAAATTCTTATTTTACATCCATTTAATATATAGGACATTTTTGAGTTGCAATTACTAATATATTGTCCTTACTGTGTCTAAAAGTGTTAGTACCAGCAAATGTTTCATTGTAATATACTCCATATTCTTGTGTAAAACCTCTTGCAACCAATCTGGCTTTATGCTTCTACGCTTTTCCATCTGTGCTATACTTGGTCTTGTAGACCCATTTCACTCCTGTCACATCCTTTCCTTCTAAAAGATCTATCAAATGTCATGTTTGATTATTCTCTATGGTGTCTATCTCATCATCCATGGAATGAACCCAAATTTCTTCATTCATTGCTTCTTCGAAATACGCTAGATATGTAGCTTGAGAAAATAATGCAAAAAATGAAAAAGATTTAGTTGTATCAACATTATAAATTTCTCACTAAGACTCCTTGTTTTTAACTACAATGGACTATCTGATGATGAAATTATTTGAATTGAACTACTTGCTGAAGGAGTTTCTTTTGGTGTCTCTTGCATATTTGAAGTTGACTGTAATCTTGTAGACCTTCTAATTGTGGAAGGAGGTGTGCTTGTGCTATAACTTGAGGTGAATGTCCAGGAGTGAAAGAAGGTATAATACCTTATGATGTTTTCTCTTCATCTACATATCATCTCGGGTACTAGTTTCTGCTATACTTGTTATTTTTCTATACTTCCATACCATGCCTCATTTTCAACAAAATGCACATCTCTATTGATAATGAATTTTCTTGTGACTGGATTGAACAACTTGTAGGATTTAATATTCTCTGAATATCCACCAAAAATACACCTTTCTCCTTTGTTGTCTAAATTATTCCTTATCTCATCAATAACATGTGCATATGAAACACAACCAAAGATTCTAAAATGAGAAACATTGTGTTTTCTATGAGTCCAAGCCTATTGAGGAACCATGTTTCGAACAATTTTTGTTGGACACCTGTTTAAAATGTATACAACAGTTGTTAATACTTCTATTAAATACTCATTTGGTAGATGTTTGGACTTCATCATACTTCTGGCCATCTCCATTATGGTTATATTATTCCTCTCTACCACATTGTTCTACTATGGTGTGTACCACGCAGTAAATTTCTTGTGGATAACATGATATTTGTAAAAAATTAAAAATGCATTGGAAACATACTCACCTCCTCTTTCTATCCTTAGAACTTTGATGTAGTATCTACTTTGCTACTTCAGTAAAGCCTTGAATTGCTGAAATATATCAAATGCATGTGATTTATGTCTCAAAAAGTACAACCATGTCTTCTTGGTATAGTCATCTATGAGTACCAAAAAATATGAACAAGCCTCACATCGAAGGTGTTTTCATTTTTCCACATAAATCCGAATGAAAAATATCAAGTGTTGCTTGTGTGCTTACTGATTTTCCAACTGGAAAGGTCTCTCTATGTTGCTTTCCCAAAATACATTCTTCACAAAATCTCTCTAGTTTCTGAATTAAAGGAAATTTTTTTACCATATTTTTCATGTGTAACCAGTTCAAACCTCCAAAATTTAAATGTCCAAACCTGAGATGCCATAGCCACGACTCATATTTCATAACTGACTGAAAAGTCGATTCAATCTCTCTAGCTATGGACTGAGCTCCAAACTTATTTCTAATATGAACTCTAGATTTAGCTCGGGATTGGGCTACAGTATGAGCTCTGGACTGGGATACAATATGAGATTTGGAATGATTTTTAGTATGAGCTCTGGATTGAGTAAAATGTACCTTAAAGGAAGCTCCAGAATGCTCAAACAACACTTGATATTACTTTCTTTTTAAACCTATTTTCAATCTCAGAGGAAACATTATATTTCTTGTCATTTGCACTTTGGCCATTAACTCAGTACTTGGATCTTTATCCATGATCACACATTCGTTGTCTTCAATATATATTATATATCCCTTTTGTACCAATTCACCAATGCTCATAAGATTATGAGCTTCAAACCTGCAAAATAATAGACATCATGCATAATCTTTTACTCCCCCCTTTCAGTTAGAATGCTGGTTGTTCCCTTGTCTTGTACATACACTGTATTATTATTCCTAAGAGTACCATCAATCTTCACTAACTCATCCAAAATGGAAAATAAATCTAAGTTACCTAACATGTGATTACTGTAACCAGAATCCAAATACCAAACATCATAGGGATTCTTGAGATAGATTACATTCCATATGTGATAAAGAAATAATTGCTTCAACAATATTTGTGCATGCAATAAACATGGAGCTTGGAGTAGAGATCCCAACCTGAATTTGATTTTGTCTATTATGATCATATTGATTTTTTCTACATTCATAAGGATAGTGTCCATATTTCTTACAGTAATGACATTGCACACGAGACTTATCCCTAGTTTCTTGACCATGTCCTCTTTCACTTGAGTTTAGTGGACCACTACTGCATCCTCTTGATGAACTTCTTCCCATGCCTCTAGGAATGAGCCTTCCTCTTCCTCTTCCACGAATTCCTGAAGTCTGAGAAGAAAAAGCTTATTTTAAATATGCATGTGATCTATTCAACCTCTATTCATGATTTATTAGTGATGTATGCAACTCATCAATTGAAATATGACTCAAATATTTAGTTTCTTCTATGGCTACAACCAAATGATCAAAATTTTAAGGTAGACTCCTAAGCGTATTTTCACTTATTCTTCTAGTGTCAAATTTTTCTCCATGAGATTTAATCTGATTTACTAGGCCAACAACATAAGTAAATAATGACTCTACGGAGTTTGATTCTTTCATAGAAATATTCTCAAAATCTCTTCTAAGTAATTGGAGTTTGGCAATTTTAAATTTCTCCTTATCTTGAAACACAACCTAAAGAGTTTCCTATGCTTATTTTACTTGAGTGGCTACTGCCACTCTAGGAAGAATATTTTCATGCATGGCTTGATGAATATAAGAGAGAGTTTTTCCATATTTCTTTCTTAATTCTTTCAAAATATCCTTCTTTTCCTGTGAGAGTGCACCATATGCAACTAGATCTGGAGGTTCTGTGTAACCGATCTCAACAATTTCCCACACTTCTTGAGATCTAAAGATCACCTTCATGGTTAAAGACCAATACTTGTAATTATTTCCTATAAATTGGGGTGTGTGCATACTTGATAAAGATGTTCTAGATGTAAAAGCCATATCTAACTGTTAATTTAAAAACTCACCGAAAAATCAACACTATGATACCAATTTGTAGAATTATAGAAAATAAAAACAACAAATACAAAAATAATAAAACTGAAAAATAAACAAATATTTAATCTAAATATCATCAAGTGGGATTTTTTCTGGTTGCGATGCAACACTACTTTATCAAAAAACTATGAAAACCATCTTTCCCTAATTCGAGGTATTTTGTACTTTAGCAATTTTGAATATAAAATAGTATCATGGCGATTCTAAAAATACTTCTTTTTTTATTATCATTAAATGAGGGTTAAGGGGACCCTACCCTGTACAAAGGATGGAGAAAAAGATAAGGCAATGGGGAACAAGACGAGGCTGCCTCTTCCAGCGGCACAAAGATTTGAAACCAACAACAACAAGAAAACTAACAAAAACATAAAACCAACACCTATCTCAAACTTTTGATCCCTTCCCTTGGGATCTTAACTACATCTTAAGGGGATAGATAGTCCCTTTCTTTTTCCTACTCACAATAGTCCAATCCTTTTCTGTATTTGTATTTTCATTTTCATTAATATGGATTGGGATCAAAACTTTGATCTGCACCTTGAGATTTTGGGACCCTGATGAATAATCCACATCATTCTTTCTACATTCTTGCACTTCCTCCTTTTCTAGATCAGCCAAATTATTATATTCAGAGCTTGAATCAAAATCAGATGGATCATTCATAACCAGGTGTCTAGGATTAAGATTCTTCCACCACGAGCTTCTACCTTTAACATTTTTTCTTACCATGTGACAATCTAAAGCTAGATGGTCAAGAGAAAATAAATTTCTACACCTAAAGGGAAACCCTTCATGATTTAGATTTTGTAACCAAGTTCTATCCTCCACTTTGAGTTCAATAGTGGTAGGGAAATCAACAGAAGTATCCATATCAACCAAGATTCTAGCATACATTGTGTGCTCAAAATCATCAGTTTTTGGGTCAATAGCCAAACATTTCCGTAAAGTGTTACCAATAAAAGTTATGAAACCTTTCAACGAAAAATTAGAGGGGTAAATAAGGTAGCCAGATCCATACCGGCTTAACTTGGAAAGTATCAGACACCGGGTTGAACATAGAGAACCATAATTTCATCAATAACATATGGGATTCAAAATGGGGCATCTGTATGGAGGTCTATGCAGTCGGGGGCCTGCATATACAAACACCTAAGTGCATGTGCAACCAAGTGGTTGCATATCCAGACACTCGTCTGCCAATTGAATAAGTTTATGGGAAAAGGATTGGTCTTGAAGTAATCAAATGCATCAAATGTAGACGGGAGTTTACAAAATAATCTACATATGGGTCGGTTGTACACAAAATAATGCAGACATGGCATTTTTATGGAGGTCTATGCAGTCAAGAGTCTACATATGTAACATATGCAGACACTCGACTGTATGTGTAGTCGAGCATCTGCATATACAGATGTCTGACTACATGTGCAACCGAGCACATGCAACTATGTGTCTATATATGCATGCACTCGACTGTACATGTTGTTGAGTGTCTGTATATGCAGACGCCTAGTTATACATGCAGTTGGGAGTCTACATATACAACCACCCTAATGCACATGCAACTGAGTGTCTGTATATGTAGACATCTAGCTATACATGCGGTTGGGTGTCTACATATATACATATAGGGAGTTGGGTGCTGGGACAAAACTTAATTTTCTCATCATATATACATAACAAAAAATATAGGAGAATTTTTAAAAATTTTATTTCAATAAGTTTTTAATTATTATTTCTAAGTTAGTGTTATTGAGAATATATAATAATTTATGAGGTGAATGATTGGGAGTGAAAATTTTACTTTCCAAAATCATTCACCTCCCAAATTAGTATATATTCTCAATAACACTGACTTAGAAATAATAATTAAAAACTAATTGAAATAACATTTTTCATATATATGACACGCGTGTCAAATAATCGAGGTAAATCTTAGCTTGGAAGAAATGTAATTTACCATGTATAATATGATATGTGGTCTTGATTACACCAATAGGATTACAATGGAACAAACAACCCACAATTATGTGTAAGAGAGAATCATTAACGGTTTAGTATTTTTTCATACATTTTTACACTGTTACGTGGGGACACGTCCCCTAGATTTTGATGACGTCCTAGACGTCCCAAAAAATTTGGGGACTTGGGGTCTTGGAGGGGATGTCCCAATTTTTAAAAATCTTTCAAAAGTTTTATGATGTTTTTACTTTTAAGAAGATGTAATTTTTACCAGAAACATCACATTATAATCTTGAAAGTACCTAAAAATACATTAAATATAGTTTAAATCCCTAAATGTCATTGAAAAGTTAAAATGTTAAAATATTAATTTTTATGTATTATTTTCAAAGTCATCTCCCTACCGTCCCCAAAAATTCAGATTTTTTTTGCCGTCCCAAAAACCCCGTCCCTCTGTACCCTCATTCCCCCGTATTTGAGGCCTAGGTAACTATGCATTTTTATTTCTCACAACCATGAGATGAATATAAACCAGCCATGTCTAAGTTTCCTAGCTACAATTTGATTTGAAATGTGGGAGATTTATCTTTAGATTCGTCAATAAAATAATGCAACACAGGGTTCACTTTAAGAAGCCTCTGGAAAAAGGAGGTGGAAAATACCCAATGAATATTTCTTTGGCCGCATTCACCATAAAGGTGAATTTTCATAGGTTTTTGCATGAAATATTCATCTAATAGTTTTAAGAGAGATGACACCCATCAACAACACCTTGTTGTCGCGCGACAACAAAATGTTGCTAACGGGCATCAACAGGACCTTGTTGCTATGTGGTTGATGCCTGTCAACAATTTTTTTACTGTTGCGTGACAACAAGGTCCTACGTTGACGTGCGTCAACAAATTTTACTATCACGGTGACATCAAGGCATTGTTGATGGGCGTCAACAACACAACGTTGTCGCATGAAAACAAAATTTTGTTGATGGGCGTCAACAACATTTTGTTTTCATACAACAGACGAGGGTTTGTTGACGCATGTCAAAAACACTTTCCTATCATGACAACGACAGCAATATGTTGTTGACGCACATCAACATGAATAACATTTTTTGTCGTGCGATAGCAAGGTCCTATTGACGTGCATCAACAACATCTTGTTGTCATGCGATAGGAAAGTGTTGTTGAAAAAATTCTTTGTGCGTCAACAAACCCTCACAAATCACATGTGACAACAAAAACCTTAATTTTCCCTATAAATACCAACACAACCCCTCATTTTCATGTTCTCATTTTCTGGCTACCATAGAGTTTTTCCTTCTCCGAGAACTTCTTGCTACAGGTACCATACATCATGTCATGGCTTCTTCTACCTAAGGTGAACCTCAGGATCCAACACCCAGAGCCTCCAAGGCCAAGATTCAATACAAAAGCGTTATGTGCCCCCACATAAATGTAGTCATGGAAATGAATGCAGAATACAAGGATTCAATAGTTGCATCTGAATTCCAAGGGTTTGTTAGCATGCCCCAGTTTGAGGTTGACCATTAGATTCTTAACTACCTCCTTTCGTCCTATAATACAAAAAATAGTACTTTTACTGTTACATTGGAAGATCAACGTACATTCTCCTTCGGTGTCAAACCTATTGATATCCATCGATTGACAGGCCTCCCTTTTAAAAATGTGTTGATAGTAACAACCAAGGCAACACTCACTAAAAATGATAAGATTTTCCTGGAATCTAGTTATGGTTTCAATGTTGATTGTAAGTGTAATTTGCTCTCATTTGAATGTTTTTTTATATTAATTCAAATTGATATTAATTCTGAAGAACTTTTGCAGCTCATGTCAGCAAATCCAGATGAGGAGTGGACATGCAAGATGTTGCACACCACTTTCTTTCTGCCTTGATTTCTTTGTTTCAAGCCAGAATTATTATGCAGGGTCGAAAAACTGACATTCCAAATTGGGTTGTTGCATACATTCTTGCAACAATCAGAAATAATTTTTTGACTTGTGCACATTTCTATCTAACAAGATAAAGGCTGACATTACCAATGCATCAATTTCAGAAAAACCAGTTATTCATTCAACAAACTATATCCTAGCTCTTTATTATGAGGCTTATTATAATTTAAAAGTTGAACCAACTCCAATTTGCACAAACGAGACAATGAAAAATTTGTTGATTCCACTTGAAGAGCAGCAGGTAAAAATTTGTCTTTTTATGTTTTTCTCATTCTGATCGAATCTTTGTGTACTAATATAATGTAATTCTGATTGAATCTTTTCTGTATGTAGAAAAAATTTCTGGAGTCTCTTCCACGAAAAAATTTGCTTCGAGAGGAAGAGGCCAACAACATGTCAAGGCCTCTAGAGAATCACAATCTGAAATCAAAGTTCGTTCATCAGCTGATCCCCAAGTATTTGCATTGACAAAACGACAGAGACGTAATACCCTTAACATTCAAAGTAGGGTTGTTTACATTTTGATTTTACCATTTAATGATTTACCATATTGAATTGACATGTATTTCCTACACTTGTAGGGACTTTGGACTACTCACGTGCTTCAAAGAAAGCATCACCAACCCACTCGGTACAATCTCGTGTAATTTTTGAATCTCAATAGTAATTACCACCATCATCTCCAACCGAAACAATTCAAAGTCTGTCACATCCCCCTAGTTTACACAATCAATTCGTACCGCAACAAAATCTCACTCAACCAGGTATGAATTCATTTATTTTGTGATTTATTTAATACTTTTACATATTATTTAGTAATTACTAATGATTTTTTTCTTGGCATCTTGCTGTTCAAAGTTGATAGCAATCCTTTGTCTTCTACTCAAAATCTGCAAACCCCAGCTACTCAATCAACCCCGCAATTACGATTCAAAATGTCGACTCGAGGTTCAGGAAAAATACCATTGGTAAACACATGCCTATGATTCTGGCCCCTAGTGGGACACTAAACATTCCCTCGTCATTCTCTATTCTGACCCTCTCTCTTGCTGGTTGTCCCACTGCAACAAGGCAATCAATTTTGAATCAAATAACTTTAGATGAAGATTATTTGGGCATTGATAGCAGTGACCCAACTAGTTTTTTCAACACACGTGATATGATTCAGGGCCAAAAGGTATATTTCCATCTCAATGTACTATTAAATTTATTTAAATTTTCAACATTTAAATTTAAATTTTAATATTAATTTTTGTTATTGCTATTAGGATCACCACTCCCAAAAGCAAAAAGATGCAGCAGACGTTGCTCGAGATGAAAGCCGTCATTCTTCTCCTTCAAAATCATCCTCTTCTGATACAGATAGTGATGACTTGCCAACATTTCCTTTGGAGAACTTGATTGGCTATGATTGTCAATCCCACATGAATGAATTTATCATGCCTCAAATCAGTGAGCTCATTCAATGGGAGAGAAGGGAAAAAGTATTAATATCTGAGATAGTAAGTCATTATGACAACCATTGGAAAAAGAGAGCTTATTTGCAACAGTCAAAAATCAACCCGCGAAGATGGATGCATTATTCATTAGAGCTAAAAGTGGGACTGTCACATATAACAACACCTATAACGATAATATTTTAGATAAAGTATTAAACAGATTAGAGAATATCAATGTGCAGAGTACCATGCCTATTTCAATAAATGGTCTAAGGATAAGGAAATGGTCGTGATTGCAAACACCAAACAAGATAGAGCTGTCGTAAGTATAATCAGTTTGAAAAAATTTTTTTATTAATTTCAATAAAAAATTGTTTTTTAATATGTTTAATTGACTTCACTCTTTTTGTTGGAGCTGAAATATGAAAATTTAAAGAGTCAAGCCAAGGTCTTCCAAGTTCACTTGGAAACAACAAAGAATAGTTTATCCACAACAATTAAGATGAAAGAAAATATTGTTTTGGTTAACAAACAAAACAATACACTTAAGCGGATAATTAAAGAGAATGGCTATGACCCTGAGATTTTATTTAAAGCAAAGGAAACGATAGATCCTTCTTTGACATCCCATGGAGATGCTACAAAGGAAGAAGAAGCAATCATCAAGAACCTAGACATGACTGCTGAGGATCTGATTAGTTTGGGGATAATTGAGGCAAGGAATACAGTAGGGTCTAGTGAAAATGTTAATGATTGAGGCTTGAGGATTGGGGAACCTCAAAATTGAAACTTTAAATATTTTATATATAGAAGAATGAAAGTTGATACTTGAATATTTGTTTAATTTGAAGTTTGTATTTAAATTTTATGCAATATTATCTTGTGCTTGCAATGATGGTGATAGTTACATTTATCATTAGATGTGGATTTCTGGATAATGAAATTATAGTAGATGTGGTTATAGTTATTATTAATTTATTCATTTAGAATGTGGTTCTATGTGGACATTAGGTGTGGATGTCTGGATAATGAAATTAGAGTAGATATGGATGATGATGAATTGTACGTGACTATATGAATTGTATGTTGTTATATTTTTATATAGAATTTCTATATTGTATATGGTGTGTATGTTTGATGGATAATCATGATTCATGGATTTAAACTTTATGCAATATTATCTCTGCATGTAATGATGGTCATGATTACATTTTTCATTACATGTGGGTGATGACATGTTTGATGACATTAGAATAGACATTACAATGGATCATCCATTTATTCATTTAGAATGTGGTGTTATGTGGATAATGAAATTAGAGTAGATATGGATGATGATGAATTGTATGTGACTAGATGATGATAATGGATAATTGTTTTAAGAAAATTAAGAATGTGCATTGTGGTGTGACAGATACATCTTAATACAGTAAAAGCTTCTTCTCTCTATTTTAAATTTTGAACTCTTTAATATGTATATCGTTTCTACACATTTATTTTCAAACCTTTATATTGAATTGAAACGATAAAGCTCAAATAAAAAAAAGAATGTGGTATGACACATATATCTTAATATGGTAAAATCTTCTTCACATTTAAAACTATGGCTAACCACTAAGATAGGGTTTAAGGTACCTCTTATCTTCTTGAGCAAGCTAGATGACCTTCGATTCTCGAGAATTCAACATGAAAAATGGATAAGGATTAGAATAAAAATGGGTGAGTTGCCTAATAATCTCAGTCCCAAGAAGCGAGAGCTTCCTTGGATGGATGTCAACTCACATTTTTTCATAAACATCAATGAAATGAAGAGAAATTAAAATGTAGAATCCAGATCTAACCTAAGAAAATAAAAGCAAACCAGAACCTGTTCATATCGAAGGTGACACAAATATCAAGAATGCACTGCAGAGTGGATGGCAACTGTACCAGACACTAAGCATGGCAGAATATGTAGAATCTAGATCTGAGCTTTGAAGACCTTGCAAAATACAACATCAAAGTGGTTTGAAAATTAAAAATACCAATGAAATAAATCCGATTTTAATAAATGATAGTATTTGAATAAATGTAAATATACATACCTGTAACATCTTCAATGATAACTACAAATCAAAAATAGCCTCCTCACTGTCAATATTTGCATCTGCAGAATTACAATGGTATTTATATAAAACTATAAACAATTAAATTAGAATCTATTAATATGAAATTGAATAAATAAGAACAGTTAAAGTGTAATGTCAAGGTGATACCTATTTAAAGCTGAAATAATCCATTTTCAATAGCTTCTTTGTATTCAATATTTGCATCCGTAGATTTGAAGATGCACCACTTCTAGTCTCATCGTTGAGATTACTTGGACTTGTAGCAGTATTATTTACACCTCTTCTTTCAGCAAGGGAATTCCAATGCGCAATAGCTCTGTCAAAAGGAAAGGTTTCCAAAGAGTAGTGAGAAACATAACACCTTATGCAACTTTTGAGATTTTTATCCAACTTGTTTCTCAGTTTTGATTTAATAAAAGATAAAGCACTGAAAACTCTTTCATCCTCCATGGATCCCAAAATAATTGTTTGGCACAACTCGTACAACCGAAAAATATTCACTAATGTCTTCATGTAACACACTACTTTGGTAGATTTTTCACCAGAGCCTTGTAATAGCACCACTCTCTGAAGGTTCGTCTAAGAGTTTATACTGTGACCTCATTGTTGTTGAAAAATTAGTTGATTGAGTCTTTATTAAATCAACATTCAGTATACCTTTTATTTCAATACCCTCGACCTCTGATGTTTTGCTGAAATGATCCAATATTGTACCCATGTATTTATGAAAAATCTTACTTACAAAATCAGCACGGCCACCTTCTGTATTCCAAAAATTTGGATTCATCACACCCATGGCTTCAAGAATTTTTGTCTTGGCTGAAACATTCTCTAATTTTGATGCTAAGGATTATGCAATTTTTCTGAGTTTTATTCTTGTTTCAATTACTACAGAATCAAACAGATTTCGTGTCACAGGAACTTCTTCTTTTTCCGTTGATGTAACGTCTTTACTTTTTTACAGAATGTGCAGTGGTATCTCTTTCCCACTAACATGGATACATAGGTGATCATGATATTAAATCTCAAAAAGTTATTGGGATGGTTAAGATCCAATAAAACTTTCTAGTTATCAAATACAAGGTGTATCAAAACTATCCGGGGAAGTGTACAAGGCATCAAGACTCATACATACCATTTTTCTCATCCATATAAAATCAACAATATAGGTTAATCTCCCTTGTGCATGCTTCATCAATGTATTGATCTCCTGCAACATTGGAAGAATGCCTACCAATGTAAGTAATGTCTCCAAATCAGTTAGATGGAACAACAAGTCCCTCGCCCTGTCAATTTCATGACGATATTTGTGCATGAAACCAACCAACGAAGGATACTCCTCACACACTCTGCATGCAGGCTCATACAATGAAATCCACCTTGTCTCAACATCCTTCAGAAAGTTTTTTGCCATCTATAATTCCTATGGAAAATTTCTGAAACTCAAGAAATCACTTTGGGCTACTTTCCATATAGGCATGCAGTTCTCTTATAAGGTCTTCTACTTTTGCAACATTTTCTTATTTGCTAACGATTTTATATGCTAAATTCATTCTTGTGATCCATACAGTGAATTGCTAGCATATAAGGGGTGACTGATGTTTGCAATCAAACACACAACCCAGTTCTATGACCCTGCATGATTGATGCACCATCTTCTCCCATGCATACCAACTTTGTAGCAATTTCATTCGCAGTCATGCCAACAATTTCTTTCAAAAGAGAAATAACTAGTTTATATAGGTTTTCTGCATTACAATTTTCAACCATTTTCTGAACACCCAACAGATGTGGAGTCCTCATATGATTTTCTAAAGTGTAAACATGGATACATACCCATGCGGTGTTGTCAACAACTATCACTTCATCAATTGAACAAAGAGATAAACTTTGCATTTTTTACACTCTTTCAAATCTTCCTTCTCAATCATAGCAAGGCATTTAGCCATTTCCCATGCACTGTTGTCTGACCAGTGAGACAGGGGAACATTCTGCATTCCATTATATTGATACAAAGGTTTGAAATCGATGAAATCTGAAATCGGTCTTCCTTTCTTAAGGATGTGGAATAAAGTAGAAAACTGTATGAGTTTAGCACACAAATTTGATTGATTCATCTTACCAATTTGCGATGTGATCGTTCTGCCATTTTCTACGAGAAGTCTACGTCTTTTCTGATCAGCCTCATATTCTACCGCATATTTCACATGCATGCATTATTTTTCAGTTTTCCATCTATGTGTTTTTATTTTCTGGCCATCTTCCCCAGTTACAGTGAAATATTGTTTTCCACAGTGTTTTTCAATTGTGTCCAACTTCAGTTGCATTTTTTGTTGCCTTCCCAATTTCCACGTACATATTGTACATGTACATTCCAATGAAATTTCTTCAGAATTAGCTGGTTGTACAGGTTCAATAAATGGAAATTTTGCAGCCCAGTCAAACTTGTATGTCCTCCCAAGTGTCCACATATTCTTGTTCATATTCACATTTTTACTTTTACGTGTAGAGATTTTAGGAATATCACAATCATCAGGTTTCCTTTTCCATGAACCACTAGTTACATTTGAATTTTGTGTTGCATTTTGCACTCCTGGTTGCACATCAATAGGAATATCTTCAAGCTCTACCTGCACTACTGGAATATCTTCAAGCCCTAACATGGTATCATTATAGGTGTCATTTGGCTGATACTGAGAAGAATGCATTTCCACTTCAATAACACCTTCCACACAGTCTGTGCTCTGATTGATTTCAGTGGGAGCTCTATGGGTGTTGGCGGTTGCAATATCTAAACCAGCAAGAGTTTCCAAAATACTTGAACAAGAACTTTTGAGTTTTTTTGTAACTTATTGGGTGTTCTGAGCACTAGCAGCTTCCATTGTTCTCAGCATGATAAATTCGAGTTAGATAAGCTCCTGTTCATCCATCAACAAACACACCTTGTTCGTGCGTCAACAAACAAACTTGTTGTGCATCAACAATAGTTCCCTGTTGTGCGTCAGAAGGTTATTCTTGTCACCTGTCAATAGAACCTTCTTGTCACCATCAAGAGAGCCTTCTTGTCGCCTGTCAACAGATCCTGCTTGTCACCCGTCAACAGATCCTTCTTGTCACCCGTCCACAGAACCTTCTTGTCACCCATCCATAGAGCCTTCTTGTTTCCCATCAAAAGAATCTTCTTGTCACCCATCCACAGAGCCTTCTTGTCACCCATCCACAGAGCCTTCTTGTCACCCGTCAATAGAGTCTTCTTGTCACACGTCAGTTGAACACTTTTTGTCTGAAAAACTTGTACTTTTGTGTACTAGAAAATGTTGCTTCGCAAGTTATGTACTTGATAATAGATATGCCCCTAGGTGGTATGAGTTAGCAAGTAGTGTTCTACCCGAGAATAATATAGGATTATATAGGGGATATTTTAAAGAGGTAGGCTGAAGCCGACCCCTAAAAAAATTAAACTTTAATTTTTAGGTGAACATGTCAATGACCCGCGCCAGAAAAATCACCTTTTCAATTTTTTCTAAATTGGAATATTTGTCATATTACTAACATTTGCCACTAAAAAAATCCTTGACGCAACATGATGAAATGAATGAATTGTCAGTAGGGATAATGTTATATGTTTATTGAAGGTGTTTAGGCAAAATTTGAAATGGAATATTACCTAGCAAATGAGAACTTACAAATGCAAAACACACAATAAAGAGACATAAAAAAGTCAGTTTGATGCATCCATTATTTAGAGCGAAAATATGTCATATATTAGAGGAGAGAAATACAAAATAATATGAATATGCATCACATGCTTTTATTTCCTAAGGATTATAGCTTCCCCAAAACATCAATTGTAAATACCTACACCATAAAAATATTAGTTTGCCATTAACTATATATTTATCATAAAAGCACAATATCATGGGATCTACTACACAATGCCCCTATGGGATACCAAATACTGCTACTCACTCTTTTACAAATGAGGACATTGATACTCAATTTATTTCTAGCACACAAATTACACATGGTTGACCATCCTAATACTCAAACTATTTATATCCAAGTACCTATCGTGCAACATGAATTTCATATATTAAACATCATCGTACCAAATTATATATTTTGTGTGAGGATAGAATAACTCTCAACATTTTTTATATGTTCCATTCACATGTAATTGTATCTAAGCATTTAAATTAGACTATTCTACGGAAAACATGTTTGTCATAGATATCTATTTTAAAGAATAATAGTCACCACTTCTCTAAATATAATAACATGGACCATAGAAAATAACTGCATATCTTAAGTATGCTTACTCAAGTTTAATAAATGCTATTAGTAAGAGTAAATCTGATGTTACTAGTGTCTCATACACATGATGGCCGATACAAATTAGATAATGTCCAATCACTTAGCTCCCTATAAGACATTATACACTTACCAAATGTCGCCTCTATCACATAGAACAATCAAATATATTTATTGTTAGAAGGCATGGATTAAAAACAAATCATGTCATGCAAGGCTTGGAATACAAGAGAGCATTGAAATTCATATGAAACTTATATGATGTATTGAAATTCATGTCAAACTTGGTATGTATTGAAATTCATGTCAAACATATATGATGTATTATTGGTGTGTATATCCATTAATTATTTATTTACATGTTTTATTTTCAAAGTTTTTTGAAAAATAATTCAACAAGAGAATTTCATGTTATTGAATACTTCAAAGATGGTTTTGCGGCTTCAAAAATATGAAGAAGAAAATACTAGCCATGAGAGCCAAAGGATTGATTGTAGAAGGAAACATCTATGCAAACCATTCCCAACCGATCTACAAATATCGTTGCCAGACCAACCTACTCTTCAACGGATGAGTTCATATTTAGAAAATTTTCATGCCATCAATTGAAGGAAAGTGACACAAGAAGCATTGGACATAGTGTGAGGATATGAAGAATCAATTAGTTGTTGTAACACTTTTTTTTTCATACATATGTGTTTTATATTTCTTAGAAATATATCAAAACTATCTTAAATCGTTTGACATAATGAAGGTGAGTAAACATTTGGCAATGTGGTTCAAAGGAAAATGAAAGTGGCTTCTACTTAGTTGAATTTTCTAGAGCATTACCTGAGGGGAAACAGCTATATGTGTTACCTCAACATTGTTATCAAGTATTACTTTGTATAATTTTTATTTTTTACATCTTCTCCTTTTTCATGCACATAATTTCTATATCTAGGTCTCCCTTTTAACTATGTTTTATATAGGTATTATTCTATCTTGATATATAGATAAGGTAATTGACAGTTCATATTATATTATGAGCCAAAGATGAGACATGTTGTTGACGCCAATAGTGTTGTAACACGAGTACCATGGGGAACAACTGATGTTGTGGAAAGAGATTATGAACATGACTCCAGTGATGATGATGACCCCAATAATGAAGAAAAACACCATATTAATCAAGGCAATTATTAAGGCAAAGCCCTTTTTGAAGAACAAGAAGATGATGATGATGATGAAAGTGATGGTGACGAACATCATGAAACTATAAATAATGAAAATGATGATGAAATGAATATCCCAACAAGTAGATATTTGGACAATGAATGGATTGTTCCCATAATTATATATATAGAAAAGAATAAGAAAGGAACATTAGCTATGACTACAAATCCAAGTCATATAACCAACGAGGAGTTGATAGACATACATGAAGATGAACATAAATAGTTGAAATATTCATAAACCTATTTTTTGTGCTATTTCATTAATTCAATTTTGTCTTGTGTTACAACATTTCGTTACATATTTTTTCTTTTGATTTGTTTATATATAATATGTTTGTCCATTATGGAATTTGAATTCAACTCAATTAATTTATAATTAATGCAATTGACTTTTTAAAGTCTACTGCAATTCAAGGCATATCACTAATTTGGTATATATGAAGTGAGATGTAGATGATTTCTTATTTTGATCAACGTCAAATAGGCAATAATTTTGTGTATGAAACTTACTCTATCAACATATCTAAGTGGCACCAAGCTTGGTTCACTTATCATTGCATGCTTTGAAATAGTTTATAATTAATGTTGGTTTTAGGAGTCAAATTTGACCGTTGACCTTGTTTATCAAAGATTTTTTGTATGAGTGTCATCCTATTAATTTTTTTATTCAAAAATATTTTAATGTTCTTGGATAAAATAATAGCATTTTAATATATAATTATATAAACGTTAAAAAACATATATAATAAGTAAATTATATATTTAATATACATAGTTATATACCCCTTCGGTTGGTACCTGGAAACTCTCCCACATGTATTTTGGTATTGTCGCAAAGTCCATGGTGCTTGGGGTTGGATTCATTCCTCCTTCCAACATTTTTTTCCATAAGTGCTTCACATGAGATTATGTTTTACTGGGAGACAATCTCCAAATGCCACATAAGTTTACCCAGATTTGACATGTTTTCACAAGAGAAATTTTGCTCTGGTTATAGAAAGTTGTTTGCTAATGTTGACGTTGATCATCACTTGTCTATTTATAACAAGTCTATGGTTGTTGCCAATGTCTTGCTACATATTCAAGTTCAAACCAATAAGGTGGTGCTAGAGGTGGAACATCTACAGACACTCTTGTGCCACAGGTACAATGCCCCTTGCAATATAACACGCGTGTTGCCGCCCCCCTATCGCTGCCCCCTTCCAAATAACACTTACACTGGTATGCACTTCTCCAAGACCGTGAATCAATGAAAAAACATATTTCCTTTGTCGACATTTGCTTTTTTACAGCAGGAAACACTTATACTGGTATGCTTATCACTTCTTGTGACAAGCATATTGAAACTTAAACTTGTATTTTGTATTGTGAGCAGGACACAACACTACAAGTATGGTTTCGTTTACTTTTTCTGGAGCAAGCATGTTCTCAAGGCCGAATTAAATGCCGGGAGTGCCCTAGGCAATAGTTTGAATGGACACCCTCCTCACAAATTTAGTTAATATTTTGTTTTCCATAAAGTAAACAAATAAAATATATCTATATTCTTTTTTTAAAAAATTTACATCATGGTCATAATAAAATAATAATAAAAATATATTAATAAATTATCAAATAAGGATAAAAATATTTTGTGGATGGAAAACATTAATCGTAGCTTATGCTCAGAATACAAAAAATCAATATTTTATACAAGGCTTCTTACAAGTATGATTTAGCCATATCAATTAGTTGACAGGAACTCTATCCTGAAATAAAGCACCATTTCTTTGCCAAAAAACAAATTTTTTTATGTAGCTCCCATGGTTTTGTGAAGATTCGTATCTGGACTAGGCCTACAAATTCCTCCATAACAAAATAATAGAATTTTCCCCAAAAAATTAAGAATAGAAAATAAAATGCTTTTTTCCTTCAATTATACTCACCTCTACTAGATACACCAATGACATTATAAAAAATATATTAACCTTTTTTTAGAACAAACTATACACCTACATAATCTACAGCTACATCAAATAATGGGTAACAATACCAACAAAATAATATGTGCTTATAAATGTGTGATATTTTCTTTTACTTACAAAAATATTACAAAACATTTTTATGTGTATTCGTGAAATTTATGTTACTATACAATGATATCTATAAATGGGTTTATTAATATCAAATCTTCAGAAAAATTATTTTAAAGTTAAGTTCTAAAATTAACCGACAAAAAAAAAAAAATTAGATTCAAGCACCCCTTGATTCCCCTTGATGGTTGGCGTCCTAGCCAACTGCCTAGTTTGCGTAAGGCTTAATCCCCCTCTACATGTTCTTGCCGTTTCTATAATGATCCTGAGGTATAATGCTCATAAGGGAGTCACATATGAGGTGCGGACAAGTTTTCTGACTATTTCTTTTTTGTTGTAAAATGATTTCCAAATACAAACGCATTGCTAAAAAAGTTTCATCAAACTTCTTGTTTGTTTAAAAAATCTCTGAAAAAATAAACTCATTTTTCATGTTTCTTTGCCATGTGTTCACGATTAATTTGAAGTGTGCCGACCTTTTCATTTATCAACGCTGCATTTTTTGTCCTTGCATTGATTAAGCTAATCCTTAATTACATTACAGGTTCTCTAAACTAGACAACCCAATTTAGTGTATAATTGACAATATTTTCAACTTTTTTTTAACCAAGCAAGTTTTTTTCTGCTGGGCCGAAGTCTCATGCACGTTAGCAGCACAGTGGATTAAAGTCAATCCTACAACCTCCTCTCTACCAGGCCCACTAGAGAGGAGGTGATGGTTCGGCCTGGTAGAGAGGAGGTTGTAAGATCGATTTTAATCCACTGCACTGCTAAATCTCACTTATATATGTACTAAGCAAAAAAAAAAAAAACAGTTCTTACCAATTCTGGGTTCTTTTAAATGGTTGCAACTGAAATTTTGATAAAACAGTTTTAAAACAGATTAATGAAATATTAAAGTTAATGAACACTTTTGGTGCAATTGTTAGTGTAGTGTATTTTAAATTTAGAGAATTGAAGTTGACACCCAGACATACAATAAATGTTGTACAAAAATCTAAACAACTCGTTGTTCCACAATTTCTGGTGAATAAATTCTTCATGGTTGCTAATCATTTCGATGAAGCGCTTTCTCAATGTTTGAGTGTCTGCAGTAGACAGTGTTACTGTTTGCACCTTGTTCTCTACCTTGATAAAGTTTTTTGGCATTGTAGTGAGAACTATTGAGCAACCATACACTATGATCTTTTCCATACTCTTCAAATTCCAATAACTCTCTGATAACATCTGCAATGCCTCACACTCCATTATTGTCAATATTTTAAGTGAAGGCATGCCTCCTTCTTCCACTGTTGGCAGCTCCTCTAGCTTCTCCAGGCCAAACATTGAAAATACCTCCAGATTGGGAAATGCTCCTCTCTCGCCAAATTCCTTTGGTAGCTTTTCTATGTTAGAGCATGCAACAATCTCAAGCTGTTTAAGTCTCACAAGCTTGTGTAAGGCAGATAGTTGTTTCAACATGCCACAGTTGTGCAATCTAATACAGCTCAGATGTTGAAATGCATAAAATGAATCTTCTATTTGGAGTAATTGAGGGCATGTTAACAAGAGTCTCCTCAATTTTGACAAGGAAAACATGTCATGGGGCAGGCTTTCCATGTTTGTGAGATGCAACCACATAATCTCTATCTGCTTCATGCTTCCCAACATTCCTGGCAGAATTATTTCACCATTGTTTTCAAGTGCCAACCTTTTCAGTTGTTTGAGGGCGGCCATATCATTAATATTTGAGAGTAGCTCTCTTTTGTGTTTATTTTGCCCTTTCTTTATCCATGCATTTGGACAGTTAAAAAATCTCAGGTATTCAAGAGATGTAAGCTGTGAGATCACATAAGCTATGGACTGCAGATGTTTACAACATCCAATCTCCAAAAGTTTTAGGGAAGTTAATTTAGAAACGCTAGATGAAAGCTCAGTAATATTTGAGTTATGAAGATCGAGGATCTGAAGGTTTGTAAGAGCACTGATTGAGTTGGGGAGTCTCTTGATGGGCGTAGAGGCTAACCTGAGGAAAACTAAATGCTTCAAACATTCTATGCTTTTTGGCAACGAGTTGAGGGCAGTCCTTGACAAATCAAGCACCCTGAGATGGATCATTCTCCCAATCACCCATTCTGGTATTTCTTTCAAATCAGGATTCTTCCGCATTAACTAGGAGTGGATATGAGAAGATCCAAATGTGTTTGGAACATGAGCCAAATTGTTAGCGACCAATGAAATTCTGAAGTGTGCTAAATAGTCATTAACTGGAAACTCTTGTAAATTTCTTCCCGCACGAAGAAACATTTCTCTTCTTTCTCAGCAATTTGTTGTGCTAAGTCCAGCAATGCATCATGCACCCTGAAACAGCTCACACTTCCATCCCATTCCTTAAGCAGTGGCTCAATAAGGCAGCGTTTAGCTAACATATTGACGAATCTCTGTGCTGTTTGGAAAGGTTCCTGTCCAGTCACAAACCCTTCTCTAATCCAAAACATGCTCACAGTTCGAGTAAAGATGCCTTCATCTTCTGGGAAGGAAGAGAGGTAGAGAAAGCATAATTGCAAAGAAATGTCAAAGTCGGCCAAAGCATCATAGCTCAATCTGAGCCTACCATACAACTTCTCTGTAACATCGCCGTATGCCTGCACATTCTGTAAACTGTTCAATGAAAATTCCCATTCATTTGAGTGGGTGACGCCTGCCATTGCCTGTCCAATCACTTTGAGAGCTAAGGGAAGGCCTCCGCACTCCCTACACACACGCCTCACTGTTTCACTGTCAATGCTCGTGGGCAGAACTCCGTCACTGTGTGGAAAAGCATGGAAACAAAACAATCGCCAGCTCTCATCCTCCCTCAACCGTTCCACTTTGATGGTAGCTGCATCTGGGATTCCCAACCGTTTGAGCACGTTGTTACTTCTGGAAGTGGCAATGGTGATGTTGGAGTTGTGGTGTGGATAGATGAGAGGCACACACAACTCGGTTAACAAGGAGTTTTCACTTGTTTCCCAAACATCATCTAAAAACAAAGCGAACTTATTTTCGCTTAACCTCCCACTTAACCACATTTTCACAACCTCTTCCTCTTTGCTCTCCAATCTTTCATTTATTTGAAGAGCTATTTGTTTGGCAAGATCATTTCTGAGAGCATTGAAAGAGGGAGTTTTTGAAATGGTAAGCCAAAGCATTAGGCTGTCACTGGAAAAAAGAGTTTGTACCTGGTTGCTGTTGAACACCCTTTTTAGGAGTAGAGTTTTGCCAGATCCGCCCATGCCAGCAACGCCGATCCACAAAACTTTTTTCTGCAACGCAGATTGTATCAACTCCTCAATCCTCTTGGAGGCATAATCTTGTTCCATAATCAGATGCTCGTTAATATACTTCATCTTCGGCGGGGCTGAAGAAGTTGATGGAAAACATTCCGCAGATGTTGACATGATCCGAAGCTTGATAGAATCAATCCTTTCTGTGATCTGGTGCAGTCCCTGCCGATTAACCACATCTTGCTGGAGCTGGTTGAGATAAGCAATGGAAGGAGTGGAGTTTAGATGTTCCTCCATTACAAAAATGAGATGAGTGATCTTTCTGCTCATTTGATAACGAGAAATCAGGTGATAGGAAGATGGCACAGTGCAGTGTTGTGCCAAATCATATGCTTCCTCGAGAAAATCATTCAATTTGATCAACCATCGATTCAGGGAAGAGGACAGAGGATGGTGAGAGGAAGCATCGATTTTTCCGGCAGTGGACAGCAATGTTGATGTGATCAACAATCTATTTTATTGCCAGCTGAATGGCATAACCAATCGTTCCAGAGATGAAACCATGATCAGCCATTACTGAAACACAGCTTCTATTGGGAACAATGTGTTTTGTGCTGCAAACGCAAACTGTGTTGGAATGTTAATCGAGGCCAATAATAACATCAAAACAAATAAGATGGCTTGGCGTGTTCTAGGATTTCAATTTTTGCCATTAAAAAGTTTTTGTGATTGATAAGTTTTTGTTTATTTGTGGTCGAAACTTCAAGAAAGGTTAAAATCAGTGTCTACAATGGAGAAAGCCCGTGACACTGACAATGACAGCGAGGGCACGTCCGATCTTCCGCCGTACACGTGTCACTTCCTGGTATTAGGGACTTTTCTGCACTGTGTGATGAAGGCGTAGTTGTCGGAACGCGCGTGATTTGACGGTGACGGTAACGAAGTAGCCTCACCAAAATATATATATATACACGGTGACGGTAAAAAAATTGCTTCACATTTCCTATTTCGTATAAATACTAAATTATGTCACATATTTTTTCCCCTTATTTAAAAATTCTTCCTATATGAAATCAAAACATCTTTACACACATCAGGGAAAATTTTAAGACCCCTTACCAAAATCCAACTTGGTTTTTTTTGGAAAATTTGTAATAATGGATTTTATGTTGATGGCGAACAAGACCAAAATGTATATAGTGACAGTGGGTGAATATGTTTTTAGGAGAAGGCACATCAGGAAGTAATTAGCGGCACCAAATGCAGACGAGTGTCTGTAAAAAACTCTACAGACGAGTCAGTTGTATGGAAAATGATGCAGACGGGGAATTTGTACGGAGGTCTATGCAGTTGGGTGTCTACCTATGCAGACACTCAATTTTACATGTTGGCATGCGTCTGTATATGCAGATGCTTGGTTGTGCATGAAATTGGGCATCTACATATACAAACCATGCAGTTGGGTGTCTATATATGTAGACGTCTAGTTATACATGCGGTTGGGTGTCTACATATATACATACATGCAACCAATAGTCTGTATATGTAGACGTCTGGTTGTACATGGAGTTGGGTGTCTACATATATACATATATAGAGTTGGGTGCTAGGACGAAACTTAATTTTCTCATCATATATACATAACAAAACTATACGAGAATTTTTAAACATGTTATTTCAATAAGTTTTTAATATAATCATTTCAAGAGTTGGAGGCTGGGACTAGACATTATTTTCTCATCATATAACATTAGAAAAATTCACAAGGGATTCCTTGTAATATCACATTAATTTAAAGCTCTTGATTGCATTATATTTTTCCCACCTCTAATAGTAAATTGAGAATATATATCTGTTCCATTTGTAGAGGTGAATGATGAGTACGTTGGAGGGATTAGTAATATTATAATTAGCGATTTATGTACTAGAAGGTGTCAAATAGGATGTAGATATTTTTTTCATGTGTGGAGGTACAATGAATTTTCAAACTATACACTATTATGATGTGTGGTTTTAATTATGAAAATAGGATTCCACAATTGGCCTCGAATAAACCTACTCGATACTGTCAGTGAGACGTGCATTATCTCATATGGGTGAGAAATTAAAACCCAAAATCATATAATGGGTCTAGTTTTTGACAACCAGGGTTTCAATCCAAACAAGACATGCCTTTTCCTAATTACAGTTTTGCGTAAGCAGTTTCCAGTTTGATTTGCATTGTAGGAGATTTGGCTCTATAGTCATTAGGGTTGAATAGTATACATTGACCTAATCATATGTGTAAATTCTCATAAGGTGTGAATTCTGTAGATGTTTAATTGATGATGTTTAGCTCCAAATTTGCAATTGAAAATTGCTTATTGAATGAGTAAATGTTAACATAGAGGAGGCAATAAAGAGTACATGAAAAGATGAGTTTGCAAGAATTCATTCTGGAGTGTGAAAGGATGCCATACATTTGGAGGATAGAATTATGTTAAATACTATCTTTTTGTGTTACATGTTCTTTTTATTCTGCACTTTTATCACAGATCTGTAATAATTTATGCATATTAGTTTTCTACTATTGCGATTCTATGAGGGATTGTTCCGCACATTTTATCCCTTATTTCCTTACAAAGGGATCTTGCATATAAAAATGGACAACTTTATTGAATATATTTAGTCATTTGGTCATGTTTTTGTATAACTATCTTCTTCCGAATGACCATCATATGGTTGTTTTTAACCTCTTCTAGAGTGGGCAATGAATTGAATTCAAGGATTGACCAATTATAGGGCTATTGGACTAAATATTTCCTCCACCAATTCCATCCTCCAAGACAAAGAGGTAAGCCCTCAATTTTGATCAATTTGTTGGCATTTTAGGTTTTTTTTTGTTATTTTCACGAGTTTTTCAATTTTTTGTTTATGTATACAATTTTTTAGTTTTGTTAGTTGCTCAGAAATCTTGTAATCCTGCAAACCGTCAAAATATTCCTCAAAACCCTCCAAACAATCCTCAAAACCCTCCAAACATTCCTCAAAACTCTCCTCCAAACATAGATCCGCCTCCTGTGGCTCCTTCTGTCCCCATAGAACCAATAGGAACACAAGATGATATCATTGGAAGAATCTGACAAAATAAATAACTCCAATGGAAAGAGCACAAAAAAACAAGTACTTTTACAAAAAACGGCACTCAAAACTGAGTTACTGATCAAAAGTTAGAAGCTTTTTAATATTTTGCTCTGTTATTTATTTTAGGTGCCACTAAAACAAAGTAAAATGTTTTTACCTTCACCACACAGAGAAAATTGAAGGGAGCTGATTTTAAGCACCTACTAGTAGGAATCACGAGTTTTAAGCCCTCATATGACCATTCCATATGACCAAGGGCTAAGGATCCAATGGAAGCCTCTGTTGCAAAATAAAACTTATAGACGGATGCTACCATGAAAGGAACAATAACCAGATCATACCAAGACAAGAACACAGATGCTAATCAAACACTACGATCTATAAGATGAAAGTAATTCGCCAGAATAACTTTACATAAAACATTTGCAAACAAATGAGAAGCAATATCATATATTATTATGGAACTCAATGTAATACATTGGGAATGGGCCTTGCTTAAATAGGAAAGGAATAACAATCTAAGAACCAGTCAAGGTCATAGATCAAGCCATAAATCAAGGAAATAACTAGTCATCAAAGAACTAGTCAAGACCATAGATTTAGGAGAGAACTAGACATCAAGGATCTAGTCAATACCATAGATCAAGGAAAGAACTAGTCAATGTCATAGATCAAGGAAAGAACTATATCTAACAACTAGATAATATCTCTTAATATCTAAATAAGATAAAAGAAATATCCACACACATAAGTGGGTGAGGATAAATACAATAAAGGTAAATAAAGTACCTAGGTGAACATGAGCTAAGGTAAATACCTACTCTAATAGGAAGAATCCGACAACATAAAATTGTCATTGAGAACCTTGTTTAGACTATAAGACAAAATCATGCAACAAATCCGTCACGCATGACTTTAGCCAACACATTGCAAACATTGATTGGCGAAGTTGACTCCGTAACCAACCAAATAAACGAATGAAATACCTTTAGAGGTGATTGTAGGCGGTGGTATGCAGATAAATTATCCCATCCAGACGTAAAAGACATTTTGTTTGGAAAAGACCACATTTGTGCATTATTTACTGACCCAAGAATCAATGCCCCCCACAACTACTTGCAAATGGTTCCCAATCCATTGGTGCCACAATGACCGAATCAAGAACAATTTTTGGGACCGATGGTGGATGGTTTTTGATTATCCACCATGTAACAACAATGAGGTTTCTCTCTATTTTTTGAAGAAATTATATTGCGAGTTTGTGCTTAATGAGGTCCCAAATTATTTTGATTTTTTTTTTATTTTTATGGGTGGGGAGGTGGCTCTACACAAAGTAGACCTCATGCACGCGTAGGTCAACCAAGGACCCCCCATGCCCTAAAACCCCCACTGCCTTCAGTTATCCCTCCTACAGTGAAGGAGGTTGTGGAAATTGACACACTATATGCATTGAGGGAGCTCACTGACACTCTGACCCAACATAGTGAGCAGATTGTATCTGGTGATGTTGGTGGAGGTGCCAGTTCTAGTGCACCACACACTGTGGATCATGTGGTGCCATATGCACTGCGGGTGAGACATGATTTGTTGGATCACATGATTTCTTTTCTCTAGATTAGATGATGGTGGATGTTTTTTGAACTGGTGCAAAGGATCTTGGTCTTTCACAGGTAAATGTCAAATAAATATTTTATATATATATATATATATATATATATATATATATATATATATATACAATAGTTTAATTCATGTTTGAGATTTTAATATATATGTATTTGATTGTACGTCATGTACATACATGTAAAAACTAATTTTTAATTTTATTTTAAATAGCAAGAGTCGGTGAAGGAAACATCCGACGTCGATATGCTAGCTACTACAACTGGGCATGTTACAAACATAAGTTTCAAGTTGTTATTAAATTTCAAATTTCATTTGATTGTGCACTTTTATTATTATAATGTTTCACTTGTACATGTACATATTAATATATGTTTGTCTTTTATACGCAGGAGCCTAGCGGGTCATCATCTGCTCTGGGAATCGAGGCATCTCCCTCCACTACATCCCCAGGTCATGGACATGCACCTACTTATTGTAGGGAGAAGAGAGGGAAGATGTTTCATGATTAGATTCATAGGACATGGATGTACATAGATATATATATATATATGGGTCATCTGGTCCTAGTTCATAATTCTTCATAGGACATTGTATATGTAGCCTTATGTGACCGCATGTGGTCCTATATCTATGGCACAGTTAGTTCGAGATGTACACATGTTATGAACTTATATTTTCAGAGACATGCATCTAGCACACTTAGTTTGATACATTATATATCCATGTGTTGGTTTTCATAACAATATTACTTCTATGTTTGATTCGATTTCATTGCACATGATATCCTTCTATGTATGTATATTAGTTCTATATGTATGTTTGATTTAAAATTAAAAAACTATGGTGTAACATTGCATGGTACATTGTTAAGAAATTAAGGGAAGCATGTGTATTCCTCCATCAACATGGGCAACTTATCATTTTCCTCTTAAGTCATGAAAAATATTTTATACCTTGAATCTTGAAATAAAATGTCTTCTCTTGGGTCATTTGGTTTTTGAAATGTGTATTTAATTTAATTTAATTTATCAGAAAGATATTATTCATTTTACCATTGATGAGTATGGTGGTGTATGACCAATCCATCTTTATATCTCCACCAATATCGTGATAGAAACTTTGTCTCAACAATATAACATACATAGATAGCATGTCTTCCACAGGTATCTCCATCTTGATTTTCTTGTCAGGGAAGTTTGCAAATTCTACTTCAGAATCTTTCACCTAGCCAAAAAGAGGTAATTATTTTATTTTCATGTAGTAACAATGGCCAATAGCAGGGCTGAGACTAATACCAATAGAGTTAGCAAATTTTATAAGCATGACATTGTCAGAGGCACCGAAGTTAATAATGCAATTATTCAATTTATACCCATTGACCAACAAGGAAAGATAGAAAGGTTATTATTTCCTAGAAGAGGAGGATTTTAAGGAAAGAAGGTTCTAGGAATGAGTGGTTCTAGGAGTGGGAAGTGATTCTTTAGTGTTGGAAGGATTCTTGGAACATGTATTTTTACTAATTCCTTTGATAAACTAGACGTGTAGTGCCCACTTCCCTTTGAAAACTTTTGATACTGATCATGACACTGTTGACTATATCAGGGACATTATTATAGTTTTGATTTGGTATGATGTTAGATGTTCAATCACGGATTATTGGTGACTTTGATTCTTATATGATGCATGATGATTATTAGAGACATTTTTATATATTGATGTTGATATACTGTTTGACATGGTTATATTAAAGAGGTTGTTCAGACTTGTGATAATTGGATATTTTGAGTAGACCTAGAAAATGAAAATTGGATTAAAATTGATGATGATATAGTGTTGAGGAAATTGTAAGTGATACTGTTGACTGTCTTGATGATTGTTGTGATTCACATATATATTGATGATCTTGAAATTATATTTATATTCATTTGGATGTTCTGATATGGCCACGAGGCCAAAGGAGGTATTTGTATTTTTACAGGTTTAAAATATCACAAAAAACATTGGGGGATTGGAGACCAACCACATTGGAATTCTAGATGAATTCAACAAGGTCACCATGGCAACTGTATTTGTTTGTGTGTTTCGATTTGTTGTTAGGGATTCCCATGGGGGGATCACCTTCAAATGTGACCAAGGGATTTTGTGTATTTTCTTTTATTTGGTCCCTTTGTTAATGTTTGCATGTGTTTATTTTGTGGTGCATTGACCCTTTCATTATTTACTAAATAGTGTGTTAAAATTGTGAGTAATCATGTTGTTAAGTTAATTAATTAAAATATGTCATAAGAAAGTAATTAATAGAGTTGTTGGCCTTGAATTAAAAGTGTTGTAAGAAATGTGTAAGTAATGTGTAAGAGATATGTAAGTTGATTTTGGAGTAAGAAACACTTCATCTTCTTTGAAATTCGAATTTGTCCTTGGAGGCTGATTTTGGAGGCTTGTGGGACAAGTTAAACTTGTCCCATACCTCTTAAATTTGTATACCAACCTTACCTATGGTTGGAGAGTTAAATTTAGACTTTTTTATGCATTTTGTAAGTCATGTTGAATGTTTTATTGCACTTTTCTTACATGTTTTAATTTCAGTCCTTATGGGGTGTGGGCTTGTTTGAGTGTGTAAGTAAAACTGTCATATTATTCACCCACCTATTGATTATGCATTGGAGAATGAAGTTGAATTTTGTGTTGGGGTTGAGGATGTGTGATGTGGCATCCTACATGGATCCACCTCATCCTCTTCTCTTCCCTCTTCTATTTATTAAAATTCCTTAGCTTGTTTTTGGGTTGCTTCACTTTTATCACTTCATTTTGAGGAGACTTCCTTTTGGTTTTGAGAGCTCTTGATTTTGGAGAAGTTGGGAAGATTGTTGAATACTTGTGTTGGGTTGATATTTGGATTGCTTGCATTGGAAGGAGCTTGCTGTTTTGAACTTGGAACAAACTCCATCATGGAGAGGTAAGAGCTTAGCTCTTGGAAATGCTCTTCTTTTCTTTTATGAATATGTAAATGTTTGTATGTTTGTTATTGTTTGTTTGGGCTGTTGGGTAGATGGCTTAGGAATGGTGTAGGAGAAGACTATGGGGTACTCTTGAGGGAGGCATAAGTGTTTTGGGGAGGTATAAGTGTGGAGGGAGTTGGGATTTGGGTTCCACCTTGTAAAAAGAAATAGCTTGCATTTCTTTACTCGTTATGGGGTGCCATAAGAGGTTGGGGAGGCATAAGGAAATGTGAGGAATAAGGGGTACTTGGGGGAGGCATAAGGGCATGTCAGGGATTTGAAATGATATGTATTTTGGTGGTTTGTTCTCAGGTGGTGATACCCATTTCCCCTTTGGGAGGTATAAGTAGCATCCCCCATAGTTTCTTGCTCCTTTGGCTTGCATGAAGAAGCCTGAGTTTTGTTTGTTATCTTTCATGTGGTTGTAAAACTACATTTTGTTTTGGACTGTGTTTTTAATTGTGAAATTGCATGTGAAATATTGCTGTGTTATGTGGAAGCCTGTTGTTGCCATGAGTTGAAACACATCTTCTATTGCATTGTGGTTGGGGCTCGGGGGCCAATGAAGAAGGATGGCTTCTCCTTCCATTGGATGTCTTGGTTGGGTGGAGAGCGTTGCCTTTCCCCTGCCTTTGTTGTGATCAAAATTGGAGTATGATGGATTTGCATGTTGCTGTTCTGGAGCAGAAGGAAAAGACAGTTTTGACAGTCCCTTGTGAGAGTCTATTTGTAAAATCATTTTCCCCACTTCAAGTGGATGATAATGTAATATGTTTTGTGATGAAGAGTTTTCTATTTAGAAATGAAATTGTTATATTCAAATGTGAAAGACATGCACTGTGTTCTCTTGTTTTGAATGAAGGAAAAGAAAGATTATATCTTTGATCTGTATTTGTAAAATTGGGAAATAAGTTGTAAAAGAAACATTCAAATTAATAGAAGTTGTTATTATTTCCACAAATGTATTGTATTATTTGAAATCTGATTGTTGAAATGTATTAGAAATCTCTATTTTGAAATTGGAAGTACGCATGAAGAAAACGTATTACTCTGTTTTATTGAAATGCTTGATTTTTTTTTTTATTAGAATGTTGCATTCTCATTTTACATTCTTGGATTGAAGGAAATAATAACATGGTAGAATTAGAATGGTTTCAAATACCTAATGTATGATAATGAAATAGATCCATTCGAATTAAGTTTGATTTCTATTTGTTCAAAGTATAACTACAATTATTTTATCAAAAATGTACAGAATGACCCTGCAACATGCAAAATGAAATGAAACATTGATATGAACTTAATATGATTTAAAGGACCCCAAAAAACTAAAACACTTAAGAAATTTGGATTAAAAACCTTAGATCAAGACTCAGGTGCAAAACTTCTCACAGTCATTTTGCTGTCAAATTGAGAAATTTTGAATTGATCATCAAATAAACAAATTAACCTTAAAAATCCATCCTAAATTCCCCAAGAGAAATCCTCCATGTCTATTTGGCATGTTGAGAAAGGAAGGAGGAAGAATTGAACAAAATTTATAAGTTAAAATTACCAGTCTTCATTTTATAAGCCTGCAGAGCGTTTTTCTCAAAATTGACCCTTAAAAATTTATCCAAATTAAATTTTTAAGGTTTCTGTGCAAAGAGGACGTCGAGAGATTTCTGAAAAGTCCTCGTTTGTCAAAAAAAAAGTTCCCTATCAAAAGTTATGGCCTTTTGAAGTTCGCAGAAGAGGAAAGCACGCCTCTTGCGTGCCCGCTCTTGCATGCCCAGAGCCTCTTGGATGCCTGTCTTGCATGCCCATGAGAAAATGAGTCCCTTACACCCATCATTGCATGCCCATTAGAAAATGAGCCTCTTGCCTGTCCCATGGCCCAATATTGCACACCCAAGGAGAAAATGAGTCTCTTCCGCGCCCCTCTTGCGCGCCCAGGAGAGAATGAGTCTCTTCCACACCCTCTTGCACCCTGGAGAAAAGATTTCCTCCACGTCTCTCTTCCACCCAGGGAAATTTCTTCCATGTGCCCTTGCAAGAAGATAATCTATCTTCTACGCTAGGGATGACTTTCTCTCTCTTAGTGTTGTGTAGGATGTTTTGATAACTGTTGTAATGGACTCTGGAATTTTGTTGGGAACACTTAAAAAAAATTATTCCTTAACTTTTCCTAACTAAACCTAGGTTGTTCTTGGTCTCGAGTGGGGAGAATTTAGGTGGCGTTACACTTGGTATCAGAGCCGTGGGTTCAAAATCTTAGACCCTTGGGAACACTAGAAAACTTGAGACATGAACTTTAAACCTAGTACAATATTAAACCTAGCACACTTTTAAATCTAGAAAACAACTTTGTTTGAAATTACATATTTAGTGAACATGGAAAACTGAATAAAACCTAGAAAATGAACTAACTCTCACCTTGGTCTGTGCAGGAGGCACGCAACAAGATGAGGGGTCATTTCACATAGACCTAGACTTACCACCACCAGATCATGTTGTAGCAGCTATCCTACCACAGATTTTACAACACTTCAGGATGTTAATGCCGCTCTACGTGGAGGGACCGTAGGAGCACGTTCAGTCAGACATGATAGGGTGACATCCATTGAGGCTCGTGCATCTCCTTGACATAGCGAGAGCATAGAGGAGAGAACTCCCACGTGGAGTCAGTCAGAGTAGAGTCACCACAGAGGGGATAGGGAGACCGAGTTTCAGGACACAGAGATAGGTCTCGGAGCCCTAGGCTTAGAGATGAGCATGCAGGGAGGCCTAGGGGTCATCAGACTATAGCGTCAGACCACATCAGGGAGATCCTGAAGCTACGGCCATCACATTATTCTGGTGACATAGGTGGATTTCAGGAAGAGGCCTGGTTGGTGAGCTTGAGTGGATGCTTCAAGCTCTACCCTTGTTCTAGCAACATGAAAGCTCATGTTGTGATCCATCTACTGAGAGATGGAGCAGGTGTCTGGTGGAGGACAGAGGAGAAGAAGCTCCACGTGGATTCTGAGATAGTTACCTGGGAGCTCTTTGAGGAGCATTTCAAGAGTAGATATTTGTCACAGAGGTTCATACAACAGAGGATAGATGAGTTTCATGACCTCCGACAGGCATCTCTTACAGTGGCTAGAGTATGAGAGTAGATTTCTAGATCTACTCCAGTATGTTGATTACATGCAGGATGAGTAGGTACAGATCCACAGATTCATTTGGGGCCTGAATCTTGACATTGGAGGTGCAGTTCAGATCCATTGTCCATAGACATTAGCTGAGGCCATTGAGAAGGCCTATATAGCAGAGGAGACTCGGGGAAAGACCCAACAGGCTAGAGACCGAGTCTGGAGCTGCATCCAACAGATGCAGGACAAAAGATCGAGGGGGTCAGTACCTCCTCCTCGTGGTGGATAGGGTTCAACATAGTCATCTTTTAGACCACAACAGTAGCAGTCCCACCCACCTTATAGACCTCCACAGAGATTTGATGCACAGAGGGGTCAGAGTATGGGGCCTCCTCCTAGGGGTCCCATCAGGACACAGGGCACACCTAGAGCTCAGTCAGTAGGAGCTCGCCAGTAGAGACCTCAATAGTCCATAGCCAGATCATCAGGATCCACACCACATACCTCCAGAGTACCGGTTGGACTTGCTACACATGGGAGAGGATCAGGTGGTTGTTTTGGTTGCACTGTTGATGGACATTTTTGGAGAGATTTCCCTCAGAACCCTCTTAACAAGGGTAAGACACAGATCTCAGAGCCTACCATTGGTGACATGGGATGTAGTCATCAGATCTATGTAGTGGTCAAGAACCACTAGGTTGAACATCAGAGTATAGTTATTGAGACCACAGGTAGCATTGGTGGTATTTCTACCTCTATTTTGTTTGATTCTGGTTCTTCAGATTCTTTTATTGCACCATCTTTAGTAGAGCGATGCAGGCTGGTGGCAGTTAGGCAGGGTCTTAGTTGGGATGTTGAGATGGCTTCGGGAGCCAAGATCTCTATGGAATCCTTAGTTAAGGAGTGTGTAGTGGATTTGGGACCTTTCACCACTACCTTGGATCTTTGTATCCTTCCTTTGGGCTCTTATGGAGTCATCTTGGGCATGGACTGGTTATCTGCACACAGAGCCAGAGTGGATTGTTACCACAAGATCATATCTTGTGCAGATGATCTAGGAGTTGAGTCAGTGATCTTAGGGGTTAGGAGACATGTTTCCATTTGCACCATCTCCGCTATGCAGCTTAAGCAGTGTGTGCGACGGGTTGTCAGATGTTTGCTGTCACAGTCAGTGACCGATCAGAGGATGGGTCTAGTGGACCATCACTAGATGACCATCCCATTTTGAGAGAGTTTTCAGATGTCTTTCCAGGGGAGCTACCAGGGTTACCACCCCCACGTGAGATTGATTTTCATATAGACCTAGTTCTGGGAGCAGAGCCTATCTCACGAGCACCTTATCGGATGACTACCCCAGAGCTCTGTGAGCTCAAGTTACAGCTTGAGGGCCTTTTGGAGAAAGGCCTAATCTGTCCTAGTGTATCCCCTTGGGGTGCACCGGTGATTTTTGTGAAGAAGAAGGATGGATCCTTGTGGTTGTGTATTGATTACCGCCAGCTGAACAAGGTAACGATCAAGAATCATTATCCCCTTCCGCACATAGATGATTTGTTTGATCAGATGAAGGGAGCCACAATTTTCTCTAAGATTGATCTTAAGTTAGGCTACCATCAGCTGAGGATTACGGAGGCGGATATTCATAAGACCACTTTTCGTATGAGATATGGGCACTATGAGTTCACAGTGGTGCCTTTTGGTTTGACGAATGCCCCCAGTATTTATGAGTTTGATGAATGGGGTATTCAGGAATTTCTTAGATCACTTCATGCTCATCTTCCTTGATGACATTTTGATTTACTCACGTACGCATGAGGAGCATGAGGGGCACCTTCACCAGGTTCTTCAGTGTCTTCGTGAGCAACAACTTTACGGGAACTTGGAGAAGTGTGCATTCTTTCAGACAGAGGTACAATATTTGGGTCACATCATTTCTGGGGAAGGTATCATAGTCGATCCTTCTAAGATTAGAGCTATTATGGATTGGCCAGCACCCACTAGTGTGACAGAGGTGCACAGCTTCATGGGGTTAGCAGGTTATTACAGGAGATTTGTTCAGGACTTCTCTCAGGATTATGCACCCCATCACTTCTCTTCAGTGGAAAGGGAAGAAGTTTGTTTGGTCAGATAGATGTGAGCAGGCCTTCAGGACACTGAAGGAGTGCCTCACGACAACACCCATTCTTGCAGTGCCGGATCCACAGGGTGAGTTTTTCATATGCACAGATGCTTATTTGGTAGGACTTGGAGGTGTGTTGATGCAGGAGGGCAGAGTAGTGGCTTTTGAGTCTCGCAAACTCAAGGATTATGAGCTCAATTATCCGACTCATGATCTTGAGCTTGTGGCAGTTGTGCACGCCTTGGTTTGATGGAGACACTTTCTTCTTGGTCAGAGATTCACACTCAGGATAGATCACTTGAGTCTTCGCCATCTCTTCATGCAACCCAATCTCAACGCTCGTCAGTGGTGTTGGATGGAGTTGCTTTGTGAGTATGATATGGAGATAGAGCATGTGAAGGGAAGGAGAATGTGGTTGCAGATGCTCTCAGTAGATGGAGACATGTGGTTATGGCCACTTCAGTGGGCACAAATTTATGGAGCAGGATTCTACAACAGCTTCCTCTTGATAGCTTCTACATTGCAGCGAGAGTGGAGATCGAGTCCCAGAGACCCCTTGAGGGGAAGTTTGATGGTTTCTCATTAGAGGCAGATGGACTTCTCAGGCACAGAGGTCAGATTTATGTTCCCAGAGATGGAGGCTTGAGGTAGGATATCTTGACAGAGGCACATCATGCACCCTATTCAGCCCATCCTGGGGTGAAGAAGATGCACGCTACTTTGAGACAGTTGTATCATTGGAGAGGACTTCGTAGAGATGTGGCTCAGTTTGTGTCATGTTGTTTAGAGTGCCAGAAAGTGAAGGCTGAGCATCAACATCCAGCTGGCCTTCTCTTTCCTCATGCTATACCAGAGTGGAAGTGGGACACCATTTCCATGGACTTCATTGTTGGGCTACCGATGTCGAGATATCACCACAACACCATCATGGTCACGGTGGATAAATTGACAAAAGTGGCTCACTTTTCTCTGGTGAAGACCACTTATACAGCTAGTGTAGTGGCACGGGTTTATTTGGATGAGATTGTCAGGTTACACGGGATTCCGTGGAAGATTATTTGTGACCGTGATCCTTTGTATACTTCCCATTTTTGGACTACCATGCAGCACACCCTCGGGACGAAGATCAATTTCAGCACAACATATCACCCTGAGATAGATGGACAGATGGAGCGGGTGAATCAGATTTTAGAGGATATGCTCAGGATGTATGTTATGGATCATCAGTCGAGATGGGAGGAGTACCTGTACTTGGTGGAGTTTGCCTACAATAATAGTTTTCAGAGTTCTATAGGCATGGCACCTTTTTAGGATTTGTATGGCAGAGAGTGCAGGACACCTCTTAGCTGGGACAGGTTAGAGGACAGGGTTTCTCTTGGACCAGCTTTGTTACAGGACATGGAGCAGCAGGTGGTTTTGATCAGACAGAGACTGCAGGAGGCACAAGATAGGCAGAAGAAGTATGTAGATCAGCATAGGACTGACCGTAGTTTTGATGTGGGCATGAAGGTGTTCCTTCATGTCAGGCCACATAAGAGCCCTATCCATTATGGAAAAGGTTCTAAGTTAGCTCCTAGATTCATTGGTCCTTTTGAGATCTTGGAGCATATTAGCCCTTTGGCCTACCATCTAGCATTGCCACCTAGCTTGTCTCACATACATGATGTGTTTCATGTTTCAGTCCTTAGGAGATATATTGCAGATCCTTCTCATGTGCTAGATTGGACCTCATTGTAGGTGCAGGATCAAGGGCAGGTGATGGTGGAGCCCATTCACATTATAGATCATAGGACCCTAGGCCTTCGAGGTAGAGAGATTGATCAGGTGTGAGTGCAGTGGGACAGATATGATGAGACTGCAGCTACTTGGGAGGATGCTACTTTACTACGAGTTCAGTTCCCACATCTGTTCCAGTGACTTCCAGGAGGAAGTTGAGTCTAAGGGGAGGGGGATGTAGTGCCCACTTCCCTTTGACACCTTTTGATACTGATCATGACACTGTTGACTATATCATGGACATTATTATAGTTTTGATTTAGTATGATGTTAGATGTTCGATCATGGATTATTGTTGACTTTGATTCTTATATGATGCATGATGATTATTAGAGACATTTTATATATTGATGTTGATATACTGTTTGACATGGTTATATTATAGATGTTGTTCGGACTTGTGATAATTTGGATATTTTGAGTAGACCTAGAAAATGAAAATTGAATTAAAATTGATGATGATATAGTTGTTGATGAAATTGTAAGTGATACTTGCTGATTGTCTTGATGATTGTTGTGATTCACATATATATTGATGATCTTGAAATTATATTTATATTCATTTGGATGTTCTGATATGGCCACGAGGCCAAGGAGGTATTTGTATTTTGTAGGTTTAAAATATCACAACAAACATCAGGGGATTGGAGACCAACCACTTTGGAATTCTAGATGAATTCAACAAGGTCACCATGGCAACTGTATTTGTTTGTGTGTGTTTGATTGTGTTAGGGATTCCCATGGGGGGATCACCTTTAAATGTGACCAAGGGGTTTTATGTTTTTCTTTTATTTGGTCCCTTTGTTAATGTTTGCATGTGTTTATTTTGTGGTGCATTGACCCTTTCATTATTTATTAAATGTGTGTTAATATTGTGAGTAATCATGTTGTTAAGTTAATTAATTAAAATATGTCATAAGAAAGTAATTAATAGAGTTGTTGGCTTGAATTAAAGTGTTGTAAGAAATGTAAGTAATGTGTAAGAGATATGTAAGTTGATTTTGGAGTAAGAAACACTCCATCTTCTTTGAAATTCGAATTTGTCCTTGGAGGCTGATTTTGGAGGCTTGTGGGACAAGTTAAACTTGTCCCATACCTCTTAAATTTACATACCAACCTTACCTATGGTTGGAGAGTTAAATTTAGACCTTTTTTATGCATTTTTACAAGTCAAGTTGAATGTTTTAATTGCACTTTTCTTACATAATTTAATTTTAGTCCTTATGGGGTGTGGGCTTGTTTGAGTGTGTAAGTAAAACTGTCATATTATTCACCCACCTATTGATTATGCATTGGAGAATGAAGTTGACTTTTGTGTTGGGGTTGAGGATGTGTGATGTGGCATCCTACATGGATCCACCTCATCCTCTTCTCTTCCCTCTTCTATTTATTAAAATTCCTTAGCTTGTTTTTGGGTTGCTTCACTTTTATCACTTCATTTTGGGAGACTTCCTTTTGGTTTTGGAGAGCTCTTGCTTTGGAGAAGTTGGGAAGATTGTGAATACTTGTGTTGGGTTGATATTTGGATTGCTTGCATTGGAAGGAGCTTGTTGTTTTGAACTTGGAACAAACTCCATCATGGAGAGGTAAGAGCTTGGCTCTTGGAAATGCTCTTCTTTTCCCTTTTATGAATATGTAAATGCTTGTATGTTTTTTATTGTTGTGGGGTGTTGGGTAGATGGCTTAGGGATGGTGTAGGAGAAGACTATGGGGTACTCTTGAGGGAGGCATAAGTGTTTTGGGGAGGTATAAGTGTGGAGGGAGTTGGGATTTGGGTTCCACCTTGTAAAAAGAAATAGCTTGCATTTCTTTACTCGTTATGGGGTGCCATAAGAGGTTGGGGAGGCATAAGGAAATGTGAGGAATAAGGGGTACTTGGGGGAGGCATAAGGGTATGTCAGGGATTTGAAATGATATGTATTTTGGCTGGTTTGTTCTCAGGTGGTGATACCCATTTCCCCTTTGGGAGGCATAAGTAGCATCCCCCATAGTTTCTTGCTCCTTTGGCTTGCATGATGAAGCATGAGTTTTGTTTGTGATGTCTTTCATGTGGTTGTAAAACTACATTTTGTTTTGGACTGTGTTTTTAATGTGAAATTTGCATGTGTTACATTTGATGTGGAAGCCTGTTGTTGCCATGAGTTGAAACACATTTCTTATTGCATTGTGGTTGGGGCTCGGGGCCAATGAAGAAGGATGGATTCTCCTTTCATTGGATGTCTTGGTTGGGTGGAGAGTGTTTCCTTTCCCCTGCCTTTGTTGTGATCAAAATTGAGAGTATGAGGATCTTCATGTTGTTGTTCTGGAGCAAAGGAAAAAACATTTTTGACAGTCCCTTGTGAGAGTTCTTTTTGTAAAACCATTTTTCCCACTTCAAGTGGATGACAATGTAATATATTTTGTGATGAAAGATGCTTGTATTTTAGAAATGAAATTGTTAATTCGAAATGTGAAAGAGATGCACTCTGTTCTCTATTTTTGAATGAAAGAAAAGAAAGATTATATCTTTGTAAGTTGTATTTGATCATTGTAAATGAAGAAGTTGTAAAAGAAATCATTCCAACTGAATAGATGTTGTTTTACCTTTACAAAAGGTTACTGTTGTTTGAAAATCTGCTTTGAAATGTATTTGAAATCTCTGTTTGAAAGTTTGGAAGTACGTGTGAGAAATTGCATTACTCTGTGTTTGAAAAATGTTGTTTGAAATCAGAAATTGCATTTTGGTTTCTGAACCTTTTGTTTGAATAAATAATAACATTTGTAGATGTTGGATTGGAATGAATTCATATTTTTAAGTTGGTAAATGCAAATGGATCAATTCCAATTTGAAGTTTGATCTCTGTTTTGAGAATTTTCAACTGGTAATTATTTTATTCAAAATGTACAGAATGACCCTGCAACAATAAAAATAAAAATGAAACATTAAATTGAACTTAGTATGATTAAAACATTCCCAAAAAACTAAAACACTTAAGAAATTTTAGAAGAACCTTTCAAATCAGGCAAAGGAAAATTTTCATATTCATTTTGCTGTCAAATTGAGAAATTTTGAATTGATCTTCAATCAAAAAATTAACCTTGAAATCCATCCTAAATTCTCTAAGAACAACCCTCCATGTCTATTTGGCATGTTGAGAAAGGAAGGAGGTCGAATTGAACAAAATTTTATAAGTCAAAATTACCAGTCTTCATTTTATAAGCCTGCAGAGAATTTTTCTCAAAATTTACCCTCAAAAATTTATCCAAATTAAATTCTTAAGGTTTCTGTGCAAATAGGACATCGAGAGCTTTCTGAAAAGTCCTTGTTTTCCAAAATTTGAGTTCCCTAGCAAAAGTTATGGCATTCTGAAGTTTCACAGAAAAAGATAAGCTTCATGCACCCTTGTGTGCCCAGAGTTGCACACATGCATTTTGCACCCATGCACTTCTTGCATGCCCTTGCATCTTGCATGCTGCTCCATTCCGTGCTTCTTGCATGCCCATGAGTGCTCCTTGCATGCCCCGTTGTGCACCCATGCCTCTTGCGCATCCAGAGCCTCTGTGCGTGCCCCTCGTTGCACCCAAGACAGAATGAGTCTCTTCCATGCCTGTCTTGCTCGCTTGTGGGAGAGAAAAGAGTCTCTTCCACGCCTACCTTTCTGTGCACCCCTGGGAGAAAAGAGTTTCTCCCACGCCTCTCTTCCGCGCCTAGGGGAAATTCTTTCTGGGCCCTTCTTTCATGTGCCCCCATGCAAGAAGATAATCTATCTGCGCTAAGGATGACTTTCTCTCTCTTAGTGTTTTGTAGGATGTTTTGATAACTGTTGTAATGGACTCTAGAATTTTGTTGGGAACACTTTAAAAAAAAATTATTCCTTAACTTTTCCTAACTAAACCTAGTTTAGGTGGCGTTACAAGACGATTTTATAAAAATGCTTGGGGTGTTTTTTTTATGTACTCATATTCAGATATTTGAATTTTATCTTTCTTAAAATGGTTACTGATGTAAAAATATGAGGAAGTGGTAGGCACATTAGGAACTGTGGAATCCTTGACATGAGTAGGATTTTAATTCTTAGGAATAATAGAAATAGAAATCGATTTGAAAAGAGGATGTGCAAGAGACTTACTCAAAGAGGTAGATGGAGTCTTAGCTAAATTAGTATTAGGATTCTTCTTGGATGACCCCATAGAAGTAGGAAATGATGTTCCTCTTTTTTTAATTTTTTTTTCTATCGATTCACCATTTGAGGATTAAAGTGTTTTTGCTTGGGAAGTAGAAGAAGAGGGTTATTAAATTTTTTATGAGTGGGTGAACACTAAACAAGGAGTAACTATTCATATCATCTATGGATTATTCAAGATCTTTGTTCGGTGAGTACTCATAATAACCAATAATTGCATAACCATCTTCTTCTTCTCTTTCAATTTCTGATTCAACAATTTCTTTTTCCTTCATCTTCATAGGTTTCACATATTTCATTAACCAGTGGAGATTATAAGGAAAGTATTTTAACCAGTAACGATTACATGTTTTACACCCCTAGATATAAGATATATATAGGTCGAGGGCCTTATTGTGGCACCATGCAAGAAGATATGTCATTGCTTCTCGGGCTACTTCGTTCGAGCATAGGCCCTTAAGAGCCTCGAGAACAAAAAATCATTCAACTTCGACGGGTGACTACGCAGACTCCATGACACCTAATGATGTCTCATTCAATCCTATACCTTAGTGTAGGGACCCTTTGCAATAGTTTGTCTCAATTTTTTCCTTCTCCAATCGGTGTTCTCGTTGCCCTATTGATTGCAAACGCACCAAATAGTGTAGTTTGAGATAGTCTAAGGATGTCAAATGGTATATTTTACAAACGGTGGGTCGTGGCACTGAACCAACTATGCTGACATATACGAGTGGCTAGGTGAATGCTAGAGAAGGCATTTTTTCTATGCACGACAACGTCGTTGCTTTCGAGCTACCTCGTTCAAGCATAGTCCCCTTAAGAGACCATGAGACCAAAACATCATTCAACTTCGACGGGTGGACTACACACACTCCATGGCACCTAAGGATGTCTCGTCTGATCATACACCTTAGCATAGGGACCCTCTATAATATCCTATCTCAGTATTTTCCTTCTCCAATTAGTGCTCTTGCTGCCCTATTGTTTGCAAACGCACCAAATAGTGCAGTTTGGGACAGTGTAAGGATGTCTAACGATATATTTTTTTTGGTTGGATATTTTTTCAGGCCAAAATATGAGGTTCAACCACATTACATGGGATAAAAATCCCTCCTCAAAGACAAGTGAGGCTGCCTGTTTATTACTAATCTAAAACACAGTAGAAATAATATATACAATATTCACACTAATCTAACCATTGGGGGTTGGGATACAATCCTGAAATCCATATCAGCATGAGATGGAGATGTTACAATTTATATTAGAAAGAATTGGAAGGGAAAATATTATGGAAGAAACAAAGCGGGAAGGGAATGAGAGGAACGTATTTTCTTTCAGGCAAACACAGATCAAGAAATACTTATATGAGTTTTAGATAATGAGTGTAATATTGGAAATGATTAAAATGATTAAGAATACTAAACAAAGAATAGCTTAAGATTTTGGACGTAAGAACAATCTCTCAAGATAGATGAATCCCACAACACAAATTTTGTAAAATAAAACCTGTTTCTATTCCTCAATGATTAAAAAGAAAATACAAAGTTTTTCTTCTTCTTCACAATAGCTCTTAATATTAAAAAAGTCTCTCCTCATATGAAATGTACATCCCATATTTTTAATAGAAGGAGCAGAGAGAAAATAGGATAAATCCTAGAAAATAGTCTATTAACGAGAGTCCTATTTTTCTTGACTCTCGCGCAGGAGAACAAGTCAAAATTTGCTTCCTATGTGATTAAAAAAAACTAAAAAATACATGATAATTTCTTGATAGAAATGACATGAAAAAATTATGCTTATTCCATTTTCTCGTCCTTGTCTTCCTCTAACAAAGTTTTCTTGTCTCGAAATTCCTAGAATTTCTGGATTATGCCATGCATTTCATCTTCATCTGGCACACTAGAATAATCACTTAGAACCTCGCAAGTTTCTTGAGTGTCACTTGTGTTTCCAGAAAGCTTATTCAATCTCTTGTTGAGTTTCCTTAGTGATTCCAAAACATTCTCAACTTTTATGAACCTATCAATGGTTGTCAGATTGAAGGTGGAAGCTAGTTCTTGCTAGATTAATTCTTGAACTTGTTTATAGAGATCATTAGCAGATAGAATAGTCGCACTTCCATCCAACACCTTGGTGAAGATTCTAGACAACTCTTCTTCTATGTTGTTAGTGGCATCAACTAACTGATCTCTAGATTCCCTCAACTTGGTACAAGCTTCACTGAGAATATTTATCCTGAATCTGATAGCTTTGGCTATCTAGAAATGCTTATCCCCATGCGGGATGATTCCTTCTTCTATTAAGATATGGGATGGGATCTGTTTTAGCACATTGAGAGCCTCCAAGGTTAACTCAAGATTCCCAAATTCCTACTAAAATTCATCATTCATTTTCTCACCATCCTTCTTTATTTCCTCTAAGGATTTATAAACTTCCACTGTATCATCAATGACATTTCTTCCTTGTAGGAGTAGCCTCTGAATCCATTCATCAACTATTCTCCCCTTCTCATTGATATTTTCAATAGTAGGTACTGATGAGAAATCAAACTTGATAGGGGTAGGGGTAGAAGATGACGGTATCGACTGAGAAGGATTTGAGAGCTTGAGCAATACTTCTATCAAATGTTCAACTTTCTCCTTAAGCTCATCTCTTCTCTCCTTTGTTTCCCTCAGCTTCTGACATAGCACATTCATGGCATCCTGCACATCTTGTTGTGCTCCTTCTATTGTTACCTTTCCCAGATCAACCCTTGTAATCTAATAATCAGTAACCATTATATCCTCCTTGGTTTTGTCATCCGCGGGAGTGGAAATCTCTACTAAATTATGCCCTGAGGCATCCATTGAAATCCTTGAAACCGTTTTGGGTTTCTTGGCAGATTTAGCAGGAGAGGCCTTGAGTGAACTAAAGTCGAAGGCTAGTAGGGGAATTACCACCTTCTTCTTCCTTGGGGTCTGATCAACTAACCATTGAGGTATAATGGAAAAATTTTCTCCTATTGGAGGTGTTATGGTTGTATTTGCGGGTGGAGAAAGATTAACTTATGGAGTGGTGATGACTGCAAGTGTGGTGACTATGGGAATGGATTCAAGGAATGAAGGTGCAGAAGGAGGAGGCATATCTATGGTCATCTTAGGTCCAGCAGAGAGAGGTGAGAGGTTGGAGAAGATGATGGCCCTGGCTGATGAAAGTGGTGCGGAAGATTGAAGGAGAGGAGGTAAGGACTCTGAAGTCAAAGCTTGAGAAGCAAAAGATAGATCTACCTATAATGATTATTCAACAAGAGGAAGATCAAGAGGCTGACCAACCTCATCTTTGAAGGAAGTTTTCCTTGCTTTGGTGGAGAAGGTGAATCCAATATCTTGACTATTTGTGAAGGAGTGGTAGATGATTCGGATCCTTGCTTTTCTCCTTTTCAGACAAACTTAAATTTTATCTACCTCTTGGTAGAGCTTTTATCATTTTCCTTTTCTCCCTTGGAGGGTCCCACCTCTAAAGTGGCTATCTTTGAAATTTTCTTTTCATTAGTAAATCATTCCCCAAGAAATGAGCCATGCCTTGGTATGAATGAGAATACGAGCGACTCTTTTGGCTATAGAAGCTTTTTCGGAAATGGACCAATCAATGGTTGGGAATCCATGTTGGTCTCCACCCGATTGTTCATACATAATTTCCATGACAATTTCATTATCCGTGGTTCTTTCAGAGATATCAGCCAGATCTAATGCTTGAATTTCTTTGAGTGTTAGTCTACTATTGTCTTTTCTTCGGATGGAAAATTCATCCCAAAGATCAACCCAAATATCTTTTGCATGGGGCTCATGTAAATACAAGGTTCTATATGACTTAAGGACTCCTCGGATGTCGAATCCTTCCCTGAACTTCATATGTTTCTTCAATTTGTCCTGAAGTTCATGCACCACATTCTTGGCCTTAACCAGTGTAGAAAATGTGTACCTTCCAATGGAAATAGGGATGGAGACAGTGGCCTTGTGCCAGCTTTGTTGGAACTTGTGGAAATCCAACAATTATCTGACTAACTCCATAATGATGAGTTTGTCAGTTGGGAACCTAGGCAAATAGAAAGGATTACCTTGGAACTTTACCACCTGAAGATAGGTGAAGTTATTGAATTACAAAAATATGCAACCCCATTTTGACACATCTGCCCAGGCCTCATCAGAAACTCTTCTTTTTCTTAGATCAGGATCCAACCTACAAATATTTTCATAGAAGAAGGCATTGGTCACTCTTCTAAATTGGTCTTCAGAACCTTTTATTGTTAGCTAACGGACGTACCGATATACATGTTTCGTTGCTCGGTTTCCCTTTGCATCTAAACCTAGGTAGTTTCTCATGCCTGCCGTTGCATAGGTGACGTATGACATCATATAGAAATTGCAGTTAGACTAAGACCGTTTTCATCTGAGATTCAATCTCATCACTTATTAGGCTACCCCAATCAATCCCTTGGTCATTCTTCTTTATGACGACCATGAATTGATACATCCACCCTTGGAATTTTTTTGATTCTAGGAGTCTAAATAACCGGCTCAACAGGGTGATGATATCGCTGACTTCGAGAATAAAATCGCTTCTAGGGATCGACTTAGGAAACCTAGAAACAACTAGCTTAGCCTTGATCAAGAACTTCTTGTTTACTTGCCTGATGTAGTCTTCCTGATCTTTGTCCCAGGCCTTTTGTGCTGATGTAAGATTTAAATCAACAAACTTCGTAAAGTTGGGAAAGGTTAGGAGTTGATAGAAGTAATCTCCGTCTAGTTTCACTATAGACTCTCCTGCTTGATATCTTACTAAACGGAAGGCTGAGTCATAGTGGGAAGCGCAAGCTAGGATGAATTCAGGGAATTGAGTTAATACTGGAAATCTTCCTGTAAGAGGAGACCACTGCCGGCTATTGACCTCATCCATGAATTCTAAGAAGAATCCTCAATTATTTTCTAGAAATCTTCCATGTCTATATTGCCGAGCTCTATGTCCTGGATGTCATAATTATAGCTTATATAAGAAGAAGATTCCATCTTCTAATACTTATACTTCATCTTTCATGACTTATCTGACTTATCCTTAGATGGGCCAGGGTCCGACATGAGGAGTCTTGAAAATTCCTTGATGAACTCTAGAAGGGCAATCGGGTGTGAAATCCTATTGGACATGTGCACAGACCTGACACACTATTCAGGTTTTGAAACTTGCAAACCACCTTGGGAAACTCGATAGACTAGATTGTATGTCAGAAATTAAGTCATGTCAAACACCAATGGAAACCCAAAACATTGGCGGAGTTTGGAGAATGTCGATCACCTTGAGAAACCCAAAACGATGGCGGGGTGTATGTCGGAAGTTAGGGCATGTCACGCATCGATGAAAACCTGACACACTGTGGAAATCAGAGGATAATGATCCGGTGGAAGATCCCGACACGTGGCAAAACTTGATAGGGGTCGAGCACCCTGTAAAACCCGACACAAGATGTACAACACCCTGCAAAACCAAAAATCAATATATCAGGTTTCTAACATGCTAGAATATGAGAATTTCTTGCCTTTTTCACTCATTGATTTTTAGATTCTTTTGAAATGAACAACTTATGTAAAAATAAGCAAATAACCAGGGAGAGAGTTTCAAACTAAAACCCTACTCGGAAAGACAAGAACTAAGGAAAAAGACCCAAAACCCTAAACCAGAAATGGAAGAGGAAATGAAATGAAAACCAAAAACTAAAACACCTCAAAAATAACCCCAAAAATATTTAAAAATGGAAAGAGGTGAAGAATACTTTTCAACAAGTTCGATAAATGATCAAATATGGATGGCACAATCGACCGGGAAGCTCAATCGGGTCTGGAGGTGGAAGAAGCAAATAAAGAAATCCAACACAGAAAAAATGCACTAGGTAACAAATGACGTGGAAAAATAAGTATTTATAATACCCTAACATTAATTACACCTCTCTTGACACGGTGTGCCAACTACCAGACAACTGGGCATTAATAACATGTCATCATGCTTGGAACTCCCGAAAACCTGATACAAACGATTTGGTTTAGTTTAGGTTTCAGGTTTTGGAAAACATGAAGCATGATGTATGAGATGTTGAGATGCTTCTAAGTCCTAAAATCTCAACATAAAGGCTATGATCAAGTTTCAGGTTTTGGGGAACACGAGGCAAAGAACATGTTTTGGGAAAAGCATGTTCCAATGCATGGGAGTTCCGAAAAACCTGACGCATTGCTAAGACAATCAGGTTTCAGGTTTTAGGTAAAATTAGACATGAAACATGAAAGAAGCATGATTTCATGCAATGGAAACCTAAAAACCCGAAAATCTCCTTAAAAAGGGAATTTTGAAGAGATTTGTCTAAAATTTTCCTATCGTTATCTCATTTTTAGTCTGAATCACTAAAACAAGATAACAATTTTACAAATGGTGGGTCGTTGCACTGAACTGAATATGCTGACACGTCCATGTGTCCACGTGAATGCTAGAGGAGGTGTCATTTTGGTGCGCGATAATGTCGTTGCTTTCGGGATACTTCGTTTGTGCATAGTCCCTTAAGAGCCCTGAGACCAAAAAATAGTTCAACTTCAAAGGGTGACTACGTAGACTCCGTGGCACCTAAGGATGTCTTGTTTGATCCTACACCTTGGTGTAGGGACCCTATACAATAGCCTATCTCAGTTTTTTCCTTATCCAATCGGTGCTCTCGCTTCCCTATTGTTTACAAACATGCCAAATAGTGCAGTTTAAGACAGTGTAAGGCTGTCTATCGGTATATTTTGCAAATGATTGGTTGTGGCACCAAAAAAATACGTCGACATGTTTGAGTGGCTAGGTGAATGCTAGAGGAGGTGTCGTTTTGGTGCACGACAACGTCATTGCTTCCGGGCTACGTCATTCGGGTGCCCTGAGACCCAAAAATCATTCAACTTTGACAGGTGACTATGCACACTCCGTGGCACCTAAGGACATCTCATTTGATCATAAACCTTGGCATAGGGACCCTATACAATAGTATGTCTTGGTTTTTTCCTTCTCCAATCGGTGCTCTCGATGCTCTATTGTTTGCAAACGTGCCAAATAGTGCAGTTTGAGACAGTGTAAGGCTGTCTAATGGTATATTTTGCAAACGGTAGGTCATGGCACCAAAATGAATATGTCGACACATCCAGGTGGCTAGGTGAATGCTAGAGGAGGTGTCATTTTGGTGTCTGACAACTTCGTTGCTTTCAGGATACCTCGTTTAGGCGTAGTCCCTTAAGATCCCTAAGACCAAAATATTGTTCAACTTTGACGGGTGACTACGCGCACTCCATGGCACCTAGAGATGTCTCATCAAATCCTACACCTCAGTGTAGGGACCCTATACAATAGTCTATCTCAATTTTTTCCTTCTCCAATCAGTACTCTTGTTGCCATATTGTTTGCAAATGCGCCAAATAGTGTAGTTTGAGATAGTGTAAGGTTGTCTAATGGTATATTTTGCAAACGGTGGGTTGTGGCATTGAACTGACTATAACGAAAAGTCTGGGTGGCTAGGTGAACACTATAGGATGGATCGTTTTGGTGTGCGACAACGTCATTGCTTTCGGGCTACCTCGTTTGGGCGTAGTCCCTGAAGAGCCCTGAGACTAATTTTTTTTTAACTTCGACGGGTGACTACGTGGACTCCGTGGCACCTAAAAAATATCTTGTTTGATCCTACACCTCGGTGTGGGGACCCTCTATAATAGCTTGTATCAGTTTTTTCCTTCTCTAATCGGTGTTCTCGCTGCCCTATTATTTGCAAACGCGTAAAATAGTGAAGTTTGAGACAGTGTAAGGTTGTCTAATAATATATTTTACAAATGGTGGGGTCGTGGCACAAACCCAACTGAATCGACACGTCTGAGTGGCTAGGTGAATGCTAGAGGATGTGCCATTTTGGTGTGTGATAACGTCGTTGCTTCTAGGCTACCTCGTTCGAGGCGTAGTCCCTTAAGAGCCCTGAGACCAAAAAATCGTTCAACTTGGATGGGTGATTACGTGCACTTCATGGCACCTAGAGACGTATCCTTAGATCCTACACCTGGGTGTAGGGACCCTCTACAATAGTCCGTATTAGTTTTTTCCTCCTCCAATCGGTGCTCTCGCTGCCCTATTGTTTGCAAACTTGCGGAATAGTGCAGTTTGAGCCAGTGTAAGGCTGTCAAACAATATATTTTACAAACGGTGGGTCATGGCACCAAACCGACTGTGCACATGCGTAGGTATGGTCTTGTAAACACTTGGGGAGGCATCATTTTGGTTCTCTAAGCTCCACGTCCTTCTGGGCTACCTCCTTCAGAGCCAAGAACCCCTTCAACAAGTACATAAATCATTGTTAATTGCTTCTCTTTTCTTGTAAAACAATGAAAACTTCTCTTAGCTTTGAAAATTTATAATTATCTACTAACAGTGCTAACCATGTGAAGGTGGAAGCTTTTCTGGCACCACTAACCTACACATAAAATTGTTAGTCAAAGAAATTTAAGTTTCAAATCAAAACCATACTACATATATACAAAATACACAAATTTAATAAAATATATGAACTTAAATTTATCTAACTAACAAATTTATATATACCAAAGAAATTATATATACCAAACATGAGCATTGTAAATTCATTCCAATGAACCATCAGGATCAAATCTACTCTGAATAGCGGACATGATTGCTTCATGATCTGACTCTCGAACCTTCTAAAGAATCTTGTTATTAGGCATTCCTCGATATCTATACAGCTGAATATTTATTGCTAGAGCTAGATGCGAATATAAGAGTATTTTCCTGTGTGTCTCAAAGTCTTAAAACACCCAAATAGAGGATTTTTTTAATGGATACTGTCAAATCCAAGTTCCAGTAACTACCACTGACCATGTAGGGTACTCAATATCTTCGCCATCTATAACAGGAGAAGTCAACTTCTTTCTTAGCTCGATGCAATGACATAAGAAATAGTTTGTTCCTTCTTCATTGTATTCTGTTGCAATAACTGTAAACACATGTCCTACAAAAAACAAAGGTTTCAACTCAAATTTAAATTGTACATATTAAAATTTCAATGGACATAACTCAATACAAAAATTGTAAATAACCATAAATACCTTGTCGCACCAAAATTGAAATTTCGTCAAAGTCCTTGGATGTTGCAACTTCATCTATAGAAACAAGTCGTAATGCTTGTTGAGATTGATAACCAAGAAGTGGAGTTAGAGGCCTACAAATCCATCCATCCACCCATTCTTGTGAATCACACTCAGCAGTGACAAATTCAATACAAGATGCACAAAAACATGTCAACTTTCTTGTCCATGTGGCCCACGAAGTGGAGTCTGAGCTACAAAATGAGTGCATATCATTGGACCCAGTGAGTGTCATACAATCCTCACAGTTAGCAATTTGTTGTTCCTTTATCAACCAAAAATATCTATGAACTGTGGAATTTTCTTGAGAACCTCGAGCCATGTTGTCAATACACCATTCCACTATGCTCTTTACATCTTTCAATTTAACACCATCTTTGTACTTCAACTCTTCTCTTACAAGATCTCTTTTCACACATGTGCCTGTACCATCATGCTCTCATTTTCCATGTCCAGCCTCAGTGAAACTCCAAATATGTTACACACCCATCTTAACGTGCATCCAACTCATCCAATAAAATATTTTTGCATTCTTAAACTGAGATGTGTAATTATCTAACCATATATAATGTTGTTAGAACTGGATGTCCCTATCCAACAATTTTCTATAAAATAACTGGAAACACCCTTGCACAAATTCAGTAGAATGAGTAAGATCATCACTGATATAAAAGTGACTCTCTTAAATTTTTTTGATCATTCTCTGTACTGTCAGGAGAATGTATAAATGCTATATGCACAAAAATGGCAACTTGTACTGAGTTGGAATATTGTGATTGAACCTCCATTTGTGGTTGTAATGTGTAATTCTCTACAAAATAGACCACTAAAACAATAGTACCAATAGGAAATGTGTCTTTACATATCTTGAACTGTTCATCCAACCATCAAGCTCTGTGTGTATGCCTAGCATACTCATAAACAATTTCATCCATAAATTTTCTCATGAATTGAAAAATAGGCATATGTTATGTAACTAGATCACACCGTTTAAACTCTTTTCCATCTTTCAACTGGTATGCAACTAATTTATATTTATCAAACTCAACTAAATTATGTCCTATTGCACCTTAAATTTACTCACAGATGTAACTTTCCAATTTAGGTAATCCGCCACATGTACGAAAACTTCCATCTAAACAATCTTGACTATAAAAAAATTGTCCAACTTGTTTTTCACAAAATATCGTATGAATGAAATCCCTGGAAGATATTGGTGGAACTTGAACACCACATTCCGATAACATAGTTTCAGAATGAAAAATAGAACGAATTCGCAAAAATTTAGCATAATGCATCGCAAATTCAACATGTTGCCTACAACAGCAAGTGGTGCGAGCGTGGTTGATTTTCACATAGAACGGTTTCAACATTTCAAAAAAGCGTTGACTAATTTTAATTTCTAGATGCTCTTGTTCAAATTTATGAAAAATTTGAGTTTGATTCATATCTAAGAAATGCTTTGGATGTGGTTCATGATTAGTAGAATCAACTCTCCGTTTTACAACATCTTTTGTATTAGGTGAAATTCTAGTGTTATCATGCCAAAAATGAATAACAACTTCTCTTATAGCATCAAAATTATATTTTTCCTTACGCGGTGCTCTAGCAGAAAATGCCCAAAAATTGGTGTTGTTGAGTGATTGAAGGATATTACGTCTTTCAATTGCTTTCATTAGAGTTTTTCGATTAACTTGCAACATTCGACTTGTTTGCGTAATCAAACATTATTTTTTTATTGATTCACTTACAACACTAGTAGCAAGTACACGATGCACAATATTACTATCCCTAGTGCATCTCTTGACACCAATAGTGTGATATGCATCATGAAATTTTTCAACAATTGTAGAGGTTTGACCATGTATATTAGATGTTGTCAATCCTAAGGTGTTTAATGTAGGTATCATTTTAATCAATTTTATCAAACTAACCAACAACTGACATTTTGTGAATCATTTAAAATTTCAAAATGATTATCCCAAATTTCAATGGCTTTTCTTCTGATTTTCCGTTCTGAAAGTTTTTCAGACATTGGATTCAAAATGTTTTCACCAATTTCAATAAAATAATTAGGTTTCTTATGGAAAATCATAGGATGTGTTTTTGTCAAATTTTTCTCATCTACAGTTTCAACCTGAATTTCCTTATTCACATTTTCATTGTCTCCTTCAATTTCAACATTTGCTACATCACGAGTATTTAATTCTTCTTCAACATTGATAGTTAAAACATATTCATCACGAGTATTTAATTCAACTTCAACATTGATAGTAGAAACATTACCTAGTTCCTCATTCCTTACAATAGTAGGGGTTGAAGATGAACCTCTTCTTGATTCACGAAGATTCTACATTCACTCAGCATTTTGAAATCTATTTTCTTCTAATTCATTTGGTGTTTTTTACTTAATGACTTCCTTTTTTGACTTCGTTTCTTGTCTCCCATGATGTTTTGTTTCTGGTGATAAGAAAAATGTGTAGAAAATGACAGAATTTCGCAGCAATTCGTACGATAAAGTCAAACAGTAAAAATCACATGGTAATTAGAACATTGGGATGTGTGTAAATATGATTTACGAACCACGATCACACTTTATAAACCATGCTCGTGGTTTATAAAGTGTGATCATGGTTCTTGTTTTAAAACCTGTGATTGCAGTTCTATCTGTATCATCAACTCACACCCCGCCTGACCTCACTACGACCTACTCCTCCGCATCCTTCTCGCTTGTCTTGCTCCCTTTTGATCTGACCCTAAGACTCGGGAAATATTTGTTTTGCCCCAACCAAAGCTATGGAAGGTCATTATGAAGTGTAAGAGGTAAAAAAACTTCAAATTTTCTCTTCCATAGACTTGAACCATGTTGAAAAACTAAAAAATTTTCACAAAATTGGTGCCATCGTGTAGGGGAGACTATTAGCTTCGTAGAAATATTGATTTTAAAGTGAATAGAATAAGATAAATATCATTTTATAATTTTTTACTAACAATAGGTCTTTAAGACATTTTTTCCCATGAATGTTCATGTCTACATTTAAGACTACAACTTTTGTTTCACTTATCAAAATGTGGTAAAACTTATACCATCCCAAGCATGGAGAAATTGTATACATGTTAAAATATATATATATATATATATATATTTGATTTCAATATTTTTTGATATAGTTATGGTGGGCAAACGGAAAGCGCTTCATTTTCTAAATTTTTTCAGACCACTTTCACGGAAAAAAATCATTAAAAAAAAATTGCTCGAAAAAATACAAAATAAAATCCATCCCAAGATAGACAAATGCATCTAAATTTTCACAAAATGAAAGAAAAAATAACAAGATTTTGTCATCCAAATCACAGGCAAACAGACTACAATCTTATAGGTTTTTTTTTTTTTTTTAAAAACCAAGTCATATAATTTTAAGTGTTTAATATAGCTAAACTTTTCCATTTTAAAAAAAAAAATAGTATTTTAGAAAGTAGATTCCAGATGCTATGATTCATATTTATATAATTTTTTCTAATTTTGAGAGCACATATTGTTAATAATCCATACAAGTTGAGATTTCACTGTTTTTTGCAATATGACGTCCACTTATGACCCCTTTTTTGTCCACCAACTTGCAGCACTTACCCATTGTAAAAACATTAGTTTGTTATTCACTATATATTTAGCATAGAAGCACAATATCATGGGATCTACTACACAATTCCCCTATGGGATACCAACTATTTCTACTCACTCTTTTACAAATGAGGACATTGATAATCAATTTATTTCTAGCACAAAAATTTCACATGGTTGACCATTCTAATACTCATATTATTTGTATCCAAGCACCTATTATGCAAGATGAAGTTCATAGATTAAACATCATCGTACCACAATATATTTTTTATGTGAGGATAGAATAACTCTCAACAATGAGCATATGTTCCATTCACAAGTAATCGTATCTAAGCATTTTAAAGATTAGACTATTCTAACAAAACCATGACTATTGCAGATATCTAGTGTAAAGAATAATAATCACCACTTCTCTAAATGGAATAACACGGACCCTAGAAAACAACCCCATATCTTAAGTGTGCTTACTCAAATTTAATAAATGCTAGTAGTAAGAGTAAATCCGATGTTACTAGCATCTCATACACATGATGACTGATACAAAGATAATGGCCAAAATATTAGCTCCTTGTAAGACATTATACACTTACCAAATGTCACCTCAGTCACATAGAATAATCAAATATATTTATTGTTATAAGGTAAGGATTAAAATCAAACCATGTCATGCAAGGCTTGGAATACAATAAAGTAAATTATCTATAATAAAAGGACGCACAACTTGATCTACTTACAATTTAAACATTTCCTATGTAACTAATAGATGCATCTTCCATGCTCTAACATGTCATGAACAATATGCCAAAAATTTAAAATAATTATGATGTATTTTATGAATTTTTAGGTGAATATACCATCCACTAAGAAGAACAAGCTTCATCATTTGTGGTAACTTTTCCTAATGAAAGGATATAAATATAGGAAATACAATATTACATGTAATATGGACCTAATAGATCCATATATGCCATTGAATGGCAACATATTGATTTGTATATGATAAGTGAGTATAACACAAAGGGGTATTTTGCTATGTCCATTCTTAATTCCACACAGGAAATACCTTGTTCAAACAAACACAAACTAAAGAAGTCCAAATGCATGAATATGATTTCCACTTAGTTCAGTATGTTGACAATAAATTTGGAAATGATCATAGATTCAATTTTTCTGGTTAAATATTATGATGTGTCATCATACTTAGTCAATTTGTGAAGATAAACATTTTATACAACTTTTGAGTAAATATTGAGAACATGTGCTGCAAAACTATAGGCCTTTTTAATAAGAGGTTAACATAACACGTCATATGTTTTGGTTCAAATATTCTTAGAACAAGATCATTTTAAACCAAATATATGAATGAAATATCAGATGCAATCATGTAGTTTAAGTTCCCATCTTTATTCTTCACACTTAATGCCAAAAACACCAAATGGACTAACCTATAAAAAAAATTGAAGAAAAATGTTGGTCGATCCTAATCATAACCATGAATTGAGAATAGAAGATATTGTTACACAAATATTGCATCTCTTTATATGAATCATAGATTCACACTACAACATATAGTACAAATAACATCATACGATCATGTCGATTGTGTGTTGTCTTGTTTTTGTGTTTGATAATCAATTTCTAATGCAAAAATGATTAAAATATGTGGGATAAATATAACACAATGTTTGCACCACATACACAACAAAAAGTTGTTTCACATTTCCTATTTGAATTTAATACTACATTATGTCACATCTCTTGTTTTCCCTTATTGTAAAATTCTTCCTATATGGAATTAAAACATCTTTACGCACATAATAAGAAATTAGGGTTTGTGGCAATCCATTTTTCTCTTGATTCACATATTATATTTTTATAGAGAAAAAATACTATTGAATTTCAAATATCAAAGTGGAGGCCTAATTTTTTGACAAGAAGGTGAGGAAGTTATTGTTTTAGCATGATTTCTTAAATAAAATATTCTTCCAAATATTACAAATTTGTTCTTTCAAGTTTGTTTCTAGATTATGCATAATTTTTTGAGGTTATTAGATTCTTTGTATACAAAATTACTTTCGTAGGTTCATGATGTATGAGTTTGGTTCTCTTTTGGAAAAATATGGAGGCAATAGAAAATGTTAGACACTTAGACTTGCATGCATATCCCTTTGTAGCCAAACAATACTTGCATATCATGGAGACAGGGATTGGTGTTCTCCCTTGGCAACTATTTTTAGAATTTTCTCTTATTTTAATATCCGTATTTTAGATTAAATTATGGCACATTCATTTTTTTGTTATCAAAAAATTGTACAATATAAAATTAAAGCATATTTAAATTCATGATTAGAAATAAGCGTTTGTAAAAAAATCAATTTTTCTCTTACTATCACGCTTTGCATTTTTGCCTAAACCTATAATTGTTTAAACAAGTGGTTTACTATTTTGAAGATACTATGTCATCATCCAATAGGTATAAATTATCTCCTATATTAATTTCTACTTCTGTAGATCTATGTTTTTCCTCTATATTGAGATTTACTTCCACAAAACATAGTTCTTCATCAACAAGTATAAATGCTACATATGAAGTGGTAAGTAATTGTAATTTTGCATAGAAAAGTTTAATTTTTTGTTAATATTAGTTATTTTCATTTCTTGTTATTTTAATTTTATGTTAATATAAGCTATTTTATTTTAATTTATGTATAGGGAGAGTCATCACAATCTCATGTTTGAGGTAGGGATCAAAATAAAAGAAGTGGAAGAGAAGGGGGACATATTGGCCGAGTGATTACAGAGCCAACCAATTCTTTCTTTGAGGTTAATTTAGTTTTTGATACATTGAATTCAAATGAAATCGTCATAACATTGATGCATTCTATATGGATATTACACTAATATTAAGTTAATATGCAGCAAAATGAGACTAAAAATTTAATTAGCGGCTCTGATGTTGGATGGGTTCGACCAAATAAAATTCCAAAGTATAACTTACCATTGTGTCATTCTGATGATGAAATGTATCTTAACAACATCACAAGGGATCATAAGGCTCGTCTGAAAAGAATTTATTCAAAGAAAATGATTTTCTGTTGGGCAAAACAAACACCTTTTCCTAGAACTTCAGATGAAGATGTTTATCCAATGGAAGATGAGTTGTAATGCCATATCAAACTTAGGGAGAACTTGAGTTTAAGATCCATCTCAGGAGACTTTGCTGATACCCTTATTCATCAAATAGTATTGAGTCATAATGGTGTTTTCAAATTAATGGACCATTAATAAGTGTTTTGTGCAATATCAATTAGATAATATTGAGTTTAGAATACTATGCTCAAGTTGAACCATTGCATGAACTCTTCCATGGTTTCATTCCACAAACATTGATAAATGACTTAATTCCTTTGAGTGGGCTAGTTGTAAATCATAAGAATGACATCGGTCATATTTTAATGTTTTTGATAGAGCTCTACATTGGTTGTGGGAAGAAAGAGAGTGCAATTTGAAATTGGTTTTCCAGACTTGAAGTTTGAAGTTACATTTGACAATATGACAGGATGTGTGAAATTTGAAGTTAATCAATTAATCTTACTTGAATTTATGGAATAATTCCATTTCCATAGGTGGTAGAAATTATGGAGAAAGAGTTTAAATCTGAAAATACTTTTCTTATTCTACTGCCAACCAAAGAATTATATTTCTAAGATTCTTCTATTGAATTCCCTACTATATGGAATAAATTTTTATCAACTTCTACAAATTACCTTAAATTCAAACACCTGATACTTTAGAAACTATTGAAGTATAGGGGCTGGATGGTTCAATTGTTGTGGTTCAATGACAATGGGAGCTCTAAAAATTAAGACATTGGCCCATGTACAACCACCTAATGGAAATGGGGAACAATTGAAATATTGTAGTCCATGTTCAAATTCTTCAACAACAATAAGTTGGACCATAACTACAATGGTCATGTGAATAGCTTGTGGATGACACAATTTCTCGGAGAATAAATGATCTAATTTCATATTGGAATAAGTGAGAACATAAACGATTGTGAAATTTTTCATCTATACAATTCAAGTGGGATCGACAATATATAGGCTAAGTAGAGAGCTAGAAGGAAGGTTGGCCAACTTGAAAGAGGTGGTAAAGAAAAGAGAGAGAAAGAGGCGAGTAAACCAGCCAGAGAAAGGTCCATAAGGATTACACCATAGTTTTGTATGAGTATGTGAGCTTTGTAGTCAAGCCACACTTTTATCGTAGATGTCATACGACTTTGAGATAAATAAAAAATATCTATTTTTATGTGTGGGTATCCATTATGTACTCTGAGAAATGGTAAAAATGCCTTAAAACCTCATCCTATTGTAGTCAAATTGGTATCGTAGATAGGGAATAACTCCGGGAGAGATAAATTGAGGGATTTGTAAAAGAGAAGGCTAGGGAAGCGCCAAACAAAAGGTATCTAGTACACTATTGTTCTCCACTATGAGAAATTGGGGTAGAGGACATAAAATAAATGAACTCAGAATCCCTGAGGATATAGTGACTAGGGGAGTTGTGTTAGTGTGCAAAAAAGAGAGAATCATGCCAAGACAAGTTGGTTCAGAAGATGTAGTGGGTACAAGAGTAGCGAGTGTGTTGGAAAGGATATTGAGTGAACTTTAGGGTGTAAGGACAAAAGTAGAAGTTGAGGAAGATCATAAAAGATGTCTTGAGGCTTCTGAGGGCTAAGAGTGATGATGAAGGAGAAACTATCTCTCAGGAGAAACAAATGCTATAGATAGAGGTTATATGTTCTATTGGAAAGTCCAATACAATAGTAGCAAGAGGAGATTCGATAGATATTTTGCACAAGGTACAAGACCAACGGAATGTGTTGCTTGGTCGTGGTGGATAACAGAAGAACTAAACACTTTGTATTGGAAGAGATGGTGTATAAGTTGCGATTATAGCAGAAGAGGAATCTCTACCCATACAAAGTGACCTACTTAGTGGAAGGCGAAGAAGGAATTCCATAGGAGAAATGTGAGGTGAATACGAAGATAAAAGGATTCAAGGATTGCATGAGGTGCTATATCTTGATGATGGAGACTTGTCATGTCTTGCTAGGGAGACCATAATAATGAATGTGAAATGCTCTAAGATGGGAGAGAAATTATAGTGAGGGTGCCCGAGAATGTTAAGACTTTCCATCTTTTACCATTACAAGAGGAAGGTGCAGAGTAGTGGAGTCATATGGCAATGCATAAAGAAAGTAGAGAGGAATAATACACAACAAAGAAACAAAATGTTGTGTTGAGGACCATAGAAGAAAATATCAAAAGTTGAGAAATGGGTGAAAGAAGATGGCATCACTTGAGAGTGTCATTGTGATTCATGATTGGTCAAAGGAAGGTCACCTATTACAGTATATTATGCTAGATTATACATGATTTTCTTGGGATGGTTGTTTATTTAGGTATTTATCATATGTTAATATTCGGAAATAAATTATCATATCTACATTTGTGTGTGTGTTTTTGCATTATACACTTGAGTTTTTTGGTCACATCAATATGTATGTCTCTCAACAAAAGGAAAATATGTTTTTTCCAAGGTACGGTGATCAACTATGTGGAAGGTCATCCAAATATCTCAAAAAATTTGTACATGAATGCTATTGAAGGTGCTTATCGATGGAGCATGAGTACCATGTTAAAAAGGAAAATTGACCCATCTTCCCTCCTTCATCCTCGCATCGCCCCTACCTTTATCCTCCTTTTACTCAACCCTCATCACCCTAGTTCCTTTTTCCCCCCCCCATTTCTTTTTTTCTTTCACCACCCTTACCCCACCACGTCAACTCCTTATTTGCTCTTCGTTCTTTCTACGCCTCCCGACCTAACCACCTTTCTCCCATCTTTCTTCCCTTGCGACTTCCCCTTATTCGCTAACTCATCTGCCTCATGATGCGTCAACCGCCCATTTCTTCTGTCCCGTTCTGTACCCCTGCCCTTCTCGCACCCCTTACCTTTCCCCTAGATCTGCATCCCGTGTGATCGTATATGTCTTGTTCGATTCTCACTATCTCTTTTCCGTCATTCGCCATAGCCCCAGACTTTCGGCTTGAACAACAACACCCCGTACATATTTTCCTATCTTTCTCCCACCACTATTCTCGTAAAATCCTCCTTCCTCTTTGTTTAACATCTTACTTCCACTCTCACTGATCGATTTATGCCCCCTTGGTTTCCCTCCCCACTGTCTGTCCCCCACCTGCCAACCCCTAGGCTGTACACACTTCCGTTTCGATCCAAGGCCTCGCTTACTCCCCCTCCTTTCATCTCTTTCCAATTTCATCTAACCGATCGATGGAGCATGAGTACCATGTTAAAAAGGAAATTACTTATAGGGAAAACTGAATATAGAGGAACCTCCGATCTTATGTCACTTGGGGCTTTGGATAAAGCTTTAAAGCTTTCGGCACAAGGATGAATAACATCATAGCTTCTATATAATGTATTGTGTCACAGAATTATATATAGTGTGTGTGTGAAAAAAAAATTTTGTTTTTCACTTTTAGTGAGTTATATTGTTATGTAATTTCTCTACCAAATCATTTCATATAAGAGTGGGAGGATCATGTAAGGGATTGCTGATGAATTTTGAGGGGCACACTTCATTTCTTTTATAATACCATTCATGAGAAAAAATTAAACATGGGGAGTTTGATTTAGAAGCTTTAGTTTTGTTAGAACAGAATATATTATGTATTGTTTGAGGTGTATTTACATGATGACGAGGACAGCACCATAAATCTCAAAGAATCATGCAAGATATTGTGGAGGAGAAAAATAAAGTGTTTTATCAGTGCGCCAGCTAGTGTTCAGATTAAGATTTGATATCATGTTTCAGCGACAAAAAGCTCTAACATGAATTTGATGGGGCAAACTTTTCATTTCTTTTATAATAGCCCATTCATGAGAAAATAAAACTGTGGAGTTTTGATTTTAGAAGCTTAGTTTTGTAGAACAGATATATGTATTATTGTTTTGAGAGTGTATTACTAGATGACGAGGACAGCCACATAAATATAAAAGACTAATGCCAAGTATAGTGTGGAGGAGAAAAATAAAGTTGTGTTCTCAGTGCGCAGCTAGTGTTCGATTAAGATTGCAGATTCAATGTTTCAGCGACAAAAGCTTCTATTACCTTATAGATATCTTTTCAAAAGCCAAGTATATCGCTCTGATGAAAGAATTTGACCACCGTACTTAAAAATCATTCACAGCTGCCTTCAAATACTTGTATGTACAGAAATTCAGAACCAGTTCATTCTACATTTGTGTTATATTCATTATTCATTGCTTGTCAGCCACTTATTCAGGTTCTAATCCCAAGGTACCTGTTACCCTTGCATTTACACAATTGGCCAAGTTACATTAGTGTGCCAAGTTACTGGATCATTAACTCCTGTAATATCTTTAAAAACAAATATTCATTTTCCATTATCCTGTAGTTCCGAGTGAATCTGGTATATGCACTATCACGTGCATATACCTGCCAATATTCAGTCATCTTCACATCCTCATTGGCTTGCTAAGATTATTGTACCTGATTCACTGTGTATAGGTGTGCACCACCATTTTGCTCACTCTTTACACCGCTGGTCTTTTTTTTGAGTTCTTCATTTTGCTCACTAAAAGCACGGGCAAAGTCATCCACAGGTCAGGTCATAGTTAAGAAGGTTGACTTAATTTTTGTGTATTCAAATTAGTTCAAGTTATCGGACAAGCTTTTAAGTTTTTTTAATACGTTTGTCTCATTTAAGCAATGTGAATATATTATTTTTTAAATTTTCTTGTCATAGTTTTAGTGTGGTTAATACTACAATTTTACTTTGTAATTATATAAACTAGCAATAGTACGTGAAATGTATAATAGGAATGTTGAAGGGGTTCTTTTGAAGGATTTATATTGGAAGGAGAGAAAGATTGGGGGAGGAAAACGGGTGAAGATGAAGGGTGCAACAAAATTAGAAAGTAGAAACAATGTGAAACAATTTTCTTTAGGAATTGTGACAACCTACTATAATGTGTAGGCTCTTGAATCATAATTCAGGGTATTATAATTTAAATGGGAATTGTGATAGCCTGATTGAGAATTTCTAGCCGTATAATACAAATAATAAAGCTATTGTTAAAATAGGCACCTACAACAAACAATGCCAATGTTACCTATAAGTTTCAAGCTTAAACAATCACAATATCAATGTTGCAGGCGTCATTACAATGTAGTATCTGAGACATTGAGACAAAAAATTGCACCCAAGTATTCTGTCCCAATTCCTAAACAAATATGTTTACACTTTAAGGGAATTTGAAGATTCATAAGATGTCATTAACTATATTGGAGGTAATTGTGAGAAAAATAATTGTTGTGCAAGATCCATTAAAAGATTTGTTGCTGTGTAATATGCATTTATCTCTTAATGTGTTCAATTTGATAGATTCTAAATGGACGACATTATCATAATTTCTTCTAATATTATTAAAGTCACTATAACATGTCAATAGTATGGCATTTCTTCAATGAAATGCTTATGGGTTATGTAGATTACAAAACATATAAAACAAATCTTCCTGATACAGTTGAAAGCATGATTATTTATAGTAAGGCTAGAAACAAGTGGACCTGACCTGATCTTGTATTATGTTCTTGCAAGAATTACCCTATTCACAGTGGGCCACCATTAAAGATTTGATCACCAAGATACTCATAATAACATAATAAAAATAATAATTTAAAAATCTCAAGTTTTTCATAATTCACCATATTATATCACACATTAATTGCTCTTGGCAACATTCCCTTAAGAGGGAAAGCAACAATTGCAACATAGTGTCACTTGCAAACTTATAACTCAGTGAACTATGATGAAATGAAAGTATCATAGATTCATATGTATGTGAAGGCAAACAATATTTGTAGCAACTACCCAATTTCAGTCCCACATTAATCCAGGAACAAGCACATGCACAACCACCGATGCAAACTCTTACTTAAGGAGCTTTGGACATTTGTGAAACTCTTCATGTCAAGCCCCTCCATGGAATTGTACACATTCTGCTAAAGATTTAAAGACAACTTCAATGCTCGAGTGGAGCCACAATATACTCATTCGGTCATCTTTGTCAAAAAGGTTGAGGAAAAACACTACCTAGGACAAATATTACTTCAACCAACCAGTAAAAAAACTAGGATCTATATGCATCAAGCAATGCCATATCAAACTTAGGGAGAACTTGAGTTTAAGATCTAGCTAACGAGACTTTGTCGATACCCTTATTCATCATATAATATTGAGTCATAAAGGTGTTTTCACATTAATGGACCATTAATAAGTGTTTTGCACAATATCATTCAAATAATATTAAGTTTGGATAACTATGTTCAAGTTGAACCATTGGATGCACTCTTCCGTGGTTTCATTCCATTAACATTGATAAATGGCTTAATACCTTTGAGTGGGCTAGTTTCCAATCACAAGAATGACATCGGTCAGATTTTAATGTTTTTGTTAGAGCTCTACATTGGTTGTGGGAAGAAAGAGAGTGCAATTTGATATTGGTTTTCCGGACTTGAAGTTTGAAGTTACATTTGACAGTATTAAAAGATGTGAGGAATTTGAAGTTAATCAATTAAAAAGACATACAATAAATTAAACTTACTTAAATTTATGGAATAATTCCAGTTCCATAGGTGGTAGCAATTATGGAGAAAGAGTTTAAAGTTGAAAATACTTTGCTTGTTCTACCGCCAACCAAAGAACTATCTTTGTCAGATTCTTTTATTGAATTCCGTGTTATATGAAATATTTTTTATCAGCTTCTATAAAAGACCTTAAATTCAAACACCTGATACTTTAGAAACTATTAAAGTATGTGGGCTAGATGGTTCAATTGTTGTGGTTTAATGGAAATTGGAGCTCTGATAATTAAGAGCTCAGCCCATGTAAAACCACCTAATGGAAATGGGGAATAGTTGAAAGATTGTGGTCCATGTTAGATTTCTTCAACAACAATAAGTTGGAACATTAAAAAAATGGTCATGTGAATAGCTTGTGGATGTGGTAGCTAGATTTTCTGCACAGCTAAAAACCTAGGCAGTCATGAGATAAATATCTCTCATTTACCGGTGAGGCTCCCATGTAATATTTTGTCAATTATATTTCCTAGTATCTATTTGTTGGTATTACTTTAATTGCGTAGCTCATGGACCATAACTAGGCAATTTTGCAGTAAGTAAGCAATTGTAAGCAATATGTGTAGGAAAGGGAATGAAATAAATGTGAGAAGAAAGGAATAGAAATGTGTAACCTAACCAATAGTTGACAGAGTTGATCACATGCACATAGACGAAACAAATAGATCTTAAAATGCAGAATTTGAAGCAAGGGAAAGTTTTAGATCTAGATCTAAGACAACACAAAGTTTATGCAGAGATCTAAAAAGAAATAAGAGATGAATGCACCGTTGACACAAAGTTCTCCAGAAATCTTCCTCTTCTCTATTCCACTTCCTACAGAAAGCTATCAAGGTTTTTGGCTCAAAGTCTGGAACAGAAGAATTTTGATTACAAATTATGATCCTTTATCCCATAGGTTCTTCCTCTACTTATAGTGTGTAGAGGGGAAATTACAAATGGGAAACTGTAACTGAACTAGAACATGAAGAAGTAGTAGAGGGAACATTTGGCAATCATCTTCCTAGAATTCCTCTCTTAGTGACATGCATAAGGATTTTAAGCCAAAATTGTGCACATTTGTCACCTATCTTAAAGAATCTTTCCAAATAATTTAAAGTAATGGTTTTTAAACCAATAACTTTAATCTTAAATTTTCATCTAAGAACATAGAAAATAAGATAAGAAAGAAGAGAAGAATGAAGATCTGCTAGCTGTAACAACTATACTTTCTTTTTGTTATGATATTGAATATACTTGTCAAACATGTAATTCAATATTGTCCCATCTGTTTTAACAATAGCATCTCTCTCGGTTCTCAACTGCAGCAACCCTATAGACAAAACAACAATATTAGTCTTTACCTTCTCTAAACTAGACCCATATCCCTCAACATTTGCTTAAAGATTTATGAGCCTACCAATTGAATCCATCGTGAAAGGTATGGTGGCTTCATCAATTTCTTTCCAAACAACCCAAATCCTCATGAGAAGTCGGTAATTCATCTGGGATGCTCTCCGACACTTCTCCCATCTTACTTTCTAGCAACTGCAACCTTTTCAAGTCGGTAAGAATCTCTACGCGCAAGGAAACTGAAATTTATAACTACTTCCCCTTTTCCATCAATCCACCAGGTACAATTTTTTTTTGTAATTAGCACATCCTCTGGAAATGAGTGTATCTTAGCTAAAGTATCTAGATGACTTTCAACAACTATGTTCTCATCTTCTATTTGTGTCATCAATTCCTTTAACTGAGATACTACCCTATGTATATTCTCCAATTCAACTATTATTCTTTTGAACTACTTTGAAGCTTGGCGAATGATTTGCTCTTTCCAGTGAGCAATAGATTTGACCTGGTCCCCTGCATCTTCCACCTCATGCATCAGATGATTACTCACATGCTCACATGCTAGAATGGGCTGAGAGGAAAGTTTGGAAGCCTTAGCAATGATCTCACATAGCTGGGACACATGATTTTGAAGCTTGGCTCTCTCATCCTTCTCTTTTTCAAGCTTAAGGAATAAAGCATTCATTAGTGTCTGTGTATCCTGCTTTAATCCTTCTATGGTAGTTTGACCTATTGGCACTTTGGTCATTGCTATATCAGCAGATGTGAGATCTCCCTTATGCTTTCCTTCTTCTGGAATTGATACCTCGGTTAACTTCTGTCCCGAGTCTTCAATAATCAACCTAGAAGTTATTTTGGAAACTTTAGGTCTTTTATCTCTTTCGCCCAAACTCAGGAGCAACTGAAATTCATGTTCCTCCATGTTGATCTCCTCTTTGGCTTCTGGGATTTTCTACAAAGCCAACCATGATGAAAATTTGCTTCTCGAGGAATGAGAAGTCACTGGGTACACCACCATCTCATGCTCTTATTCTAATCTATTTGAATTTACCACCGTGTTGTGACTACCCCCCTCTGAATTGTCCAAAGACAATGCTTTTTCAAACTCTACCATATGTGGTTTCAACTACTCCGCATGGAGAGGTGAGGATATGAGTGGTTGAGGAGAAAATAAAAATGACGATGGATTCATAGGAGGAATAACAAGATATCTTTGGGGTTCCGGTGGTGCTGAAGTGCTATGAGTTGATGCTGGAGAAGTTGGAACTAGCACGATAGCTATACATTTGGCTTTCTCCTATGCGTGAGACTTCTTGTGAATTGATTCATCAAAGATTCATCCAAGAAATACCCCTTTGTCAACAACCAGTTTGAAGTGTTAACTAGAATTGCGAAAGATGTTTCTTCAATCGTCTGATAGCCACCAATGTTTTCCTGAAGATCAGCTCTATCCCCTCCCATCTAATGGTATGAGTCAAGTATCACATGCCCATCATCTACGAGATCTGCAGATATCTTTCTGAATTCATACTCATTTCTACATTTCATCCATAAGTCTTCCAATGAAGGTACATGTGAGTATTCCTAGGAGATTGTCTTCTTTGCTACCCCATATGGGTCAAATTTTAGCTGTGCTAAGAAGAACTCATGCTCATACTCAGAAAACATTTCAGCTTCAACTCCTCTAGCTTTTTGGATGCTCTTGCAGTTGTAATAACCCACTATGACTGGAAAGAAACCTGTATACTTGTGCCACTTTAATTGTAAGTCATACATCTCCATGAGCTGTCTGTACAACTCCATGATGACCCAATTGTCACTTGGATACCTCGGCAACTTCACTGGTTCTCCTGAAAATCTAGTTACTCTAAGATAGGTGAAGTCTACAAACTAGATGAAAATATAGCCATGCTGAGATACAACTTCCCAAGCTTCTTTGCTTACCTTGCTGGTCTTTAGATCACTATTTAATTTGCAGATGAATTCATAGAAGAACCCATTGTTGACCACCTTATAATCTCTGTGGAATTCAAGAATTTTCAACTGTGGGAAGCACTAAAAAATAGGATCTTTAGCCAGTACACCCCGTCTATCCTGCTTGGAAAATATACCCTATGAGGTTGCTGCATATACTAGATATGAAGTCAGTTTGAAGTTGTACGTACGCCTTACACTCTGGAGTTGCTCACTAATGATCTCCACCCAATTAATTATTGAATCAGCTATGTTGATCTAAATTTTCCTTACGAAAGCATACATCCATGAGTGGAAGTTGTGAGTATTGGCTTCTCCACTTAACCTACAAAGCAATTTAGTAATATCATCCACTTCCTGCACCAAATTGGATCGCGAAAGAGTCCTTGGGAACTTTGATGGAGACTTGGGATTCTTTATATATCTTTTATTCATTATTCCCACACAATCTACTTTGTGTTTCTCCCATCTGTTACCAGTATCTAGCATGCTAATTGCAATCACCACTTGTCGTGTCAGAATCTTCAGACCATAATTAATAAATTGTGCATCCAGCTTGATTATTGTCTTTCCCATAGCATCCCAAATTATTCTGGAAAGAGGATGTTATGACCTTGCACACTCCATAACAAATTCAGGAAACTAAGATGTGACTGGAAACACTGATGCTTGAATAATTCCACTTCTTTTTATTGCCCGCATGAGATATGTCTTTCTGGACTTGGATTTATCAATTATTTCGAAGATGGGTTCAGGGCCTATGTCCATGGCATTCATATCAAAAAATCTGGAAGTTATGCATGATTCTACTTATCCTTCTCTTTCATCACGCTTCATCATGGCTGGAGCAATCTTTGTCTGTGTTCTTTTTCTTTTAATCCTGCCAGAATTCTTTACGACTGGATCAATCTGTGCATATCTAGCGATTTCTTCAAATTCAAAAGATATATTTAATGTAATTGACATTGATTTGAACTCCCTTTCACCTGTATGAGCACCGGTAATAAATACCTACAATTATTTCAGATAAAGATGGAGTCAAGAGCATGAATATTTGATTGTTATCACCAAAAATATGCATATAAAGCCTACTGCCCATAAATTTGAGGCTTTTCTTACATCCAAAGTAAGCATAAATATTTTTAAATTCACTTGGGCACTTATACCAACATGCATATAATTATCATGGCACAAATCAAGCTATTTCAACCCGAGGTGCCAAACCTTGAAGCTTCCTGACAATGAAAAATACCTTCTGATGCACAAAACCTCCTTTCCTTGGTGCCAAAATTGTTTGGGCTGCAATCCTTAGCAAAAAAAATTAATTTCTTCTTTATTATGGCAGCCCATGCTTATATAAACCTCAACATACTATTTTTAATAATGGCTCTTCCTATTCATGGCAATTTAAATAATAAACAAACATGTTTATTTACCCAAATTTGGCACCCAATTATACATGTTGCTGGTTGCTTTTAAATAAATCTATTTTATTTATTTTTAGCAGGAATCCTTCAGTTATCTTTGGCTTGACTTCTTGCTTTGACTTTTCATCCATTCATGGTGCAAAAATTAGGTGAAAAAACCATAAGTAAATATCATTAAATTCATTGTTTAATGCCAAGGTGGGTTGCACTTTTTGGCAAGGGTGATTTCTAAAAATAAAAAGTCAACTTTGATGGGAATTTCCACCCTACATGGCAGATCCAAAAATCCCTTCTTCAACTTATGTTATTTGACTTCCATAATGGGAATTTTTACCTTGCAAGGCAGGTAAGAAATTCCCTCCTGCATACCACTGCCAAAATTCTGACTAGCAAATTAAAACCTCTCCCAAAAAGTGCGACTTGCATTAAAAATAGCTTCCTTTGATAAAGTGTGACTTGCATGGGTGAATAAATCTCTTCAGTGAGAAAAATTAGCCTGCCAGGTGGACAGAAAATTCCCATCGGTGCATTAAGTGATTTTTCTTTATTTTATAATGGGAATTTCTACCCTATAAGGCAACTAAGAAATTCCTGTCTGCCTGCCGCCTCTAATATTCCCATCGCATCTTAAGTGACTTTGAATTCATGGGAAAAAGTACCCTATAAGGTAGGTAAGAAATTTTTCGCTTGCCTGCCAGTACCAAAAATCCCATTGCAGCTTAAACCCATTCATTCCACAAAGTGCAACTTGCCTAGGAGAGGAATTTTGTGCATGACTTCATCTTTTTGGTCAGAAGTTTTCTTTCTAAGGCTGATTCCTTCTAGTGTTGAGGCCGTAAATGATCTACAGATGCATTAGGAAATTTAATAGACTATACAGAATAAATAATAGACCGAGGGGAATTTCACAAACAAACTGCGGAGAAAACTAGAGAAAAACGCAAAAGAAATAAATAAAAAATGAAAAAACGTTGCCAGAAGTTGCAAACAATGATCTGAATTCATTGCTGGTGAGAATCCTATCTAGATGTGTGAATACAGGCATGCAAAACTTCAACAGGGTTTGACCGGAGCACAATTTACTTTGAATGGGGCTTTATTTATTAAATAATTAAATAAAAATTTCCCGCAGACAAAACTTGGTGGAGGGATAAAATGAGTTTCAGCATCTGGGTATTTGTTGAAATTGGCTCATATGATTCATTGGGAATATCTTAAAGTAATACAGACATCTTCTGGCAATAAAAACATGAAAATACCTGTTATTTTAAAAAGAACAAAAAAATTCAAATGGGTACTCCCAAATTTCAGGGTGAAATTTGGAGACACCAAGATGACACAATTGCTCGGAGAATAAATTATCTGATTTCATATTGGAATAAGTGAGAACATAACTAGTTGTGAAAGTTTTCATCTATACAGTTCAAGCGGGATCGAAAATATATAGGCTAAGTAGAGAGCTAGAAGGGAGGTTAGCCAACTTGAAAGAGTTAGTCAAGAAAAGAGAGAGAAAGAGAAAGAGGTGAGTACACTAGTTGGAGAAAGGTCCATAAGGATTACACCATAGTTTTGTATGAGTATGTGAGCTTTGTAGTCAAGCCACGCTTTTATTGTATATGTCCTATGGCTCTGAGATAAATAAAAAATCTCTATGTTTATGTGTGGGTATCGATTATATACTCTGAGGAACGACACAGATGCCTTAAAACCACATCCTCTTGTATTCAAATTGGTATCATATATAGGGAATGACTCTAGGAGAGATAAATTGAGGGAGTTATAAAAGAGAAGGCTAGCAAAACTCCAAACATAAGGTATCTAGTAGACTATTGTGCTCCACTATGAGAAAGTGGGTAGAGGACATCAAATAAATGAACTAAGAATCCATGACAATGTAGTGACTAGGGGAGCTATGTTTGTGTGCACAAAAGAGAGACTCATGACAAGACAAGTTGGTTCAAAAGATGTAGTGGGTACAAGAGTAGCGAGTGTGTTGGAAAGCATATTGAGTGAACTTTAGGGTGTAAGGACCAAACTAGAATTTGAAGAAGATCATAAACGATGTCTTGAGGCTTTGAGGGCTCAGAGAGATGATGAAGGAGACACTATATCTTAGGAGAAACAAATGCTATAGATAGAGGTTATATGCTCTATTGGAAAGTCCAATACAAAAGAGATGAGGAGTAAGAGGGATACATAGGATAATAGAAGAAGACTTGACTCATATTCAACATCAAAACAAGAGAGATTACGTAAAGATTGCACAAATAACATGTAATGTATGGAGTAGAAGAGAAGTCTCTTGGTACAAAGTGACTAACACGTCATGTTTAGGGGGGTGCTACTATAAATACGGAAGAAAAGGACATCACACAACTGAATATTCATGGATGCAACAAAAAGAAAGAAGGAAAGAAATTATATGAATGTCCAAAAATGACCTATAGTAGGTCAATCGGACTGAAGGATACAACCATTAACAATAGAAATTTCTAGGTAAAGACAATTGAATAGTGAACTGATGAAGTAAATTACAAAGACAAAATAGAGCAACGCACCACTAAAATAAGTGAAAAAGTTACCAATATAAAAAGTAATGATGGGTGAACAAAAGCCTTAAGAGAGAGTGCAAGATCTATAGAAGAGAGTGCGTGAAGACTACATAAAGGATAAAGTGTGAAAAATAAAAGCACTCGACAGAGGGTAAGGTGTTGAATATTATGAAGACACCATCGCAAGAGGAGATGTGATAGATATTTTACAGAAGGTACAAAACCAACAAAATGTGTTGATTGGTCATGGTGGATACTGGAAGAACTAAACACTTTATATTGGAAGAGATGATGTATAAGTTGGGATTAGATCACAAGAGGAATACCTACCCATAGAAAGTGACCTACTTAGTCGAAGGCAAAGAAGGCATTGTTCAGGAGAAATGTGAGGTGAATACGAAGACAAGAGGATTCAATGATTGCGTGAGGTGCTATATCTTGATGATGGATGCTTGTCATGTCTTGCTAGGTAGACCATGACAATGATTGTGAAATGCTCTAAGATGGGAGAGAAAATATAGTGAGGGTGCATAAGAATGTTAAGACTTTCCATCTTTTAGCATTGCAAGAGGAAGGCACAGAGAAGTTGATTCATATGGCAATGAATAAAGAAAGTAGAGTGGAATAATACGCAACAAAGAAACACAATGTTGTGTTGAGGACCATAGAAGAAAATATCAAAAGTTGAGAAATGGGTAAGAGAGGAAGATGACATCAATTGAGAGTGTGTTGTGATTCGGAAAAAAAAGTGAGGAAACGGCCAAAGAGTGCAATTCAACCTGATGATAGTTTGGAAGAGTACTGTGCCTAAAATAGAGGATGAAGGAAAAGATGTGAAGGTCAAGGAAGATGACCTAAGATCACAAATAAAGGTGATAGAGTAGGAATGGATAAAGTTGTGTGAAACCTATATGATAGAAATGACAAGAGAGAGTACATAGCTAAGTGAAGAAGAGGGCACAAGATTGGAAACCCCAGTTGAGGGAAATGAAGAATACGTAGATAAAGGATAGAGAAACAATGAGGACACACGGACAAAGGGAGATAGATAAACAGAAGGTTCCCTAAATGTGATAAAGGAAGTGTTGTTGGTGAAGGAAGTTGTGGTGTTTCACAATGAGAAGGTATTCATACATATCTTGAAGGAAAGCATAGAGAGGAGTGCACTAGTGATGGTTGCACATTATTTGGAAGGAACAATGACAAGTAGATGAGATTTCCTTATAGGCAACAAGTGAGGAGCAACCAATGGTGAAGGTTATGGAATTTCATAGAAGAGATAGTACAAAAGAAGGGATGATAGAGGAAGAGATATTCATACATCTCATAAAAGGAGGTGAAGAGGAGGTCACCAAGGGAAATACACACAGGAAGAAGAAGTTGTCAAAGCTGAGGGAAGAAAATAGAAGGTCTGTAATTAGAAAAGGGGCCATGGTGTAGAAAGATGAATATGCAAAGAGGAAGAGGATGAGCTTGTAGGAGAGAAGTCATATAAGGAGTTTGTTGAAGAAATAAGGGATAGGGCACACAAGATCGTTGGAGATGGTAAAATATCCATAAAGGAAGAAAGGGATGTCTAAAGACTAGTTGATTATGACCTAGTGTTGTGTAGGTCAAGCAAAATTGGAAAAAATCTTGCAAAGAAAAAATGGGCATGAGGAGAAGTAGAACATAGAAGAGTAGATGCGATGAAAGTGGTAGCCCATGGAAGAGAAAGGCAACAGACAAAAGGATGTTAACCTTGGGAAGGATGGTCGGTTGAAGGTGCGACTAAACCCACAAATGAGTGAAAGATATGAGTCGTAGAAAGATATGGATGGCATAACAACTTAGAGAACAAATGAGTCAATTTTAAATTGGAATAAGAGGGAACAAATCCCATTAGGAAATTCACCATCAAAAGAGTTTGATCGAGATTGACTATATGTAGGCTGAGTATACAGTTAGAAGAGATGTTATCCTATGAGAGAGAGAGAGAGAGAGATTACACCATAGTTTTATATGAGTCTAGCTATGTAGTTAAACCACACTTCTATTGAATATGTCGTAAGTCTTTGAGATAAATAAATAAATAAAATTTGTGTGTGGTTCTGGTAGATGTTGTAAAGCTTTGAGATAAATTTAAAAACTTCATTTTTGTGTGTGGGTATTCATTGTGTACTCTAAGAAATTCCCTAGGTGCCTTAAAACTACATCTACTTGTCATCCATTACAATAGATTGTTCTCACCTCATCTTAAGTGCTCCATCTATAAGATCTCCAATGGTCAACATTTCATGTACTAGTGTTTCCTCAATTTTTCCACCACCTTCCACACATTTTCCTCTTGTTTCCCCAATTTCCATCCATTACCCTAGATTAGTCTCCCCTCATCTTAGGTGCTCCATCTACAAGATCTCCAATGGTTAGAATTTCATTTACTAGTGTTTCCTCTATTGTTCCACCACCTTCCACACTTTTTTCTTTTTTTGTCCTAGTTTCCATCCACTCACTTTAATCCTATTTCCCAAACGATATCTCTAATTGTTGGTGTTTCAGTTCTCCCACATGTGATAGTTGATTCTCCATTTGTTACTAGTGTTTCTCCTAACATTCCCATCATTATTGTCCCCAGTCCCTTCCCCCATTGTCACTTCATCCTCTACCTTGGTGAATATGGTACCTAGCATGTTCGAGGGAACACCATAGGCATAAACTATGATAACATCTATACAAGATATCTCTAATATGACCAGGTAAGGGTGCATCAATATGTAGTTAGTAGAGGTCCATAAATCAATATATGCTCCCCTAGAGGTCACTTTTAGATTTTGACAAGCCATGTAAGAACTTGATAAAAGTAATCACAAGGAAACTACAAAATGGTAGTGACACCACCCTCTTACATAATGAAGAAAGTATCATACCCTTGGACACTAGGTAGAGAAAGAGAGATCCTGTTGGTACACAATCATAAAGCACTAAGCTAAGGGCAGAACTTATTTCCATGGTCAAATCTATAAACAAAATGACAAAGGGTGTGCTAGAAATATGAAAGAGGAGATTGATTAAGCTCAAACAAAGCTCAAAATACCTCCTACTATCTATGTAGAAGTGCAAAAAATGTTGAGGGACCTCTTCTAAGTTCTATTTAGTGGACAATTTTGAGAACACCAAGCCTAAAGAAGAAAACTAACATTAATGCCCAATCCATCTTTACACAAATCACCAACTGGGAAGGCTGATTATCCACATCGTGGAAAGTAGCTATGAGAAACTTGATCCCCAACGCATCATTGATCACTCTAGAAGCAGTCATAAATTATGTGAATTTTTTAGCCAAGGGAAAATGAAGGTTTGGAGAGACTAGTAGCTTATTGACCCTATCTAAAATAGAGAGATGTATTTACACCCAACATCATCCTTTTTTTACAAGTGTAAGGCTTCCATCAGTGTATTGGCTGATAATTCTATGTGATTTGGACAAAAGTTGAAGTGATGATTCAGAAAGTTGTTAGCAATTTGGAAATAAAGGTAGAGACATAAAAAAAATAGGGTAATAAAGTTATTCTTAACTTCATGGTTGATATTGAAAATAAAATAGGAAGATCTAGGAGTTTTAGAGAGTGTCTATGCGTAACATTGGCTTCATATATTAAAACTATCAACTCAGCATCCACAAAGGTTGGGCATCCCATCATTGATACAAAGCACGTTAAGAAATATTATGGGATTTGTGTGGCTGTAGGGCAGTGAGGGAAGCAACCTATAGCTTAATTGCATGTGTTTATGGTCTATATTTAGATATAGTGTTGTGTTCACAAATGATCGTAGTTGAGTTTGGTGATCATGCAACAAGTTGTAATCTTGAGTTTTGACTATAGGTGCTATTTTAGGACACCTAGATACAAATACTTGGCTTATAAATAGCACCTATAATCAAAACTCAAGATTACAACATCTATCATGATCACCAAACTCAACAATAGCATGCAGACTCAAACAGGTTTTGCATCTATAGAATAATTGGTTTTCTTTATTAGTTGCATGTAGAGATTAGTATCACCTTGTCGCACTACTGAGGCTTATAAATACTTTTGTAAATCTATTTATTATGTATTGTGTTCATTTTGAAAATTTTAAGCTATGTATTGTGTTTACTTAATTATTTATATTTTTGTTAATTTTTTATTCCAATTAAGAGCTGACATTGAAACTTATGATAAATTAAAGAATGAAAATTGAATAAATGCATAAGTATGATATAGGAAGACAGTTTGATCTAATTATATGTGTGTTAAACTAGATGTGCTTGGGAAATATAGAAAACATTTCACGAATTGAAATTTAAATTGTAATTTTGGATTAAATTCTATGAATTCAATTGGATTGAACACACCATTGTTTCAGTCATTCTTGTGATTCATAAATTCTAAGGAAAAAACTTAATTTTTTCTTATAGTATCTTATGTATACAAGAAATTTCATCCCCTTAGACTTTTGGCTAGGATTTGTGAGAATTTAAGCTGTGTGCCAAGTTTTTTGAATTTTTTTTTCTATCATATAAGGTGGTTGTGTTTTCTGTTAGTTGTTTCAAGATAGGACGAGATTCTGACGTTCTTTTCTACCTTTCCCTTATCTCCTTTATAGATTTAGAGTTTATTCATTTGGTATAATTTAGTGTAGGTTATCTTATCCAAAGTCTACTTGTCCCTCAAAGAGGTAAAAAAATTCACTTAGTTCCCATTGAGCTATACGGTCAAAGTTTTCCATACCTTGGGTTCTATTTCCAGCAAGGGTCTAAAAGTGAGTGGGATTGAATTCTCATCTTCTATTGAAGCCCGTGTCAATACTTGCATAAAAATAGAAGAGGTTGAAATACAAAATGTAGAGAGAGGTACCCTATAGCAACCAATGATTAGCACCTTTGGCCAAACATGGGGATCCGGGATTTCCAGCACGTTTAATTACTTAGCTAATGTAGATCTAAATGAGGTTATAGGATTGAATTCTTTAATCCAAAACTATTGAATTGAAGCAATATAAGAAGTCGGACATTTGAATCTGGAATAACTTGCAAGAAAAATGCAAGTATGGTTCATTTTAGAAAGGATTGGGCATAGTACCATACTTTAATAAAGCACATTAAGGAAGACCATTAATAGCAATATTCATAGACTGTGAATGGCCAAGAACATTGAGAAGGGGGAAAATGTTGTGATCAATAAGGGAGAAATGTAAACTAATTATTTAGTCTTAGCTCATGGGAGATCATGTATTATCATGTTGGTAGTTTGTCCATTCGATGTAAAATATGAATCCATTTTTCTCAGTTGTTAGAGAATTAGCCTATCCAACAATGTATGATTACAAGTAAGTAGTTTTTGAAAGCAAGAATGGGGAAAAAATCTATGCACGTAAACTTCCATTAACGAATGATCATAGTCTAGGGGATCATATCTTGTGCATGTGGGTAACTAGACTTCCAGGAATCCCTCTTACCACTGGCAGATTACTCATAACATGGTGCATGCTCATATTACTTTATCAGTTGGCATGTTGTAATGTGGACCTAAGAGTCCATATGGCCACTAATTGTCCACATGGAGTTGTAATATCGATCTACAATAAAAGTTAGCATTTTGTAAGAGATTAAATGGATATGCAAAGATTGTCATAATTGTTTTCCCTAACATGTTTTGTACGCAACAAGACCACTTGAGCATATGCAATGTAACATCATATTATCTCTATTTTACCTTAGTATGATGGTCTAGATAAAGGGTGTAATGATCTAGTTTTGTGAAGCTTGTGAGATGAAAACATGCGATTGGCATGTTAAACGAGAAACTTAGTGAAGATCAACTACTTCCTTGATGACTTCGTGTAATGTCGTAGGCTAGATCAACCTGTTTTCATGGAGTGCAAAAAATATCCATGATAAACCCCATTGAAAGGAGAATAAGAGAATTTTATCCAATGTATCTTGATCATATGGAATGTTCAACAGAACCCTGGGTTATTCCTTAGAAGTATGTTTGGTGTTGTATAATCCGTAACATGTGATAGGATCCAAACAGGGTATTAGTTCACAACTTTAAAGGAACTTCTAAAAGTTAAAGATGTTGTTTGGTTTTGACACACATAACCGTTTTGGCCTTGAAGCTCTAGAAGAGTGGAATTTGGCTTCTGCATACCTCTAATATTTCTGATGAGATGATGTACTACAAACCCTCAAAAATGGAGAATAGAAACTCCCGCAAGCTAGTTTTCTTGATAATTATATTGTAGGCCTCCGGATCATTGTTGGTACCCATAATTGATTCTCCCTTAGAAGCTAAGCAACATCACAGATTTGGCAGGAAGCTCTAGAGACAAGCATGAGCGCCATTTTGATATGTCATTTTCCATTTTGGGGTTCCGAAATGCAACTCTGAGTCGTTATCACTTGTATATGATGAGAATAAGTAGGTAATATGTTCCCTTGTGTGATTTGACCTATCCTCGACTACTTTATGGTTGTTCCTTTCAACGATGGTTGTTGAGGTACCCTAATTTGTAGCCTGTTGTTTGTGGAGGATTGTTGGAGATATCTTGTAACAAAATGAGGAATTACTGTCATATGACATCATCCAAGCAAAATATGATCGATGCAACAAAACCTTGTAAACACAAAAACGAGTTGTCATTGTAGGAAACCATTTTGACACTTGATTGAAAAGCATAGGTTGAATGTGAGTAAAGAAATGATGTTTTTCCTGATCTCCTCTCTCTAACCCTATCTTTGGCATTTGAATAGAAAATGAAATGGCATTGTGTTCTTACACTCATGACTAAACAGGGGTAGTAAGGGTATGATTAAGTTGTTATTAGCATTAATTATTGGTGGGACTGTGAGGATCATAAATCGTGCTTGATTCACCAGATTCCTGATGCCATTTTACAAAAATGGATTGTGCTTGAACAACATGTTGCTGGTTGTAGGTACATAGGATTCCCAAAATTCCACACCTGCTACCGCTGACTGGAGAAAATGTTGACTATCTCTTTGTAAGGCTTGTGGGTTATCTTTGATGATATTAGTATGTTAAACATCACTATGTTATAATCATCCAAGTTATCTCATGATGGCCTGAGATCTCATAGTGCCTATTGGTATCTTTGGGAAAATGGGAATTCTATTTTAGGGGTGACTTTTATTATAGGTATATATATCTTGCTAATGGTGTATATGTACATTTTAACTAGAAATGAAATGAAAATGTCTATAATTGTGCTCATATGTGAATGAAGTGATTTTTTATTCTTATGTGTATTACTAAAATGATCCTGGAACACTTAGAAGTAATGAAACTATCTTTTTTAAGAATGGTTATAGTTTACCACTTTTAAGAGGTTATTATTTTAAAATTTACCCAATTGATCCCAATTTATAAACCCTTAAGAAGGTTACCCAACTGAGCATTGGGTTATTATGTGTGTCGTTTTCCTTGTTGGGTTTAAGTGAAGTTTCAATCTCTAAATGGTTCTCAAAAGAATTTTATTATCTAATAGGTGTATTAGTGTTAGAAACCACCCGATCTTTTCTCCTAGGATATGCCTTGAAACCAATCTTCTCATGTGTTCCTAGAAGCTTAGTATTACCTTTTAGGGATGTGTCTCAAAAGGATTTCTTATGTTCATGGAAGTATGCATGTTATTATAGTTAAGGGTGTAATACCCCTTTGTGACATGATTGATGTATTTTGTACATCAAATTTTTTAGGTGATTACCTTTTATGCTAAGTCTCATAGGAAGGAATAATCATTGTACGTGTATGGGATCATTAGAGAAATAAGGAAGGTAATGTTTATTCTTTGAAATGTGATCAAGTATACCTTGGAAAACCATAAAGTTGAGGTGGTACCTCACTTAGTACCTTTGATAATAATCCCGACTCCTTTTACATGCGAGTGATATAAAACAAACGACTTAAGTGAAACTTTGGAATTACCTTATACGTAGTTAGGCCTTATTTTGTTGGTGAAAGTTCTTATAAATTTATCCACGCGAGTTTGAGCCTTCGAGAAACTTAATCTCTTGTGTAGAAAAACAAAACTTATGGCACATAACTATTTTGGAAACGATATTAATCTGATTATTAAACCATAACAGCTAAAAATGTCAGGGAAAATTTGTGACTTTAGGTGAATATGAAAACTCTAGTTGGAGACCGAGAGCTAGGATACTCTCACAGGTGGGATAAAATGCTTCAATCTAATATTAAGTTATGGAAATGATAGTAATAGAGAAAAGAACCCAAATAAGTGTAATTGTTATAAGTTAATTCTAAAATGAAATGAATAATTTGTAGCCTTATGAATGAGATTATATATTTGCATGTCAAGTGTTCTACAAACCATTAAAGCTAAAAATGGAAAAATGAATATGACAAAGATTTAACCATGAAAATGTAATATTGTGAAAAGTTCCAATTCATGAAACTCATGTTGTGGTTGGGTCGTGGTTTCATTATTGCTCGTGTATATAAGTGCGGCGTTGGTTTGAATCCCATGTCATCTTGCTAATTACATGTCCTTCCTGTTCGTGTATTTATATTGAAAGTGGTGTCGTACAATATCTTGTGAGTCTTCTTGGTGTCACATAGTTGTATCAAACAAAATGAATGTAAAAAAAAAATTAACCTTGTATTGTGGTCATGTGTTTGAGTCCCACATGGGTCGGCACTACATGAAGTAATCAAAATCCATCAGTGATTTCTCATGATGACAATGACCATAGTAAATAAAATTAGCATAAATGGAGATGTTACTGAAGACCATAGGACCATAAATAGGGTATTGAGGAGTCTCCCAATCATATTTTATCATGTCTTTGTAGCAATGGACTTCGCCATTTCTTCTCCTTCAAGCCTCTGGTTCTTTGACACTATTTCCTCCTTCCTCGGCCATGCTATTCCATTTTAGAGTATGCCTGCAACCTGTTTGCTAGATTTGAAGCATGGGTTTGTTTGACGACGCCGCTTTTCGAATTTCTTCTTGTACGGGGTTGGTTGATATTTTGCAGGCCCTGCCACTCCATTATAGACTCCCTCTATTTCATGATCGCAGGATTTGAACATGATTTCTCTGGTTTCTTCTGTACGGAGTTTTGGCTGACCGTATTTTACCCGGGAGGTGAAATATAGATAACAGTACCAACCCAAAACTTTTGAAACCTAACTTCCAAAGAGGGGAATTTTTAGGGCAACAACAGTTGGATCTTTCTGGGGATGACTTGACAGAGGAACGAGGCAAGATCAAGAACCATAGAAAAACTCAGGGAAAGTAGACCAATGCCTTATCCATTCGGCAAAATAGATTCAAAGGCTAACCAACACAAAAGAAAAAACACACGAAAAGAAAAGAAACTAAAAAGGAAGAACAGAAACAAAACACAAAGTAATGAACCAAAACCAAAACACTACACAACATATACAGAAGGACTGCCTAGCCACCTAGGACTTGAATAGCTTCAAATACTACCAAGTATAAGGAAGTGGGAGAGGGGAACCATCCATGTAATCCAAATAGAATGAATTATCTCTAGCAAAGTGTCTAATTTTTATAGGACCGAGTCAAAGGGAATCAAACTTACCATGACTTCCTTATGGCTCATGCCCTTTGTCCCACAACAGAACAATGTATCCCACCTAAAAATCTCTAGGTCTGGATTTTTTGTCAAACAGAGCTTTCACCTTCAATTGATGAGCTGATATCCTATCAAAAACCTGCGACCTGTATTTATCCAATTTCTGGAGATACATGATCCTCTTGTCCAATGAACTACTGAAACTTGAATCTTCAATGGTTTTCATTAAGTGCAAGGCTAGTAATTCCACTGTTACTAGTAACTAGGCTTCCACACCGTACATCACTTGAAAAGGGGACATCCCAATTGCTCATTTGGGTGTAATTCTATCTGCCCAGAGAGCATCAAAGAGTTTCTTGTGCCAATTCCTCTGAGAATAATTACAAGCTTCTAACTATGTTTACCAAGTTATTGTTTTTTGATTCTACCTATCCATTCCCTTGGGGGTATTAGTCTGAAGAATGAGCAAGTGAGATTCCATACCCATAGCACAAATCCATCATCTCAGCAGAAGAAAATTTGGAAGCATTATCAGTCACAATTTTGTTTGGTACCCCAAACCTTATCAAGATGTTCTCCTTAATGAAATTAGAAACTACCTCAGAAGTAGTGCTTTTGACTGGGATGGCTTCCACCCACTTGGTGAAGTAGTATGTGGCAGTTAACACAAGGGTATGTCCAGCACTGGAAGGTGGGTTAAGAGTTCCAATGAAATCCAATCCCCAATGTTGAAAGGGCTCATAAATCACTACTGGATTTAGTGGCAAAGCAACTAACTTGGGTCTTCCAACAAACGTTTGACATGCTTCACATTTACCAACCCATTTTGATGCATCTCTGAACAGAGTGGGCCAATAATAACCAGCACAAAGTATTTTATGAGCTATTACAATAGAGGAGAAATGACCTCCACAAGCCTAGTCATGAAAAATAAAGAACAACTTCTTTTGTTGTTCCTTGTCTATGCACTTCAAAAATCTTCCATCTACGCCTCATTTGAACAAAGAATTTTCCCATAGCACATATCATGCAGACCTCAGTTTGATGGCTCTCTTCTCTTTGGCATTCAAGTGAGGTGGAAAATCTCCATAATTCAGAAAGTGAGCGATGTCAGCATATCATACATCTGTCAAGCTGAGGAACACAAAAACATGGACATCAACTCCATCTTTGGACAACTCCTTAGTAGTTCCCTCAACAATGAGTTCACACAGGCCCTTACCCCAAATCAGCTTTGTTGGCCTGATGTCAAGATCATACTCTTGCACCTTTGCTACCCAATTACCTCTCTTGGTTCCAAATTATTGCTGAGTAATAATGGATTTGATTGTTGTATTAGACACCAACACCACATAATGAGAATTAAGGATGTAAAACCTAAACTACTTTACAACTTTGATGACTGCAAAAGCATGTTTCTCCATCATGGTGTACTTCAGCTCATGAGTTTCAAGACATAACTCATGAAAGCAATTGGGAGGTCATGGTCTTCAAAATCCTTCTACGTTAGCACATCGACCAAGGTATTCTCCGTAGCATAACAATAGATAATGTAATCCTTGCTAATATCAGGGCATGCCAAGATGGGAGTCTTTGCAATAGCTTTCTTGATGCCTTCAAATGCTCCCTTCCCTTCAGATGACCAAGAAAACATTTTTTTTACTTTCATCATTTGAGAAATTCTCATAGTCAACTCTGCAAAATCAGGAATGAATATTCTCAGGAAGTTGATCTTACCAAAGAAGGAGTGCACACCCTTTTTACTCATGGGAAGAGGAATTTTCTTGATTGCTTGGACTCTATCTGGATCGATCTTGATTCCTTCCTTGGAAAAAATGTGCCCCAACAATTTACCTTCAGTGACATAAAAGATAGATTTTTTGGGATTTAAAGAGACTTCATGTTCTCTGCACTTTTGGAGGATTGTTTCAAGGTGCTGAAAGTGATCTACCCTGGTCTTGGAAAATAAAGTCAAATCATCAAGGTATATAAAAATGAATTTTCCCTTTGCGTTTCCAAAAGCCAAGTCCATTGCCCTTTGAAAAGTGGAACCAACGTTGATAAGACCGAAAGGCATCCTCTTGTAGGCAAAGGTACCCTAAGGTGTAGTAAAAGTAGTCTTATGATGATCTGCAGTATTGATTTCTACTTGATTATACCATGAGAATCCATCCAACATAGATAGCATCTCTGAGCCTATGACAACTTGCAATAATTGATCCATCATGTTGAGAGGACAGTTGTCTTTAAAGGAGGCCTAATTCAAATTCCTAAAATCAACACAGTTCTGAATCTCACCATTCTTCTTCCTGACGGGTACAATGTTGGAAATCCACGTTGAATGATGTATAGGGAAGATGATACTTGCCTTCAACAACTTCTAGATCTCTTGGAAAATGGTGGTGTCAGCAATTTTAGGATTGTATTGCCTTTGTTTCTGCTTGAATGGTTTGATCCCAGGCTTAAGAGGAATGAAATGTTACATTTCTTTAGGTTGAAAAGCCTTAAGATCATCATAAGAGTAAGCCAGAACATCAACATACCTTTTCAAAAGATTCACCACCTTCTTTTTCTCTCCTTGAGTGTAACATTTTTTGATATTGACCATTTTGGGATCATCAAGACTTCCAATATTCACTTTCTCAGTCTCAGCAGATTATCGAGCTCCTTGGGGAACTTTAGACTTCATATATCTATCATGTTTATCAAAAATATCCTCCAAACTCACCAGCCCTTTAGGAATTTTGTTGCCTTTCAGCACGATGCATCCATCTTGATCCACCTCTTCTTTGACATCTCCTTCATTTGATGACACACTCTCTAGGTTGATTGTCACTTCCTTCAAATTAAAGCTTATCAAAGTTGTTCTTAAGCTCCAAAAATGAGAGAATTTTTTTATCATCATTAAAAACCTACAAGTTATTTGCATTATCTGGTACAGCGGGCCTATGAATCATTTCAATGGTAAATTTTTCCTGAGAGAAATCTGGGTGAGGAATCAGCAAAGATCCAGAGACAGCTAGATAATCAGCTCTAGTGTTCTTTCCTCTTGGCACGGCTTCAATTTAGAAAGCATCAAGAATTCAATGGAATCCCAAACAATATTTCTATAATGTTTCAATCTCAAGTTCTTGAATTGATAAAGATCTTTGACTTGTTTCACAATCAGCTCTGCATCACCACAAGCACAAAGATTCTTCACTCCCATTTCCTTAGCCATATTCAATCCAAGTATGATAGCTTCGTATTCAGCTGTATTATTTTGTATTTTAAAAGTGAAGCTTGAACGAAAATGGATGAATCTTCCCTTCTGGAGAAGTCAACACCACACCAACCCCATAACTAGTTGAAGAATAGCTTCCATCAAATTCCAGATTCCAAATGCCATTAGGGTCATGAATCACCCCTTTAGGAAGTTTTGCCTCATCTTCTTTCATGATCATATAGTCCCCATGCCCAATGTCTACATATAGTATTTGTGCTTTAGGATCATCTATCTTTTACACAATATATTTAGTTTGTTTCTTAGGTAGCAGCTTCTTCATTTTTCCATCGACACAGATCAAAGCATGTGACCAATCCATCTGAATCTCAACCCCAACCTCCTTACAAAAATTCCTACTTAGCAACATGCCATAGGAAAGAGGGATATCGACTACAAAAATAGTGGCCAAGACCCTTTTCTCTGGCAAAGCAACAAAAGCTACCCGTGCATCCTTAATCCTCCCAACCAAAGGCACTTTTCTACTCTCCATGGAATAGTAGGAGCCAAAGGCACATTTTAGGGTCAGGCCCAAAGCATGAGCTACTTTTTCAGACATTACATTATTTGATGCTCCTGAGTCTATGACATCTTTACTGAGTTTATGGCCAGCTATGAGGAGAGTCACATAGAATGGTTCAACTTTATCATTAGGGGAAGTGACTACAGCCATAAAGCTTGGTTGAGGTGAGGAAGAGGGAGAGGGAAAAGACCCTTAGAAGTATTAGATGAGGCTTTGGATTTGGAATTGATAAAGTCTACCATTTTAGCAAAAACGTTTGGATGGGTTTGGTAAAATTTTACCTTTGAAATTTGGATTTCTGTCTTTTTTAGGTGATCAATGATATCAAAAGATCCAGAGGTGGATGGGGAATCACTACTAGGAACTTGAGAGACTTTGGATTTATCATCTTTAGGATTTGAAGGACGAGTTCGGGAAATAGAAGTAGTAGAAGGAGGATTAATATTACTCACCTTTTGTGTGGAAGCAGTGGGAATAGGAGCTCCTCTTTTGGAAATCACTGGAATAGTCATAGGAAACTCTTTGGATTTTTTTGTAGGCTGCAACACTTTTTATTTCTTATTTGTTTTCTCTCAAGTCATGACAACATATGACTCACTATTCATCTCTGATACTCTTTCATTATAGTCATCTTCATCATCCACACCTTCAGTGGCAAGGAAATGAACCCAAGAGTCACCAGGCTCCTCTAGTTCTTCATCATCTTCCTCTTCTTGTTCATCATTGAGCCCATTTTCTTCCTCATCACCAGGCTCAAGAACCTCACAAGTAACATTGACAAGAATCTTGAGGGGTGGACCTTCAATGGCCAACTTGGTTTGAGAAGAGGGCAAGTGGATCCTAGGCTGAAAGTTCTTCCATAGAATGTCTTGGTAAGGAGCATGCTGAGCCAATTGTTTCTTGATAGCTATGAGGTCATTGACAAGCTTCTATACCAACTGATCTGAGTTGGCTCTAGGAGAGGAGGAAGAAAAAGATGCTTTAGACTGGGAGGGTTCTCTTTTCAACTTACTAGACATGATTAAATCATCTTTAACACTGATAGCCAAACATTGATCAGCATCCAGAGTTGCAAGATTAGCTCTCCTTAGTGCATAGCTTATTTAAGGTAATTGAGCATTGAGGAAGAAGCACTTTTTAATTTGATCCAATAGACGAGTGTTCTGTGGGATTTTATGAATGATATATTTGAATGGCGATTATAAAAATATTTCTTTTTTTATTATCGGTAAATGAGGGTTAAGGGGACCCTACCCCATACAAAGGATGGAGAAAAAAATAAGACAATGAAGAACAAACGAGGCTGCCTCTTCCAACGGCACAAAGATTCCAAACCAACAACAACAAGAAAACTAATAAAAACATAAAACCAACACCCATCTCAAACTTTTGACCCCTTCCCTTTGGATCTTAACTGCATCTTAAGGGGATAGATAATCCCTTTCTTTTTCCTACTCATAACAGTCCAATCCTCTTCCGTATTTGTATTTTCATTTTCATTTTCATTTTCATTAATATGGATTGGGATCAAAACTTCGATCTATACCTTGAGATTTTGGGACCCTGATAAATAATCCACATCATTCTTTCTACCTTCTTGCACTTCCTCCTTTTCTGGATAAACCAAATTATTAGATTTAGAGTTTGAATCACAATCAGATGGATCATTCACAACCAGGTGTATAGGATTAATATTCTTCCACCATGAGCTTCTACCTTTAACATTTTTTCTTACCATGTGACAATTTGAAGCTAGATGGTCAAGAGAAAAGAAAGTTCTACACCTAAAGGAAAACTGTTCATAATTTAGATTTTGTAACCAAGTTCTATCCTCCACTTTGAGTTCAATAGTGGTAGGGAAATCAACAGAAGTATCCATATCAACCAAGATTCTAGCATACATTGTGTGCTCAAAATCATCTATTTTTGGATCAATAGCCAAATATTTCCCTAAAGTGTTACCAATAGTAGTTAATAAGCCTTTCAGCCAAAATTGGAGGGGTAAATAAGGTTGTCAGATCCATACCGGCTTAATTTTGAAAGTATTAGACATTGGGTTGAACATAGAGAACCAAAATTTCATTAATAACATATAGGATTCAAAATGGGGCATCTGTATGGAGGTCTATGCAGTCAAGCATCTGCATATATAGACACCTAACTGCATGTACGATCGAGTGGTTACATATGCACACACTCGTTTGCTAGTTGAATAAGTTTATGGGAAAAGGTTGTTCAGGAAGTAATCAGCTGCACCAATTACAGATGGGAATTTATAAAAAAATCTATATATGGGTTGGTTGTATGCAAAATGATACAGACATGGAATTTTCATGGAGCTCTATGTAGTCGAGAGTATGCATATGTAACATATGTAGACACTCGACTGCATGTGTAGTCGAGCATCTACATATATAGACGCCCAAGTACATGTGCAACCAAGCACATGTAATTAGGTGTCTATATATGCAGGCACCCAACTGTACATGTTGTGGAGCATTTGTATATGCATACGCCTAGCTATGCATGCAGTTGGGAGTCTACATATACAACCACCCGGATGCACATGCAACTGAGCATCTATATATGTAGACGTTAGCTATACATGTAAGTTAAGTGTCTACATATAGAGAGTTGGGTGCTGGGACAAAAACTTAATTTTCTCATCATATATACATAACAAAAACTATAGGAAAATCTTTAAAAATCTTATTTCAATAAGTTTTTTAATTATTATTCTAGAGTTAGTGTTATTGCGAATACATAATAATTTGTGAGGTGAATGGTTAGGAGTGAAAATTTTACTTTCGAAAATCATTCAGCTCCAAATTAGTATATATATACTCAATAACACTAACTTAGAAATAATAATTTAAAACTTATCGAAATAACATTTTTCATATGTATGACACACGTGTCAAATAATAAAGGTAAATCTTATTTTGGAAGAAATGTAATTTACCATATATAATATAATATGTGGTCTTCATTACACCAATAGGATTACAATGGAACAAACAACCCACAATTATGTGTAAGATAGCATCATTAATGGTTTAGTAAATTTTTCATACATTTTTACAATGTTATTTCAGGATGTGTCCCCTAGATTTTGGTGATGTCCTGGACGTCTCAAACATTTCAGGGACTTTGGGACTTCGAGGGGACATCCTAATTTTTTTAAACCTTTCAAATTTTTATGATGTTTTTACTTCGAAAAAGATGTTATTTTTACCAAAAGCACCACATTATAATCTTGAAAGTACCTAAAATATATTAAATATAGTTTAAATCCCTAAATGTCATTGAAAAGTGAAAATGTTAAAATATTAATTTTTATGTATTATTTTCAAATTCGTCCCCCTACTGTCCCCAAAATTTTAGATTTTTTTTGCCATCCCAAAAACCCCATCCCATCTGTACCCTCATTCCCCCATCTCTGAGGCCTAGGTAACTACGCATTTTTATTTCTCATAACCATGAAATGAATATAAACTAGCCATGTCTAAGTTTCCTGGCCACAATTTGATTTGAAATGTGGGAGATTTGTCCTCTAGATTCATCGGTAAAATAACGCAACATGATGAAATGAATGAATTCTCCGTAGGGATAATGCTATATGTTTATTGACGGTGTTTAGACAAAACTTGAAATGGAATATTACCTATCAAATGAGAACTTACAAATACAAAACACACAATAAAGAGACATAAAAAATTCAGTTTGATGCATCCATTATTTAGAGCGAAAATATGTCATATTTATGTAGAGGAGAGAAATACAAAATAATATGAATATGCAGGGGTCACATGCTTTTATTTCCTAAGGATTATAGCTTCCCCAAAACATCAATTGTAAATACCTACACCATAAAAATATTAGTTTGTTATTCACTGTAAATTTAGCATAAAAGCACAATATCATGGGATCTACTACACAATTCCCCTATGGGATACCAAATATTGCTACTCACTCTTTTACAAATGACGAAATTGATACTCAATTTATTTCTAGCACACAAATTACACATGGTTGACCATCCTACTACTCAAACTATTTATATCAAAGTACCTATCATCCAACATGAAGTTCATAGATTAAACATCATCGTAAAAAATTCTATATTTTGAGTTGTTATTTTTGTGGAACCTATTTTCATGTTAGAGTGTGGTACACCTTCTATGTGTTACACTCGGGTATTTTTATGGCAATCCTGCTCGCCGGTGAGCGGGTTAAGGGGGTTCGGGTGGCTGAAGCCCCCCTGATCGATGGGTGGGGCTCGGGGGTGAAGCCCCCGAAGCAAATTTTCATGGGTGGTTTGTTAACCCATGGGTAATGGGTAACCGTTATGGCCTATTTTTGGGCCCATGATTTTTTCGGTACCCCATTGTTTTGATACCCATATTTTTTTCCCATTGTTTTAATACCCACGGTTTTTGCCCATGGTTTTGATACCCACAATTTTGTATCAAACTGCTTAAGCAATTGTCTATTTATATGGTCTTATGCATATGATAGATAGACAAGCAAATGTATTGCAGATGTGCTTTGAATTCGGGTGTGAATTCTGTAGAGTTTGTTGAGCATAGCTCCAAACGGATCTGGGTATTGTATTGAGAGAGTGGAGGCTTGTAATAAAATCTGAGCAAGTGATTCTTGGTGGACGTAGCCCAAATTGGGTGAGCCACGTTAAATATTGTCTCTCTCTGTTGTGTTATTTATTCAACACTTTTATTTGAGATCTATAATATTTTCTGCATATTAGTTTCTATTGTTGCGATTCTGTAAGGGATTATTCTGCATATTTTATCTCTTATTTCCTAACAATTGGTATCAGAGCCTACTTTGGTTTGCTGAAGTGTTGAATCATAGGGAATGTTTTTAGCTTGAGTGGGAGCTATGGCAAATGATGGAAGATCTAGGGTTGATAAATTCAACGGGCATAATTTCAGTCTTTGGAAGATGCAGATGGAAGATTACCTTTATCAGAAGGATCTTTATACTCCACTATCTGAGAAGGTGAACAAACCCTTGACAGATGCAGAATGGGATTTGTTGGATCAGAAGGCACGTGGAACGATCCGGATGTGTCTTGCATCTTCGGTATTATTTAATGTTTCAAAGGAAAAGACTACAAAAGAACTGATGGATGCATTAGGGAAGTCATACAAAAAACCCTCTTCCTCTAATAAGATATTTTTAATGAATTTTTTTTTTAATATGAAGATGTCTGAGAATGGTTCTTTAGCAGATCATTTAAATGATTTCAATACGGTTGTGAATATGCTAGCTTCAGTTATAATAGAATTTGATGAAGAAGTTAGGGATTTATTAATTCTATGCTCTTTACTTGAAAGTTGGAATAGCCTAGTAATGGCGGTAAGCAACTCGGTTCCAACCAACTCGAAGTTGAAGTTTGAGGATGTTGTAGGGCTGATTCTAAGCGAGGAAATGTAAAGAAAAAGCTCTAGGGAATCTTATACTTCAGGGAATGCTTTGACAGTGGAAACTAGAGGGAGATAGAAGAATAGAGGAAACTGTGGAAAATCAAAGGATCGGGCAAGGTCAAAATCCAAAAGTAAGATAGTATACTGGCACTGTGGAAAGTGTGGGCATGTAAAGAAGGACTGTTGGGAGCTTTAGGATAAGAAGAAACAACAAGAATAAAACAAGGAGGCAAATGTGGCATCGGGTAATGTATGCCAGGATGCTTTGATTCTTTCTTTGCATAATATTAATGAATCTCGGGTTTTAGATTCAAGGGTTTCTTTTCATGCTACTCCACATAGGCATTATTTTATTAATTATGTTCAAGGGGATTTTGGGCATGTTTTTCTTGGTGATGATGAGCCTTGCAGTATAGTTGGAAAAGGTTCTGTTCAGGTTAAGATGCAGAATGGGAATACATGGCTATTGAAGGATGTCAAACATGTGCCTACATTAAGGAGAAATTTGATATTGGCGGGGCAATTGGGAAGTGATGGTTGTACTGTGATATTTACAACTGAATCTTGGAAGGTCACCAAGGGTGCTCTTGTGGTGGCAAGAGGTAAGAAGGTTGAAACCTTGTATTTAACCACTGATAGTACTAATGATTGTAATATTATGGATTCAGATGTAGATACAACATTATGGCACTATAGGCTTAGTCATATGAGCCGTAAGGGAATGGACATCATAAAGAAGAATTTTCCTGGATATACAAAAATTGGTTTAGATTTCTGTGAGAACTGCATAAATGGGAAACAGAAGCGATTAAGGTTTCTCAATGTTAGACCTATGAAGAAAGAGAGTAAGTTAGAGCTGGTACAATTTGATGTGTGGGGGCTGGCTCAGGTATCATCTCTCGGGGGTTCAAGTTATTATGTTACTTTTATTGATGATGCAACAAGGAAAGTTTGGGTTTATTGTATTAGAAACAAATCTTATGTATTTGATACTTTTGTTAAATGGAAAGCCTTGGTAGAGAATGAAATAGGCGTTAAGTTAAAATGTCTCAGGTCAGATAATGGAGGGGAGTATTGCAGCAATGAATTTGATGATTATTGTTCTAAGAATGGAATCCGTAGGTAAAAGACGGTTCCAACAACCCCGTAGCAGAATGGGGTGTCAGAAAGGATGAAAAAAACAATAATGGAACATACTAGGAGAATGAGGATACATGCAGGACTGTCTCTTTATTTTTGGGCAGAAGCGGTGAGCATAACTGTGTACTTGATAAATAAAGGACCCTCAAGTGCCTTGGATGGAGGCATACATGAGGAGGCTTGGTACAGTAAGAAAGTTGATTACTCATTTCTTAGAGTCTTTGGATGTGAGGTGTTTGTTCATATTGACAAGGATGATAGGACCAAGCTAGAGGCTAAATCAGAAAAATGCACTTTTATTGGTTATGGTGGTGATGACTTTGGATTTAAATGTTGGAGTATTAAAGACAAGAAAATCATTCAGTCTAGCGATGTGGTCTTTAATGAGAAAGTCATGTATAAGCAACAGTTGCAGGAAAACAGGGAATAATCCAAGAAAGAATATGTAGTGGTAGAGGATCTTCCAGATGGGAAAGTGACCCATGAATCAGTTTAGAAACCTACTCAATAGGAACCCAAACTCCTACAGTGAGGAGGTCTTCTAGGGTAAGAAAAGAACCTAAATGTTTTTCTCCTTCTCTTTATTATTTATTACTCACTGATAGTGGAGAGCCAGAAAGCTTTGATGAAGCAATACAGGTAGATGCCAGTAAGAAGTGGGAGCAAGCCATGGATGAGGAGCATTATTCTCTCATGGAGAACCAGACTTGGGATTTGGTGAAGCTACCGGAAGGAAAAAGAGCATTGCAGAACAAGTGGGTGTATAGAGTTAAAGATGAAGAAGGAGGAAAGAAAAGATATAAGGCCCGGTTGGTGGTCAAGGGGTTTGCACAGAAACAAGGTATAGATTTTGATGAGATATTTTCTCCTGTAGTAAAAATGACTTCTATTAGAACTATTCTTGGAATAGTGGCAGCAGAAGACTTGCACTTAGAACAGTTAGATGTAAAGACTGCATTTCTCCATGGTGATTTGGAGGAGGAATTATATATGCAGCAACCAGAGGGCTATGAGGTCAAAGGTAAAGAGGAGATGGTGTGTAAACTGAAGAAGAGCTTGTATGGTTTGAAACAAGCTCCACGTCAATGGTATAAGAAGTTTGATAGCTTCATGATGGAGCAAGGTTATATTAGATGTCATTCTGACCATTGAGTGTATACAAAGAAATTTAAGGATGGAAGTTATATTATCCTATGTTTGTATGTTGATGACATGTTGGTTGCAGGTAAAAACATGCAGGAAATAAAAGTACTCAAGAAACAACTAAGTGAATCCTTTGATATGAAGGATTTGGGGGCAGCCAAACAAATCCTTGGTATGAGGATAACTCGGGATAGGAAGGAACGGAAGCTAAATTTATCTCAGGAAGAGTACATTAAGAAGGTATTGGATAGGTTTAACATGTAGGATGCTAAACTAGATTGGGACTCCTTTGGCAGGCCATTTTAAGTTATCAAAGGAGTAGTGTCCCAAGATAGAGCAGGAAAGAAACAGATGTCCAAGGTACCTTACTCATCAACAGTTGGTAGTTTGATGTATGCTATGGTGTGAACTAGGCCTGATATTGCCCATGCAGTGGGAGCTGTGAGTAGATTTATGAGTGATCTAGGTAAAGAGCATTGGCAAGTAGTAAAGTGGATCCTTCGGTATTTGAGAGGGACCATGGGGACAGTTTTGTGCTACAATGGATCAGACACCACTTTACGTGGTTATGCAGATTCAGACATGGCTGGAGATGTTGATAGCAGGAGGAGCACGACAGGTTATATTTACACTGTAGGCGGGACAATAATGAGCTAGATTTTACGACTACAGAATCTGGTGGCTTTATCAACCACGGAGGTTGAGTATGTTGCTGCCACAGAGGCAAACAAAGAGATGATTTGGTTACAATAATTGCTTGAGGAGTTGGGGCATAAGCAAAAGGAATGTAAGCTGCATAGTGATAGTTAAAGTGCTATACACCTGGCTAAGAACTCTGCTTTCCACTCAAGGATGAAGCATATACAGTTGAGATATCACTTCATCAGCACAGATTTGGAAGAAGATAAGTTGAAGTTGGAGAAGATTCATACTAGTCAGAATCCTGCAGACATGATGACCAAGGTGGTCACAAGGGATAAACTAAAGCTATGTTCATCTTTGGTTGGCCTTCGCAGATGAAAATGAAGGGTTGAGAAGCTTGCTCAGTGGAAATCAGTCTCCAAGTGGGAGATTGTTATGTTTGTGGAGCTTGTTTTCATGTTAGAGTGTGGTACACCTTCTATTTGTTACACTCGGGTATTTTTACTGTGGTCCCGCTCACCGGTGAGCGAGTCAAGGGGGTTCGGGGGCGAAGCCCCCAAAGTAAATTTTCATGGGTGGTTTGTTAACCCATGGGTAATGGGTAACTATTATGGGATATTTTTGGGCCCATGGTTTTTTCAGTACCCATTGTTTTGATACCCACGGTTTTTTACCATTGTTTTGATACCCACGGTTTTTACCCATGGTTTTGATACCCACGGTTTTGAATCAAATTGCTTAAGAAATTGTCTATTTATATGGTCTTATGCAAATGATAGATAAAAAAGCAGATGTATTGTAGATGTGCTTTGAATTTGGGTGTGAATTCTGTAGAGTTTTTTTAGCATAGCTCCAAACGGATCTGGGTATTGTATTGAGAGAGTGGAGGCTTGTAATAAAATTTGAGCAAGTGATTCTTGGTGGACGTAGCCAAAATTGGGTGAACCACATTAAATCTTGTCTCTCTGTGTTGTGTTATTTATTCTGCACTTTTATTTGAGATCTGTAATATTTTCTGCATATTATTTTCTATTGCTGCGATTCTGTAAGGGATTATTCCACATATTTTATCTCTTATTTCCTAACATGAGTGAGGATAGAATAACTCTCAACAATTTTTATATGTTCCATTCACAAGTAATCGTATCCAAACATTTAGATTAGACTATTCTAAGGAAAACATGTTTGTTGCAGATATCTAGTTTAAATAATAATAGTCACCACTTCTCTAAATGGAATAACATGGACTATAGAAAATAACCGCATATCTTAAGTATGCTTACTCAAGTTTAATAAATGCCAGTAGTAAGAGTAAATATGATTTTACTAGTGTCTCATACACATGATATCCGATACAAAGATAATGTCCAATCCATTAGCTCCCTATAAAAAATTATACACTTACCAAATGTCACCTCTGTCACATAGAACAATCAAATATATTTATTGTTAGAAGGCATGGATTAAAAACAAATCATGTCATACAGGGCTTGGAATACAAGAGAGCATTGAAATTCATGTCAAACATATATGATGTATTGAAATTCATGTCAAACTTGGTATGTATTGAAATTCATGTCAAACATATAAGATGTATTGTTGGTGAGTATATCCATTAATTATTTATTTACATGTTTGATTTTCAGAGCTTTTTGAAAAATAATTCAACAAGATAATTTGTTGTTATTGAATAATTCAAAGATGGTTTTGCGGCTTCAAAAATACGAAGAAGAAAAGACTAGGCATGAGAGCCAAAGGATTGGTTGTAGAAGGAAACATCTATACAATTACAATTCCGAACCGATCTACAAATATTGTTGCCAAACATAGTCTTCAGCGGATGAGTTCATATTTAGAAAATCTTCATGCCATCAATTGAAGGAAAATGACACAAGAAGCATTGGACATAGTGTGAGGATATGAAGAATCAGTTAGTTGTTGTAACAATTTTTTCGTACATATGTGTTTTATATTTTTTAGAAATATATTAATACTATCTTAAATGATTTGACATAATGAAGGTGAGTAAAAATTTGGCAATGTGGTTCAAAGGAAAATTAAAGTGGATTCTACTCAGTTGGATTTTCTAGATAATTACCTGAGGGGAAAGAGATATATGTGTTACCTCAACATTGTTATCAGGTATTACTTTGTATAATTTTTACTTTGTACGTCTTCTCCTTTTTCATGCACATAATTTCTATATCTGGTTTTACTTTTTAACTATGTTTTTATATAGGTATTCTTCTACGTTGATCAAAGAGAGACAATTGGTTCGACACTTTGCAAATTATACAAAGAGCTAATCCAAAAAACTTGATAAGTGGACGACATTTTAAATGGCTTGCAACTTTACAAGTACATTGGATAACAGACTGACAAATGTGAAAAAAGATTATGACGTACATGACTCCAAATGCTGTTGGTTTGACACCAATAATGCAGTGCACCACCAAAATGACTAAAGAAAATATTAAGACCAAGGAGGAGCCTTGGTAGAATGGTTCACTTTTTGCAAGACTAAAAAACGCTGACAATAGTATGAAATAGGTGGGTAATTCTTATTAGATAACTTGCCACAAATAAATTAACTAACAAATGTGAAATCTTGTGTTAGCATTTACGTATTGGCTACATATTTTTTCAAATCTGACAAATGTGAAATAAAATATGATACTTGAATAAATTTTATTGCCCACTTCCCTTTGACACCTTTTGCATACTGATCAAAAGAAACTGCTAATTATATTATAGTCATGACAACGCAAAATATTATAGCGACTAGGAGTTAGATCCTATTGGATCCTGTTGTTGCAAATGATTCAGAAGATAGTTAAGCCAAGTCTAACAATGTAGAAGACATGTTGTAAATCCCTTATCGGCTTGACATATTCGTTTAACATGGTTATATCAGTAAATAATATGTTCTAGACAAAGTGAAGAAAGATGGATCCCTTTTGATTGGCACGGGATTCGCAAGAAATTAAAATTATCTAATAATGAAATAGTTGACAATTACAAAGCTAGCTAGAGAAAAATGATTGGCTCAAGCTTTACAATAGAAAAACTAAAAAAAATCAATAAAATACTAGACAAAGTTTGAAGCCGCTTGGCACTTAAATTATTGGATCAGGATGTTACAAATATGAAAATAAGGTCAATAGCGAAGCTATTTGGAGAAATATTATGTGGCTTGACTGAGCTATCACAACAAACATCAGGGGATTGAAGAAAAATAACATTGGAATTCTAGATGAAAATCATGAAGGTCACCATGGCAACTAGTAATTTTTTGATGTGTGCCAGGGATCTTCGCAAGGAAAAATCACCTTTAACTGTGACCAAGAGGTAATGTGTATTTATACAGCTAGGACGGACTTTTGAATCTTCAAACAAATTGAATCTAACTAAATCTTGATGCATTTGATCCTTTCAGAATCTATTAGAACTGGTCTATTAATATTGTTGCTATGCACACTGTGAATATTAACTAATTAAAATAAGCTTGCAGATGACTGATTTATAGAGTTGTACACAACTTGATTTACAAGTGTTCAGTAAGTAGATGATCTAAGCATGAACAATTTGAGTGTCAAACACTCGACCTTCTTGGAAATATCCAATTTAGCCAATGGAGGTTCAAAAAATATTTGGAGGCAAGAATTGGACAATTTAAACTTGCCGGTTAGCTCTAAAGATTTACTTACGAAACTTTTATATGGTTGGAGTAGATCCATAAATAAAATTAAACCTTCTAATCACTTCTTCAAGTTAAGACAACTTCTAGATTTTAATCATGCACATTTCATACATCACTTAGTTTTAGATACCATTGGGGTGTGGGTAGGATTTGAGTGTGCAAGGGAAACTATCATTTTATTCGTCAGACCTACATATCCACCATTAGAGAATGTCGATGACTATTTGATTATGATGTGGCAGGATCAGTGATGTAGCATCCTACATAAATCCAGCTTATAATAAATCCCTAAATTACAAAGCTATAAAGAACAAGAGATAGATAACACTCAAATTTAAGTGGTTGAAACACTGAAGGAAAAACTCCATTCTTGGGTAAAAAACTATGCTGTATTAAGGAGCTCTTCAATTGAAAACGTTTTTACCCAACACTGTTGCATGTTCACTCCTAGAACTGATTTCAGAGTTATTTGCATCTGGGATAAAGCTTCAAATACAATGGATCATACAACAACTCCATCTTGGACAGTTTGGATCTTGACTCTTGCAATGACTGGACTGTTTATTTCTGAAACATATCCATGTGTTAATGTTTTTGCCAATCTTAAGAGGGCTATTGCCTAAATCACCTATGGAATGGGGTAGGAGATCAGTCGATCCTGGTTCACTCTTAAATGTGGAAGACCTCCACAATAAATTTTGATGGAAAAGCTTTAATGGAGGAGGGAGTTGGGATTTGAGGTTCCACCTTACTGAAATGGTAAATACCCACTTGACATTACTTTACCCCAGCATGGGGTGTCATAAGTGCAAAGGGATGTATAACAAATCATGTGAGGGATAAGGGGTACATCTGTGCAGGCACTAATCACTCAGTCAGAGTTTTCATTGAAGATACCATATTTTGGCAGTGGGGCTGGACTTCATCAATGCTGATACCCATTCTCACTCTAGTGTGGAGGCACACTTATGTGATCATAGCAACAGATTAGTTTCACGAAGTGAGTGGAGCCATCCCGCTCAAGCATACTAATCACTGAGTACAGTATGGAACATTCATAAAATATTTGTAAACTATCATCATCCATTTTGGGACTGTGTTTTATTGTGAAAATGATTGCTAGTGTGATAATGCTAGCCTATTTTTGCTTCAAGGAAGTTGGATCAGATATTTTGTTATGGACTATGGAATTGGGGCTCGGGGGCTAACTGAATTAGGATGGATTCTCCTTTTCATAGGGAAATGGTTGTTGGTTGTGTGTGATATGCCTAGTCATTCATCCTACATCACTATGGTGAGTCATATTGGAGGAATGCGAGAATACATATGTTGTTGTTTTGGAAGCTCAGAATGATACAGTGTCAAATTCCCTTGTCATATGAAATCTACCATTGTAGCATTTGTGTCAGTGCATCAGTAGGATGATCTACATTCCTTATTTGGAAAGTAACTGCTACCTTGTAGTGGCATCATATGAAAGTTGAAATTTGACATGTATATACAGTTAGTGGCATCATTGATATTCTTTCCTTGTTTAGGCATGGGGGTTACACAATGCACCCCTATTTTGTACTTCTTTTATTTTGAAATCTAATGGAAAGGAAGTTGTAAGAGTTTCATTTGAATTAATGGAAGGTTTTTCCTTATTCATATGCATATTATTTCCATTGGAAATTTGTGTTTAACATGCACTATGAAATCCCTGTTTGGAAAGTGAAAAAGTGAAACACGTGAGGAGAAAATGTATTATACTGCCTTGTTTATAATATATGATTTTGGAAAGAACAGAAACTTCATTCTTGTTTTAATTTTTTATTGAAAGAAAGAAAACTATTTATGACCAGCATGGAATGAATTCAATTTTTTATTTCATGGAAAAAGAGATAGTTAATTTCTGTTCTACAAATGTATACACTTCTTTCAATTCACTGTATACTTTGTAAAATTCCTTTATCAAATGCTCAAATAACCCTGCAAATAGATAAGAGGAAAATGAAAAAAAAATCAATTGGAATTAATGAGGAGAAAATTATCCTAGACCAAACTAAATTTTTTTAAGGAAATATGTTGAAAAACTTTCAATTGAGCCAAGGCAAATCTACAGGCTTTTTGTTGTAAAAAGAAACTTGTAATTTCAAAATGCAGATCAAACTAACAAATTTTACACTTGCTATATATCCTAAAACTATCCTAATTGAAACCTCCATGTCTGTTTGACATGTTGAAGGAGAAAGAATTAAAAATTTGAACAATATTTAATAAGATAAAATTTACCAGTTCGTAATGTAAAAGCCTGTAGAACCTTTTCATGAAATTGACTCCTTAAATTATTATCAAAACAAAAATTCAATGAATCCTGTGTGAATAGGACATCGAGATCTTTCCAAAAAGTCCTTGTTTTCCCAAAACCGAGCTCTCTATCAAAAGTTATGGCCTTTTGAAGTTTTTCTTCACTTGGCGTCAAACATTTTTTTGGGAAAACTTTTCTTGGTGGGCCCGCGGCCCCGAATTTTTCCCTTAGCACTTTGGAAAAATTTTGGGAAAATTTTTCCTAATTTTTCCCACCGACCCAAAACCAATGAGAGGCTGCCACGTAGCACCACGAAGTGTCAGCGGAGCGGTGGATCCCTCTTTAATTTAGCACTTCAAAAAAAAAATTGGGAAAATTTTCTAAATTTTCCCCGCCGCCCCACAACCAATCAGGAGATACCATGTGGCATCACAAGGCATCATTGGAGGAGCGGTTTCCTTTTTTCTTTTTGTGTTTTCAGAAAAAATTTAAGAAAATTCTAAAGTTCCCCACTAGCCCGCCGGTCTGCAGCAAATTAGGAGCTGCCATATGGCATCGTGAGGCATCGGCGGAGGCACGGGTGAATTTTACCCTTTTTCCCTTCGGGGTGCTAAATTTTTTTTATCCCCGCTGCCCCATTTTCCTTGCACTAGCTTAGGAGGCACCACGTGTCCCTTGTGAACTTGCAGACTCATAGGAGCATAGGTGTAAAGGTGGCTTTTCTCCCCCATGCAGGAAATTTCCAAAATGTCTCCCGCGGCCCCACCAACCCGAGTCCTTCCCCGAGAAAAATTTCTCCCCACAGCCCACAGATCCACCGTGGAGAAATTTTTCTCTCCGGAGACCACCGACCCGCCCCTGGGGCAAATTTTTCTCCCATAGGCCCGCAAGCCCGCTCTTTGGGAAAATTTTCACCCTAAGGCTCGTCGGCCCATAACTTGAGGAATATGAGGAGTTAGGAGGACTTCTTTATATCACTGGAAAGGTGAGGAAATTTTTTATCCATTGGGAATTATTTAGGGAAATTTTGAATGCATTAATTTTGAGAAAAATCAAGTTGAATCTTTAAAGCCTGTTAAAGAGTGGGTATGGTGAGGAATTACCCTCTAACCCTAATTGAGATTTCTAACCCTAAATTTTGGGACCTTGTGACCTCTAATAATTGTTAATAAAATAAAAGTATATTCTAGTGGATTAAAAATGATCTGGAACTGTTAGTGACAACTGTTGTTTTGTAACCTAGTTGTAAACTGTTTTAAACAAAAAAAATTATTCCATAATTCTTTTTCTAACTAATCTTAGGTTGTTCTTAGGTCTCAAGTGAGTTGTTTTAGTGGGCATCAAACTTGGTATCAGAGCAGTGGTTCAAAATCTTGGGCCATTGGGCACACTAGAAAACTTGAGATATGAACCTTAAACCTAGCAGACTTTTAAATTTAGAAGACAACTTAATTTAGAAATTACATATTTTAGTAAACATGGAAACTAAGTAAAACCTAGAATAAGGAACTAACTCTTGTCTTGCTCTGTGTAGGAGGCACAAATAAGATGAGGAGATTTTTTACATAGACCTAGGCATACCACCTCCAGAGCATGCCATAGAAGCTATCCTACCAGAGATCTTGCAGACTCTTTAGGATAAGTAAATTATATATTCAATATACATAGTTATATACCTCTTCTGTGGGTAGCTGGAAACTCTCCCACACCTCTTTTGGTACTGTTGCAAAGCCCATGGTGCTTGGGGTTGGATTCATTCCTTCTTCCAAAATTTTTTGCCACGAGTGCTTCACATGACATTATGTTTTACTGGGAGACAATCCCCAAATGCCACATAAGTTTACCCAGATTTGACATGCTTTCAGAGGGGAAATTTTGTTTTGGTTATAGAAAGAAAGAAATGCTTATTTGTTTACTAATGTTGATGCCGATCATCACTTCTCTATTTATAACAAGTCTATGGTTTTTGTCAATGTCTTGCTGTATATTCAAGTTCAAGCCAATAAGGTGGCGCTAGAGGTGGAATATCTACAGACTCTTCTGCGCAATAGGGACAATACCCCTTGCAATATAGCGCACGTGCCGCCGCTCCCCGCCAAGTACCACTTACACTAGTATGCACTTCTCCAACACCTTGAACCAATGATAAATCATATTTTCTTTGGTAACACTTATACTGGTATGCTTATCACTTCTTGTGACAAGTATATTGAAACTTAAACTTGTATTTTCTATTGTGAGCATGACACAACACTACAAGAATGGTTTCATTTACTTTGTCTAGAGCAAGCATGTTCTTTCCATTTCTATAATGCTCCTGAGGTATAATGCTCATAAGGGCGTCACATATGAGGCGCGGACAAGTTTTTTGACTATTTCTTTTTGGCTATAAAATGGTTTCCAAATACAAATGCATTACTAATTTTTTTTCATCAAAATCGATCCTTAATTACTGGGCCTAAGTCTCATGCACGTTAGCAGTGTACTGGACTAAAATCCATCCTCTTTGTGCTATAGGAATTTTTATTGAACATTTTGTCGGCAGTTGACTATCTTGTCAACTACAAACATACGTGATACTGATAGATAGGTAAACCCGTAAGCAAGTTTACCATGATCAGCCATTATTGAACAATGTGTTTTGTGCTGCAAATGCAAACTGTGTTGTGTTGGAATGTTAGTCGAGGCCAACGATCAGCCATTATTGAACCACACCCTGTTTTCTATTGGGAACAATGTGTTTTGTGTTGTGTTGGAATGTTAGATGAGGCCAACGATCAGCCATTATTGAACCTCCTCTCTACCAGGCCCAACCCGAACCACTGCGTTGCAGGCATTTTTATTGAACATTTTGTCGGTAGTTGAGTATCTTGTCAACTGCAAACATACCTGATACTGATAGATAGGTAAACCCATAAGCAAGTTTACCATGATCAGCGATTATTGAACAATGTGTTTTGTGCTGTAAACATAAACTGTGTTGTGTTGGAATGTTAGTCGAGGCCAACGATCAGCCATTATTGAACCACACCCTGTTTTCTACTGGGAACAATGTGTTTTGTGCTATATTGGAATGTTAGACGAGGCCAATGATCAGCCATTATTGAACCTCCTCTCTACCAGGCCCAACCCAAACCACTGCGTTGCAGGCATTTTTATTGAACATTTTGTCGGTAGTTGAGTATCTTGTCAACTGCAATCATACCTGATACTGATAGATAGGTAAACCCATAAGCAAGTTTACCATGATCATCCATTATTGAACAATGTCTTTTGTACTGCAAATGCAAACTGTGTTGTGTTGGAATGTTAGTCGATGCCAATGATCAGCCATTATTGAACCACACCCTATTTTCTACTGGGAACAATGTGTTTTGTGTTGTGTTGGAATGTTAGACGAGGCCAACGATCAGCCATTATTGAACCTCCTCTCTACCAGGCCCAACCCGAACCATTGCGTTACAAGCATTTTTATTGAACATTTTGTCAGTAGTTGAGTATCTTGTCAACTGCAAACACACCTGATACTGATAGATAGGTAAACCCATAAGCAAGTTTACCATGATCAGCCATTATTGAACAATGTGTTTTGTGCTGCAAACGCAAACTGTGTTGTGTTGGAATGTTAGTCGAGGCCAACGATTAGCCATTATTGAACTACACTCTGTTTTCTACTGGGAACAATGTGTTTTGTGCTGTGTTGGAATGTTAGATGAGGCCAACGATCAACCATTATTGAACCTCCTCTCTACCATGCCCAACCCGAACCATTGCGTTGCATGCATTTTTATTGAACATTTTGTCGGTAGTTGAGTATCTTGTCAACTGCAAACATACCTGATACTGATAGATAGGTAAACCCATAAGCAAGTTTACCATGATCAGCCATTATTGAACAATGTGTTTTGTGCTGCAAACGCAAACTGTTAGTCGAGGCTAATGATCAGCCATTATTGAACCACACCCTATTTTCTACTGGGAACAATGTGTTTTGTGCTGCAAACAAAAACTGTGTTGGAATGTTAATCGAGGCCAATAATAACATCAAAACAAATAAGATGGCTTGGCGTGTTCCAGGATTTCAATTTTTGCCATTAAAAAGTTTTTGTTGTTTGAAAAATTTAAACAAAAACACTTGAAGGGACCTCTAAGGCTTTCACCTTTTGTGATTGATAAGTTTTTGTTTATTTGTGGTTGGAAGGTTAAAATCACACCTGCACTATTGTCTTATTTGGAAAATTTAAGTAACAAAATTTTGAACGACCCGGCTTATTTGAGGCTTTCAGGTTTTGTGATTAATAAGTTTTTGTTTATTTGTGGTTGATTGGTTAAAACCATGCCTACGCCACTATTGTATTTGGAAAATTTAAACAAAAGGGACCCAATTTATTTATGACATTTGATTTTTGTGATTAATAGGTTTTTGTTTATTTGTGGATGGTTAAAACCATACCTACACCGCTATGGCATTTGGAAAATTTGAACGACAAAATTCGAAGGACCCAACGGTCTATTTGGGTTTGAATGGTTAAAACCATTCCTGCACCATTATTGTCTTTGAAAAATTTAAACAAAATTCAAAAGGACTAGTCCCATGGGGGTTGGGGTAAGTGTGAATGCTTCTAATATTTTCAATGATACTAAACAATCAGGTGCATTCCAGATGTTGTGATTATTAAATATTTGTTTATTTTTATTGAAATAGTTAAAATTATACATACACCAACATGTTCAAAATGTATCCATAGAAATATTTTAATAAGTTCAAATGGTTGGGTTTCATGAGGGGTTGGGGCAAGTATTTATATTTCTAATCTTATCTAAGGAGAATAAACCAATTGATGCATTCTAGCTATTATCACTAATAAGTATCTATTTATTTTTGTTCGTAAGGTTAAACCCATATACACGACTAGACTGCACGGAAACACCTTAGACCCCCTCATACCAGGTTTGGTACGTACCAGGTACTGCTGCAGGTACGTTGTGGTTACGTACCCACAGGCCTTGGGTATGTCTTGGGTATGGAAATCCGTACCTAGGACATACACAGGGCATATGGGTATGTACACATAGCGTACCCACATGGTGTTTTTAAAATCTTAAGTTCAAAAAATTAAATAAAACTTGATGGCTTTGACTAGAATTGAATCTTGGAAAGTTCGTGTGAGATTCAATATTGCCAGTAGGCTCCGAAGGGTCAAGAGAGATGAAAAGGGCTTCATTTGGTTGACTTACTATTTGGGGGCTCTCTTGTTGCTCCTCATGGGTCCTTTATTCTTTAGTCAATTTTGAAGGATGGGAATAAATGAAGCACTTGATGGTTGGGTAGCCTATCTTCTCTTCATTTGACATTAGGTGCCAAGCCTACAAATTGATTTTGTCAAATCAGAAATATAATGACAAGATCCTTTCCTTGTAAAGAGGTTTTTCTGCCCTCCTTTGGTTTGAGAAAGAAATTAAAATATTTCATGACTTGTACAGATTTGGGAAATGGATGGAATGGACAAACCTTAAAGATTTCTATAAGCTTCCTCAATCTCAGTTCAAAATGTATAAAATTCTCAAAAATTATTTGAATTCTCTCTCTACTGAACTAATTATGGAGGATGAGACGTCTAACTCAAGCTTAAGGCATTAGTAATGAATTATCCAATCTATAATACAATCTATGTTATTAACTATTATGTTTTGAACATTATGAATCAATACAAACTCTAGTCTCAATTCTCAAAGTATTGGAATTTTTTTTTCATGTTATATGAATTATTTAAAGTTGTATGAGTATTAAATTTCAATAAGTATCCAAATGCTTATATATATATATATATATATATATATATATATATATATATATATATATATAACATACCCAAAAGTGTACCGTACCCGAGGTTTTAAAAAATTTACCATTTCAGCGTACCGAACCCATACCCGTACCTGTACCAAAGCAATATAGATACATGCCACCATGTTCAAAACATATCTAGAAATTTATTGTAAAACTGTGCAAGAAATGAGTAGGGTAGATCCACATGTGACATGCATACATATGGGTGCATTTTGTATAGGGTATAGTCGCTTCGAGAGTTGGGTGTCGAGACAACTTAATTTTCTCATCATATGTGCATAAGAAAAACTATAAAAGAATTTGTAAACATGTTATTTCAATAAGTTTTTAACTCTTATTTCTAAATCACTGTTATTGACAATATATAATAATTTTCTAGGTGAAATATTATTGGGTGCAAAAACTTTAATTTATAGGAAACATGCACATGCGGTCACGGGCACAAACACACACACACATGTCAAATAATCTAGGAAAATATTAGTTTGGAAGAAATGTAGATACATGCCACCATGTTCAAAATGTATCTAGAAATTTATCATAAAAAAGTGCAAGAAACGGGTAGGGTAGATCCGCATGTGACATGCATGCATATAGGTGCATTTTGTATAGGTATAGTCGCTTCGAGAGTTGGGTGCTAAGACAACTTAATTTTCTCATCATATGTGCATAAGAAAAACTATAAAAGAATTTGTAAACATGTGATTTCAATAAGTTTTTAATTATTATTTCTAAATCACTGTTATTGACAATTTATAATAATTTGCTAGGTGAATTATTGTGTGCAAAAAAAAAATAATTTAGAGGAAATATGCACACACGTGCGCAGGCATACACACACATGTCAAATAATCTAGGTAAATATTAGTTTGGAAGAAATGTAATTTTCTATGTATAATATGATGTGTGGTCTTAATTACACCAATAGGATTACAATGGAACAAGCAACCCTGAACTATGTATAACAGTGCATCATTAATGGCTTACTTTTTTTTTTCATACATTTTTATTTTTGACAACCATGAAATGAATATAAACCATCCATGTCTTTTCCTAGCTACAATTTGATTTGCAATGTGGGAGATTTGTCTCTATAGTCCTTGATAAAATAGTGCAACCAAATGAAATGAATGAATTTTCATTAGGGAGAATGTTATATGTTTCTTGACGGTGTTTAGACAAAACTTGAAATGGAATATTATCTACATGGTGAAAACTTACAAACGTAAAACACACAATAAAGAGACATGAAAAGGTCAATTTGATGTATCCATTATTGAGAGTGAAAATATGCCATATATATATGTAGAAGAGAGAAATACAAAATAATATGAACATGTATCATATGCCTTTGTTTCTTGAGGATTATAGCTTCCCCAAAACATCATTTGTAAATACCTACATTATAAGAACATTAGTTTGTTTTTCACTATGTATTTAACATAAAAGCACAATATCATGAGATATACTACACAATTCTTCCATGGAACACCAACTACTGCTACTCACTCTTTTACAAATGAGAACATTGATACTCAATTTATTTCTAGCACATAAATTACACATGGTTGACATTCCTAATACTCATACTATTTGTATCCAAGTACCTATTGTGTAACATGAAGTTCATAAATTAAACATCATTGTACCACATTAGATATTTTGTGTGAGAATATAATAACTCTCAATAATGAATGTACATGTTCCATTTTACGCAATCATATCCAATCATATCCAAGCATTTAGATTAGACTATTCTAAGGAAACCATGTTTGTTAAAGATATGTAGTTTGAAGAATAATAGTAACCATGTACCCTAGAAAATAACCCCATGTCTTAAGTGTGCTACTCGAGTTTAAGAAATGATAGTAGTAAGAGTAAATCTGATGTTTGTAGTGTCTCATACACTACAAAGATTGTGGCCAAACTATTAGCTCCCTCTAAGATATTATACACTTACCAAATGCCGTCCCTGTCACATAGAACAATCAAATATATTTATTGTTAGAAGACATGGATAAAAAGTATCATGTCATGCAGGCCTTAGAAATACAGGAAAATAAATTATCCATACAAGGATGTCCAACATACCCACTTACAATTTCAACATTTCCTCTGTAACTAATAGATGTATCTTCTATGCTCTGACATGTCATCAACAAAATGTCAGAATTTTAAAATAATCTACAATCCACCCAGAAGATCAAACTTCATCATTTGCGGAAACTTTTCCTAATATAGAAAATAAGGTATTACATGCGATATGAACCAAGTAGATCCATATATGTCATTGAATGGTCACACATATTGATTCGTATTTGATCAATGAGTATAATGAGTATAATGTTAGCTTTTGCCGTGTATATATTCGACAACTTTTACATTGAATAATCAACAAATACTTTCGCTGTCTTATACTTGAGCAAACAACAATTCCTGGTAAAGGAGGACTCGGCGCAGTAGGTTGACATCTTGTTTATACGTGGCAGAAGTTTGACATAAGACCTTCTGTGGAAAGACCTGTTCTTGCTAGGAATTCCTTTCACCAGAAACATGATATTGGCGTTGTTTAAGCGTGGAGTTGAAATTGCTTGCGTTAAGAAGTTGTTGTTCCGTGTTCTCGCGTGGAGTTTTGGTGTATTGTGAGTGCTATTCATTAGACCATTGTTTGGTGCAAGATCAGTGCAGACCAACGTGCAAATCAGTGTGACCAAGGACGACAGACCAGGAAAAACTGCTGCATTGTTAAGACCAGGAAGCGAAGCGAGAGTGTTGGAAAAACTGCTGGTACAGACCTGCATAAAGTCTGAATTCCCTTCTCTAGTACAAGGTGATATAAGCCATTTCCCCTCTTGAAAGGGCCAAATTATGTTGCCTGGACAACGAAGATGTGCACAATTCTCCAGTTCGAGGAGCTATGGGCAATCATCACTGGCAAAATAGTGTGTCCCATTGGCGCAGACAAGCAAACAAAGTACGACAAGGCCAATGCAAAAGCCTTGTTGTCAATGACACTCAACATCTCTGACGAGGTTCAACACATATACGGGATGCGAGGACATCAAAGGTGTCATGGGATGTTTTATCCACAATCTACAAGGTGAAGAACCAGAAAAAGATCCTCCATCTCTAGTCAAAACTTCATAGACTCAGTATGAAAGATGACAATAAAATAGTGGAGTTCTTGCGTCGTGTGGCAGAATTACAAGTGGACCGTATAGCGCTTGGAAAGAAGGTAGAGGACTAGATGCTAATCCCCATCACATTTAGAGCTCTTTCCTTTCCAGTTCAAGGCTTTCATCACAAAATTGAACATCACAAAACAAGTGGCGACCTTTGAAGAAATGGTGAATTTTCTCCAATAGGAAGAAACCATCTAGGACAATACACGAGGAGTTTGAAGACAAGGCACTGATCTCGAGACAACAACATAGTCATAAGTCTCGAAAGGGACAACAACAAAAGCAGTCCTGAAAGCAGCCCCAGAAGCAACCACAAAAATAGAAGTCTCATAAAGCAAGTCGATGGTGTTACATCTACACCACAAATACTCATGACATTGCTAACTATTGGTATAATCACCCAACTGAAGGTAATTCCAATGAAGAAAGCGTGCATCTAGTCACAATGATTTTATACAATCTAGATGAAATCCTCACCACATGAAGCACAAAGGACATGTCGCAGACCACCAAGATGATGAATCAAATGAGGAAGTACCCGACTCGGCCAATTGTGGCACTCACCAAAATCTTATTCTAGTCTCCCAAACTTTGCAACCCTCACAAAATGTTTGGTTGATTGACTCTAATGCCAGCAAGCATATGATAGGCGATATGAAGGTTTTTGATTCATTGACTTATCACCTCACTGGAGATTGGGCTTGAATTGCAGACAACAAGGAGTATGTTGCAAAAGGAATAGGCAATGTCACCATTCCTCTAGGGAGGAGAAGTCGTACCCTCACAAAGGTGCTCTATGTTCTAGGCTTGACCATGAATCTTTTGTCTGTATCTCAGCTCTTGAATCACAAGCTCAAGGTGGAGTTCATGGTCCAGAAAGGCATTAAATCATGTTTCATTTCATGAGAAGGTATGATACTTACTAGATCTTTTTTGAAGGACCATCTATTTGCACTAGATGCAACTTCATCCTGTGTAGTTGATCTATGTGCTTCTACGGTGGAGTCTACTGTACTTTGGCATTATCGATATGGGCACCTTTCTATCAGCTCTCTCTATGAACTCAGTTCTAAGGAGATGGTACGAAGACTTCCTCCACTCTCCCACTCCTTTCCTATCTGTTCTGGATGTTTGGTGGGAAAACAACACTGGGAACCATTCGAGTTGAGTACCTTCCATGCTAATGATTATCTTGAGGTTGTACATATCGATCTGTGCAGACCCTTGTCTTCCACCTTTCAGGGATTTTAGTACTTCCAAGTTGTTGATAGATGACTATTATCGCAAGAGATGTGTGTTCTTTCTTCAGAATAAGAGTTAGATTTTTCTAATTTTTAGGCCTCATATTAGCAAGTTGTTCAACACAACGAGCAGCCCCTTCTTGTCCTCTACTTAGATTGAGGGCAAGAATTCACATCAAAGAAATTCTTGGCATTCTTGAAGGAGCATGGCATCACACAACACTTGAATGCCCTTCATACACCCCAACAGACTGACATTGAAGAACATTGCAATCGAACCGTCATGGAGATCGCTTGTTTCATGTTTTCCACTACCAAGTTGGAGAACATATTTTGGGCAAAAATAGTCTAGACAACTGCATATCTTCTAAATCGGGAACCTACAAATATATTGCAAGACAAGACACTAGAAGAGGTTTGGATTAATCACAAGGAATCCTACATGAACTCTCTCCCAGATGTTTCATCAAGAGTCAGAACGAGAAGACATGCGAGAAATTAGGTAAACCCTTCACTCATAAGTTTAGTTGTTGACAACATGGAACCTAATACTATTCGAGAGGCACTTAGTAAACTACATTGAAAGAAGGGAATGGATGCCGAATATGACTCCTTAATTTAGAATCAGACATGGGAACTTGTTGATCTTCATGCATGAAAGAAATCTATTGGATGTAAATGGATTTTGAAAACAAAATGCAATGTAGATGGATCTATCGACAAGTACAAAGCATGAATACTTGCAAAGGGATATGCTCAGCAAAAAGGAATTGAATACGAGAAGATCTTTGTACCCACTAAAAAAATCAAAACCATAAGATTTTTTTTGTGCACTTGTAGCAAAAAGGGATGGAAACTTCAATAGATGGACGTAAAAAGTGCTTTCTTGAATGGTGATCTCAAAGAAGAAGATTATATGACCCATCTAGAAGGATTTGTTGAGGAACAACATCCTAACAAGGTATGTCGTCTAATTAAGTCTCTTTGTGGACTTAAACAAGCACCCAAGGCATGGTACATTAAAATAGACAATCACTTATTACATAATGGATTTATGTACAATCCCTTAGATTCAAATTTTTATATTAAGAAGATAGGCACATAGATTGTCATTTTTGTTCAGTATATGGATGATCTTGTGATCATAGGGAGCTTATAAAATCTCGTCAAATTTGTTAAGAATGATATGAAGAAATCCTTCAACATGACATATTTGTGGCTACTTCATGTTGGGCCCCTAAACTAATGGCTAAGTACAAAAGGGCGCATTGGATAAACTAATGGCTAAACTAATGGCTAAGTACAAAAGGGCGCACAAGGATAAAGTGTGTAGGGAAGGCTTTAAGGAAGGATTTAAGGAAACCCATGGCACGTATGTGGACAAAACCAAGGGTTAAGGACTTACCCATATTGGGCATTTTTGGTAGAACACGTGAAAAGCAAGACCCGACTGCGCATGCAGAGTGGATAAGGTGTCATCCTGGTGACAGGTTGGCCCAGAAAGGAGCATGCCCATGTTAGAAGCTTCTAGAAGCTCATCATGGTAAAAAGTGAAAAGCTCAAGCCTGGAGGAGCATGTTCGCATGAAGGACCACATTCAAACACTTGGCATCGGACCTAAGGCTGCTGGAGGATGAGTTGGCAGTCTATAAATCCTATATATACAAGCACCTATAGAAGGAAATGGAGAGAGATAGATAGAGGGCGGAGTTCTGCAGAAATACTACAAGAAATTTGTTAGTTTGAGTAATTATGTTTAGGGAAGGATGTATCAGGGGTATGGGGTTTATAAATTCTTTTGAGAGCCTAGCCATATGAGTCCAGATATAATGCATGACTGTGGTCTGCTTCTCTGTAATATTTTTTAATGGCTCCATGAATGTAATGAGGCTACCGGCTTACATGAATATGAACATTGATGATTCTAATGCATACATCTTTCTCATAGTTCCTTTTCAATTATGTTTATGATTAAGTATGGATGTCTGTACAAATTATTTTTGCTTTGATACAAGTTATAAACTCTGTTAGCACTTTTTTGTTATGAATTCAAGGACCTAGAAGCCATTCTGAGATCTATGGTGCTTGTATGTTTTACCCCTTTCAAATCTCTTAACATGAATCATAGATGATGTTTCCCACTAAACTCACATAAAAGAGAGAGTTGGCACCCGCACGTGCCTCGGGTGAGCACCCAACGTCCGCTGGGTGATAGGATGGCATGCACGGGGTTCCTTTCTTTTGTGATAAGGGTAATAACAACTACACTTCACTACTATCTTGGCTTGGAGATATGGCAAAAGAAGCATCACATTTTTATCTCACAAAAAAAATATGCCAAGAAACTCCTTGAAAATTATTGAATGTGTGATTGTAAACTTGTGTCCACTCTAATGGAGAAAGGTTTGTAACTTTCTAGATTCCAGGATTCACCTCAAGTTTGTCTGGAGTCTCATTTACGTGACTTATACCAGACCAGACCTATGCTTTTCTTCCAACTATCTTTCTAGATTCATGCAGGAGCCAAAAAATGTCATTGGGTAACAACGAAACATGTTCTTAGATGTGTTTGAGGTATAGTTGATTATGGTTTGGAATATTAGAAGAAATATCTGTTCTTCTTGTAGGGATATACCAACTCAGACTATACCAGATCTGTTGATGACAGGAAATCAAATACATGACATGTTTTTCATCTCGGATCTCGACCTATCTCGTGGATCAACAAGAAGAAATTTTTTGTTTCTCTCTCATCCACTGAGGCAGAATATTGTTTTGCATGAGGAGCTATGTGAAAAGCAATTTGGTTACATCGCATTTTGGTTTATATGAAAATTCCTAAAGAAAATCCACTTATCATTCATTGTGACAATCAGTGTGTGTTGAATCTTGAAAAGAATCTAGTGTTCCATGAAAGAACCAAGAATTTTAAGGTTGATTGTCATTACATTCGAGAACAAGTCTTGAACCACCACATCTAACTCCAACAATGGCCCACAAATTCTCAGGTAGGTAATATACTCACCAAGTCTCTTGGCAAGGTGAAATTTGAGTTGTTTCGAGGGTAGTGATGAATGAGAAGGTAAAAGTGTTTGATGATTTTATTCAATGCTAGGAGAAAAAAATATATACAAGGAGAATAGACAATTAATCAGTTAGATTGCATGTCGGTTTAGTCACTGAATTTCATTTTGAATGTCCTACGTGTAACCAATAGGTTGGTGGAACAACCGACAGACAAAATACAATGTAATACAAACAAAGTTTACACTAACATATAACACAAGGAGGGGTTATTTTTCTATGTCCATTCTTACATTATTCCCCTCAGGAAATATCTTGTTCAAACAAACAAAAACTAAAGAAGTCCAAATGCATGAATATGATTTCCATTTAATTAAGTATATTGCCAATAAATTTGTAAACCATGATAGATTCATTTTTTTTTTCTAAATATTATGATGTGTCATCATAATTAGTCAACATCAATAGGTTTTTGAAGATAAATATTGGAGACAATTTTCCAATAAATATTTATAACATGTGCTACCAAACTGTATAAATTCCTAATAGGAGGTTAACATAAGAACTCATATGTTTTGGTTCAAACCTTCTAGGTTGAAAAAGATCATTTTAAATCAAATATATGAATGAGATAAGAAAAACAATAATGTAGCTTTGGTTTCCTATCTTTATAATTCACACTTAATTCTAAAAACACCAAATGGCCTAACCCACACTAAAAAATTCGAGGAAAAATGTTGGTTGATCCTATTCATAACCATTAATAGAGAATAGAAGATATTATTACTATTACTAAAACAAATATTTTATCTCTTTATATGAATAATAGATTCACACTACTACATATAGTTCAAATAATGTCATGAATTGTGTCAATTCTGTGTCATTTTGTTTGTGCGTTCGATAATTGGTTTCTAACGTAAAAATGACACCAATATGTGGTATAAATGTGGTGCAATGTTTGCGCCATATACACAAAAAAAATTGCTTCACATTTCCCATTTCCAATAAATAGTAAATTATGTCATATATTTTTTTCCCTTATTGTAAAATTCTTCCTATATCAAATCAAAATATCTTTACACACATCAGTGAAAACTTCAAGACCCCTTATCAAAATCCAATTTGGATTTTTTTGGCAAATTTGTAATAATGGATTTCATGTAAATGGTGAACAAGACCAAAATGTATATAGTGACGTGGGCCAATAAGTTTTCGGGAGAAGGCGCGTCGTGAAGAAATTAGCCACACCAACTGCAGACATGTGTTTGCAAAAAACTCTACAGATGGGTCAGTTATACGGAAAACGATACAGACGAAGCATTTGTATGTTGGGCATCTGCATATGCAGACACTTAGATGTACATGTTGGCATGCATCTGTATATGTAGATGCCTAGTTGGTGCATGTAGTTGGGCTTCTACATATATAGACCATGCAGTTGGGCGTCTATATATGTAGACGTCTAGTTGTACATGCGGTTGGGCGTCTACATATATACATACATGCAGCCGGTAGTCTATATATGTAGATGTCTGGTTGTACATGCGGTTGGGTGTCTACATATATACATATAGAGAGTTGGGTGCAAGGACAAAACTTAATTTTCTCATCATATATACATAACAAAACTATACTAGAAATTTTAAACATGTTATTTCAATAAGTTTTTAATTAATATTTCTAAGTATTATTGATTATATATAACAATTTTTAAGGTGAATGATTAGGAGTCCTCTAAAGTAAAATTTTCACTCCCAATCATTCACCTCACAAATTATTGTATATTCTCAATAACAATGATTTAGAAATAATAATTAAAAACTTATTAAAATAAAAAATTTAATATATAACACGCGGGTCAAATAATCTAGGTAAATCTTAGTTTGTAAGAAATGTAATTTACCATGTATAATATGACGTGTGGTCTTAATTACACCAATAGGATTACAATGGAACAAACAATATGCAATTATGTGTAAGAGTGCATCATTAATGGTTTATAATTTTTTCATACATTTTTATTTCTCACAACCATGAAATGAATATAAACCATCCATGTCTAAGTTTCCCAGCTACAATTCGATTTGCAATGTGGGAGATTTGTCTCTAAAGTCATCGGTAAAATAGTGTAACATGATGAAATGAATGAATTCTCATTAGGGAGAATGTTATATGTTTATTGACGGTGTTTAAACAAAACTTGAAATGAAATATTACCTACCAAATGCAAAACACACAATAAAGAGACATAAAAAGCTTAGTTTGATGCATCCATTATTTAGAGCAAAAATATGTCATATATATATATATATATATATATATATAGTAGAGAAATACAAAATAATATGAATATGTATCACATGCCTTTGTTTCCTAAGGAGTATAGATTCCCCAAAATATCAATTGTAAATACCTACATTGTAAAAACGTTAGTTTGTTATTCATTGTATATCTAGCATAGAAACACAATATCATGGGATCTACTACACAATTCCCCTATGGGATACCAACTATTGCTACTCACTCTTTTACAAATGAGGACAATAATACACAATTTATTTCTAGCACACAAATTACACATGGTTGACCATTCTAATACTCGTATTATTTGTATCCAAGCACCTATTTTGCAACATGAAGTTCATAGATTAAACATCATCGTACCACATTATATATTTTGTGAGAGGATAAAATAACTCTCAACAATGAGCATATTTTCCATTCACAAGTAATCGTATCCAAGTATTTTAAAGATTAGACTATTCTAAGGAAACCATGTCTATTGCAAATAGCTAGTTAAAGGAATAATAATCACCACTTCTCTAAATGGAATAACATGGACCCTAGAAAACAACCCCATATCTTAAGTGTGCTTACTCAAGTTTAATTTATGTTATTAATAAGAGTAAATCCGATGTTACTAGTGTTTCATACACATGATGACTGATACAAAAGTAATTGCCAAACTATTAGCTCCTTGTAAGACATTATACACTTACCAAATGTCACCTTAGTCACATAGAACAATCAAATATATTTATTGTTATAAGGCATGGATTAAAAAAAATCATGTCATGCAAGGCTTGGAATAAAAGAAAGTAAATTATCTATAATATACAAGGACGTACAACTTGATCTACTTACAATTTAAACATTTTCTATACAACTAATAGATGCATTTTCCATGCTCTAACATGTCATGAACAATATGCCAAATTTTTAAAATAAGTATCATGTATTTTATGAATTTTTAGGTGAATATACCATCCACCAAGAAGAACAAGCTTCATCATTTGCGGTAACTATTCCTAATGAAAGGCTATAAATATAGGAAATACGGTATTACATGCAATACGGACCTAGTAGATCTATATATGTCATTGAATGAAAAAATATTGATTTTTATATGATCAATGAGTATAACACAAAGGCGTATTTTGCTATGTCGATTCTTAATTCCACACAGGAAATACCTTGTTCAAACAAACACAATTTAAATAAGTCCAAATGCATAATATGATTTTCACTTAGTTCAATATATTGACGATAAATTTGGAAACAATCATAGATTCAATTTTTCTTGTTAAATATTATGATGTGTCATGAAACTTATTCAATTTGTGAAGATAAAAATTTTAGACAACTTTCAAGTAAATATTGAGAACATGTGTTGTCAAACTATAGGTCTTTGTAATAAGAGGTTAACATAACACGTCATATGTTTTGGTTCAAACCTTCTTAGAACAACATCATTTTGAACCAAATATATGAATGAAATATCAGACACAATCATGTAGTTTAATTTCCCATCTTTATTCTTCACACTTAATGCCAAAAACACCAAATGGACTAACCTATAAAAAAATTTGAAGAAAAATGTTGGTCGATCCTAATCATAACCATCAATTGAGAATAGAATATATTGTTACACAAATATTGCATCTCTTTATATGAATCATAGATTCACACTAAAACATCTAGTACAAATAACATCATACATCATCAATTGTGTGTTGTCTTGTTTTTGTGTTTGATAATCGATTTCCAATGCAAAAATGATTACAATATGTGGGATAAATATGGCACAGTGTTTGCAACACATACACAACAAAAAGGTGTTTCACATTTCCTATTTTAATTTAATACTACATTATGTCACATCTCTTGTTTTCCCTTATTGTAAAATTCTTCCTATATGGAATTAAAACATCTTTACGCACATAATAAGAAATTAGGGTTTATGTCAATCCATTTTACTCTTGAATCACACATTATATTTTTATAGAGAAAATATACTATTGAAATTCAAATTGCAAAGTGGAGGGCTATTTTTTTGACAAGAAGGTGAGGAAGTTATTGTTTTAGCATGATTTCTTAAAGAAAATATTCTTCCAAAGATTACAAATTTGTTCTTTCAAGTTTGTTTTCTAGATTGTGCATAAAACTTTGAGGTTATTAGATTGTTTGTATACAAAATTACTTCCTTAGGTTCATGCTGTATGAATTTGGTGCTCTTTTGGAAAAATATGGACACAATAGAAAATGTTAGGCACTTAGACTTGCATGCATGTCTCATTGTACCCAAACAATACTTGAAAATCATGGAGATAGGGATTGGTGTTTTCCCTTGGCAACTATTTTTACAATTTTATCTTATTTCCTATTCGTATTTAATATTAAATTATGGCACATCCATTTTTTTGTTATTATAAAATCGTACAATATAAAATTAAAGCATATTTAACTACATGATTAGAAAAAGGGGTTTGTAGAAAACTCAATTTTGCTCTTACTATCACACTTTGCATTTTTTCCTGAACCTATAATTGTTTAAACAAGTGGTTTACTATTTTGAAGATACTATGTCGTCATCCAATAGGTATAAATTATCCCCTATATTAACTTCTGCTTCTGTATATCTATGTTCTTCATCTATATTGATATTTACTTCCCCAAAACATAGTTCTTCATTAGCAAGTATAGATGCTACATATGAAGTGGTAAGCAATTGTAATTTTGCAAAGAAATTTTTTATTTTGTGTGCATATTAGTTATTTTCATTTCTTGTTATTTTAATTTTATGTTAATATAAGTTTTTAAATTTTAATTTTATGTATAGGGAGAGTCATCACAATCTCGTGTTTGAGGTAGGGATCGAATTAAAAGAAGCGGAAGTGAAGGGGGACATATTGGCTGAGTGACTACAGAGCCAACCAATTCTTTCTTTGAGGTAAATTTATTTTTTGATACATTGAATTCAAATGAAATCATCATAACATTGATGCATTCTATATGGATATTCCACTAATATTAAGTTAATACAAAAAAAAATGAGATTGAAAATTTAATTAGCGAATTTGATGTTGGATGGGTTTGACCAATTAAAATTCCCAAGTATAACTTCCCATTATGTCTTTCAGATGATGAAATGTATCCTCACAACATCACAAGGGATCATAAAGCTCATCTGAAAAGAATTTATTCAAAGAAAATGATGTTGTGCTGGGAAAAACAAACACCTTTTCCTAGAACTTCAGATGAATATGTTGATCCAATGGAAGATGAGTTGGAATGCCATATCAAACTTAGGGAGAAGTTGAGTTTAAGATCCAACTAAGGAGACTTTGCCAATACCCTTATTCATCAAATAATATTGAGTCATAATGGTGTTTTCACATTAATGGACCATTAATAAGTGTTTTGCGCAATATCATTTAGATAATATTGAGTTTGGAATACTATGCTCAAGTTAAACCATTGCATACACTCTTCCGTGGCTTCATTCCACAAACATTGATAAATGGCTTAATATCTTTGAGTGGGCTACTTGCCAATCACAAGAATGACATCGGTCAGATTTTAATGTTTTTGATAGAGCTCTACATTGGTTGTGGGAAGAAAGAGAGTGCAATTTGAAATTGGTTTTCTGGACCTAAAGTTTGAAGTTACATTTGATAGTATGACGGTATGTGTGAAATTTGAAATTAATCAATTAAAAAGACATACAATCAATTAAAATTTCTTGAATTTCTGGAATAATTCCATTTCCATAGGTGGTAGCAATTATGGAGAAAGAGTTTAAAGCTGAAAATACTTTTCTTGTTCTACTACCAACCAAAGAATTATCTTTCTTAGATTCTTCTATTGAATTCCCTGTTATATGGAACAATTTTTCAGCAACTTCTAAAAAATACCTTAAATTCAAACACCTGATACTTTAGAAACTATTGAAGTATGTGGGATGGATGGTTCAATTGTTGTGGTTTAATGACAAGGGGAGATCTGATAATTAAGAGCTTGGCCCATGTACAACCACCTAATGGAAATGGGGAAAAGTTGAAAGATTGTAGTCCATGTTCAAATTATTCAACAACAATAAGTTGGACCATAACTACAATGGTCATGCGAATAGCTTGTGGATGACGCAATTGCTTGGAGAATAAATGATATAATTTCATATTGGAATAAGTGAGAACATAGCTGGTTGTGAAATTTTTCATCTATACAGTTCAAGCGGGATTGACAATATATAAGCTAAGTAGAGAGCTAGAATGGACGTTAGCCAACTTGAAAGAGTTAGTAAAGAAAAGAGAGAGAAATAGAGAGAGGAGAGTAAACCAGTCGGAGAAAGGTCCATAAGGATTACACCATAGTTTTGTATGAGTATGTGAGCTTTGTAGTCAAGCCACACTTTTATTGTAGATGTCGTATGACTTTGAGATAAATAAAAAATCTCTATTTTTATGTGTGGGGTATCCAGTATGTACTCTAAGAAATGGCATAGATGCCTTAAAAAGGCATCCTCTTGTAGTCAAATTGGTATCATAGATATGGAATAACTCTGGGGGAGATAAATTGAGGGAGTTGTAAAAGAGAAGGCTAGGAAAGTGCCAAACATAAGGTATCTAGTAGACTATTGTTCTCCACTATGAGAAAGTGGGTAAAGGACATCAAATAAATGAACTAAGAATCCCTGAGTATATAGTGATTAGGGGAGTTGTGTTAGTGTACACAAAAGAGAGAATCATGCCAAGACAAGTTGGTTCAGAAGAAGTAGTGGGTACAACAGTAGCGAGAGTGTTGGAAAGGATATTGAGTGAACTTTAGGGTGTAAGGACCAAACTAGAAGTTGAGGAAGATCATAAAAGATGTCTTCAGGCTTTGAGGGCTCAAAGAGATGATGAAGGAGAAACTATCTCTCAGGAGAAAAAAATGCTATAGATAGAGGTTATATGATCTATTGGAAATTCCAATACAACAGTAACAAGGGGATATTCGATATATATTTTGTACAAGGTACAAGAGCAATGGAATGTGTTGCTTGGTCGTGGTGGATACCGGAAGAACTAAACACTTTGTATTGGAAAATATGGTGTATAAGTTGTGATTAGAGCACAAGAGGAATATCTATCCATACAAAGTGACCTACTTAGTGGAAGGTGAAGAAGGCATTCCCCAAGAGAAATGTGAGGTGAAGACGAAGATAAAAGGATTCAAGGATTGCATGAGGTGCTATATATTGATGATGGATACTTGTCATGTCTTGCTAGGGATACCATAACAATGACTGTGAAATTCTCTAAGATGGGAGAGAAATTATAGTGAGGGTGCACAAGAATGGTAAGAATTTTAATCTTTTACCATTGCAAGAGGAAGGCACAGAGCAGTGGAGTCATATGGAAATGCATAAAGAAAGTAGAGAGAAATAATACACAACAAAGAAACAAATTGTTGTGTTGAGGACCATAGCAGAAAATCTCAAAACTTGAGAAATGGGTGAAAGAAGAAGATGTCATCATTCGAGAGTGCATTGTGATTCATGATTGGTCAAAGGAAGTTCACTTGTTACGGTATATGGTCAAAGGAAGTTCACCTATTACAGGTATATTATGCTAGACTATACATTATTTTCTTGGGATGGTTGTTTATTTAGGTATTTATCATATGTTAATATTTGGAAATAAATTGTCATATCTACATTTGTGTGTGTGTTTTCATTATACACTTGAGTTTTTTGGTCACATCAATATGTACGTCTCTCAACAAAAGGAAAATATGTTTGTCCAAGTGGTGTTTCCCGATTTCACCCTGAAATCTAGGACTACCCATCTGAAAAAAAAAATTATCTTTTAAAATAATGGGTATTTTGTGTTTTTATTTCCAGAAGATGTCTTTATTATGTTAGGATATTCCCAACGAATCATATGAGCCAATTTCGACAAATACCCAGATGCCCAAACTCATTCTATCCCTCCGCCAGGTTTTGTCTGTAGGAAATTTTTATTTAATTATTTATTGAATAAATAATGCCCCGTTTGAAGTAAGTTGTGCTCTAGTTGAATCCTGTTGAAGTTTTGCATGCCAGTATTCACTCATCTCAATAGGGTTTTCACCAGGAATGAATTCAGGGCATTTTCTGTAACTTCTGGCAATGTTTTTTACTTTTATTTATTTCTTTTGTGGTTGTCCCCGTTGTTTCTGTGAAATTCCCCAAGGTCAATTCCTTCACCAGGATAGTCTTTTTAATTTCCTGAAGCATTTGGTGATCATCTACCGACACAAAACCAGAAGGAATCAACCTCAAAATGCAAACTTTTGACCAAAAATGATGAAGTCGTGAACAAAAAGCCTCTCCCACGCAAGTCACATTTTGTGGAATTAATGAGTGTAAGTTGCAATGGAATTTTTAGTAGTGGTAGGCAGACGAGAATTTCTTACCTACCTTGCATGGTTCTTTTTCCCATGAAGTCAAAGTCACTTAAGTTGCGATGGGAAAATTAGAGGCGGGTAGGTAGGCGGGAATTTCTTACCTGCCTTGCAGGGTGAAAATTCCCATTATAAAATAAAGAAAAATCACTTAAAGCACCAATGGGAATTTTCTGTCTGCCAGATAGGCTAAATTTTCTCACCAAAGAGGTTTATTCACCCATGCAAGTCGCAATTTATCAAAGGGGGCTAATTTTAATGCAAGTCACACTTTTTGGGATATGTTTTAATTTAATAATGGGAATTTCAGCAGCGGCAGACAAGCGGGAATTTCTTACCTACCTTGCAGGGTAAAAATCCCCATTACGGAAGTCAAACAACTTAAGTGAAAGAAATGATTTTTGGAGCTGCAGTGCAGGGTAAATAATCCCATCAAAGCTGAATTCTTATATTTAGAAATCAGCCCTGCCAAAAAGTGCGACCCATTTGGGCATTAAACAATGCTTTTAATGGTATTTATTAATAGTTTTTCTGCCTAATTTTGGCGCCATGGATGAATAGAAAGTCAAAACAAGAAGTCAAGCTAAAGACAACTGAAGGATGCATGCTAAAAATAAATAAAATAGATTTATTTAATGGCAGCCAACAACATGCAAAATTGGGCTCCCAATTTGGGTGAATAAACATGTTTGTTTATTAATTAATTGTCAGGAATAGGATGGAAAATTATTAGAAATAGAATGTTGAGGGTTATATAAGCATTGGCTTCCATAATGAAGAAGCAATTAATTATTTTTGCTAAGGATTGCAGCCCAAACAGTTTTGGTGCCAAGGAAAGGAGGATTTGTGCATCTGGAGGTGTTTTTCATTGTCGGGAAGCTTCACGGTTTGGCGCCTATGGTTTGAATAACTTGATTTTTGCTATGATAATTATTTGCATGTTTCTATAAGTTCCCAAGTGAATTTTAACATATTTATGTTTGCTTTGCATGCAAGCAAAGCCTCAAATTTTATGGTAGTAAGCTTCATATGTAGATTTTTTGTGACAGAAATAAAGTATTCATGCTTTGGACTTCATATTTGTCTGAAATAATTACAGGTGTTCATACAGGTGAAAGGGAGTTTAAATAAATGTTAGGTACATTGAATATATCTTTCGATTATGAAGAAATTGCTAGATCTGCATGAATTGAACCAGTTATAAATAATTCCGGTAGGATTAAAAGAAAAAGAACATAGAAAAAGATTGCTCAGACAAATATTTCTCCAACCATGATGAAAGAGAAGGTTCAGCAAAATCATGCATAGCTTCCAGATTTGCCGATATCAATGACAAATATATAGGCCCGGAACCCATCTCTGAAATAATTGACATATCCATGCTGAAAAGACATTTCTCATGCAGGTGATGAAAAGTAGTGAAATTATTCAAGCATCAACAATCCCATTCACAGCTCAGTTGTGTGAATTTGTCATGGAGTGTGCAAGACCATATCATCCTCTTTCTAGAACAATCTGGGATGCTGCGGGAAAGACAATTATTAGAGTGGATGCACAGTTTATCAATTATTGTCTCAAGATTCCAACACAAATGGTGGTGATTGTAATTAGCATGCTATATTCAGGCAATAGATGGGAGAAACACAAAGCAGATTGCATGGGCATAATGAACAACAAATATATGAAGAATCCCAGGTCTCCATCAAAGTTCCCGAGAAATCTTCCACAATCCAACTTGGTGCAGGAGGTAAATTATATCACTAAATTTCTTTGCAAGTTAAGTAGAGAAGCCAATACTCACATCTTACACTCATGGATGTATACTTTCGTGAGGACTATTGAGATCAATAGAGCTGGTTCAATAATCAACTAGGTAGAGATCGTCAGTGACAACATTAGTGAGAAACTTCGGATTGTGAGTTGGAATTAAAAATTCAAAATGACTTCATACTTGGTTTATGCAGCATCCTCGCAGGGCATATTTTCCAAGCTGGATAGACGGGGTGTAATGGCGAAAGATCCTATCTTTGAGTGCTATCCATAATTGAAAGTTCCTGAATGCCACAAAGATTACAAAGCGGTTAACGATTGGTTCTTCTATGAATTCATCTGCAAACTAAATAGTGATCTAAAGACCAAGAGGGTGAGAAAAGAATCTTGGGAAGCTCTATCTCAGCATGGCTGCATTTTCATCTAGTTTTCATACTTCACCTATCTCAGGGTAAATAGCTTTTTAGGAGAACCAATAAAGTTTCTGAGGTATCCGAATGACAAGTGGGTCATCATGGAGTTGTGCAGACAACTCGTGGAGATACATGACTTACAATTAAAGCGGCACAAGTCTACAGGTTTCTTTCTAGTCACAGTGGGTTACTACAGCTACCAGAGCATCCACAAAGCTAGAGGATTCGAAACTGAAATATTTTCTGAGTATGAGCCTAAGTTTTTCCCAGCACGGCTAAAATTTGACCCATATGGAGTAGCGAGGAAGACAATATCCTAGGAATACTCACATGTGCCTTTGTTGGAGGACTTCTGGATAAAGTGCAGGAATGAGTATGAATTCAGAAAGAAAGACTTTAGCAGGTTATCGACGCAACAAGTATCTGATTATGGTTTGGCACAAATACCTGTAAATCTCGTAGATTATGGGCATGTGATACATGAATCGTATCATCGGATGGGAGGAGATAGATATGCTCTTCAATAAAACATTGGTGGTTACTAGATGATTGAAGAAAAATCTTCTGCAGTTCTGGTTAACACTTCAAACTTGTTTCTGATAAAGGGGTATTGCCTAGATGAAGCATTAATGAATCATATCACCGAAATATTTACCACAAGAGACTCCAGTAAGAGGAAGCATGAAGGTGAAAGTAGTGGAAGGGTTGGAAAAAACTTAAAGTTGACAAGAAGTCTCACATATAGGAAAAGGCCAAATCTACAACTATCGTGCTAGTTCCAACTTCTCCAACATCAATTCATAGCACTTCAGCAGCCCTGGAACCCTAGAGAGATCTGGTTGTTCCTCCTTTGAATCCAATGTCATTTGTATTTTCTCCTCGACCACTGAGGTCTTCACCTATCCATGTGGAGAAGTTGAAAGCACAGATGGCGGAGTTTGAATTTTTTTTTATCTTTGGATAATTCAGAGGGTGGCAGTCATAACACGGTGGAAAATTCTAACAGAGCAGAGTTAGAGAATGAGATGGTGGTGACTTCTCATTCCCCAAGAAACAACTTTTCATCATGGTTAGCTTTGCAGATGATCTCAGAATCCAGAGGAGAGATCAACCTAGAAGAACATGACTTTCAGTTGCTCTTGAGTTTGGGTGGAAGACATAGAAGACCTAAAGTTGCCGAAATGATCTCTAGGTTGATTATTAAGGAATCAGGACAAAATTTCACTGAGTTATTTGTTCTAGCAGAAGGAAAGCACAAGGGAGAGCTCATGACAACCGATATAGCAGTGACCAAACTTCCAATAGGTCAAACTACCACAAAAGGATTAAAGAAGGATACACAAACACTAATGAACACTTTAATCCTTAAGCTTGATAAAGAGAAGTATGAGAGATCCAAGCTTCAAAAGAAGGTATTCTAGCTATTTGAGATCGTTGCTAAGGTTGCTAAAGCTTCCTCTCAGCCCATTCTAGCACATGAGCAGGTGAGTGATCATCTGATGCAGGAGGTAGAAGATGCAGGGGACCAGGTCAAAGTCATTGTCCACTAGAAGGAACAAATCATTCACCAAGATTCAAAACAATTCAAACCAATACCAGATGAATTGAAGAACATGCACATGGAAGTATCTCAACTAAAGGAACTGATGACACAGATAGAAGATGAGAACATAGTTGCTGACAGTCATTTGGATAATTTGGCTACGATAAAATCATTACCGAAGGATGTGTTGATCGCAGAGAAGATCGTGCCTGACGGATTGGTAGAAAAGGGGAAGAAGATATAAATTTCAGTTTCCTTCCATGTAGAGATCCTCAAACTCATGCTGAAGAGGATGCAATTGCTAGAGAGTAAGATGGAAGAAGTGCCGGTGAGCATTCCAGATGAATTACCTACTTCCCATGAGGAATTTATGCTGGTTGTGAGGAAAGAATTTGATGAAGCCACCATACCTTTCACGATGGATTCAATTGGTAAACTCATAAAGCTTCAAGAAGATGTAGAGGGATATGGGCCTGGTTTAGAGAAAGTGAAGACTAACGCTACTGCTTTGTCTAGAGGGTTGTTACATTTCAGAACCGAGAGAGATGTTATTGTTATAACATATGGGAAGATGTTGAGTTACATGTTTGAAAAGTATATTCAATATTAGAACAAAAATAAAGTATAAGTGTTATAGTTGGCAGATCTTCTTTCTTCTCTTATTTCTTATGTTCCTGGATGAAAATGTAAAATTAAAGTTATTGGTTTAAAAACCATTACTTCAAGTTATTTGGAAAGATTCTTTAAGTTAGGTGATAGATGTGCACAATTTTGGCTTAAACTCATGATGCATGTCACTAAGAGAGGAACTGCCAAATGTTCCCTTTACTACTTCTTCATGTTCTAGTTCAGTTGTAGTTTCCCATTTATAATTTTCCCTCTACACACTATAAGTACAGGAAGAAACTACGGGTTAAATGATGGGAATTCGCTATCAAAATTCTTGTGTTCCAGACTTTGAACTGAAACCCTTGATAGCTTTCTACAATAAAAGGAATAGAGAAGAGATTTTAAGAGAAATTTGTGTCAATGGTGCATTCATCTCATATTTATATCTAGATCTATTCATAAACTTTGTGTTATTCTAGATCTAGATCTGAAAGTTTCCTTTGCTTTTGATTTTGTGTTTAATGATCTATTTGTTTTAATCTATGTACATGCGATCAACTCTGTAAACTATTGATTGGGTTACACATCCTCTCTACTTTCTCCCGTTTCCTATTATTTTACACTTCTACAGATTTTTCCTTTCTTTTACAGCTGCTTACTTGCTACAGAACTGTCTAACTATGGTTCATGAGATACATAATTAAATTAATACCAACAAATATATATTAGGACATATAACTGACAAAATTTTACATGAGAGCCTCACCGGTAAATGAGGGAGATTTATCTCATGACTGCCTATGTTTTCAGCTGTGCAGAAAATCTAGCCAACACCAAGGTACGGTGATCAACTATGTGGAAGGTCATCCAAATATGTCAAAAATATTGTATATGAATGCTATCGAAGGTTCTTATCAATAGAGCATGAGTACCATGTTAAAAAGAACAATAATTTTGATAGAAAAATGAATATTAGAGAATTTCAAAATCTTATGTCACTTGGGAATTGGTATAAAACTTTCACACAAGTATGAATAACATCATAGGTCTTCCTATATAACTGTATTGTGTCACATGAATAATATATAGTGTTTTGTGTGAAATTGTTCAATTTTATTGATTTATATTGTTATGTAATTTCTCTACCAAATCATTTCATATCAGAGTGGGAGGATCATGTAAGGGATTGCTGATGAAGTTTGAAGGGGCAACTTCATTTCTTTTATAATCACCCATTCATGAGAAAAATAAACTGTCGAGTTTTTAAAAGGACTCGCCTTACATTAACGCACCAAGAAGTGTGCCAAATCACTGAATAATTAACTCCAATAATATCTTAAAAAAGAATATTCATTATCTGTTGTCCCGTAGTTCCGAGAGAGTCTTGGATCTGGTATATGCCAATCTTTAGTCATCTTCATGCAGTTCCGAGAGAGTCTTGGATCTATCTACAATATGCATCGTTTGGATATACTTCACATCCTCATTGGCTTGCATTGCACTTGAATATGTACAACTGTCACCGTCATATTCTGTAGCAGCTAAGATTATTGTACCACCATTTCGCTCACTCATCACACCGTTGGTCTTTTTTTTGAGTTCTTCATAAAAGAATTGGCAAATTCATCCATAGGTCAGGTCATAGTTAAGAAGGTTGACTTAATTTTTATGTATTCAAATTATTTCAAGTTATCGGTCAAGCTTTTAAGTTTGTTTAATACATTTGTCTCATTTAAGTAATGTGAATATATTACTTTTTAAATTTTCTTGTTTAATGTCATAGTTTTAGTGTGGTTAATACCACAATTTTATTTTGTAATTATATAAACTAGCAATCGTACCTTAAATGTATAATGGGAAAGTAGAAGGGGTTCTACTAGAAAGAGAGGAATATAGGGGGAGGAAAACAGGTGAAGGTGAAGGGTGTAGAAAAATTAAAACGTAGAAACAATGTGAAACAATTTTCTTTGGGAATTGTGACAACCTACTATAATGTGCAGGCTCTTGAATCATAATTCAATCTATTACAATTTAAATGGGAATTGTGACAGCCTGAATGAGAATTTCTAGCAGTATAAGACGACTAATAAAACTATGGTTAAAATAGGCACCTACAAAAAACAATACCAATGTTACCTATAAGTTTTAAGCTTAAACAATCATAATGTCAATGTTGCAGGTCTCATTACAATGTAGTATCTGAGACATTGAATGCAACAAATTGCACCCAAGTATTATGTCCCAATTCTTAAACATATATGCTTACACTTTAAGGGTATTTGAAGATTCATAAGATGTCATTAATTATACTGGAGGTAATTGGGAGAAAAAAATTGTTGTGCAAGATGCATCAAAAGATTTGTTGTTGTGTAATATGCATTTATCTCTTAATGTGTTCAATTTGATAGATTCTAAATGGACAACTTCTATAAAATACCTTAAATTCAAACACCTGATACTTTAGACACTATTAAAGTATGTGGGCTAGATGGTTCAACTGTTGTGGTTTAATGACAATGGGATCTTTGATAATTAAGAGCTTGGCCCATGTACAACCACCTAATGGAAATGGGGAACAGTTGAAAGATTGTGGTCCATGTTCAAATTATTCAACAACAATAAGTTGGACCATAACTACAATGGTCATGTGAATAGCTTGTGGATGACGCAATTGCTCAGAGAATAAATGATCTAATTTCATATTGGAATAAGTGAGAACATAACTGGTTGCGAAATTTTTCAACTATACAATTCAAGTGGGATCGACAATATATATGCTAAGTAGAGAGCTAGAAGGGAGGTTAGCCAACTTGAAATAGTTAGTAAATAAAAGAGAGAGAGAGAGAAAGAGGCGAGTAAACCAGTCGGAGAAATGTCCGTAAGGATTACACCATAGTTATGTATGAGTGTGTGAGCTTTGTAGTCAAGCCAAGCTTTTATTGTAGATGTCGTATGACTTTAAGATAAATAAAAAATATCCATTTTTATGTGTGGGTATCCATTATGTACTATGAGAAATGGTACAAATGCCTTAAAACCGCATCATTTTGTAGTAAAATTGGTATCATAGATAGGGAATAACTCTGGGAGAGATTAATTGACAGAGTTTTAAAAGAGAAGGCTAGCAAAGCACCAAACATAAGGTATCTAGTAGACTATTGTTCTCCACCATGAGAAAGTTGGTAGAGGACATCAAATAAATTAACTAAGAATCCCCAAGGATATTTTGACTAGGGGAGTTGTGTTAGTGTGCACAAAAGAGAGAATCGTGCTAAGACAAGATTGTTCAAAATATGTAGTGGTTACAATAGTAGTGAGAGTGTTGGAATGGATACTGAGTGAACTTTAGGGTGTAAGGACCAAAATAAAAGTTGTGGAAGATCATAAAAGATGTCTTGAGGCTCTGAGGGCTCAAAGAGATGATGGAGGAGAAACTATCTCTTAGGAGAAACAAATGCTATAGATAGAGGTTATATGCTCTATTGGAAACTCCAATACAAAAGAGATGAGGTGTAGCAGGAGAAAAGAAGAAGACTCGACTCAAATTCGACATCAAAACGAGAGAGATTACATAAAGATTGCACAAATAAAACACAATGTATGGAGTAGAAGAGGAGTCTCTTTATACAAAGAGACTAACACATCATGTTTAGGGGGTGCTACTATAAATGCAGAAGCAAAGGACATCACACAGTTGAATGTTTGTGGATGCAACAAAAAGAAAGAAGGAAATAAATTATATAAATGTCCACAAATGACCAATAGTAGGTCAATGGGACTGAAGGATACAACCATTAACAATAGAAAGTTCTAGGTAGAGATAATTGAAGAGGTGAACTGATGAAGTAAAGTACAAAGATAGAATAGAGCAATGCACCACCAAAACAAATGGAAAGGTTACCGATATAAATAGTAATGACGGGTGAACAACATATCTAAGAGAGAGCATGCAAATACTACATAAAGGATAAAGTGTGAAAAATAAAAGCACTCGATGGAGGGTAAGGTGCCGAAGATTATGAAGACACCATCGTAAGAGGAGATGTGATAGATATTTTGCACAAGGTACAAGACCAACAGATTGTGTTGCTTGGTTGTGGTGGATACCGAAAGAACTAAACACTTTGTAGTGGAAGAGATGGTGTATAAGTTGGGATTAGATCACAAGAGGAATACCTACCCATACAAAGTGAGCTACTTAGTGGAAGGCCAATAAGGCATTGCGCAGGAGAAATGCAAGGTGAATACGAAGATAAAATAATTCAATGATTGTGTGAGGTGCTATATCTTGAAAATGAATGCTTGTCATGTATTTCTAGGGAGACCATGACAATGATTGTGAAATGATCTAAGAAGGGAGGCAAAATATAGTGAGGGTGCATAAGAATGGTAACAATTTCCATCGTTTACCATTGCAAGAGGAAGGCACAGAGCAGTGGAGTCATATGGCAATGCATAAAGAAAGTAGAGAGGAATAATACATGACAAATAAATAAAATGTTGTGTTGAGGACCATAGAAGAAAATCTCAAAAGTTGAGAAATGGGTGAAAGAGGAAGATGACATCAATTGAGAGTGCATTGTGATTCGGAAAAAAAGTGCGAGGAAAAGGCAAAAGAATACAATTCAACCTGATGATAGTTTGGAAGAGTATTGCGCCTAAAACAAAGGATGAAGGAAAAGATGTGAAGTTCAAGGAAGATGACCTAAGATCGCAGATAACGGTGATAGAGTAGGAATGGATAAACTTGTGTGGAACCCATGTGATAGAAACAACAAGAGAGATTACATAGCTAAGTGAAGAGGAGGGCACAAGATTAGAAACCGCAGTTGAGGGAAATGAAGAATACATAGATAAAGGAGAGTGTAACAGTGGGGACACATCACTAAAGGGAGAAGGATAAAAATAAGGTTCCCTACAGGCGATAAAGAAGTAAAGGGTGAAGGAAGTTGCGGTGTAGCACAGTGAGAATAACACAAAAGGAGAAGATATTCATACATATCTTGAAGGAAAACATGGAGAGGAATGCACGAGTGATGGTTGGACATTATTTGGAAGGAACAGTAATAGGTAGACGAGATTTCCTTGTAGGCAACAAGTGAGGAGCAACCAATGGTGAAGGTTATGGAATTGCATGGAAGAGATAGTACAAAAGGAGGAATGATAGAGGAAGAGATCTACATGCATCTCATAAAAGGAGGTGAAGAGGAGGTCACCAAGGGAAATACACAAAGGAAGAAGTTTTCAAAGTTGAGGGAAGAAAATAGAAGGTCCGTAATTGGAAAGGAGGCCATGGTGCAGAAAAATGAATACACAAAGAGGAAGAGGATGATCTTGTAGGAGAGAAGTCATATAAGGGATGTGAGTAATAAATAAGGGATAGGGAACACAAGATAGTTGGAGATGTTCAAATATCCATAAAGGAAGAAAGAGATGTCAAGAGACTAGCTGATTATGACCTAGTGTTCCATGGGTCAAACAAAATTGGAAAGAAATATTGTAAAGTAAAAATGGGTAGGGGGACAAGTAGCGCGTAGAAGAGTAGATGTGCCGAAAGTGCTAGACCATGGAAGAGAAAGGCCACAGACAAAATGATGTTAACCTTGGGAAGGATTGTTATTGAGAACACCAAGCATAAAGAAGAAAGTTCATATTAATGCCCAATTCCTCTTTACGCAAATCACCAGCTGGGAAAGTTGATTATCCACATTGTGAAAAGTAGCTATGAGAAACTTGATCCCCAACGCGTCATTGATCACTCTTGAAGAGGTCATAAATTGTGTGAATTTGCTAGCCAAGAGAAAACAAAGGTTTGAAGAGACTAGTAGCTTATTGACACTATATAAAATAAAGAGATGTATTTACACCCAACATCATCCTTTTTGTTAACAAGTGAAAGGTTTCCATCAGTGTATTGGCTGATAATTCTATGTGATCTGGCACAAAAATTGAAGTGATGATTCAGACGATTGTTAGCAATTTGGAAATAAAGGTAGAGGCACATGAAAATAGGGTAATAAAGTTATTCTTAACTTCATGGTTGATATTCAAAAGAAAATAGGAAGAGCTAGGTGTTTCAGAGGGTGTCTATGCATAGCATTGTCTTGATATATTAAAACTATCAACTCAACATCCACAAAATTTGATCATCCCATCATTGATAAAAAGTGCATTAAGAAATATTATGGGATTTTGTAGAAGTAGGGAAGCGAGGTAAGCAACCTATAGCTTAATTGCATGTGTTTATGGTCTATATTTGGACATAGTGTTGTGTTCACAAATGATCATCGTTGAGTTTGGTGATCATGCAACAAGTTGTAATCTTGAGTTTTGACTATAGGGGCTATTTTAGGATACCTAGATACAACTCCTTGGCCTATAAATAGCACCTATAATCAAAACTCAAGATTACAACTTCTAGCATGATCACCAAACTCAACAATAACATGCAGACTAAAACAATTTTTGAATCTTTACAATAAATGTTTTTCTATATTAGTTGCATGTACGGCTTAGTATGACCTTGTCCCAGTACTGAGGGTTGTAAATAATTTTTTAAATCTATTTATTATGTATTGTGTTCATCTTGAAAAATTTTAAGCTATGTATTGTGTTTACTTAATTATTGATATTTTTTTATGTTTTTATTCCAATTAAGGGCTAACATTGAAACTTATGATAAATTAAAGAATGAAAATTGAATAAATGCATCTATATGATAGAAGAAGGAAGTTTGATCTAATTTTATGTGTGTTGAACTAGATGTGGTTGGGCAATATATGAAATGTTGCATGAATTAGAAGTTAAATTGTAATTTTGGATTAAATTCTATGAATTCGATTGGATTAAACACACCATTATTTCAATCATTCTTGTGATTCATAAATTCTAAGGAACAAAATTAATTTGTGCTTGTAGTTTAATCTTATGTATACAATAAATTTCATCCCCTTAGACTTTTGGCTAGGATTTGTGAGAATTTAAGTTGTGTGCCAAGTTTTCTGAATTTTGTTTTCTATCATATAAGGTTGTTGCGTTTTCTCTTAGTTGTTTCAAGATAGGACAAGATTTTGAAGTTATTTTCTACCTTACCCTTCTATCCTTTAGATTTTATAAATATTGGGTATAATTTAGTTTTAAGTTATCTTATCCAAAGTCTACTTGTCCCTCAAAGAGGTTACAAAATTCACTTAGTTCCCATTGAGCTATACGGTCAAATTTTTCCATACCTTGGGTTCTATTTCTAGCAAGGGTCTAAAAGTGAGTGGGATTGACTTCTCATCTTCTATTGAAGCCCGTGTCAATACTTGCATAAAAATAGAAGAGGTTGAAATACAAAATGTAGAGAGAGATACCCTATAGCAACCAATGATTAGCACCTTTGGCCCAACATGTTGATGTGGGAGACAACACAATTACCTAGCATGTAGATCAAGTGAGTTATAGAAGATACAATGCAAAACTATTGAAGCAGTAAATAAAAACACATTTGAAAATTAATACTTACAAAATAATGCAATTATAATCAATAAGAAAGGATTGGGTATACTAAATACTTAAACAAAGCACAGTAAGGAAGACCAGGAAGGGAAATATTCCTAGACTGTGGATGGCCAACAACACTGAGAATTAGAATTCTTGTGATCAAAAAGTGGCAAATATTTCCGACTTAATTTTTCTTACCATGGGAGATGTGTGTTATAGGTTATAGCTTGTCCATTTGATGTTATGTGCATCCATTTTGGTCTCTTGTTATAGAATTACCTATATCTATGTATCATTACAAGAAAATAACTCAAAAAAGGAACAATTACGAAAACAAACAATATTCCATAATGATTCATAGTTTTCTTCTTAAATGGGGGTAATTGGACTTCCAGGTGTGCAGTAGACTGGTAGTTACTATAACATGGTGCAAACTCGAGAACTAACATTTGGCATGGTGTGATGTGGACAAAAGAGTCCATATGGCCACTAAGTTATCTGCATGGTTTTAATGTAGCATGCAACACACCTTAGCATTTTACAAGAGAGAAAGGATATGCAAAGATGTCACACACCTTAGCATAACATGGCGATGCAAAAGTTTCTTGAGCATGTGCAAAGGAACACGATATTATGCAACATTCCTTATTTTTTGGTCTCGAAACAGGGTGTATTAATCAAGTTGAGTGAAGCTTGGGAGATGAAAAATTTATTGGGATGATAGTGCTAAGGTTTTTGAATATCAACCTTCCGTAAAGTCCTTACTTTCGTAGGCTACAGAAACTTTGTAGTAGAGTAGATCCTACGATGGACCATTGAAATAGCATAAGAGTGATACCAATGTTGTTGATTTAAGGAATGCCTATTAGATTGTGCAAATGTGTAATGTATAATCCGTATGTCACCAAAAACAAACAAGAGTGCCACAATGAAAATGTAATCTTGAGGGAATCTGCTTGGATCCACCAAAGTGTCAATCTACACACATAGCCCTATCTGAAGTTTAGAAGAGTGAAACTTCCAAGTTACATTGATAGAAGTGTCCAAAGGGAAAAAAATGAAGAATAAAAACTCCTCAAATATTTCTTGATAAATATACTAAATTGGATTTAATTCCAAAATCCTTACATCATGTGGTTGATGAAATGATAAATATACTGAATTGGATTTACTTCCAAAATCCTTGCATCATGTGGTTGATGAAATGATAAATATACTGAATTGGATTTACTTCCAAAATCCTTTCATCATGTGGTTGTTATTGTCGTCAGACATGTTGAGTGATTATCCAAGTGTATAAATCATCATTATTTGCATGTATTCAAACCCCAACTCCACATATTTTTTGAGAGGAACTATTATTTCTCATTGCCCCGATTTTGGACATATATAAATTTTCCCATAAATGTTCAAAGTGGAGATTGAGTTTGACTACAAAAGTGAGCTCAAATGACAATATTGTCCTCACATAATTGAAAAAATAAGTTTTGACGTATAGGCATATATCAACTTCAGAAATTAAAAGATGAGAACCCTTGCCTACATGGGATAGCCAATGTATAGTGGAGATGTGACATGCGGCCAACCTATTGTTTAAAGGATGTGGGTGGTAGTTGCTGACAATGTTTGATGACTCCCTAATACACCTACAAAGTCACGCAACAAGATGAAAATTGTTATTTTTTCATCTATTTTTTCAATGATATTAATGGAACCTATATGAAACTTCTCTCTAATAGTTTACAACTAACTAATGGAGTATTACAAATTTCTATGATGTTTCCCTATAGACGTATCTTAGACTAGACTATTTGCTCATAAGTACATTCAACAAACTTGGTTGGGGCTCTACTTCATTGTTTCTTAACTCTCCACACTTTTATCTACCACATTTTCCTCTCTTTTAACTTTGATAAACTCATCCTTATCATATTGGACACCTCCCCGCTTCTCTCTTTGTGTTGGCTCTTTCTTCCTTCTTAAATTTAAATTTTGAACTTGAGTTAATTGATTGTATGAGCCATAAAGACACGAGACCAAGCAACATAAAATACACTCATATAAGCACAAAAGAAATTTTTGAAGAAAAATAGAAGTAAGGATGCCAAGACATTAAGGTACTTTCAAAATGTAATAACTGATTCAATTTTTCCAAGGATAGAAACAACTGCACATTCCAAAGAAGAATGGGATATTTTACAAAATTTCTATCAAGGTCATGTCGAGATGAAGCTAGTTAGATTACAGATGTTAAGGAGAGATTTTGAAAATCTACTGATGAAGTGTAATGCCCCTCCCATTACCACCTCTTGATTGTAGTTGCGTGGGCTCGAGTTGGCCCTTTGTTTGAGTGATTTTTTTTTTTCTAGCATCATGCTTACGATATGAATAATTCATAAAATGAAACAATTAAATGGAGCGTAAGAAAATAGTAATACCTTTCTAAAATTAGAATATTAGACGTTGGTGAAGGATAAAAGTAATTATATAGAGATCTATCTTCATATCTCATCACTCCTTTAAAGTCAAGAGTACAATCATCTATATTTAAGAAAGCTCTAAAATTCAAGCTTCCATGACACTTTATTTCTGGTAGGAGTCAAGCCTCATTGCAACACGAGTTAACACCGCCTTTGTGGATGAAGAGACTCGCATTCGTCACATTATCGTTTCCATCCTATTGGAAGGCTTGATGGACATTCATAACCTCTTTCCATGATTGTAAAATATTGGTAGCATTTAAATTTATCATTTGTAATAATAAAATAATAAGTGCAGTTTTGTAGTGTGCTTTCACGAACTAACCCTTTGGAACTCTTGAGGTGCCTTCGGGTTGTGTGGTGACGTCATTATTCTTACGATCCTTTAAACTCGAGATAATTTACGAATCTTGAATTTTGAAACATATATATGTATAAGCGCGTATAATGTTAAACGTTAATCTAACTAAATTTCATTAAAATATCGATAAAAGGATCCGCATAATTTCCAAATGAGGAAACTAATGCATTAGGTGAGTGTTTTAATGGGAGTGGGTAAGGTTTTGGTTAAAGTGAATTTTAAAATAATAAAACAATAACGACAATAAGTTATTTTAAATGTTTCAGAAAATTGAATGATTTAAATCATTTGAAATTTAAAATGTTAACAAGAAAACAAAAATGAAAAGAAATAAATTATCAAATAATCTTAAATCCCTCAAAGTTTTGTTGGAGCCAGTGCTAACCTCAAACAAAGAAAGAATTAATAGAAAAATTTGTTTAATATGAGATTTCATTTGTGAGAGAATTTTTGGTCTGTGTGTTGATGAATGAAGAAGGCTTCTAGGAAAAGGATGGTTTTGACAAACTCATTGGTTTTGTTTGAAGTTTTCTTGGTGTGAAAGCTGACTAGAGTAGAAGACTTGGATGCAATTTGGCTTTCCTATTTTTCTCCAACAAATTAAGCACAAACCTTATGAAAGAAGATGCACTTGGATGTCTCATATAGGCTTTAGCTTTTTCATAGTCCTTGTGGTCGTGAAACTCTCTTACGAATTTCTCTTCACCATTTTGGGTTTGGTTCGATTGATTTCAAGTGAAAATGGTGAACCTTATTTTAGCACCCGAATTTAATCCTCCTCCTGTATGCCAACAGTGAGGTGTTGTTTTTTTCAGCAAATTCATAGTATAGTCTTCAGCTGGAATGTAAAAGACCTTGTTGACAATTTTTGCACTCGTTTAAAAATTGGCAACTCGAAACTTCATCGTAACATTGAAAATTTTTGGGTGAAGTATACCTAAGCTAAAGGAAGTTTCGATGTTATCAGTTATTTCTAAATTAGTTACAAGATTAAGTGAAATCTGCAGTTATGTATGCTGTATCAAAACAAAACAGATCACATAGTCTACAATTGCGTGCCATCTTCAGAAAAAGAACACAAAGCCCCAAAGGACAACTCTGTTGTCTTGATTAAGATGACATATTACAAATCAGGTAAAGTGTTGAGTTTTGAAGTAGCAAACAGAAATGTAGATTACAGAAAGTCAGATTTCTTTACTGAATGTTACAAGTTCTCATCATTGTTCTTTCCTTCATGATTAAGGCATTCAATTATGTTACTGATCTTTTTAGTTCATTATACAGTCCATACAAAAATTCTAGAATGCAAAAAGAAATACACAACTCATTTTCAGAATTCAATGTTTTATTCATAAGGAGAGTCAAATGTTTCCCACACAAGCCGTGGGATGTCACTGAAAAGTAAAGTACAACTACTGAAAATAAAGGTACACATGCATGAAAGAGAAAGAAAAGGAGTATGAGTGAACCCATCATTTCCTTTGGGTTTGTGTTCTTCGATTGAAGCATCTTCATCTTCACCTTTTTTTCTCCTTCATCTTCATTATAGAAGCCATTGTACCTAAAGAAGAAGAAGAGAATTAACTGTCAGTTACGAGCTCATGGATCAAGTCATATTCCTACACTATCCTACTTCGTGCATATGAATCTTCTCCTAATAGAAGATGTATTCTACTTAAAGAAAAAAACTGCATGCATGCTTTATTCACTCAGAAAGGAGGAGGAAAGAAAGAAGAAAACATGGACATAAGAGAGGCAAAAAAGCCTAATTATTTTCTATCTGTTTTCCTAAGTGTGTAGGTATAGGTTGCAGCCAAAAGGATAAAGGAAAAAACTAGTTGCTAAAGGCAAAAGCTAGTTGCTACGGGCAAGAAAAATAAATTCGAAGCTATTTTCTATGGGAAACGATAAATTTTCAAATTAGAAGAAATAATTTGTCCATCAGATTATACAATGCTAAGATAAAAATGATTTGTAGTTACAGAAATAGAAGTCATTTAGAAGAAAATCGAGATGCTGCCATATCAAAGAAGTACAACTATCTATACAAGGGATTGATCAAATACAGATACAGCTACAGGTGAAGCTCAAGTACAGAATTGAAGTACAAAATAATATGGAACTACATTTTTACAAGACTTGAATTGATCAACATGCAGGAGGTGTAGATAGAGTTCTAGAAATAATATGTTATGCATAGGTTCAAAAAACAATATACATTATTTTTAGAAAAGTCAATAATATTGTTACAGTCAAGCATTTAATAGATGTTTTTCAGAAAACAATGGCATTTCAAACACTCATCTCATGGAGAATTTCAATGTTCAAGTGATGACAATGTTAAAATTTTGAAGCAAATATTCTCAAAAGGTGCTACAGAATTTCAAGAAAAATCAAGTTGATCTTGAGATAACGAATTGTAACAAATGGATTCTCTATAATATAGAATTGAACCAAATATTTCAGAACGGACTTGAAGTAATGTACAGAACCTATATTTACAAAAATTCATAACCATCTTCTACAATATTCTCAAAAAATAGCGAGATAACAGTTGTCCTAGCACAAAGCACTCATATAGAGAGGAGTTTGACGTACAAATGTTCAGAAAGAAGAAAATACTCCATGTTCACCACAGTAAAACAAAGGAAGGTACAAAGTAAATCAGAATTTCATAAAAAGAAAACACATGATCATAGAGTCTTTTCGAAGTTCATTTCATTAATGGCCGAGAATGACAGATACCCAGAACTCAGAAAATATAGATCTATAATTCATGATGCAGATTGGGCTGAAGAACAAACTCATTGTAGAAAATCAAATGGTCAGAAGTTTTGAGCAACTGGATGATGAAGTGAGAGGTCCATAGGCCCACGTGAGGTTTCAAACTCAGAAGTCAATCAGGAGAAACAAATCACATAACCCATGAATATTTCCAAAAGTTCAGTGATACATTTAAATAAGAAAAGAAAAAGAAGTTTACGCATGCAAGAGAGATTACCTATAAATGACTATGGCAGTCAAGAAATGAAACCTTAGCTTCAAAAATATACACATGCACGAATGGTATAGAGGATAAAAGGACAGAGCTAAGCTTAAAGAAACAATAATGGTGGCCAACACTTCAACCACTGCACAGAAACCATGAAACCGAAATAATAGAGAATATTTTGCAGAGAAGGAGCTCCAAAATATAGCAAAGGCCAAGTTCTAACCAAAACATAATAATGGCGTCAGGAGGAAAATTTTCCAGGGCTTCACCTATACAGCCAAAAAATCTAAATGAATGTGCTTTAGGGTAAATTTCCCTTTATTTCTTGAACCCAAGAAACAGGTTAACTCGAACTCAACCATAGTCAAGATCAACAATCGCTAAAGACAGGGTACAAGATCAACATCCTTAGCTCATCACAACAACCAATGCTAACCATGGTCAGGATACCGCCATCAATTTTCAATGTGGGTCAGAACCCTAAGCATAGGTCATAAATCAATGGTTTGCGATCAAACATGGAATAGAGATCAACAAAAAAGAACAAGGCACAAATTTTCAAACTAAACCACAAGGGTTACAGTTGACTTGACTAGAGTTGTTGCCACCACCCAAGTCACCATGGAAGGGAACAACCCACGTGTTCACTAAACAAATAATTGTAAATGAATTTTAAAAGTGTAACCCAAGTGCATACCTCAAATAATTTTGAAGGGGCGACCAAATCATTTATCATGATCAAGGAAAAGGTGAATATTATAATATGCCAAGGCTGACATAATCAAAGGAGTGGTTAAATGTATTATTATGCCTATGCCATGGCCAAAGGAGATATCAATATCAGAACATGTGCACATAGCAGGTGGTTCCCCAAGGAGGAATTATTTTTGCAAATATTGCTAAGTATTGTAATTATTTTGCTCACATACAGGGAGTTGTATTTTGCATGCCTTCACAACATGACAAAATAGAGAAGAAGACAAAGTTGCATGTTCATGGAGAGAGACTTGCCTAGCAAGAAACCTTATTTTTAGTAAATTATTCACCCTTTTTTTCTTAAAAATAGAAAAGTTAACTTCAATTTGATTGTAGTGTAAGTAAGGCTAATAATGCTTATTTGTAATTGCATGTTCTATTTTTCCCTTTATCTATTATTAAATAAAGGATAAAAATAGATGCATGGGTGTGTACAAGCCTTAGGCTTCTTTTAGGGAGAGGGTGAATTTTATTTTTGCTATATATTATGTGCCTTTGCAAAGGACTTCGGAAATTCTAGAGGAATTTTTGGATATATGAGTACTGAAGAAACTTTTTTCAGTTTTTCCCTCTGAGTGTGAATTATTTTCTACCTTTCCAAGTTATTTTGCAGTCTTTTGTATGTTTATATTAATCTTTTGAATGTAAATTCCCTGATCAATCACCTTACCCTACTGCAAATTCAGTCTTTTCTGCTAAATTTTAATGTGCATGTTAACTTATTAGTATTGTTGTGATTCTCCCTCAGTATAATCAAGTGTTTTTCCCTTAGATGTTCTATAGAAAAACTATTGGTTCATGCATCAAGAATCCTTCCAAAATCAGTTGTGCATATACTCAGTCAAATTCCTCATACAAATTTGGTGTATAACCTTAGTTTTAATCATTTTACAGTCATCTTTTACTCTCAAACTCTCATAAATCAGTTTAGGATACACCAATAAGGAACCAGCCTTGATATCGGAGACTCACCTCAAAATAGTTATACCCACAAACCTGAGGTGTTTCCATTGTATCTACGAAAGAGAGAGATCAATTGTGCAAGCTTAGAAAACCTGTAGCCATCTCTCTACAGGGTGCACTTTTGAGAGATAACATACCTCTTTGGCCATGGATATTTTAGATAATTTGGAATGGCTTGAAGAAGACTAGTTTAACCCCTGCAATAGGCATGGAAACTCTTCTATAAAATGCTTTAAAGCATGTGGTTTCATGGAAAACTTGGACTGCTAGAAGAGCACCAATGGTTTTGTTGAAAATGGCTTGGAAAACCTCATACAAAACAAATGTAATTATTAGGTGTAAAAGTAGACGCCCTCCTTTATTTGTTTGCTACCAGTCTATGTCAAATTAGGGATGTGGAGCTGGGTATGCACAAAAAAAAATGTTTTAAAAAAAAGGGCGTTGGAAGTTTAAAAGCAAATGCATTTTGAACTTGTGTAAAGCTACACCCCATAACTTATTGTTGGTTTACCATCTTGTGCCAAAATGGGAGTTGGACAAGGCATGTGACTTGTTTGACAAATTGTCTAAGAGAAATGAGTCCTTGGGGATGCTTTCCTTGCGCGATGTGGCAATTTTGGTATGAATAATGGGGAAGCACAAACAAGGCACATGCACAATTTAAAAAAATGTCTCAAAAAAATGGAGTGGTTGAAGTTGGTTGCTGTCATGTTTGAAAAAGTATGCAAATGTGGGAATTCACGCTATGCATGAAAAATGTTTGCTAAAATTCCTGAAAGAATGTGGGTTCATGGATAGTAATGATTGTTGAATGAGCACAAGAGGTATCTATTGAAAATGCATTAGAGGCCCTTGACATTACCAATAATCCCATCAAGAACTCTATTTTTTGTTTTTTTTTGTTTTAATGGTGTGGTGAATAGAAATTTGACTAAGAGCATATGCTACAGGGGTAGGGGTTTTGAAATAGTGAACGGATAAGAAACAAAGCATAAAAAATAGTGGAATTTTGTCCGTTGTTGTAGCCTAAAAGCCCTTGCAGACGTGTGTGCTTGGATTAGAGGCATTAGGGTGGTTTTAAGCTCCAATATATTCTGGCATTGGGCAAAATGAGATCTTTGGAATAGTTACAGACAACCATCAAACTATGAATAAAAGTAGTGTTTTTTAGATGTAATAATGGGGAAAAATTCGCTATGCTTATAAACCAGTCAACGAATGCTCTGGTTGTGGCTCATATCTTGTGCACATATAATTGACTTGAAGTCCTTCATACCACTTTGTTTCCCATGCATGCATGTTCATCTCAATTTATCCTTGCACAATTTATGTGTTCTAGTTTTCTTAATTTGAATGGAGTTGTAAATCGAACTAAAGAAGAGTAAATTTTGGGTGAATAAAAAAAAACGTGTTTCCTATAGCAAATTGTACCTCTATTTGGTATGCACTTGAAGAGAATCCATGAATGTAAACACTAATCTCTCATTTACCTTGTTTTTTAACACGTTTAGGTGCCTAGTGGGCTAGTTCACAGCTTTAAATAGTTGTTGAAAGTTAAAAATATAGTTTGTTTTTGACCTGCCATTTTGGCCATAGGTGTGGAAATAGATTTTGACTTCCACATACATCTAATATTTATATGAGACAATCACAACAAACCCTCTATTTGGAGAAAAACATCCCACAAACTAGCTTTCTTGATAGATTTTATAGGCCTTCGGTCATTATGGGACAAGGCGGCTTAGGTGCATTTACGATCGGTAGCTCCAGAAGGACGAGCACCATTTAAATCATGTTTTTCAGTTTGGGGTTTCGTTAGCTCTGAGTGTTTCCCTATATATAGGGGAATAGGTAGGAATTTTTTCCCTTGTGTGTTTGAGTCTCGAAGATGGTTTTCAAATGTTGATTTTGAGCAACTTGTCTAAATTTGACATTTTTGGAAACTTGTGTCTAACTGGTGAAAACTGTCATATGACCTTATCCAAGCAAAATAACGATAGGAAAACTTTGTAAAAATGAATACATGAATTTCAGAAAAATTTTATTGATAGTTTCTTGTAAAGAAATTGATTGTGGAAAAATGGTGTTTTCTCTCTCCTTTATCTCTCTCATTGGCTTTGTAAACGAATTGAAATGGAATTGCATTGCTTACTCTCCTTTGAAGTGTGTTGAATAAATTTTCATTATTGTTAGAAAACTCCAAAAATCGTAAATTGTGCATGATTGTAGTTTGATGACATTCTAGATGTTGTGCTGACCATACGGTGGTTGCTGGTACGCGGAACAAAAACCAAATGGTAGTGTTACTAGAGTTTTTGTAATATGCATTATCATTGAAAAATACATGTAATATTAAATTGATGTATCAACACTATGTTTATAATAATGAATGTTATTTATGGATTATGTTGTGATGAGTGAGATATTGTAGTGTATTGGTATCCTAGGGAAAATAGGCATTCTATTTTAAGGATGATTTTGATTATAGGTATATATCTTGCTAATGGTGTAGATGTACATTTTAACTAGAAATGAAATGAACATGTTATAATTGTGCTCCTATGTGAATGAAGTGATTTTTTATTCTTGTGTGTGTTACCAAAATGCTCGGAACACTCAAAAGTAATAAAACTACCTTATTTAATAATGGTTATGGTTGACAACTTTTAGGAGGTTATTATTTTAAAATTCACCCAACTGACCCCAATTTATCAACCCTTGAGAAGGTTACCCAACTGAGCACTTGGTTATTTGTGTTTCGTTCACCTTTTCTGGTTTAAGTGAAGTTTCGATCTCTAGATGTTTCTCAAAAGGATTGTCTTGTTAATATGTGTCTTTGTGTTAGATACCACCTGATCTTTTCTCTGAGATATGTCTTGAAAAAAATATTCTCATGTGTTCCTAGAGGCTTAGTAGTACTTTTTAGGCATGTGTGTTAAAAGAATTTCTTATGTTTGTGGAAGTATGCATGTTATTATAGTTAAGGATGCAATGCCCCTTTGTGACTTGATTGATGTATTGCATATCAATGTTTTTAGGTGGTTTCCTTTTATGCTAAGTCTCCTGGGAAGGACCAATCTTTGTATTTGTACGAGATCATAAGATCAATAAGGAAAGTAATGTTGATTCTTGAAATGTGGTCAAGTTTACTTTGGCAGACCATAAAGTTAGGTGGTATCTCACTTAGTACCTCTAATAAAATCCTAACTCTTTTACATGCAAACAATATAAACAAGACAAGTGAAACTTAGAATTACCTTAGACTTAGTTAGGCATTCTTTTATTGTTGAAAGTTTTTATGAATTGCTCCACTTGAGTTTGAGTATTCAAGCAACATAATCTATTGTTTGAAAAACAAAACTTATTGCACATAACTATTTTGGAAACGATCCCAATCGATGATTGAACCATAACAACTAAAAGTGTCGGGAAAATGTGATTTTAGCTGAAACAGAAACTCTAGTTGGAGATTAAGAGGTAAGAGACTTTCACATGTGTAATAAAATATTTCAATCTATTATTGAGTTATCGAAATGATAGTAATAGAGAAAATAACCCAAATAAGTGTATTTGTTATAAGTTAATTCTAAAATGAAATGAATAATTTGTAGCCTTGTGAATGAGATTATATATTTGCATGCTCAATGCTCTTCAAACCTTTAAAGATAAAAATGGAAAAATGAATACGACAAAGTTTTAACCATGAAAATGTAATATTGTGAAAAGTTCCAATTCGTGAAGCTCATGTTGTGGTTAGGTTGTGGTTTCATTATTGCTCATGTATTTAAGTGTGGCATTGGTTTGCATCCAGTGTCATCTTGCTAATTGCATATCCTTCATGTTCATGTAAACGTTGCAAGTGGTGTCGTACAATATCTTGCAAGTCTTCTTGGTGTCACATAGTTGTATCAAGAAAAATGGATGTAAAAAAAATTAACCTGGTATTTTGGTCATGTGTTTTAGTCCCACATGGGTGGGCACTACATGAAGTAATCGAAATCCATCAGCGATTGCTCATAATGACAATGACCATAGTAAATAAAATTAGGACAAACGAGGCCATTACTGAAGATCATAGGATCATAGAGAGGGTATTGAGGAGTCTCCCAATCATATTTTATAATGTTTTTGTAGCAATGGAAGAGTCCAAGGACTTGAAACAAATAATATATGATGAATTGATGGGTTCTTTACAAACTCATGAACAAAGAATGAGTAGGTCACTCAGTTCTTCCAATGAAAAATCCTTCAAGAAAAAACATGAATGTGAGATGTAGGGAGAGAGGAGCCTATAATAGAGGGAAATGCAGAGTTTGCAAAAACCAAGAATGTAGAAGACACAATCATCAAGAGCCACATGAAAGAGGAAAAGGAAGGAGCAACAACACTTCTAGAGGTGGTTCCACTTAAATGTATGATAAATAAAACATCCAATGTTATTATTGTAAAAAGCATGGACATTATACTAGTGAATGCAGGAAGAAAGAGTATGATATGAAATCTCATAATGCAAGTTCTACTAATGCAAAATAAGTTGAACCTAAAAAACATGGAAAGGGTGGAAACTTGTTTTTAACCTACAATGTAGCTGAGCAAAACAACAAACAACTATGATATTTAGATAGTGCATGTAGTAACCATATGTGTGGAAAAAAAGGAATGATACAAAAATATAAATGAAGCAATCAAATCTAAAGTAAATATGGGAACAAATGACAAGTTCCATGTAATAGGAAAAGGTAGCATATCGATACTCACCAAGCAAGGTGATAAGAGACAAACTCATGATGTTTTTTGTATGTTAGGGTTGAAGTATAACCTTCTAAGCATTAGGTAGATAGTCTAGAAAGGATATAAGGTGAGATTTGAAGATAAAGAATTCATAATCTATGATAGAAGTGGAGGCAATAAGAAACTTGAAATAGTGAAGATGACACAAAATAAGATGTTTCCTTTGAGTATGCAAAGTGAGATAACAACAACATTTAAAACAGTGCAATTGATTGATCGACTATATGGCATCTCAAGTATAGAGATTTGAGTTTTAGTGAGTTGAATATTCTTTATAGGAAGAAAATGGTAAGAGAGATACTCCCAATTGAATAACCAGATAAATTATGTGAGGGCTGCATATTGGGAAAGCAACATAGAAATGTTTTTCCCTCAAGTAAGTCTTGGAGAAAAAGTACAACACTCAAGCTGATATAATCAGACCTATGTAGTCCCATAAAGACTCCTTATCTAAGAATTTGTATTTCATTACATTCATATATGACTTCAACAAAAGGAAATAGGTGTATTTTTAAAAAAAATTATAGACATTTTAAGTATTTAGACAATTCAATACCATGGTTGAGAAGCACATTACATAAAAACATTGAGAATGGACAGAGGGGTAGAATACATGTCAAATCATAGTTTGATTTTTTACAAAAGAACATGGGATTAAGAAGCAATTTATAGTGATGTATACATTGTAGCAAAATGGTGTAGATGAGAGGAAAATCCAAACTATTCAAGAGATGGAAAGAAGCGTGATTAAAGTCAAAGGATTTGTTGATGAGTATTGGGTTGAAGCAGTTTGAACAATAGTCTATTTGTGAAATAACTGTCCTAATAAAAGTGTTTAAAACATGATACATCAATAGGCATGGAGTGGAAGGTGTAGAAACAAAATCATAAAATTGTTATTTACATCACGCATCTAAATATGTCATTATATGCATGTTTCTTAAGCAAGAAAACTAGACATTAATAACACTTGTTTTTCTTTTACATTGTTTTATCCTTTTCATACTCTTATCATTTACTTTTTTTAAATGACTAATATACTTTTGCATATTGGAAAACATGTAACCCAGCTTTGTATTTACCATTATATCCTCCGAGCATTGTGGATAGCACCTCCCATTAGGAACAGAATCTCCCAAGCGCTACTGTCTCCTTTGGGCGCTTCTACTATTTTCTCTACATTTATCAAAGTCAAAATCCCACATCATTTTTTATCTTTTCTAATCACTTTAGGTTGGAATTTTTAGTTGTTAGTGACGAAATTCAAAAAATATCTTATGACTTACTATTATTAAGGGCTGGATAATTGGGGGCTATTACTTACTATCTACTACTTGGGAAAATAACAACAGTCAAATATTGTATTTGAGTTGAAGTATTCACTGCATAAGAGGGCCAATTTCTGAATTTCATCTTACACATTCATCTTGGGGGAAATGTAGTTATATCCCACTATCTTAGTGTGAATGGCACAACGGAAACCTAGTTTCATGGGACACGATTCAATCTCACACAAACATAATAGAACTACATACAGTATGAAATATAATGCAACGCTTTGTGAGAATTACATTGGGTTAACCACCAAGATCAATCTAACTCAAACAAATGCATTATTTCTTTTATCTAATGTTTGTTTGAGCCTTATGCGGGTATCTAGGGTTTGTTTTGCAAGTTTCGGTGTGATAGCGAAACCCTACAATGAAGCTAGAGAAACAAAGAGAGAAAGGAAGAAGACCTTGTCGGACCCTAAGAAGATTAGATCCAAAACTGTCTCCAAGACGCTAGCGACTACTTCAGAAACTAATGCCCGGGAAGTTCTTTTCGAAGGAGTTTTAGGTTCCACTTTCCCGCACAAATATTTTTTGGTCTAGATCCATCATGTTCTATTTAGTTTCCATCCCAAAATTAGCCTAGATATTTGAATACAAGCTAAGTCACTTCTATTTGACTATTGTTTATACTTTCTTATTTCTCACGTGATAGATTTCCCTTGTTACTGTTGTATTCATTTGATTTCCGTCCTCTAATTAAAATTTAATTTCTATTAATTCATAAGGAAACCAAGTTTTGAGAACTTAAGATTTTTTGGATGTGTCGCATACACACTTGTTCCCAAGAAAAGAAGATAAAGGTGGGATAACATAGGAGAAAAATGCATCTTTATTTGGTATATTAAACAATACAAATCTTATAGATTGTACAATCCAATCACAAAAGATCTAATAATCACTCTAAATGTTCAATTCATAGAAGAAGCATCATGGGGAGATGTACAAAAAGTGCAGAAATCACAATAAAAGGTAAGTGGAACTTTTATTGAAGTAGAAACAACAGATAGTACAATCAATAATGCACCGATTTGGAGCCTTATCTCACAAAGGGGTGAGTGGTCAAGTGAAAACAACTAACAAGTTACACAAGGAGGTGCTCATGTGGGAACTTCATCATCTTTTGACTCAAATCAACACCAAGTGAGAACAAGGAGTGTACAAGAGATATATGAGAAGCCAAGGTATGATGAAAATGAAGATGAAACAATAAATTTTCCTCTATATCCAATAGTTGATCCTATTTATTTTGAAGAAGTAGTAAAGGAAAAAAATTGGTATGGAGTAATGGATGAAGAAATGCATACAATAGAGAAGAATAAAACATGAGAATTAGTTCACCTTATAATAAGAAAAGAAGTCATTGGAGTCAACTGGATTTCCAAAACATAAACTACTCTCGAATGCAAAATTTAAATACATACAAAAAGACTAGTTGTTAAAGGCTATAATAAATGGTTTGGACATGATTATAATGAGACATTTGCTTCAGTAGTAAGGCTGGAAGCTGTGAGAAAAATTATTGAACTAACTATTCAACACAAGTGAAAATTACATCAAATGGATGTCAAGTTAACTTTATTGAATGACATGTTAGAAGAAGAAGTTTTTGTGGGACATCCACATGGTTATGAGATGCCAAGGCATTTGGAACAAGGTGTATAAGCTTGATAAAGTGTTTTATGGGCGCAAACAAGAATTAAGGGCCTAGTACAACCGGATAGACTCTTATTTGATAAGCAATGGCTTTAGCAATAGTGGTAGTGAACCTACACTCTACATCAAAGTAAAAAAATAAGGTGAGATTTTGATTATAGTCATATATGTAGTTGATCTAATTTTACTACAAATCCAAAAAAATCCAGAGAAGAATTCAAATCAGCCATGAAGGAGTTTGTGATGACTGATTTATATTTGTTGAATTAATTTCTCGAGATTGAAGTCAAACAAATGGAACATGGATTTTTTTTGTCACAAGATAAGTATGCAAGGAATATTATGGAGATATTTATAATGTTGGATAGAAAACTAACATCTACACCAATTGAAACAAGTTTGAAAGGGTACAAGAAAGATTGCACTAGCAATGTAGATCCCACGCGGTACAAAATCTTGGTAGAAATCTTGAAGTATTGGACTGCAACTAGATTGGACATCATGTATTTAGTCAACCTCATTTCTAGATTCATGGAGAATCCAAATGAGACACATTGACAAGACGGTAAAAAAAAATTTAAGGTATATTAATGACACAAGCAATTACGAAATTTTGTATATTGTAAATAATTTTCAGTTAGTTGGATATACACGTAGTGATTAGGAAGGTAGCCTTGATGATAGAAGAAGCACATCTGGATATGTGTTTCATATAGGGTCAGGAGACTTTTAATGGCCTTCAAAGAAAAAATCAGTTGTTTCACTTTCCACAATTTAAGCCAAGTATATAGTAGAAAATTCACCCACATGTCAGGATATATGGAAAAGAAGAATCCTATCAAATTTTCTTGAAGGAAAATATGGAACATCTACTATCTGTAGAAATTAAATCATATACTTTGGGTAATTATTTAATCCTGGTTTTATACTAATATTCATATGGTTCTTAAGTGCAAAAGAGTACTAATCAACCCATGTCTTTGGCCATCTTGCTTTGTTTTCTATTGTTACTTCTGACCTTACACCCGCACTTGCCCAATATGCATTGTTATTCTATATTCTCTATTCTTGACCAGGGATCCCAATCAGGACTGGGACACCCTAGGTGCCCTGGTCCCCTCTGGGTGCCCTGATCCTCTTTGCACTTTCCTCTCACCTTTTGAGCACTTTCTAGTCATTTGAGCTTTCTATCTTTTTTGTAGTCAGCCTTTTCAAGGTTAATTACGAAATTAGAACAAGAGAACCATATAAATATAAAGTTATGATACCATAATGAGGGACTAGGCACTAAGCAATAATATCATCACCTAAGGTTGTATCCGTCAAAGGCTTCTATTGCTCCATTTGCATCCATCTAGCTCCATCACAAGGGACAAAGGTTAGTTCATCTGCATCAAAATTCATATGAGGGTAGTTTATTCTATTCAATGCATCATCTATTTACATTCTACATCTAGTTATTGCTCACTATTCACAAAGTGCGACTAGCACAAGAGCTCTTAGGGCACGATTTCCACGCGCACACACACACACCATTGGGTCTGAGATGTAGTGTAGTTCTCAGTTAGTAAGTCCACCATTGTGGCCACTGAGGACATTCTGACACCTTCATATGCATCTTTCTCTTGATGATTTTCTTGGGGTATTGCAGGTGATTCCTTCATTGCGGGTTTTTTGCAACATTGGGGAACATACAGTGACATACACGTGACTAAAGATGACACAGAAGATCATTTAACAACACCTCAGAGGAGGTTCCTTTGTCATTTCTTCAAACCAGGGTGCTCCAGGTGCTCCCATCCCTCTCAAGGTGCCCCAGTCTACTTAGACAGTCCAGATCTGCACTTTCTTGAGCTCTTGTGTAGTTGTTTCCTCCTCATGTGCAACCAATCTCGACTTCGACACAATGTTGCGACATATGTGAATTAGCTGAGATCTTCTTAACCCTCTTTTCACACTAAGGTTTTTTAATTTCATTGCTGAGATTACTTGTGTCTATTTACTACATTTTATTTAATTTATTTACTGCTCCTGTAACATTAGATTAGACTACAATATAAATTTTATTTTATTTTAATCACTATCTTTTATAATAGGTTATCTTACTTTGTCTTGTTAAAGAATATTGTTTTTCATAGGAGAATCAAGCACATTTCAATCATGTATCATTTCATTCCATAATTAGTTGAAAAATGTGAGATAAACTTCAATTTTGTAAGTCAAAGCAACAACTTGTTGACATTTTTACATAGCCTTTGTCAAGGGATAGTTTTTAACTTTTGAGAGGAAATTTGGGCATCATTGATATAGTACAAGCTAGCTATGAAGATAATTCATCTAGCTCCATAGATCCTATAGCTCACTCCAAAGGTCCTTCACCTTGCTCTGGAGATCCTTCACCTTGCTCCAGATATCCTTCACCTTGCTTCGGAGATCCTACAACAATCTCCAGAGATCCTACCAATCAGATCTAGAGATTTACAACTAGTTCCAAAGATCCTTCAACAAACTCTCGAGATCCTACCAGCTAGCTTAAGAGATCCGACTGTTAGCTCTGGAGATCTAAAATAAGTTTTTTGAGTGAATATAAATGTTTTTGTAAAGTCTCTTGACGCATAGGGTGCTTTTATATGAGTTTGTAGAGGCTCAAGATTAAGGAGTGTTAAAAATCATTAATCTTGTCTGACATTATTAAATGATTTTTTAAAATTCATTTCCCTCTTCTCCACAAACACATTTAATGCTTTTATTTTGGAAGCTCTCATTTTTAAATATTTTTTAGGAGGGAATCCATTTAATATTGTAAGAGATTAAGGGGAAGTGTTAAAAATCATTAATCTTGGCCAGTATTATTAAAAGATTTTTAAAATTCATTTCCCTCTTCTCCACCAACCTTACACTTACATTTAAATTTAATGCTTTTATTTTTGGGAGCTCTCATTTTGAAATATTTTTTAGGAAGGAATCTATTGTAAGAGGAATTTTTTTAAAATTTTGAAGTGCACAATAGCGTACAGCAGTAGAACATGATAGAAAAACTAAGAGTAGCTGCTCATTGAAAGTGTGTGCATGAAAAAAGAGGCAGAAAAGTCCAGAATAGAAAAATTAAGAGGCGTGCACAACAGTGTAGAGAAGTAGAGTGAAAAAAAGACCCATATCAGTGATATTATTATGCAAAACTAGAGCATAGTAGAGCAACATTACGAAACACAATCCATATTTTAACAAAGTAGAACAGAGCAACAACAGAACAAAGAATAGTTTTGATTTTTATTTTTATTTTGTAGGAGTATATAGGAAAAAAAAAGAAGCATTTCAAGAAATTAATATATTGAATTTCTCTACTTGAAATTAACGTGATCATTTTTTATTTTTTTTTATGTTATACTTTACCTTCATTGTTCTCAATTTTTGTTTTTTTCTCTCCATTTTCCAACGCAACATTGAGCATATTCTAAATGTATTTTGTGGAACTCTACGCTATCTCAAGATTCATGTGGAGATATTATTAAGGAAATGTTTAAATAGAGTTTATAGAATTTAGGTGCTACAAAATGAGAGTCGATTTGAAACCCCACCATATCGAGACAACTGGAAAAATCAACAAGGACATTCCCCATCAATTTTATCCCATAATTATTAATGAGGACAATTTTCACTTCACTAGCACTCATTAATCGACGACTTTGGCATGTGTGAAATAATACGCATGGATTTTTGAAGAAAATTTATCTCATTCGATTTTATTCTACCCCCACCTTGATTTTTGAGTACCTTTATCATTTAAAACAGGATTAGAAAGGGGCATTGGATTTATCCATTGATATTACCAGGATCCTTCATTGCTAGTTTTTTTTCAAGAGGCCGAATTGCTGTTGTATCCGGCTTAGTTATACTTTGCCATTTTCTACTTTCAAAATGGGGGGAGCTCCCCATAGAGTTGAGCCAATTTTTGATTCACAGTGGAAAGATTGTGTGGAACTCTGGGGAACCCTCAACATTAGGGTTTTTATAGATTTCATCCAAAGAATTAAAGAATACGATCAACACATCTCCCTTCAGTTCGTGGAAAATTAGAAGAACATGAATGCCAATTTCAAAGGAAGGGATTTCAGTATCACTGAGCATTTCATTTCGTTCATCATGGGTCTAAGCATGGATGGAAAATAGTTTTTCAGAAATAAATTTGATAAAGAGGCCAAGGAAAAATTGTTTCTTGACGACATAGAATGCATGGAAACAAAAAAGAGGGCATTGTTTGTGCTACTATCCCATGACCTTTCGATGAAGTATCTCGAATGATAGTGTTGTACATCACTCTCGAGGGAAGCTTTTTCTACTATTCCACTTCATCATTTTGTGCTCCTCAACCATTTCATGGGTAAAATCAAGGTAATCCTACCATACTATATTTTGCACTCCTTTGAGAATTCTATCTTGGAGGTCTAAAATCATAGAAGGGTTGCTCCATTACAACAAGGGGTTATTTTTCTGATTCACTAGTACATTATGGATGTAGTGGCTACTGACCCTCACCCTCCTCTTTCTCCCCCGCCTCTTTAGTAATCCCGTATCCACTCCAAAACCCCCCTTATCCATGATTCTACTCCTAAACCACCCAAAAAATAGATAATGAGAAGTTTCAAAAAATATAAAGAGCCTCTGGTTGAAGATAGTCCCACTTTCGGTAGCCTCGGTGGCCCTTGTGATCAAATCCCCCCATGTCATAGAAAAATTCAACCTAAAAGTTATTACCCTAAAGACTATTCAAGACAATGTTGACTACCTCTCAAGTCCACCACCAAGAATGCTGACACAAATCTTAAAGAGGAGGTCAATACTTTCACCACCCAACTTAGAGATATGGAAGGAAACTACAATAATCATATGGCCATCCACAAAGAAATTCTGGATCTTCTCCAAGTCCACATTCATCAAATCAACGAAATCAGTGGAATTCCAACCTCTGCTTGGAAAATGGAAGGATCACCAAGAAGTTCACCTCTTATAATTAGGATCCTAATATTGGCACAAATTTGAATCTCTAAAGGTCACTCAAGATTGCACTTAAGGTCTATAAAAATTCTGTTAATTAGTGCTTCTGGCTCTTTATTCTTAGTGCAATTGTTTTGGTCTGGTTGTTGGGATGTAGTTTTGTTTTAGTTTTTTTCTCGCTGGGATTTATGTAGGTAGATAGCACCTGCCTTTGTTTTTATTTGATTTTATCTTTCGATTGGGGTGTAGCCCCCACAGATAAAAAAACCACCCCCGATACTTTTTGTTTATTTTGGTTGTTGAGCATTTTTGGTGTACTTCTGGGTAAGATCCCTCCAAAACCTTTTATCCTTAATAAATAAAAAATAAAACCTCATTTTATTTTTTCCTTATGTGATTTTTCAAATACTAAAATTGGATTGTGCATTCTTAAACAAAATTTTATTGTTTTATCAGACAATTCCTAAAAATAAAAACTAAACTTGAATGCATGCACAAAGACAATCAACTGTTTACTAAAATTAGTGGGAAAAATTATTGATTTCCAACACTATCCCTTAATTTTGAAATCCACAACTTTTATTATTTTGGAGCTGCGTATGCATTTTCAAGATCTGACATATGCTTGATCACAAACTCCAAAACAACTTCTCAAATATTCAAAAAATTATTTTCCCAAATTGTTTGTAAAGATATCAGCAAACCAATCTTTAGATCTATAAAACTCTAAATATATCTCTTTGTTATTAACCAAATCCCTGATGAAATGATACCTCGTGTCTATATGCTTGTTTCTCTTGTGAAATATATGATTATTGGAACAATGTTATTACTGAGATGTCACAAAAAATCTATGTAGCTTCTTCCTGATTGTTTCTCAAATATTTCAGTGTTCTCCTCATCCAAACAACCTGACATGCTGCTCCCATGGCTGCTACATACCTTTCTTATGCTGGCGATAGTGTGAATATGGGCTGCTTCTTCGATGCCCATAAAACTACTCTTGTTCCAAAGTGAAAAGAATAGTCGGATGTTCTTTCCCTGTCATCTATATTTCCGACACTGTCACTATCTATATATCCTGTGAGTTTGAACTCATTTGATATTGAATACAATATTTCATGATTCTTAGTTCCACATACATACCTAAAAACTCCTTTTTCCATCTTTCCAATCTGAATCTTTAGGATATTCCATGAACCTTGAGATGATGCTCACATAATACATAATACATAATACATAATACTAGGCCTTGTGGCCATCAAATACATGAGACTTCCAACTAGTCTTTTGAACAATGTTGGATCCAAAAACGATTTGTTCTCTTCTTTTCTTAACTTTAGACCTACTGCAATTTATGTTGGTGCAGGCTTACAATTTAACATGTTAAATATTTTCAAGATGTCATTAGCATACTTTGCGGGTGAGATGAAAATTCCATCTTCTAATTGTTGAACTTCAATGCCCAAAAAGTAGTTCATGAGACCTAGATCTTGTTAATTTATCTTGATGTATAAGGTAGGATCACTGTTGTACCTACTAAAGCCATTCTGAATCAAATAAGAATCAATCCTATTGGACCATACTCTAGCTATTTTCTTTAGTCCATAGAGTGATTTTCTCAATATGTACACCTTTCCTTCATGACCTTCAATCTCATAACCTTCTGGCTGATTCACATAGACTTATTCTTCAAGAAACCCATTCAAGAAATGCTGATTTTACATCCATTTAATATATAGGACATTTTTGAGTTGCAATTACTAATATATTGTCCTTACTGTGTCTAAAAGTGTTAGTTCCAGCAAATGTTTCACTATAATATACTCCATATTGTTGTGTAAAACCTCTTACAACCAATCTTGCTTTATGCTTATATGCTTTTCCATCTGCACTATACTTGGTCTTGTAGACCCATTTCACTCATGTCACATCCTTTCCTTCTGAGAGATCTATCAAATTTCATGTCTGATTCTTCTCTATGGTGTCTATCTCATCATCCATGGAATGAGCCCAAATTTATTCATTCATTGCTTCTTCGAAATACGTTAGATATGTAGCTTGAGAAAATAATGCAAAAAAAAAAAAAGAGTTAGTTGTATCAACATTATAAATTTCTCACTAAGACTCCTTGTTTTTCACTGCAATGGACTATCTGATGATGGAATTATTTGAATTGAATTGCTTACTAAAGGAGTTTATTTTGGTGTCTCTTGCATATTTGAAGTTGACTGTAATCTTGTAGACCTTCTAGTTGTGGAAGGAGGTGTGCTTGTGCTATAACTTGAGGTGAATGTTTAGGAGTGAAAGAATGTATAATACCTTATGATGTTTTCTCTTCATCTACATATCATCTCGGGCAATAGTTTCTACTATACTTGTTATTTTTCTATACTTCCATACCATGCATCATTTTCAACAAAATGCACATCTCTATTGATAATGACTTTTCTTGTGACTGGATTGAACAACTTGTAGGATTTCATATTCTCTGAATGTCCACCAAAAATACACATTTCTCCTTTGTTGTCTAAATTATTACTTATCTCATCAAGAACATGTGCATATGACACACAACCAAATATTCTAAAATGAGAAACACTTTGTTTTCTATGAGTCCAAGCCAATTAAGGAACCATGTTTCGAACAATTTTTGTTGGACACCTGTTTAAAATGTATACAACAATTGCTAATAATTCTATCAAATACTCATTTGATAGATGTTTGGCCTTCATCATACTTTTTGCCATCTCCATTATGGTTATATTATTCCTCTCTACCACATTGTTCTACTATGATGTGTACCTGGCAGTAAATTTCTTGTGGATAACATGATATTTGTAAAAAATTAAAAATGCATTGGAAACATACTCACCTCCTCTTTCTATCCTTAGAACTTTGATGTAGTATCTACTTTGCTACTTCAGTAAAGCCTTGAACTGCTGAAATATATCAAATGCATGTGATTTATGTATCAAAAAGTACAACCATGTCTTTCTAGTATAGTCATCTATGAGTGCCAAAAAATATGAACAACCTCATATCAAAGGTGTTTTCATTTTTCCACATAAATCTGAATTAAAAATCTCAAGTGTTCTTGTGTTCTTACTGATTTTCCAATTGGAAAGGCCTCTCTATGTTGCTTTACTAAAATACATTCTTCACAAAATCTCTTTGGTTTATGAAATAAAGGAAATTTTTGTACCATATTTTTCATGTGTAACCAATTCAAACCTCCAAAATTTAAATGTCCAAACCTGAGATGCCATAGCCACGACTCATATTTCATAACTAATTGAAAAGCCGATTCAATCTCTCTAGCTATGGACTGAGCTCCAAAATTATTTATAATATGAGCTCTAGATTTAGCTCTGGACTGGGCTACAATATGAGCTCTGGGTTGGGCTACAGTATGAGCTATGGACTGAGCTCTGGATTGAGTAAAATATACCTTAAAAGAAGCTCCAGAATGCTCAAACAACACTTGATATTACTTTATTTTTAAACCTATTTTCAATCTCAGAGGAAACATTATATTTCTTGTCATTTGCACTTTAGCCATTAACTCAGTACTTGGATCTTTATCCATGATCACACATTCGGTGTCTTCAATAGATATTCTATATCCCTTTTGTACCAATTAACCAATGCTCATAAGATTATGAGCTTCAAACCTGCAAAACAATAGACATCATGCATAATATTTTACTCCCCCCTTTTAGTTAGAACACTGGCTATTCCCTTGTCTTGTACATACACTGTATTATTATTCTAAGAGTACCATCAATCTTCACTAACTCATCCAAAATGGAAAATAAATCCAAGTTACCTAACATGTGATTACTGTAACCAGAAACCAAATGCCAAACATCACAGGGACTCTTAAGATAGATTACATTCCATATGTGATAAATAAAGAATTGCTTCAACAATATTTGTGCATGCAATAAACATGGAGCTTGGAGTAGAGATCCCAACCTGAATTTGATTATGTCTGTTATGATCATATTGATTTTTTCTACATTCATAAGGATAGTGCCCATATTTCTTGCAGTAATGACATTGCACATGAGACTTATCCCTGTGTTATTAACTATGTCCTCTTTCACTTGAGTTTAATGGACCACTACTGCATCCTCTTGATGAACTTCTTCCTCTGCCTCTAGGAATGAACCTTCCTCTTCCTCTTCCACGAATTCCTGAAGTCTGGGAAAAAACAACTTCTTTTAAAGATGCATGTGATCTATTCAACCTCTATTCATGATTTATTAGTGATGCATGCAACTCATTAATTGAAATATGACTCAAATATTAAGTTTCTTCTATGGCTACAACCAAATGATCAAAATTTTAAGGTAGAATCTTAAGCATATTTTCACTTATTCTTCTATTGTCCAATTTTTCTCCATGAGATTTAATCTGATTTACTAGGCCAACAACATAAGTAAATAATGACTCTACGAAGTTTGATTCTTTCATAGAAATATTCTCAAAATATCTTCTAGGTAATTGGAGTTTGGCAATTTTAAATTTCTCCTTACCTTGAAACACAACCTAAACAGTTTCCTATGCTTGTTTTACTTGAGTGGCTACTGCCACTCTAGGAAGAATATTTTCATGCATGGCTTGATGAATATAAGAGAGAGTTTTTCCATATTTATTTCTTAAGTCTTTCAAAATATCCTTCTTTTCCTGTGAGAGTGCATTATACGTAGCTAGATCTGGAGGTTCTGTGTAACCGATCTCAACAATTTCCCACACTTTTTGAGATCTAAATATCACCTTCATGGTTAAAGACCAATACTCGTAATTATTTCCTATAAATTGGGGTGTGTGCATACTTCATAAAGATGTTCTAGATGTAAAATCCATATCTGACTGTTAATTTAAAAACTCACCGAAAAATCATCTCTATGATACCAATTTGTAGAATTATAGAAAATAAAAACAACAAATACAAAATTAATAAAACTGAAAAATAAACAAAGATTTAATCTAAATATCATCAAGTGGGATTTTTTCTAGTTGTGATGTAGCACTACTTTATCACAAAACTATGAAAACCATCTTTCCCTAATTTGAGGTCTTTTGTACTTTAGCATTTTTGAATATAAAATAGTATCATGGCGATTATAAAACTACTTCTTTTTTATTATCGGTAAATGAGGGTTAAGGGGACCCTACCCTGTACAAAGGATGGAGAAAAAGATAAGAAAATGGGGAACAAACGAGGCTGCCTCTTCTAGCGGGACAAAGAGTCCAAACCAACAACAACAAGAAAACTAACAAAAACATAAAACCAACACCTATCTCAAACTTTTGATCCCTTCCCTTGGGATCTTAGCTACATCTTAAGGGGATAGAGAGTCCCTTTCTTTTTCCTACTCACAATAGTCCAATCCTTTTCTATATTTGTATTTTCATTTTCATTAATATGGGTTGGGATCAAAACTTCGATCTGCACCTTGAGATGTTGGGACCCTGATGAAAAATCCACATCATTCTTTCTACATTCTTGCACTTCCTCCTTTTCTAGATCAGTCAAATTATTATATTCAGAGCCTGAATCAAAATAAGATGGATCATTCATAACCAGGTGTCTAGGATTAACATTCTTCCACTGCGAGCTTCTGCCTTTAACATTTTTCTTACCATGTGACAATCTAAAGCTAGATGGTCAAGAGAAAAGAAATTTCTACACCTAAAGGCAAACCCTTCATGATTTGGATTTTGTAACCAAGTTCTATCCTCCACTTTGAGTTCAATGGTGATAGGGAAATCAACAGAAGTATCCATATCAACCAAAATTCTAGCATACATTGTGTGCTCAAAATCATCACTTTTTGGGTCAATAGCCAAACATTTCCGTAAAGTGTTACCAATAAAAGTTAAGAAACCTTTCAACCAAAATTAGAGGGGTAAGAAACTTGGAAAGTATCAAACACTGGGTTGAACATAGAGAACCATAATTTCATCTATAACATATGGGATTCAAAATGGGGCATTTGTACAGAGGTCTATGCAGTCGGGCACCTGCATATACAAACACCTAACTACATTTGCAACCAAGTGCTTTCATATGCAGACACTCATCTGCCAGTTGAATAAGTTTATGGGAAAACCCTGGTTAGGAAGTAATCAAATGTATCAAATGCAGATGGACGTTTATAAAAAAATCTACATATGGGTCGGTTGTACACAAAATAATGCAGACATGGCATTTTTATGGAGTTCTATGCAATCAAGAGTCTGCATATGTAACATATGTAGACACTCGAATGCATGTGTAGTCAAGCATCTGCATATACATATGCCTGACTACATGTGAAACTGAGCACATGCAACTAGGTGTCTATATATACAGGCACTCAACTGTACATGTTGTTGAGTGTCTGTATATGTACACGCCTAGTTATACATGCAGTTGGGAGTCTACATATACAACCACCCTAATGCACATGCAACTGAGTCTCTGTATATGTAGACATCTAGTTATACATGCGATTGGGTGTCTACATATATACATATAGAGAGTTGGGTGTTGGGACAAAACTTAATTTTCTCATCATATATACATAACAAAAAATATAGGAGAATTTTTAAAAATGTTATTTCAATAAGTTTTTAATTATTATTTCTATAAGTTTTTAATTATTATTTCTAAGTTAGTGTTATTGAGAATATATAATAATTTATGAGGTGAATGATTGGAAGTGAAACTTTTACTTTCCAAAATCATTCACCTCGCAAATTAGTATATATTCTCAATAACACTGACTTAGAAATAATAATTAAAAACTTATTGAAATAACATTTTTCATATATATGACATGTGTGTCAAATAATTGAGGTAAATCTTAGTTTGGAAGAAATGTAATTTACCACGTATAATATAATATGTGGTCTTGATTACACCAATAGGATTACAATGGAACAAACAACCCACAATTATATGTAAGAGAGCATCATTAACGGTTTAGTATTTTTTCATACATTTTTACAATGTTACGCGGGGATGCGTCCCCTAGATTTTGGTGACGTCCTAGATGTCCCAAACATTTCGGGGACTTGGGGACTTGGAGGGGACGTCCCAATTTTTTAAAATCTTTCAAAAGTTTTATGATGTTTTTTACTTTTAAAAAGATGCTATTTTTACCAAAAACATCACATTATAATCTTGAAAGTACCTAAAAATACATTAAATATAGTTTAAATCCCTAAATTTCATTGAAAAGTTAAAATGTTAAAATATTAATTTTTATGTATTATTTTCAAAGTCGTCCCCCTAGCGTCCCAAAAATCCCTTCCCTCTGTACCCTCATTCCCCCATCTTGGAGGCCTAGGTAACTATGCATTTTTATTTCTCACAACCATGAAATGAATATAAACCAGCCATGTCTAAGTTTCTTGGCTACAATTTGATTTGAAATGTGGGAGATTTATCTTTAGATTCGTCGATAAAATAATGTAACACAGAGTCCACTTTAAGAAGCCTCTGGAAAAAAGGACATGGAAAATACCCAATGAATATTTCTTTGGCCACATTCACCACAAAGGTAAATTTTCATAGGTTTTTGCATGAAATATTCGTCTGATAGTTTTAAGAGAGATGACACCCTTCAAAAACACCTTGTTGTCGCGTGACAACAAAATTTTACTGACGGGCGTCAACAGGACCTTACTGCTGTGTGGTTGATGCATGTCAACAATTTTTTTACTGTTGCGTGACAACAAGGTTATGTTGATGTGCGTCCAAAACATTTTACTATCACATGACATCAAGGAATTTTTAAAGGGTGTCAACAACACAACGTTGTTGCGTGACAACAAAATGTTGTTGACGGGCGTTAGCAAAATTTTGTTGTCGTGCGACAGTGAGGGTTTGTTGATGCATGTCAACAACACTTTCCTATCGCGCGACAACAAGATGTTGTTGACGCACATCAACATGAATAAATTTTTACTATCACGTGAGAGCAAGGTCCTGTTTACATGCATCAACAACATCTTGTTGTCGCGTGATAGGAAAGTGTTGTTGATGTGCATCAACAAACCCTCGCTATCACGCGATAGAAAAACCTTGTTGTCATGTGACAACAACAAGAAACCCTAATTTTCCCTATAAATACCAACACAACCCCTCATTTTCATGTTCTCATTTTCTGGCTACTAGAGTTTTTCCTTTTTTGAGCACTTCTTGTTATAGGTATCGTACGTCATGGCTTCTTCTACCTAAGGTGAACCTCAAGATCTAACACCTAGAGCCTCTAAGGCCAAGATTCAATACAGAAGCGTTATGTGCCCCCACATAAATGTAGTCATGGAAATGAATGCAGAATACAAGGATTTAATAGTTACATCTGAATTCCAAGGGTTAGTTAGCATGCCCCAGTTTTAGGTTGACCATTAGATTCTTAACTACCTCCTTTCGTCCTACAATACAGAAAATAATACTTTTATTGTTACATTGGAAGATCAACATACATTCTCCTTTGGTGTCGAACCTATTGATATCCATTGATTGACAAACCTCCCTTTTAAAAATGTGTCAATAGTAACAACCAAGGCAACACTCACTAAAAATGATAAGATTTTCCTGGAATCTAGTTATGGTTTCAATGTTGATTGTAAGTGTAATTTACTCTCGTTTGAATGTTTTTTTATATTAATTCAAATTGATATTAATTCTGACGAATTTTGCAGCTCATGTTAGCAAATCCAGACAAGGAGTGGACATGTAAGATGTTGCACACCACTTTCTTACTGCCTTGATTTCTTTGTTTCAAGCCAGAATTATTATGCAGGGTCGAAAAACTAACATTCCAAATTGGGTTGTTGCATACATTCTTGCAACAATCGGAAATAATTTTTTTTGACTTGTGCACATTTCTATATAACAAGATAAACGCTGACATTACCAATGCATCAATTTCATAAAAACTAGTTGTTCATTAAACAACTTATATCCTAGCTCTTTATTATGAGGCTTATTATAATTTAAAAGTTGAACCAACTCTAATTTGCACAAACGAGACAATGAAAAAAAATTTGATTCCACTTGAAGAGCAGCAGGTAAAAATTTGTCTATTTTATGTTTTTCTCATTCTGATCGAATCTTTGTGTACTAATATAATGTAATTCTGATTGAATATTTTCTGCATGTAGAAAAAAATTCTGGAGTCTCTTCCACGAAAAAAGTTGCTTCAAGAGGAAGAGGCCAACAACATGCCTAGGCCTTAGGAGAATGAAAATCTGAAATCAAATTTCGTTCATCAGCTGATCCCCAAGTATTTGAATTGACGAAACGACAAAGATGTAATACTCTTAATATTCAAAGTAGGGTTGTTTACATTTTGATTTTACCATTTAATGATTTATCATATTGAATTGACATGTATTTCCTACACTTGTAGGGACTTTGGAATACTCACGTGCTTCAAAGAAAGCATCGCCAACCCACTCGGTAAAATATCGTGTAATTTTTGAATCTCAATAGTAATTACCACCATCAGCTCCAACCGAAACAATTCAAAGTCTGTCACAGCCCCCTAGTTTACAAAATCAATTCGTACCACAACAAAATCTCACACAACCAGGTATGACTTCATTTATTTTGTGATTTATTTAATACTTTTACATATCATTTAGTAATTACTAATGATTTTTTTCTTGGCATCTTGTTGTTCAAAGTTGATAGAAATCCTTTGTCTTCTACTCAAAATCTGCAAACCCCAGCTACTCAATCAACCCTGCAATTACGATTCAAAATGTTGACCAGAAGTTCAGGAAAAAATACCATTGGTAAACACATCCCTATGATTCTAGCCCCTAGCGGGACACTAAACATTCCCTCGTGATTCTCTATTCTGACCCTCTCTCTCGCTGGCTATCCCACTGCAACAGGGTTATCAATTTTGAATCAAATAATTTTAGATGAAAATTATTTGGGCATTGATAGCAGTGACCCAACTAGTGTTTTCAACACATGTGATATGATTCAGAGCCAACATGTATATTTCCATCTAAATGTACTATTAAATTTATTTAAATTTTCAACATTTAAATTTAAATTTTAATATTTATTTTTGTTATTGCTATTAGGATCACCACTCCCAAAAGCAAAAAGATGTAGCTTACGTTGCTCGGGATGAAAGCCACCATTCTTCTCCTTCAAAATCATTCTCTTTTGATATAGATAGTGATGACTTGCAAACATTTCCTTTGGAGAACTTGATTGGCTATGATTGTCAATCCCACATGAATGAATTTATCATGCCTCAAATCAGTGAGCTCATTCAATGGGAGAGAAGGGAAAAAGTATTAATATCTGAGATAGTAAGTCATTATGACAACCATTGCCAAAAAGAGAGATTATTTGTAACAGTCAAAAATCAACCCGCGATTGTTTTTTAATATGTTTAATTGACTTCACTCTTTTTGTTGGAGCTGAAATATGAAAACTTAAAGACTCAAGACAAGGTCTTCAAAGTTCACTTGGAAACAACGAATAACAGTTTATCCACAACAATTAAGATGAAACAAAATATAGTTCTGGTTAACAAACAAAACAATACACTTAAGCAGATAATTAAAGAGAATGGCTATGACCCTAAGATTTTATTTAAAGAAAAGGCAATGATAGATCCTTCACTGACATCCCATGGAGATGCTACAAAGGAAGAAGAAGCAATCATCAAGAACCTAGACATGATTGCTAAGGATCTGATTAGTTCGAGGATAATTGAGGCAAGGCTTGAGGATTGGGGAACCTCAAAATTGAAACTTTAAATATTTTATATATAGAATAATGAAGGTTGATACTTGAATATTTTTTCAATTTGAAGTTTGTATTTAACTTTTATGCAATATTATCTTTGGTTGTAATGATGGTGATAGTTACATTTATCATTAGATATGGATTTCTGGATAATGAAATTAGAGTAGATGTGGTTATTGTTATTATTAATTTATTCATTTAGAATGTGGTTCTATGTGGACATTAGGTGTGGATGTCTGGATAATGAAATTAGAGTAGATATGGATGATGATGAATTGTACGTGACTATATGAACTGTATGTTGTTATATTTTTATATAGAATTTACATATTGTATATGGTGTGTATGTTTGATGGATAATCATGATTCATGGATTTAAACTTTACGCAATATTATCTCTACATGTAATGATGGTCATGATTACAGTTTTCATTTCATGTGGGTGATGACATTAGAATAGACATTACAATGGATCATCCATTTATTCATTTATAATGCGGTGTTATGTGGATAATGAAATTAGATTAGATATGGATGATGATGAATTGTATGTGACTAGATGATGATAATGGATAAATGATTTAAGAAAATTAAGAATGTGCATTGTGGTGTGATAGATACATCTTAATACAATAAAAGCTTCTTCTCTCTATTTTACCTTTTGAACTCTTTAATATGTATATATAGTTTCTAGACATTTATTTTTAAACCTTTATATTGAATTGAAACGATAAAGCTCAAAGAAAAAAAAGAATGTGGTATGACACAGATATCTTAATATGGTACAATATTATTCACATTTAAAACTATGGCTAACCACTAAGATAGGGTTTAAGGTACCTCTTATCTTCTTGAGCAAGCTAGATGACCTTCGATTCTCGAGAATTCAACATGAAAAATGGATAAGGATTAGAATAAAAATGGGTGAGTTTCCTGATAATCTTAGTCCCAAGAAGAGAGAGCTTCCTTGAATGGATGTCAAGTCATGTTTTTCATAAACATTAATGAAATGAAGAGAAATTAAAATGTAGAATCCAGATCTAACCTAAGAAAATAAAAGTAAACCAGAACCTGTTCATATCGAAGGCCTTATTGTTGTTGAAAAATTAGTTGATTGAGTCTTTATTAAATCAACATTCAGTATACCTTTTATTTCAATACCCTCGACCTCTGATGTTTTGCTGAAATGATCCAATATTGTACCCATGTATTTATGAAAAATCTTACTTACAAAATAAGCAGGACCACATTCTGTATTCCAAAAATTTGGAATCATCACACCCATGGCTTCAAGAATTGTCTTGGCTAAAACATTTTCTAGTTTATGATGCTAAGGATTATGCAATTTTTCTGATTTTTATTCTTGTTTCAATTACTACAGAATCAAACAAATTTCATGTCACAGGAACTTCTTCTTTTTCCATTGATGTAACGTCTTTACTTTTTTACAAAATGTGCAGTGGTATCTCTTTCCCGCTAACATGGATACATAGGTGATCGTGAATATTAAATCTCAAAAAGTTATTGGGATGGTTAAGATCCAATAAAACTTTCCAGTTATCAAATATAGGTGTATCAAAACTATCCGGGGAAGTTTACAAGGCATCAAGACTCATACATACCAATTTTCTCATCCATATAAAATCAACAATATAGGTTAATCTCCCTTGTGCATGCTTCATCAATGTATTGATCTCCTGCAACATTGGAAGAATGCCTACCAATTTAAGTAATCTCTCCAAATCAGTTAGATAGAACAACAAGTACCTCACCCTGTCAATTTCATGATGATATTTGTGCATGAAACCAACCAACGAAGGATACTCCTCACGCACTCTGCATGCATACTCATACAACGAAATCCACCTTGTCTCAACATCCTTCAGAATTTTTTGCCATATGTGATTCCTATGGAAAATTTTTGAAACTCAAGAAATCGCTTTAGGCTGCTTTTCATATAGGCATGCAATTCTCTTATATGGTCTTCTACTTTTGCAACATTTTCTTATTTGCTAACGATTATATATGCTAAACTCATTTTTTGAGCCATACAGTGAATTGCTAGCATATAAGGGGCGACTGATGTTTGCAATCGAACACACAACCCAGTTCTATGACCCTGCATGACTGATGCACCATCTTCTCCCACGCACACCAATTTTTTAGCAATTTCATTCGCAGTCATGCCAACAATTTCTTTCCAAAGAGAAATAATTAGTTTATATAGGTTTTCTGCATTACAATTTTCAACCATTTTCTGAACACCCAACAGATGTAGAGTCCTGATATGATTTTCTAAAGTGTAAACATGGATACAATATACCCATGTGGTGTTGTCAACAACTGTAATTTCATCAATTAACAAAGAGATAAACTTTGCATTTTTTACACTCTTTCAAATCTTCCTTCTCAATTATAGCAAGTCATTTAGCCATTTCCCATGCAATGTTGTATGACCAGTGAGATAGGGGAACATTCTACATTCCATTATATTGATACAAAGGTTTGAAATCGATAAAACCATAAATCAGTCTTCCTTTCTTAAGGATGTGAAATAAAGTAGAAAACTGTATGAGTTTAGTACACAAATTTGATTGATTCATCTTACCAATTTGTGATGTGATCGTTCTGCCATTTTCTATGAGAAGTCTACGTCTTTTCTGATCAGCTTCATATTCTACCGCATATTTCACATGCATGCATTATTTTTCAGTTTTCCATCTGTGTGTTTTTTATTTTCTAGCCATCTTCCCCAGTTATAGTGAAATATTGTTTTCCACATTGTTTTTCATTTGCGTCCAACTTCAGTTGCATTTTTTGCTGCCTTCCCAATTTCCACGTACATATTGTACATGTACATTCTAATGAAATTTCTTTAGAATTAGTTGGTTGTATAGGTTCAATAAATGGAAATTTTACAGCCCAGTCAAACTTGTATGTCCTCCCAAGTGTCCACATATTCTAGTTCATATTCACATTTTTACTTTTACATGTAGAGCTTTTAAGAATATCACGATTACCAGGTTTCCTTTTTCACATTTTTACTTTTACATTTGAATTTTGTGTTGCATTTTGCACTTCTAATTGCACATCAACATGAATATCTTCAAGCTCTACTTGCACTAATGGAATATCTTCAAGCCATGACATGATATCATTATAGGTGTCATTTGGTTGATAATGAACAGAATGCATTTCCACTTCAATAACACCTTCCACACAGTCTATGCTCTGATTGATTTCAGTGGGAACTCTATGGGTTTTGGCAGTTGCAATATCTGAACCAGCAGAGTTTCCAAAATACTTGAACATAGAATTTTGAGTTTTTTTGTAAATTTTTTGGTGTTCAAAGCACTAGCAGCTTCCATTGTTCTCAGCATGATAAATTCAAGTTAGATAATCTCATGTTCATCCGTCAACAAACACACCTTGTTGTGCGTCAACAAATGAAACTTGTCATGTGTCAACAATAGTTCCTTGTTGTGCGTCAGAAGGTTATTCTTGTCACCCGTCAATAGAACCTTCTTTTCGGCCATGAATAGAGCCTTCTTGTTTCCCATCAACAGATCCTGCTTGTTGCCCGTCAACAGGTCCTTCTTGTCGCGTATCCACAGAACCTTCTTGTCACTCGTCCATAGAGCCTTCTTGTTTCCCATAGAAAAAATCTTCTTGTCGCCCGTCCACAAAGCTTTCTTGTCACCCATCCACAGAGCCTTCTTGTCACCCGTCAACAGAGTCTTCTTTTCGCACGTCAATTGAACACTTTTGTCTGAGAGGCACACACAACTCGGTTAACAAGGAGTTTGCACTCGTTTCCCAAACATCATCTAAAAACAAAGCGAAATTATTTTTGCTTAACCTCCCACTTAACCACATTTTCACAACCTCTTCCTCTTTGCTTTCCAATCTTTCATTTATTTGAAGAGCTATTTGTTTGACAAGATCATTTCTGAGAGAATTGAAACAGGGAGTTTTTGAAATGGTAAGCCAAAGCATATGGCTATCACTGGAAAAAAGTGTTTGTACCTGGTTGCTGTTGAACACCCTTTTTAGGAGTAGAGTTTTACCAGATCCACCCATGCCAGCAACGCCGATCCGCAAAACTTTTTTCTGCAACGCAGATTGTATCAACTCCTCAATCCTCTTGGAGGCATAATCTTGTTCCATAATCAGAGGCTCGTCTATATACTTCATCTTCGGCGGGGCTAAAGAAGTGGATGGAAAATATTCCGCAGATGTTGACATGATCCGAAGCTTGAGAGAATCAATCATTTCTGTGATCTAGTCCAGTCCCTACCGATTAACCACATCTTGCTGGACCTAGTGGAGAAAAGCAATGGAAGGAGTGGAGTTTAGATGTTCCTCCATTGCAGAAATGAGACGAGTGATCTTTCTGCTCATTCGATAATGAGAAATCAGGTGATAGGAAGATGGCACAGTGCAATGTTGTGCCAAATCATATGCTTCCTTGAGAAAATCATTCAATTCGTTCAACCATCAATTCAGGGAAGAGGAAAGAGTATGGTGAGAGGAAGCATTGATTTTTCCAGAGTTCAAAGCCTTCCGATATTCTTGCATTTCGATGTTGATGGAGTGAAATCTCTCAACCAGAAGTTTGAGGGCATCTAGCTCTTTCCGGCAGCGGACAGCAATGTTGATGTGATCAACAATTTGTTTTATTGCCAGCTGAATGGCATAACCAATCGTTCCAGAGATGAAACCATGATATTCCATTATTGAAACATAGCCTGTTTTCTACTGGGATCAATGTGTTTTGTGCTGCAAACGCAAACTGTGTTGGAATGTTAATCGAGGCCAATAATAACATCAAAACAAATAAGATGGCTTGGCATGTTCCAGGATTTCAATTTTTTCCATTAAAAAGTTTTTGTTGTTTGAAAAATTTAAACAAAAAAACTTGAAGGGACCTCTCAGGATTTCACCTTTTGTGATTGACAAGTTTTTGTTTATTTGTGGTCGAAAGGTTAAAATCACACCTACATCATTATTACACCAAAAGGCTCTGATAAATCCCGTGGGGCTCTGACACAGATGACGACAGCGAGGGCACGTCTGATCTTCCGCCGTACACGTGTCACTGCCTGGTATCAGGCACTTTTCTACACAGCGTAGTTGTCGAAACGCACGTGATTTGACAGTGACGGTAACGAAGCAATAGCTCTCATTGGTCTCCACTGAAATGTAGAATACCTTGACGTCTATCCTGCCAAAACTCATATCAACAGAAACACAACTCAGATTCTATGGACGTCCGGTTAACGGTAGTATATTGACTTGTGAGTTTAACACAACTCACAAATGAATGTGCTCATTGTGTATACTCTTCAGGCATGCTGTTAATGTCAATTTATATAGACTTTACCCTGTGTACACATATTTAAGTATATATAAATTACATATATATTAATTCGTGAGTTTATGTATATATGCAACATACAAGGGGGTTCAGGTTGTCGCATGGCGTAGGAGAATGGACTGCTATTGTGTTCGAGATTGTGATGACATTTTGCCTAGTCTACACTATCTATGCCACAACCCTTGATCCCAAGAAGGGGGATTTAGCCACAATTGGTCCCATCGCCATTGGGCTTATTGTTGGTGCAAACATTTTAGCTGGAGGGCCATTTTCGCGAAGCATTTGTCCCTGCTCTAGTTAGCTGGGCATGAAGGCACCATTGGATTTACCAAGTATGCCATTTTGTTGGAGCCCGCCTTGCTGGGATCATTGATGAGTTTTTCATGATTCGATCTGAACCCACTCGCCACCATCCATTGGCAACTGAGGATTATTGAGCTTCAACTAGCGTTAAATGGTGCCTTTGTTTTCCTTGGGGTCAAACTCGTGACCGGAGAAGGGAAAAACTTGTTTTCTTAGTGTTTGTGTATGGTGGATGTATATTTGGTCTTATTGTTTGTATTGTGTCTGTGTCTATCGCGAGAGTATATGTACATACTTCATTTTCTATTGTAATGTGGTGGATTCTTATGAATAAAATGGACTCCTATTATGATTTATTAAATATGGTACACCTTTGGTTAACATTTTCCAAAATATTTAGAATTTTCTCAATGTTTTCCAAAATAATATGTATAATCGATTTACCAACACACACACACACACACACACAAAATCTCATTAAGTAGATACAATAAATATTGATGATGACACTTCTACACTACAAATGTTCGGCTATAAAATGTTTTGTAATTTAAGAATGTTTATTTTACATTGATGAGTCTCGGTTAACGCCTTTGGATCTGAAATAAAGTGTTTGTATTGTTATGCAAGGAAAATGATAGGTCTGAAACGCCATTTAGGGTGTGTCACTCTCCATGTTCTGCCCTGGGTTTTGAAGAGTGCGTAACCCGATTGGTCGGTTTGTTTGACACGGGTCTTTTTTCTCATTCAATTTTTATTTTGTTGTTAAATACATGAAGAAGCAAATAGTAGATAATTTTGAAGCTATACGATTCATATGTTATCAATATAAGGAATATTTATATTGAATGCCCTTTAAATGTGTTCTTACTCTCCAAACCCTAAATTTCATACATTAAACTTAAACTATTGATAATGGTGTAGGCGATGAGGATAAATCTAAAAATCCTAAAATTTTAAAGCTATTTGATTCATACGTTATCAATCTAAGGAATATCTATATCGAATGAATTTAAACTACATTAAACTTAAAATATTGATAATGGCGTAGACGATGAGGATAAATCTAAACTATCTTAAAATTTTAATATGCTAGCAAATGCAGAATGCTCCACCCCATTTTTTGCATTTACTCGCTCGAGAATTTTTTACTTGGATTCATCGATCTGTGGTTTTCAAGCAGAAGTGGAGGTCATCGCAGGCTCTGCATCTTGCTACTACTCAAAAGACTATGGTGAAGACGTCAGAAATGGTGGTAGAGGCATGTAGTCCACAAATATTGGCCTTTGAGTGGGTTTATGCATTTGAACAGGTCTTGGCAATTGCACTTTGAGAACGAACTCTGGAGCTTGCACATTGAGCTTGATGAAGGTTTTGGCGATTGCACTATGGGCACATTATTTGTGATTTTTAATAGGTTTTAGTTTCATGTAAATTGGTGGTAGAAGTAGAGTTTAGTTTTATTTAATTTTTTAAGCTTTTCGACAGGCCATTTTCTTCCTTAATCAAGGTTTTGTCTAAAAAAATATCTTCATGGATTTCCTCAGGAGCAACGATTACATCACCTGATTGTGTTGTAAATGCATTGATGTTTTGCATGGACACTTTGAGTTTCTTTTCGGGCCCCATGCCAAGAGTTCTTCAGCTTTTCAAGATGGTAGAAGGAGCGATGAACCTGCAAAAAAATATTAATTCAAGGAAATAGATTGAAGAGTGAGTAGCAAAGAAAATTACCTGAGCAATGTCGCATCAAAGGCCTTTTTAATGGTGGACTTTAGGCCTCTAATTTATGAACATCCCAAATCCACCGTAAACTCGAGCATGCACATATTGTGGGACAAAAATGAAGAATAGGATGCTCGAGGTGGAGTGGCGAGGAAGCTAAAAAGAGGGCAAGAAAAAGGAGGAGAAAAACTGTCAAAGTGATGCACAAAAGAAAAAGAAACCAGAAATTAAAGAAATCATGTATTTTCCCGGCAGCTACACATATTGATAGCAATTGAGTAGCTTGGGAGGCCATGTATTTGTAATCTTGCATGAATCACTCTTGTCTTAGAATAGTTGTGTCTTGATATGATTATGGGTTTATCTATGTCTGAGTAGCTTATACTGCTCCACGTCATCACCCAACATGTAATCACTAAACTCTACATATGGTTTTGTGAAAAATACATGCATTAGACCAACATCATTGTCTACGTTTTGATTTTATGGAAGTATCCAAGTTAGCATTGGTTTCCTTACCTACCAACTCGAATCCTGTGTAAAATCAATTCTTGAACTCACCAACACGTTCACCTTAATTCGATTCAAATCTATTATTTTCCATCTCAGGTTGCTATCTCCATGGAAGCTCTAACAGTTGCAACCATATTTTTTTGTTACCCTTTTGAATCTTCTATTTTAACAAACTTGCATTGTATGTGTTCATCTCGACATGGATTAATCAACCCATGTAAAACTTCACAGTTGTAATATATACAAGTCCATTCACTGTGACTCGTTTTCATTCTAAATCTTGGTTGAAACATTTTTTGTAATTTTTAATAGGTTTTATTTTCATGTAAATTGGTGATCGAAGTAGTGTTTAATTTTAGTCTAATTTTTATAGCTTTATAAACTCAAATAGACGATCTTCATTTTATTGATATTTATTCATCTTCTTAGTAAATATATACATGTGTGTGTGTAAAAAAGTATTATTTTATTGGGGTATAGTCCCTCCCAAAAAGCTATTTGCCAATAATAAAAAAACTATTATTTAATAATAGCTTGTAGCTATATTAGATAAGTTTCTCACGTTTGTCATTTAGTCGCAGTCAATGTGTGTCTTATATAGTTTAAATGTTAAATATAGAGTTGTCAATGTTGTTATTGTTTTATGAGAGTCATAACTCAAAACAAAATTAATTGTAAAAGGAACAATTGAATCAACAATCAAATTAATTTTATGGCCTTTGAGTACTCATTTCTCTGAACACCGAGCATACTGACTCATGATAGGCTAATTATGGTTCAATTACAACACAAACTTCTTCTCTGCGTCAACCAAAACGACATGCTCTCTACAAATTTGTGGGGTGAAACATGTCTTTTAAATGGTGCTATTGGTTCTATCCTCGAGATTGTTTGCACCATTTCATTTCACCCGCCTACTTTTCCTTCATTCATCATCGTCAAATTTGATCCATACACGGGGGCCCAATTGGATATGGAAAACCCTTCCCATGTTCAAATTCCACCAATTTCTAGAGGTGCACGGGGGCAATGACCACTTGAAATAGCTTGGGCATTCTCAATCCATAAATCTGAAGGGCTTACTTTGCGGAGACCCATTGCTAACATTAGGGGTGGGTTTACCTTCCCATATCTATCAAGAGTTCCCTCCATATCCACCCTTCCAATTTAACCCCCTTTTTCATTCAACCGCTATGAAAAAAATGTCTTCAACATCTCTTCCTTAATCACGCATACAAGAAAAATTCTGACTTCATTCCCTACCATTCACACTCCCCTCTTAATCTTTAATGGGGCTTCCCTTTCAAACTGCTCCACTTCTTCTGCAATATAGATATTTTCTTCCACACCAATTTCCACTACTTCGTAGTTTTTCATTTTCCTCCTCCAAATATCATATTGTTTTGTTGTCTATTTCGGTTTCCTTTTCCACTCGCTAATATTTTTCTTTTGGCGTTAACATCGCACACCTCACGTGTGATTGCTAGTTATATTTGAAAAATTTAAACAAAATTCAAAAGGATGAGTCCCATGGGGGTTGGGGTAAGTGTGAATGCTTCTCATATTTTCAACGATACTAAACAATCGGGTGCATTCCAGCTGTTGTGATTATTAAATATTTGTTTTTTTTGTTGAAATAGTTAAAATTATACATACACCAACATGTTCAAAATGTATCCACAGAAATATTTTAATAAGTTCAAATGGTTTGGTTTGGGGTAAGTGTGAATGCTTCTCATATTTTCAACGATACTAAACAATCAGGTGCATTCCAGCTGTTGTGATTATTAAATATTTGTTTTTTTTTTGTTGAAATAGTTAAAATTATACATACACCAACGTGTTCAAAATGTATCCACAGAAATATTTTAATAAGTTCAAATGGTCGGGTTTGAGGTAAGTGTGAATGCTTCTCATATTTTCAACGATACTAAACAATCAGGTGCATTCCAGCTGTTGTGATTATTAAATATTTGTTCAACGATACTAAACAATCGGGTGCATTCACCTTTTGTGATTGATAAGTTTTTGTTTATTTGTGGTTGAAAGGTTAAAATCACACCTGCACTATTGTCTTATTTGGAAAATTTAAGTAACAAAATTTGAAAGGACCCGGCTTATTTGAGGATTTCAGGTTTTGTGATTAGTAAGTTTTTGTTTATTTGTGGTTGATTGGTTAAAACCATGCCTACACTACTATTGTATTTGGAAAATTTAAACACAAGGGACCCGGTTTATTTGTGGCTTTTGATTTTTGCGATTAATAAGTTTTTGTTTATTTGTGGAATGGTTAAAACCATACCTACACCACTATAGCATTTGGAAAATTTAAACAAAAAAATTCAAAGAACCCAATGGTCTATTTGGGTTTGAATGGTTAAAACCATACCTCCACCATTATTGTCTTTGAAAAATTTAAACAAAATTCAAAAGGACTAGTCCCATGGGGGTTGGGGTAAGTGTGAATGCTTCTAATATTTTCAATGATACTAAACAATCGGGTGCATTCCAGCTGTTGTGATTATTAAATATTTGTTTAGTTTTGTTGAAATAGTTAAAATTATACATACACCAACGTGTTCAAAATGTATCCATAGAAATATTTTAATAAGTTCAAATGGTTGGGTTTCATGAGGAGTTGGGGCAAGTATTTATATTTCTAATCTTATCTAAGGAGAATAAACCAATTGATGCATTCTAGCTATTATCAGTAATAAGTATCTGTTTATTTTTGTTCGTAAGGTTAAACCCATATACACGCCTAGACTGCACGGAAACACCCTAGACCCCCTTGTCATACCAAGCTTGGTACATACCGGGTACTGGTACTGGTACACTATGGGTACGTACCCACAGGCCTTGGGTACGTCCTGGGTATAGAAATATGTACCCAGGGCCTGTGGGTACGTACCCATAGCGTACCCACATGGTTTTTTTAAATTTTTAAGTGCAAAAAAATAAATAAAACTTGAGGGCTTTGACTGGAATTGAATCTTGGAAAGTTCGTGTGAGATTCAATATTGCCAGTAGGCTCCGAAGGGTCAAGAGAGATGAAAAGGACTTCATTTGGTTGACTTACTATTTGGGGGCTCTCTTGTTGCTCCTCATGGGTCCTTTATTCTTCAGTCAATTTGGAAGGCTGGGAATAAATGAAGCAGTTGGTGGTTGGGCAGCCTATCTTCTCTTCATCTGACTTTAGGTGCCAAGCCTACAAATCAATTTTTTCAAATTAGAAATATAATGACAAGATCCTTGCCTTGATAAGAGGTTGTTCTGCCCTCCTTTTGGTTTGAGAAAGAAATTAAAATATTTCATGACTTGTACAGATTTGGGAAGTGGATGGAATGGACAGACCTTAAAGTTTCCTATAAGCTTCCTCAATCTTAGTTCAGAATGTATACAATGCTCAAAAATTCTTTCACAACTCCCTCTATTGGACTAATTATGGAGGATGAGACGTCTAACTCAAGCTTAAGGCATTAATAATGAATCATCAAATCTATAATACAGTCTATGTTATTAACTATTATGTTTTGAACATTATGGATCAATACAAACTCAACTCTCAATTCTTGAAGTATTGGAAATTTGTTTTCATGTTCTATGAATGATTTAAATTTGTATGAGTATTAAATTTCAATAAGTATGGAAATGCTTCTTTGTGTGTGTGTGTGTGTGTGTGTGTGTGTGTGTGTGTGTGTGTGTGTGTGTGTGTGTGTACCGAACCCGTGGGCCGTACCCATAGCGAAATAGTCTAGATACATGCCACCATGTTCAAAACGTATCTAGAAATTTATTGTAAATCTGTGTAAGAAATGGGTAGGGTACATCCGCATGTGACATGCATGCAAATAGGTGCATTTTGTATAGGGTATAGTCACTTCGAGAGTTGGGTGCTGAGACAACTTAATTTTCTCATCATATGTGCATAAGAAAAAACTTTAAAAGAATTTATAAACATGTTATTTCAATAAGTTTTTAATTATTATTTCTAAATCACTGTTATTGAAAATATATAATAATTTACTAGGTGAATTATTGGGTGCAAAAAATTTAATTCAGAGGAAACATGCACACGCATGAGCGGGCACAAACACACACACACATGTCAAATAATCTAGGTAAATATTAGTTTGGAAAAAATGTAGATACACGCCACCTTGTTCACAAACGTTTCTAGAAATTTATTGTAAAAATGTGCAAGAAATGGGTAGGCTAGATCTACATGTGACATGCGTGCATAGAGGTGCATTTTGTATAGGGTATAGTCGCTTCGAGAGTTGGGTGCTTAGACAACTTAATTTTCTCATCATATGTGCATAAGAAAAACTATAAATAGAATTTGTAAACATGCTATTTCAATAACTTTTTAATTATTATTTCTAAATCACTATTATTGACAATATATAATAATTTTCTAGGTGAATTATTGGGTGCAAAAAAATTAATTTAGAGCAAACATGCACATGGGTGTGCGGGCATACACACACAAATGTCAAATAATATAGGTAAATATTAGTTTGGAAGAAATATTAATTTTCTATGTATAATATGATCATCTTTTTTTACATTGCCCTTTCTCTAAAGGTGTCTTCTCACTGATTTCAGAACTTTTCAACATGCAATGGATTATGCCTTCGAATATGGAGGATTATTGTACTCAATGGGAGAGCCCTTTTAGGTTCCCTTATCTGGCCTGGGCCTGGAAGATTACTCTACCTCATCTCTTATGGGGTTTGTGGAAAATAAGGAATGATAGTGTTTTTAGAGATCGGAAACCTCTGATTGTGGTGGCTAAAAGGAAAATCCTAGCAGCCATTAAGGAAAATCTCAAACTGTTTAAAGGTAAAACAAAAAATCCTTTCCCGAAATGGGAGCAGGAAGTGCTGGATAAGTTCGCCTATAGTCCGGTCAAGAGCAAAAGCCCTGGTAAGAATGTTTACTAGATTAGACCTATGGGAAATACAATCAAGATCAATTTTGATGGGGCTTCAAAGGGGAATCCTGGTCAAGCTAGGGGAGGGGGTATCTTAAGGAATAGTGAGGGTGATTGGTTGTTTGTCTATGCGGGTCCTTTGGGAAAGCAGACTAATAACATGGCTGAAGCTAGAGCCCTCCTATGGGGTATTTTGGTTGCTAAGGAAAAAGGCCTTAAGGACATCCAGATTGAAGGTGACTCCTTAATTATTATAAATGCTCTCCTCAATAGGAGTAAGATCAATTGGTCATTAAAAAACATCATTTAAGATATCAAGGAATTGCTAAAGTATTTTGATAAGATATCTATCAATCATACCTTGAGGCAGGGAAATAAATGTGCGGACAAGATGGCCAATGTGGGAGTCCTTAGTAATGAGTACAAAATTTGGTGCAAAGGAGAGAGATTACCCTCTAATATTAATGATGAAATCATTAAGGATAACAGTGCGCTAGGATAAATGAAGCCGGCATGAGCGGAGGAAAGTATCCCAGGTACCATGCTAGCTTTTACAAAAATCATTGTTTCTGTTTGATCTTTGATAGGGCGAACAATTTGTTGGTTGTGGAAATATTTTGCTAGGAAGACAACTTTGGCTACGTGAAAATGGGTGGAGACAGGATTCGAGTGGAACCCGTCAGTCAGAACATGGAGGAGAGTAACCAGGATCTTTGGAACAAGCTTAAAGTTGGTGGATTTAGCAATTATATTGCTAAATTACATGGTCACGACCCATCTCTGTCAAAGGACTTTGGTAATGCCTGGAAAGAGGGGGTTTTTACTGTCCGCGGTGTGGAGGTTGAGGTCTCAGAGTCCAATATTGCCAGGGTGACTGATATGAAGATGGAAGGGTTAAATATATACAAGGAAAGAACCCGTAGAGACCTCGAGATTGATCAATTTTTTTTGGCAAGGAGAAATGTTACTTCTTCACAGATGGCATTGCACGTTCGTGCATTCCTGAAATCTGGAAGGATGTTTTCCTTCAAGTTATGAAATATATTACACTGGAGGGTAAGTATAGAAAAATCTATACCCATCACATGACCTTCCTCAACATGTTCCGTCACAAGTTTATGGCTAGTATTCCCTTTTTTCTTGCCACCTCTCTTTCAAATTCACTGATGGCTTTCCAGAATGGGAACAGCTGAGCTTCCCCTCCATGAGGGCTTGATTCTTCTTCTGGTTGAGAATGGCAAGCTGGTTCTGGATTATCCTTTGACAACGGTCCTGGAGGAGCAAGCCGAGGAAGATGATATTACTCTTGCGGAGTGTCTAACTAAAATGAAAGTGGGTAAGGGTATCCTCCAAGGGAATGAGAAAGATAAAGACAAAAATGAGGGTGGTGTTGGGGAAGCCAGTGCTTCGAGGAAGAATGAATGTGTGGGAGACCCCAATGTATTTGAAGAATGGAGCAGGAAGATGTTGTATTTATAAGGGGTCCTAAAAGCCATGGAGGACACGAACGAGGGGCAAAGGGAGTCCATTCTGAACATCATCAACATTTTGAAGAAGATGGTCACAGATCAGGTCTAGATAAAACACAGAATGAAGAAGCTAGAGATTCAGGTTAAAGTTCTACTTGACAGAGTGGAGGGGATTGAAGGGGAAAAGAAAAGGAGGAGATTCAACCTTCACATAAGTAGCTCAAAGGAGGAGTAGGTGATGGATGGTTCTGGAATCCAGGACGGCTGCTGCTGGCCTGGGGCCTCCGGTGGGTTTGTTGCGGAGGTTTTTTTGTTTTGTTCTTTGAACTGTGTGCGGACTGCTGGCGAACTGTGGTGTCCTATTGTTTTTTGGTCTTTTTTGTCCTCTTTGGGGTCCAGATCCTGCAATGTAAGAGTTAAGCCTGTTTAACTCATCTTTCTGGGACCCCTTTCTAGTTTTTTTTCCTGTTTTGTTTCTGGTTGCATTCCTCTCTTTTGTTATGGCCCTTGGGAACCAATCCCTGTTTTTTTCCTAATCTAATAAAAAATGATGTGTGGTCTTAATTACACCAATAGGATTACAATGGAACAAGCAACTCGCAACTATGTATGACAATTCATCATTAATGGCTTAGTTTTGTTTTTTTCATACATTTTTATTTCTAACAACCATGAAATGAATATAAACCATCCATATCTTTTCCTAGCTACAATTTGATTTGTAATGTGGGAGATTTATATCTATAGTCCTTGATAAAATAGTGCAACCAAATGAAATGAATGAATTTTCATTAGGGAGAATGTTATATGTTTCTTGACAGTGCTTAGACAAAACTTGAAATGGAATATTACCTACAGGGTGAAAAATTACAAATTTTAAAACACACAATAAAGAGACATGAAAAGGTCAATTTGATGTATCCATTATTGAGAGCGAAAATATGCCATATATATGTAGAAGAGAGAAATAGAAAATAATATGAACATGTATCATATAACTTTGTTTCTTGAGGATTATAGCTTCCCCAAAACATCATTTGTAAATACCTACACTATAAGAACATTAGCTTATTATTTAATATGTATTTAAGATAAAAGTAAAATATCATGAAATATACTGCACAGTTCTTCCATGGAACACCAACTACTACTACTCACTCTTTTACAAATGAGGACATTGATACTCAATTTATTTCTAGCACACAAATTACACATGGTTGACCATCCTAATACTCATATTATTTATATCCAAGTACCTATTGTGCAACATGAAGTTCATAAATTAAACAACATTGTACCACATTAGATATTTTGTGTGAGGATATAATAACTCTCAACAATGAATGTACATGCTCTATTTACACATAATTGCATCCAAACATTTAGATTAGACTATTCTAAGGAAACCATGTTTGTTGGAGATATGTAGTTTGAAGAATAATAATAACCACGTTTCTAAATGGAATAACATGGACCCTAGAAAATAACCCCATGTCTTAAATGTGCTACTCAAGTTTAAGAAATGATAGTAGTAAGAGTAAATCTCATGTTTGTAGTGTCTTGTACATAGGATGACTGATACAAAGATTGTGGCCAAACTATTAGCTCCCTATAAGATATTATACACTTACAAAATGTCGTCCCTGTCACATAGAACAATCAAATATATTTATTATTAGAAGACATGGATAAAAAGTATCATGTCATGTAGGCCTTAGAATACATGAAAGTAATTATCCATACAAGGATTTCCAACATACATGTTATCCCAATTTTTCCCTCCAAAAAAACTTATCAAACACAACCCTGTGCTAGGAACAAATCCAAAGGACGGTTCAGTCGTGCGAGCTCACATTTCAAATCCAAAAACATAGGTTACAGGCGGGCTCTATAATGTAATAACAGGGTCATGGAAGGAGAAAACAAGTGTCAAAGAAAACAAAAGGCTCAAAGGAAAAGAAACAGGGAAAGGTTCAAAGTCTTCAGGCTTTGTAAATAATTCAAAACTAGCCCCAAAATTGGGTAAGTATGAAAGAATCAACAGAAGCCTCCACGTGCCTCATTGGTGCATCTCCAAATATTAAGCTCAAAAGGGCAGACTAAAATGAGCACGAGGCTTCCATGTGTCCCAGGCCTGAAAAAGGATAGAGCCAGCCATTGAAAAGTCCAAACAAGCGGAAGGAAACACATGTCAGCTCGACGCAATTTCAAGATGGGAGCCCAAGGTGGGGACTCAAACTTGCGCAAAGCCTCCACATGGCCAAGGATCAACAGAGGTCAAATCCAAAAGTAAGCCTAAATTGGTTAAGTATAAGATTACAGGCGGAAGGCTCCACATGTCTTAACGATGCTCCTTCAAAGGTAAAATACAAATTTGGTTTTCAAATGAGCACGGGCCTTCCATGTGTCCCAGGTCTAAAAAAGGGACAAAGTCGGGGGGTTGAATAGTCAAAGCAGAGGCAGGCCAGTGGAGGGAGCCAAGTGTCTCAAAGACACTACTTTAAAATTAAAATTTGGGCGAGGTTTCCAAACAAGCGCCAATACTCCATGTGTCCAAGGATAGACTTTTGGCCCCACCAAGCAAAGAAACTTAGGCAAAAATACAAAGAAGCCCAAGGAGCTCGCAGAGGCCACCACGTGTCAGCCCGATGTGATTTCAAGAGCATAAGGAAGGAGCTAAATCTCCAAGATGCGTGAGACTTCCACGTGGACCCGGTACAGATAGACTCTTTAAACATGGCACGCCTGCGACCCTAATCTTAAGATGTCCATATCTTTTGACTGGAAACTCAGATGTGGGTGGGAGAAGACTTTTTGGAAATGTCTCGACACCCTTTACACCATGGAAACATAAAATTATCATTCTTTATAGGATTTAGTGGGTGAAAAATGGGGAAATGTCTACCAGGCCATTAATACAGAATCTGATTTCTTTAACTACCAGCCTGGGTTTTATTTGATCCACTGTTCTTCTTCCTTACCATGCCAAGAAGACATAGGGCACTACAATTGATAGATTTTAGGTGGATTTTAAAGGGGGCATTGATTGATGGTGGTTGAGATTTCAAATAAGGATTTGAATTCTTCCCTCCTCTCTCTCGTTCTTCCTATATATTGTAATGAAGGGGCATATTCAAAGTGGTTGGTCATTGTTTCTCCCCTGCTCCCTCTATCTTTCTTCCTTAGGGTAGAATGCATAGTCTAAGCCTCCTCCCATGGATCTGTAATGAAATTTTCTTTCCTCTTTCCCACTGATGATGTACCATGTAACATTTTGGAGCAATAAAATCTATTTCGTGATGCATCTATCCATCATTGGGTTATTTTGTTGTCTCTTCTTACCTCTCATCATTGCATGCTATACTATGCATACTCTAATGTTTGTTATAGGTTCTAGGAGTTGTGTCTAATGGGTTTTGAAGTGGTGTTCCGTGTGAAATCTATCTCTAGTTTGCGGTGCATTCTGTCCATGCTCTCCTCTGCTCACCTCTCTCCACTTCAGGCAGTCAGATCTGTGATCCAACCAATTCCTTTTATGGTGTATCACCGCTTAGTGTAGGATCTTTCACCCTCTCTATCTCTCTCCCTATCCACTTGGAATGGTTGGATTAGGATTGAATAGGTTCTTCCTGTACTGGAGTATCTTGTGGCAGGTAGATTAGGAAGTAAGAACTGACTTTCTCTAGAGGTCCATCTCAAGTTTTGCAAGTCCCACATCTTAAGAGATGGTCCTATGTTGTGTAATCACACCAAATGCCCCAATTCACACCTGGGCCATTCAGGGGTGCTGTGATTTTGCACTAACAGTTTTAGTACGCCCAGTGGGACTCTGATGTTATGTTTTTCATCTTTCCAAGGTTTCTCATTACAAAAGTAAATCATAAGTCACCATGCGACCACACTAACAGTTTTTGCACACCTGATGGGATTGGTCTGAAGCACCTTACCACTTCATCTTAGCGGGTTGGTGTGTTCCTATTAAGGTTCAACCTTTTGAGGTATATGCAAGCTCATCTGGCAACTCCATCTAGTCAAAAACCCCATCTCTGAAGTTACAGACCTTTTCCATCCATTTCCACCCATCTTCATTTACTCTTCTTTCCATATTTCTCATTTTTCTTCCATTTCATGAAGTTCTGCAATCATGACTTCATTCCCTTCATGGAACTCACACTTACAGCAGCAATGTAATTCACCTCCAATGCATTTCCCAACTCCTCTAGATCAGCATTATAATCATATCCATGACCATTATGCTCACCCATATGAGCAGGTTCAAAGTTAGTTTAGCCATGAAGCTTATCAAGAACAAGGGGACGCATACAATGGTGACAGCTATGTGGATAATGTTGGTTTGTTGGAGAAGATTCAAAGAATGGAGGCTATCATGGTGCAATCTAGGGGTACATTATAGATGAAGGCATTCAAGATTGGTTTCAGGACACCTTGTCCATGGGGAGGCCCTTTCCAAGACATTACAACCCTCAGGAGAAGATTGACTTCATGTTCGCAGTGCTACCTCAACTTACACAGTGGATTGAGAAGATTGAGGCATATGAGCTAGACACAAGACAACCTTGTCAATGGGTAAATCCACCACCTCCTAACACTTCATTTTTTCTTTCTCAAACTTTATCATTTCAGCATGATCAAGAGTCAAGCCCCTCATATGCTGCCCCAAGTGTTGATTTATTTTCTCCATCTCCTGATCTCCCATCCCACCTCAGTTCCTCTTCCCTTTTCAGTTCCAAATAGCCATCCCCTCCAAACAAACAAGAAGTTCCACCTCCCTTCCCACCAAAAACAATTGCAAAGCTGGTTGAACCCCAACCTACCACTCCTCTTGCTTTCCCAAGTCCATGTTGGGAAGAGACTCAAGAATCCAGTCAAGGAGAACAATAAGAAGGGGAACCCAATAGAGAAGAAATGAAAGACAATCTAAAGAGTTGGGATGCTAAATTTGGGTTTACAAAGATTCCCTTAATGGTTATGCCAACAGAGGAGGTTAAGGTTAAAGAACCAGTGGTGCTTGAGGCTAAGTTTGCAGTAGAGGAGGAGGACCATAAAGTTCCAGAGGCTCCAAGTGTGGAGCAGGCTACAAAAGAACGTTCATTTCTTCCTCCCACTTCATCCCATTTTATCTCTAATGTTGAAGATGATTTTGAGCTTTCAAACTTCATGTTGGAAGATGAAGGGAACCATGGTAAGGAAGTTGTAGATCAGGAGGACACCATGGAGGAGGTTGAGCACATGCAATAGGAAAACAAGGAGACAGATTATCTGTCTGACTTGGAGGATTTCTTTGATGGAAAGGAGTGTAGTGCCAACTTCCCTTTGACACCTTTTGATACTGATCATGATATTGTTGATTATATTATGGGAATGATTATGGACTTTATTATAATATGATGTTAGATGTTAGATCATGAATTATTGTTGACCTTGACTCAGTTATGATGCATGATGATTATTAGATACATTTTGGATATTGATGTGATATACTGTTTGACATGGTTATTATAGACACCTGTAGTTTGATCAATACACTATTATTTCTAATAGTGCACTAACTATTCTTCCCTTTGCAAATTGACGGCACAAAACCAGTTAAACCTATCTAACTCCCTTCTCATGACATCTTTTTGGTCGTTTTTCCTCTTATAAACCACTTAAATAAGATGTTATAGGCTCGTTCTAACTACATTAGCTTCTTTTCCCTTCTAGCTTGCTTCTATTAGCTCCTTGGAATATCAATCCACTTTGTTGGATTGATTAAGCCCTTCATAAGCCCTTCCATAACCCTAATTACTCTCTAAGAGAGATTAATTAGTCTAACCTAGGTTAATTACCCTAAACATAGTCAAATCACACTTTGAATTGCTAAAAGTACTTTTTGGACTAGCATTTGTCCCACTTACACCCAAATCTCCCATTTTCCCCAATCCAAAAAATATAAATAGGGCTATACGCCCTCCCTCTTTTCCTAAGAATTCTCTCTTCTTCTTAGCATAAATTATAGTATTTTGTTTAGGCTTTAGATTGTATTTCATCTTCTTCTATTGAGTTAATTGCATTTGCTTTTGTATTTCATAGCACTAATATAGAGTAAAAGGGAAAATTCATTGGCCTTGAAGCCATTATTGGGGAGATCCCTTTCTCTTAAGCACATAACTGAAGGATTAGATCCTCTTAGGTTCATTATTTCAAGCTTTTAAAGAATAGAGGTTAATTTCATTTGTTTAGTTTGCATATTAACTTCAAATTAATGTATGCAAAGAAGAAAACCTTGCTCATTTCTTATCACATGGTCCATTGATCAGATTGTTAAAATACTTTGGGGTTTCTTTAGATATTCTTACCCCAAATCCATGGCTTTTATAACTTTTCATTGAACACATTTGGCATGCCCGGTGGGACACTTATGTCCATCCTCCATTAATGGAGATCTTTTAGGTTTTTCAAAGTTCATTTTCAAGTTTTTGGGTCAAATCACTTGTTATTTCCTAATATTTTTTTCTAATGCTAGATAAATGGCCTTCATTTGCATTCCTCCAAAATTTCCATTTCATTAATATATGTATTAGGAATAGGATGTTGTTAAGTGTAATTAGTAGTAGCGTCCGATAGAAGATAACGGCGCCGTCAGTACGGTGCCGCCAATAATGTGGAGTACGGTAACAGTCAAAGTACAATAGGAATGTTGTAAAAAGTAAATATTTGTCGTAAGTGGTCCGGTAATGTTAAAATGTCAAAGTTTGGGTAATTAGAGAAGTAGGGTCTACATGATTAGGAATTAGAAATATTATATTGGTAATAAGGACAAGGAGTGAGGTCATAAATATTTTGTGTATTTTATTTGTAAAAAGTCTAAAAATGTGGAACCCATGTAAAATGATAAGGTTTATCTTATCTTAACAGATAAGCTTACATGTACAGATAAGAGTTAAGGTATGGAATATGATTCGTCAGAGTGGATTTCTTATCCTATCTTAGAGATAGGATGGATAAGCCTGGAAGTTCTATAAATAGAGAGGCCACCCCCCTCATTTAGCATAGAAAGAAGTAGTGAGAAATATTGTAGGAAGTGTGCGAAGGAAGCCATCAGTTAAAGGTGTGTTGAAGAAGCCATCGAGAGGTGTAATTGTAAAGTTTCTCCCATAGTCTTGTTGAAGAATCTCATGGGTGAGATTGTAACAGTTTCATGTTAATATTATAATTTATTTTGATATTTCAGATTTTTCGTCATTCTGTCTTATCATAGTCAATGGTATTCTTGTGTTATGTTGTTGTTTTGTTTCCAGATTACGTCCACCAAACTAAAGGCTGTGCATTAGTAAATAATCATAGCACGAGGAGTTCCCGGTGAAGAATTATCATAGTGCCGGATTGCTGATGACATTTTGGTTCCGTTGCCGGGACCATTCCTCGTTGGTGGATTTTCTGGAGAGATATTCCCACTAAGTCAAAAATCAATTGGAGGGTAACCTTGTTTTTACTGTGCATAGTAGTTACCATGGTAAAGTCATTTTTACCGTGAATAGTAGTTACCATGTTAAAGGCATTTTTGCCATGAATAGTAGTTACCCTGGTAAAGTCCTTTTTGCTGGGAATAGTAATTACCGCAGTAAGGTCACTTTTTACCATGAATAGTATTTACCGCAGTAACTTCACTTTTTACTGTGAATAGTGTTTACCACAGTAAAGTCAGTTTTTACCGTAGTAAGTCAAGTTTTACCATAGTTTACCGTGGTCATTTCTATTTTACTGTAGAAAGGTGTAAAGTCACTTTCTAGTATAGTGATTCCAATTATTTGTGCACATAAGTCTTGTTAATTGTACTTGTGGGTTGGTATTTCACGGTGGTTACTTTTGAAAATGGGAAAGATTCCTGTTTTTTCAGCTCAATCTAATGAAGATGCTTCTTCTTTCATTCAAGAGTTTAAACGATCTTGTATTTGTAATGGCCTTATAAGAAGGGAACAATGGACTGAATTTTTTCCTACCTTTTTGGATGGTTCAGCACTTAGGTGGTTTGAAACACTAGGTGATAATGTGAAAAATTCATGGGATTTATTAACTGAAAGTTTTCTTGAAGAATTTGGTGAACAACAGAAATATGCAGATCTCATGATCGAGATCACAAAGCTATCCCAAGGAGAGAAGGAGAAGATAAGGGATTATCATGCTCGTGTTCTAGAGCTAAGGAGGAAGCTCGATGCCCAGATCCGGAAGGAAGGACTAGCGGATGGGTTGATGAATGGCGTGGATAATCTCCTCTGTAAGCACTTCATTCTTGGGATGAAGCCAGAGATCAGACAACGAGTGAAGTATGACCGCCCAGCCACCATTGAACAAGCAAAGGAGATTGCAAGAAGGCAAGAAGAAAGCATGGAAGAGGAGCCCAAAGAAATTGTTGCTAAAGTAGAGCCTACACCAGCACCTTTGGTCCTGAATCCACAACCACTCCCGGTGAGCACAAATATTTCTCCTAATACATCTACTGAGTATGAAGATCTGCTCAAAAAGATGGGTCAGTTAACTATTAATCTTCTTCAAGGAAAGGAATTTAGTTCTCAGGGAGGAGATAGAGGTCCAAAGAGAAATATTTCTGAAGTTGTTTGTTATGGTTGTTATAAAAAGGGTCATTATAAGTATAATTGTCCAGATAGAGCTTCTACATCTAGTAAGGGAGATAATGATAAAGGAAAAGCACCTGTGAATTCTTTTGATGTAGTAGATAAGAGCAGAAATAATGAAGTAGATGTGTTTGTAACAAAAAGAAAGAAAGAAAAAGATAATCAAGATGGAAATGATCCTAAGAAGATGAAAGAAGAAACTAGTAAGAAACATAGGAGAAGAAAGTTGGGTGTGCAGGATTTTCTGATTTCACAGGGGCAAGGACCATACTCCATCTTGGAAGATCTGTCCAAAAGGCCTGCAAATATTACATATGGTCAACTCTTGGCTATGTCTTCTGAGAAGAGGCGGGAGTTGCGAGGTGGACTCAATGCTCGAAGAAGGAAGGAGGTTGAGGTCCCTGTTTTGGAGGCAGAGGCAGATCCCTATGCTCCACAAGCTGAGGTATTATGTAATGGTATTTCAATTCATGATGTCTTAGTTGATGGAGGTGCTGCAGTTAATGTAATGACTGAGTCTGTAATGAATATGTTGGGGTTAAAAATTGATCGCCCTTCAACACTTATGTTAAGGTCATTAAATAAGGGAAAAACTAAACCAGAAGGTGTAATTTCAAATGTGGCAATATCTGTTATGGGTGTGGTATGTGTGGTAGACTTTCAGGTGATGAAAAATGGTACTGTTGCGTACCCAATGCTGCTGGGAAGACCATGGCTAAGGAGAGTTCATGCAAGAAACTACTGGAATGAAGGTTTCATGACACTTGGACGTGGTAGAGAGAGGGTGAAGATAAACGTGATCCCTCGACATCATAAAGTAGAACCTGTGGATTCAAGTGATGAAACTGATGATTGGACATCCTCTGATTACTCTAGTACCAGTGAAGTGGACACTGAAGATGAAGAAAGCGAGGTGGATGTTTCAGTCATGGATATCCTGCCAGTCACACCAACTCATGACCCCATAAAATTATCTGAAGAAGAAGTTGATGATCGTCTCCAACAAATAAAGATTGGTGATGCTGTGATGGAGAGTGAGAAGGAATCCTACCTCCAGCTCTTTCGAAGGTACATACACCTATTCACTTTTGATTACAAGGAACTCCGCCAAGTAAGTTGGGTAGAACATTGTATTGAGCTGGTAGATGGTGCTAAGCCCATAAAGCAAATGCCATATAGAATGAATCCTAATTTTTCCAAGACTGTAAAAGAAGAAATAGATAAGTTGCTTGATGCAGGATTCATATTTGCTGTGGAGAATTCAGAATGGGTTTCTCCCATTGTGATCTCAATAAAAAAGAATGGGAAGCTACGCATTTGTGTTGATTATAGGAAGCTCAATAAGGCAACAAAGAAGGATCATTACCCTCTTCCATTTTCAGATCAGATCTTGGACGAAGTAGCTGGCCAGGAGTGCTATAGTTTTGCTGATGGATATAGCGGCTACAACCAAGTTCGTATAGCAGAGAAAGATCAGCTGAAGACCACGTTCACCACTCCTTGGGGAACGTTTGCTTATAGAGTTATGCCTTTTGGGTTGTGTAATGCTCCAGCAACATTCCAGCGTTTAATGAATAGGGTGTTCGAACCCTACATTGGGACCTTCATCAGAGTATTTCTGGATGATTTTTGCATCTATGGGAGCAAGTTGGACCACCTGCACCAGATGGAGACAGCATTTCAAAGGTTAGATGAAGCACAAGCCTCACTAAACCCTACAAAGTGTGTCTTTGGATGTTCTAAAGGCGTTTTGTTAGGGCATGTTGTATCCAGAGATGGTATTGGTACTGATCCTGATAAAGTTTCAAAAATCAAAGATTTACCATTTCCTATAAATAGAAGTAAGTTGAGATCATTTTTAGGCCATGTGGGTTACTATAGAAGGTTCATCAAGAATTTCTCAAAGATTGCACAGCCACTAACCCAGTTCTTGAAGAAGGATGTTGCTTATGAACCAGGAAACAAGGCGCATGAAGCTTTTGGACAACTGAAGGAAGCCCTGGTGTCTTCACCTGTTTTGAAGAATCCAGATTGGAGCAAGCCATTCATTGTGTACACTGATGCCTCAGATGCAGCACTAGGTAGTACTTTGAGCCAAAAGGATGAAAATGGGAATGAACATCCAATTTACTTTGGGAGCAGACAAATGAGCAGTGCTGAGGTAAACTATACTGTAACTGAAAAAGAGGCTCTGGCTATCATTTTTGCTGTAAAGAAGTTTAGAAATTACTTGCTAGGGCAGAAATTTATAGTTGTAACGGATCATCAGGCTCTGAAATATATTGTCAATAAGCCTAACCCATCAGGGAGGATAGCAAGATGGATAATTTTGCTACAAGAATTTGAATTTGATATTATAGATAGGCCAGGAAAGAAGCATGTCAATGCAGATGCACTCTCTCGAGCCTATGATGGTTTAGGATCATCTTGTGATGATGATGATTTTCCCGATGCAGCATTGTTCTCCCTTGACACAATCCCTAGTGAATACATAGATATTTGGAATTATCTGAATGAATTCAAGTTTCCTGATGGTGCCAATGCAAAGACTAAGAGAAAGATTACTCAAGCCAGTCGTCCATACTCTATTCTGCATGGAGCATTATTTCGAATAGGACCTGATGGACAGTACAAGAGGGCAGTTGGACGTGATCAAGGAAAAGAGCTTCTAGAAGAATTCCACAATGGTACATGTGGAGGGCACTTCTCTGGACAACTTACAGCAAGAAGGATCTTGGATGCAGGTTATCACTGGCCCACTCTTTTTAAAGACTGTTATAATTATTGTAAGACATGTGATATTTGTCAAACACATGGTAACCGTAAGACTTCATCAGCTCCATTATGTCCTATTCTTCCCCTTGGTCCCTTTGAAAAATGGGGAATAGACATTGTAGGTCCACTTCCAACTACATCACGTCAAAATAAGTATATTGTAGTTGCCACAGATTATTTAACCAAGTGGGTTGAAGCTAGGCCATTGAAAGCAGCTTCCATGGATGAAGTGGCAAGGTTCATATATGAACGCATTGTCACCAGATTTGGTTGTCCATTAGAAATTGTAACAGATCAAGGAAGCCACTTCATTAATGAGGTGGTAGAAGCCCTAGTCAATAAGTTTTCTATCAAGCACAGGAAGGCAACAACATACAAGCCAAGCACAAATGGACAGGTGGAACGAACAAATTTTGTGCTGTGTCAAATTCTAGCAAAAGATGCAGCCTTGCAGGTACATAAATGGGATAAAAGGATTCATGCAGCATTGTGGGCATATAGGGCAACATCAAAGTCAGCAACAGGATACTCCCCATTTCAGTTGGCCTATGGCATTGATCCAGTTCTTCCTATTGAGTTTGATATTCCCACTGTGAGAGTTATGAAAAATGAAAGGATGGATGAAAGTGATTCAGTAAAAGAAAGGTTGGTACATCTTCATTTGCTAGAGGAAATGAGGGAAATAGCAAAGGATACAAGCCATAAGAAGAAAATGAAGCAGAAGGAGTACTTTGATCAAAAGATCCGGTGGTCTCCATTTCAAGTAAATGACTTGGTTCTAGTATATGATTCCAGATACAAAAAAAGAAGACAGAGAAAATTTCTTCCAAAATGGATGGGGCCCTACAAAATAGCAGCTGTGCATGAAAATGGTACGTACCGACTGGAGGAATTGGATGGCACTCCCATTACGAAATGGGTCAACCACGACAAGTTGAAGATTTTCCAAGCACCAGAATAGTCTACTCCGAGGACGGAGTAGAAGCTAGGAAGGGGGAAGATGTCGACACTAAAATTTTCCTCCAAAATTTCCATTTCATTAATATATGTATTAGGAATAGGATGTTGTTAAGTGTAATTAGTAGTAGCGTCCGATAGAAGATAACGGCGCCGTCAGTACGGTGCCGCCAATAATGTGGAGTACGGTAACAGTCAAAGTACAATAGGAATGTTGTAAAAAGTAAATATTTGTCGTAAGTGGTCCGGTAATGTTAAAATGTCAAAGTTTGGGTAATTAGAGAAGTAGGGTCTACATGATTAGGAATTAGAAATATTATATTGGTAATAAGGACAAGGAGTGAGGTCATAAATATTTTGTGTATTTTATTTGTAAAAAGTCTAAAAATGTGGAACCCATGTAAAATGATAAGGTTTATCTTATCTTAACAGATAAGCTTACATGTACAGATAAGAGTTAAGGTATGGAATATGATTCGTCAGAGTGGATTTCTTATCCTATCTTAGAGATAGGATGGATAAGCCTGGAAGTTCTATAAATAGAGAGGCCACCCCCCTCATTTAGCATAGAAAGAAGTAGTGAGAAATATTGTAGGAAGTGTGCGAAGGAAGCCATCAGTTAAAGGTGTGTTGAAGAAGCCATCGAGAGGTGTAATTGTAAAGTTTCTCCCATAGTCTTGTTGAAGAATCTCATGGGTGAGATTGTAACAGTTTCATGTTAATATTATAATTTATTTTGATATTTCAGATTTGTCGTCATTCTGTCTTATCATAGTCAATGGTATTCTTGTGTTATGTTGTTGTTTTGTTTCCAGATTACGTCCACCAAACTAAAGGCTGTGCATTAGTAAATAATCATAGCACGAGGAGTTCCCGGTGAAGAATTATCATAGTGTCGGAACACGTATTTGCCTCTCTAGCCGCGCACTTGTAAATGGTCTGACTGTGTAAAAAATTTGACAATTTCCTATTTTAGGCTTGCATGCGTATACGTTGAAACCTAAGCGTCCATGTAAATATGTGCACGTCTCTGTAATATTGCAAGCGTCTATGTTTTACTACATTGGATTTCATTAATTTTTAATTACAAGCGTACTCGTTGAGTAGGGTGCGTATCCGTCCATTGGGAAGCACTGGTGTCCGTATATGCACATAGGTGTCTGTAGTAAAATTGGAAATTTTTACAGTCTGCAAAAATATTTTCTTCTGATCCATTACTGCAAGTTTCTAGGACTAACAATTCAAAAAATAGTGTTTTTTCTTAACATTTTAGTTTGCATAGTTAAAGTGTTTTGTTCTTGGCTTAAAATTAACTTTGTAGAAGTGCGTATGATCTCTCCCCGCGTCTTCAAAGGCAATCTTGGAGATCAAAAACACTTATACAAAACTCCTATTGATTTTTCAAAAACACTTATTTTATAAAGGATGAAGTAAAAATTTCATGTGTTTTCAGCAAGATTTTTCACGTTGCGTATGCTCTTCCTTCACGCCTTTTTGGAGATCTTAGGAATCAAAAGAAAAGTGTAAAATTATCTTTCTTGAAATCAACCTATGAACTGGAAAATTACTAAAAAATGTTTTCTACAGGACCTAACTCTTGTCAAAGAAGGGTGTCGAAAAACAAAAAACAAAAACTGCTAATACACGTGTTCTTACAGGTTGCTAAATGGTGTGCCACTTAAAACCACATTAAGATAAACAAGATAAAAAACACCATATTCAAAACATTGTACTGCAGGTTTCAGAAAAGGGTACGTCCCTATCTACTTAACTGGAACATAACCCCTTTGGAATAATGCCTTAAGCTATAATAATGGGGGTGGTTCCATGAAACCTAAAGTGATCCACCGCTGAGTAACCTTGTGGATGAAACAGGAAGCGCTTCACTTACCCACTTGACTAGTACACCTTATGAGATAGATTTACTGGTTGTCTGTATGGCGACCCCAGGGAGAGCACACGTGGACGCACTAGTTGCCCTTTGTGCTCAAAGGGGGTAAAGTAAAGCCGAGATACTCCCAAGATAGGCAAGGGATTTGGGTAAATTGCGCTCGCTTATGACAACTTTGTAACACCTAGGTAAGAGAACTTATTAAGGAGACCATTTTCTCTTGGAGACAACTTTGCTAGTCCTTTGTTACGTCAACCATCATGAAGTGACAACTCATCTAGAATCTGAACCTTGTTTTTCGAATAAGGAACGAAAACCCTTGTGAGTATGATCTAAGTGTCTTTTCATCACAAGACTAAACTACGTCCCACTTTCACTTAGTTTTATTCTTGTCTTCAGATGAGGCGAAGCTCTTTCCAAGTGACGCTTGGTTTGTTTCTATCTTTTAATCAATACCCTTCCATTCTCACTACCCATTGTTTGGGGTGAGAAAGGAGCATACCTCGCTCGTTTTTATCAGAGATAGTGCTTGCCACTTTTTTGTTCGTTTACGCCCATCCATGTTTGGGGGCTGGGTTGTTAAACATCTAAAGTTCACAGGTATGCTTTTTGTATATTTGATAAAAGTCCTTCCATATTGACTTCAAAATCATCTTCACCACTGTGGGTATGGTTCATCTTTTGTCTCTTCTTGAGTTTATAGTTTTTTTTTGCATCTTAGACACACAATCTTGGTACTTACATCGTGTTCTCATTTTGTGAGAAAATTGTAAAATTCCCTTTATTATGTGGTTATGCTGCTCACATGATTTGAAACTCCTTGCTATACTAACACCCATGATTTCTCGGTTAATGTATTACGGTGATGTTGTTATGCTATATGTATTCGTAACTTCCATTTTCAGAAGGTTTGGCTTTCATTGGCATTCAAATTAAGTTTTACGTATACCTTATCAAGGGACTGTGATGACATCATGCCAGTACTTGGGCCTTGTTAAGGTTCTAACCAGACCTACATACTGATACATCATTGTCACTATCTATTTTTAGGGCATAGGATTCGAAACAACAAACTGAGTGATCATAACATTTAGGTGTGCATATGAGTGTTCCTTGATAAAAACAACTACATAACACTACATCTAGGATACACTGTGGTACAGTTCAAACATAGCCTTGAGAAGCTTGCAAAAACCATACTCTTAGGGGTCGCATTAGCTACATACCAAACATCTGTTAGTAATGCCTTAAATCATAAAAATGGCAGCCAAATCAAATGAGCATGATATAGGAGAAAACCCTTTCGACACCTTCCCATTTAGTGGTCACAATTTAGCACTGCTCTTTTCTCAAGTCAAGGATACGAAGATGTTAATTGATCATAGTGGAGAAGATTCAGACTCTTCTGGAGAACAAAAAAGGTTAGACCTAAATAGATTTGACAAACTCCTATATTATAATAAAGATCAAGTACTCGCAAGAGTCTTAGCATTAGGAGCTAAACTTCCACACAAGTGTGAAGAAGAAACAAAGGTCATTAACCCTAACCTAGGAGAGCGAAGATTCATCTTGGACACAGATAACCCTTTTGATGTGGGATACACTTCCACTTCTAGGCAACATAAAGCCACTGTCGAAGGTGAACCATCACGAAAACATCACTATAAAGATTCACGTAAAGTGAAAATTGAGAAAAAAAACTTCCTCTCCTCCAAAATTTGATGAAGAAGAGGACCCCCCCCCGGTTGAGGAGGAGATCCTCCAAAAACAGATCTTGAAGTTGAGTCAGAAACTAGCAAACCTAGGCTCTTCAAGAAGAAACATATACAAAGAAAAAGACAAAAACAAAATTAATGAGTTTCAATTTGACCCACATACAGACTATACCTTTAAGGCAACTCAAGAACAAAGGCCAATGTCGCCTACTAAAGAGCAACTCATTCAGGAGGAATTCAAATCTATGAAAGATATGCTTACTACATTACAACAGGGAAATGTAGGCCAAAATAGAAAGTATTCATATGAATAATTATGTCCTTACCCCTTTGATAAGGACATGTTACAGCAGCCTTTCCCAAAACACTTTACCATTCCCAATTTTGATAAATATAAGTGGAAAAGTGATCCTCGTGATCATATAAAAGACTTTTACATGGCTTGCCAAGAGGTCGTGTATAGCGATAATTTCTTAATACAACTTTTTCCTCGCAGCCTAGGAGCCATGGGATTGGAATGGTTCTATAGCATACCCAAGGGCTCCATTACAACGTGGCCTATGCTAGCAGAGAAAATTATAAGGCATTACTCCTATAATATGGAAACTGACATCACAATGAACAATCTATGTAACACAAAACAAAAAACCCAATGAGACATTTGTAGGATTTTTACAATGATGGCATGGGCTAGCTAGTCGCTTTCCTTGTGCCTTACCAGAAAAATAGTTAGTGAGCATATTTGTTCCTAACTTAAACCCAGAAATAGCCCTTTCATTTACAAATGCATTATGGCTCAAACTTCAAAGAAGTCATAAAGAAATGTAGTCAAATTGAGAAAGCCCTCATTGCCAAGGGAACACTTAAACCTATCACTAAAAACAAACATGAAGCCAAATCCACAGACAAACCTAAATTCTTCAATAAAAATAAACATGTTGTTGGTGATGGCATTACGGAATCTAAGAGAGTCCAAGCCGTATAGATAGGCCCACTTTTAAATCTTTCGTAAGGGCCTCGTCCCAAAGCACCTACCAAACGTACGTTTACATCCTTAACATAATCCTTATCTAACATCCTAAAATAATTAGATGACACAAAAATGGTAGAATATCCAACTACAACAGTACCATATTTGGAAGATGCTCCAAAACTGGTTTGGTTTAAAGATCATGAATACTGCGACTTCCTTCATGTTAAAGGACACAAAACATATAGATGTTTTAGATTGTGCCATTATATCCAAGACCTCATCGAGGAAGGGAAGATTGCTGTGGATTCTCCCCTTGAGTCTGGTAAAATGAAAAAATGGGTATTTACAAGGAACCTTTTCCTAACCATGCAGATAAAAAGAAAAGAAAACCAAATCAAGAGAAAACCTCCAACAACTATAGGATTGATGCCTATGTGTACCCTACAAATGATATTCCTTATGATTCCCTCAATGGATGTATTAGCTCATCTATTGAACATATCAACACCATTCAGATTTTAGAAAATAGCTTCGTAGTCGGGACGAGACATGCCCACTTAGTCATACAAGATCCTGTGCCTATCCCTAAGGAAGGTCAGTATAATTTAATAGAGAACTTAGAGAAAACACCTGCTAGGATAACTATTCTTGATCTCCTCAAGATCTCTAATTCCCATAAGAACATACTGTATAAAACTTTGCAAAATTAAGGGGTTTCCACAGAGGTAGACCCCATGAACATTCAAGCCATGATTACATGCCTAGACACCAATGATCATAAATTTTTTGATCATATTACAATCCCACACAACAACCCAGAGCATAACTTACCCTTGTATCTCGAAGTGGTGGTTACTCACCACAAAATCAAAAGAGTACTTGTAGATGGGGGATCTGGTCTAAATATTTGCACTTTGAAGCTGGTCAAGCAGTTATTCTGTTCAAAAACAGAGCTGGGTGCTAAGACTATCACAATCACAACATATGACAATGAAGAAACAGAGTCAGCAGAAACTATAGTGGTTCCCATGGAGGTAGGACAAATGTGTTATGACTATTTCACCTGTTTCTTAGATCATTTCTTTGAAGTGTTGACGAAACAAATAGGGTAACGGGCGTAGGAGGAATACCTGTTCAAATGCTAGTTGATGGGTTGTTACGCACGTATGACTTCCAATTCCATAGCTGATTGTGAGAGATTCCTTTTGACTAGGAGGAACTACCTGTAATGCAAAGCAAGACCACTAGAAGGATTTAAATTATATGGGCAGTGAACTGCCTAGCGTATGCTAGATCCAGAAAGTGTGATACTTCCTAGATGGCTGTCAGTCCATTGTTTTAAACAATTTAATGTTGTAAAAAAAGTAAATCCTATTGTAATTTGAAATGATTTAGGTATCTCACTTAAAACACAATAAGAGATAGATCTAATCTAATAGGCTAAGCTAGAATAGAATCCAAAGGTCAAATGATTGGTTCTGGATTTTGAAGGCTTGACAGAGGTCTCGGGTAGATCACAAGTGGATGAGGGTGAAATGAAATTTGGTGGGTAGGTCTCTGTTCTAGGATGTATGGGAAAATACAGAGACCAATGTCGATTAAGGGTAATCGATGGCAGTCAGGTGTAACCGGTGTTGGTTACTGTGGAAATTTGGAAATGCCACATAACAAGCTTTGGGTCTCCTTTGTGATTGCACAAAGGGCTTTGGTTGATTGGGATGAGGTATTGGGTGATTGGGGTAGGCTTTAGCGAGGTTTTTAATGGGTATATGGAGGTGGAAATGTTGGAGAAGGTCAATAGGTGGCTAGGTAAACAATAGTTGATAAAATGATGATAAAATGAAATAAACCAGAAAAGTATGACATTATACTTACTTGGATTCCTGTCCAGAATGCCTGTGAGTGAGGGATGAAGGTGCTGATGAGATATTTGAAGGTTACAAGTGATCACCAACTGAAGGAAAGCTTCTATATGGACTGTATGTACATTCCTCTTTGCTTGGTTAGATAAGATCATGGTTAGGATGGCTGTGTAGGAAAAGATGTTTGATCTCCTTGCATGTAGATTCTCGTTGGAATTCACTCTTTGAAGATGTGTTATCTCTCTAAGATGTGTTAATGCTCGCCAACCTTCTGCTTCTTTCTTCCAACTTCCAACTTCCAACTTCCAACATTGAGAATAATTTTTTTTGGGGTTAAAAGGGTAACTGATGGCAATTCCGGCTTAACCGGTGACGGTTAGGGGTAACTGGCATCGGTCAAGGTGGGATTTCCTAGGTTTACTAAACTAGGGAGATCCTCTTGATTTCCTCGGATCTCATGTCGTTAACCCATGGATTAGACTGGGAGCTTCTTGTGAGCATGTGGGAATGTGGTTAGAGGGAATGTAGGCATTGATTTTTAGGGTTTGGGTAAGTCTTAGTTAGTTATGACAACTTACTAAAAACAAGTCTTAGGTTGAGTTTGTTTGGTGAGGTGTCTGAGTGAACTATATGTGTGGATATTATTTAAAATAAGATATTTAAATAATAAATATAGGACCAAAGGAGAGTGTGACCTAATTTTAGTGTCTACATTTTGCCCCTTTTTGTTGCGTAGCTTGTAATGTTAAGCGACGCTAACAAAAATAAGATGTGTTTGCCCCATGTTTGGGTGAAGGTGTTCCCCCTCAAACCAGGAACTGATGAGGCAGTAGGCAGAATCGGTTAGTGGTTTGATAAAGAATTAAATGTGAGATAAAGGTAGGTGAGCATAGGGAAAAAGGGTAAAAGGTGTACTCGGGCCATTCCAGGTAATGGGTCTAGGTTAAAGGTAACAACAGTCAAACATACGCACATGTATAAACTGTAGCACGCTTCTGGGTTGAAGAGCAGGAAAAATCTACATTGTCTAAGGTCAATAGGTTTATCCAAACAAGGTTGAAGTGATTCTGGTATCCAAGGTATAGGATATGGTCAAGAGACATGAAATAGGTCAAGTGTAGGAACATTTAGGTATGTTCCGGTACACCAAGGGTTGGGTCAGGATAAACGGTCATGATAATAGGCTAGGTAAGGTCATTAGGTCAAAAAAATAGGTAACAGTGCCGCAAGGTATAGTGAACACATGAGGTCAAAGGCCACTAGCGATGGTCCAGGTCCAAATAGCTAGGACACACCATGGGTAAGGCCAAGGTAGGGGTAAAATAATGAGTCCTCAAAGGAGTACAAAGGGAGGGAGGAAATGAGGAGGTTAGGAAAGGTAAGGTAAATGGGTTGGGTAAAGGTGGGGTTGGGTAAAGGATCAGGGTGAAGGGTGGGGTAAAAGGGAAAAAGGGAAGGTAATGTGCAGGTGAGGGTGACCGATGCCGGTCATGGATAACCGACATTAGTATAGGGCAACTGACAATGGTTAGGTAGGACACATGACCGATGCCAGTCAACTGTAACCAACCTCGGTTAGGTCAGGCTGGTTATAAAAACAAAAAATCCACGTTTGTTGGTATTCATTTGTTATTTGCAAAGTTAGAAAATGACAAAAAATGGAGAAAAGAGAGAAAATTTTCTGGAGGAAACGGGACAGTGAGCTAGTAGTGTGATTTGATGAGGGTTTGGTTGTTGAGCAGTGGGTCCATGAGATTAGAGCGAGAGATTTGATTAATCGGAGGTTGTGGGTAGCTATTCGGTGATGGTAGAGGCTGGAGAGGGATCGGACAGGCCACCGGTACAGCGGCTAGACATGCCACTGAGATGGTGGCAATGCGACGAGGTAAGCACCCTATAGTACATTATTGATTTGATAGATTAGAGGAGTAGACTATTGTTATTTGTAGGTTGTTGGTTTTTGGTTTTTATGGGTAGGTAGAAATTAAATTTGGGTATGGGGGGGATAACGGGAAAAAAGAGGAAGGGGGAGGGTAGTAAATGGTATAGGTGGGGTGGGTAGAGGTCTAGGGATAGTATAGGTCATTTTAGGTGAGGTAAAAGGGGCAGGGGAGGTTTTTAGGAAAGGGGGTTTTTGGGAAGTCGTGGGTTTTTCCGCGATAGTGACCGGCGTCAGTCAAGTGTGGCCGGCGTTGGTTGGGTGGAACCAGTATCGGTGACCAAACAAGTGACCGATGTTGGTTAAGGGGTAATCGGTATCGGTCACAAAGCAGGTGACCAATGCCGGTTTAAGGGTGACTGGAGTCGGTTATGATGAACTGGTACCGGTCAGGCTTTTAGGCACTAAGGTGCAAAAAATGATGTGAGCTAGGTAGTTGAGATGGGTAAGGTGAAAATAGGGTGGAGGGTAATGATAATTGGTGATTATGGTCATGGTAAAGGTAAATTAATGTTGTGTTTGTATTGGATGCAGGGGAGAGCGCAGTTACATATGTGAGACAGGGTTCCGCTGCTACTGGTGATAGTGCATGGTGCAGCGACCTCATTGGAGCTGTAGCATGTGGAGCTAGTGGGCTTGAGTGGGGTTCGTCACTATAGACATGTTTTTCAGAAGCCCAAGTTGATGGTCGCACTCATCAATAGATGGGATCCCGTGACCAACATGTTCCACTTGCCAACGGGTGAGATGACTATCACCCTAGAGGACGTGTTTCAGATTTTGTGGTTACCCATATTTGGTTCCTAGGTGTACTCTATCTCCTCCAAGGCCTTAGAGGAGTTGATTGGGACTATTTTTGGTGAGGGAGCGGCTGATTTGAGATTCCATAGCGCCAGTTTGAGCTATGGAGAGATGTACCTAGCCCATCTGGATGAGATGAGGCTAGTGGTTTTGTTGATGGAGGTAGTGTGTTGGTATGCACTGCTAGATGCAGAGGGTGGATGATTTCCCTAATAACTGATGGGGTTACTCCATGATATGATGGTGCATGAGACATGATTTTCCTGGGCACCAACATTCTTAGTGTAGCTATACAGAGAGCTGTGGGCATATGGGCGGTTGTGGAGGTTTAACCTGTGTTGTACATTTATACTACACTATTGGGCATACGAGCACATAGTGTGTGTGCGACCGATAGGGATGCCCTAAGTAGATGCATTCCTAGCTAGATTTTTGTAGGTGGGATATAGGAGTTGGGTGCCGGTGATAGGAGAGCAGAGATCAGATAGGCCGACACATGATGTGGCCCATTTTTGGCAGTTACTGAAGGGATTGTCCGGAGTGGACATTATATGGAGGCCATATGTGGGATTCCCCTCATATAGGCATATGCATGAGAATCTATTTGATCTCCAGCTAGAGAGGTGGATACAGGGTCACCATGCTAGGAAGGATGAGATGATCCTGGTAGACAGAGTCTGATGGTAGTTCGGAATCTTACAGGACATTCCTCCGCCCTTCCTACAGTATTGAAGAGATGACGTGGAGAGGCCCCTACCTCTACCATAACCTAAAATGCCCACAGGGGAGGAGCAGCCAGTGGATCAATATATAGATTATGTCAGATGTACATATAGCTATAGGAAGTGGTGGGTGGCTCAGTTACGAGCCATACCACCCAGACACAACTGGAGGGCTCGGAGGCAAAGTTAGCAGAGCTACACATACATGTGGCTAGTCTGCAGGCCCAGATGGTGGATGGAAGAGATGGAGGAGATGGAGATGGTCAGGGGGGATGGTAAGGTGGTAGCCTTACAGGCTCAGGTGGCAGGTTTACAGGGCTAGTTGGCCATAACCCAGGCATAGATTGGGGCCTTACAGGCCTAGAAATAGGCACAGGGGCAGGGGGCACCACCACAGGCACTGGGAGTAGGTCCCAGTTCACAAGCATACACAAGACAGGTACATGAGTTGAGACCTATGGGACCACCACAGACCGTGCATGTATCCAAGTTACGGGATGCCCTAGGTGAGGTGAGATACTATCAGGGACCAGCTTATGGTGACCAGGATAGATTTCATATCCTATGCCGAGTACAGGGAAAAACAGGCATCCAATGAGAGGACGAGATCCCACACTCATAGTGTGGAGAGGAAAAGAGGTCAGCGAGCTCCGAGGCTCGATCAGGGAGAGGCCACCAGTGCACGGTGACTAGATTTAGCTGAGGTGCCAGTAGGGACATAGGAGGTCGAGGGTATAGGTGACACAGATATGGATGACATCCGGTAAGATGCCTGATATGCGGTCACCTGGTTTTTTTATGTATACTAGTTTTTTTTTATACATATATCGGCCTACGTGCCGAAGACAGTGAGGATGTATGAGTGATTTGTATATTTTTAACATATATCGGCCTACATGCTGAAGAGATTTTGTATTGATTCATTCTTTTTTGTATATATGAGACCGGCTTGCGTGTCGATGACATTTTGTATTGTATATCATCCTGCGTGCCGACATTTTGAGATGATGGACATGATGAGATAGGCATGTATATTGAGATACACATTTATTGATTTATATGATGAGATACATGGTATTTTGTGATGTGTTTATGAGATATTGGATGTATGGCTTGTGTTAGACGAGATATGGGTTTGTTGTTTTGATATGGATAGAAATTAGGTGAGTTAGGCATGATGGAGTCAGGTCAGTTTAGGCATGGATCGAGTTAGGTTCGTTAGGCATGGTTAAATTAGGTTTGGCTAGGCATAGATTGAGTTAGGTTGGTTATGCATGGATTTAGTTAGGTTTGGCTAGGCATGGATTAAGTCAGGTTTGTTAGGCATGGTTGAGTTAGGTTGGTTTAGGCATGATTTAGTTAGGTTTGTTAGGCATGGTTGTGTTGAAAGTAGGTGAAGTTGTTATTCATTATTATTTTTGCAATCAATGATACCATGAGTCATATGTGAGATGCGGTGTAATCTATGCATAGTGATGATAGAGAACTGGTAAGTGTAATAAATGTATAAAATATGAAGCAACTTGTTATGTATGTGGCTTAATTTCTAATTTTGTATATAAAAGGGAAACTGAGTAAGGTGTGATGTAATGGTGGGGAAGATGGAAGATGAATTGTTTAGGGTAGAGGATGGCCGAGCTAACCTCCAAGGGCCCCATGCCCTCAAAGTGCTACCTACATAGTCCTGGCGAAAAGGGACCTCAGGTCGATGTAGTTTCTCCCATAAGCTACGGAAGAAAATGAGGAGGTGTGAAAATGAGTTGGTATGTTTTTGGGCATGTTGTGGGTTTAGATTTGCTAGGTGTGGGTAGATTATAGGTAAAATGTGTAATTGGATGCGATTATGGCGAAAGAAGGAGATTACCCCAAAATTAAGCATTGAGGACCAAGTCCTGTATAAGGTAATCAAAACATAAACAAAGATGGTTAAAAGATAAAAGGGGGTAATAAAACCACCTGATGGGGTAGGATCATACCGAGTGGATCATACTTTGGCGGAGGTGATGAATGTAAGACCCTAAAGACATTGCAGGATGGACTGTTCTATGGTGAAAATTAGTCACATGATCACCAAATTTCTAAGTTCCAAGAAGTCCCTTGAGGTAGTAGGAAATGAGAGCGGGCATGATTCAAAGGGTGAAGAGTAGGTAATTTTTATATGGTATGAGGTAGCATGAGCTTTGGGAAAGATCTTCGAGGTCACAATGGGAAATTCCATGACAAAAAGGTTGAGTGTTTTGACTTATAGGTGAGATAGACTGATCGATGCGGGAAGTCTATATGGGAAAAAATTGAAATCCTTGAGCTCTTTGTGAAGTTGATCGATGTGGGAAGCTTCGATTGCTCTTTTTTTTGTTTTTTTAAAGAGCTTTACATAGTTTTGGGAGTAGTCTATTTATAGCGGCAGTTGTCGAGAGGAAGATGTCATTTTGAGGGAGTCATCTTTTTATTAGAAGTTTTACTCAAGGAGTTTTATCCCATTGTGAGGTCTTTGTAGTCATGGATAAGACCAAGGTGAAAGATAGGACTCTTGTTCAAAGGGAAAGGTGAAACGACCATGGGATCTCATCTAAAGGTAGACAAAAAGTATCCATGAGAATCATGCTATGTGTAGTGCCGTGGTACACATATTTAAGAGAAGATAACTAGTGACAGGTACTCACATGATTCTTGTTTAATCGTTAGGGAGGTGTATGGAGTGAATGGCGCTCAAGGGAAGAGCATGGGAAGAGATAAAGGGTGAGGTAGGAAAACAATTCAACAATAGAATGGTCGAAGATGCAAGGTGTTAAGGGGCTCAGGGTTGGGTTTAACATCAAGAGAAGATAAATGATAAGCACCTGATCCATAGTTATGAGTCACGATGTATGGTCCAAGCCAATTAGGAGAAAATTTTCCCCGTTTAATTTTTTCTGCTTTGGTTATGGGTTTATTTTATTTCAGGACAAGGTCATTGACTTGGAAGGTTTGTTCATGAACATGTCTGTCATAGGCACGTTTGATATGTTGTTGGTAAACTTGAAGGTGGTCTAGAGTGTTAAGACGATGTTCATCTAATAACTCTAGCTGTGCTAAATGGTCCTGACGAAAGTCATCATCAGTGAGCATGTCATGGAGAGAAATACAGAGTGAGGGGATCTGAACTTCGAGAGGTAGAACAACCTTTGTACCGTAGAACAGAGAAAATGGTGTGGCCACAGTGGAAGTGTGATCACTAGTGCAGTATGCCCACAGTACAAAAGGAATGTGCGTATGTCAATCCTTCCTAGTATCATCAACCACTTTCATGAGAATTTTTTTGAGGGTTTTGTTAGTGGATTCACCTTGGCCATTGTTTTGTGGGTAATAAGGTGATGAGAAACTAAGTTGAATGCCAAAGGAATTGCAAAGTATTTGCAATGTTTTGTTTTTGATTTGTTTTCCATTGTCAGTGATGAGGCGATGAGGAACACCAAAGTGAAAAATGATGTGGTGGTTAATAAACTGACATATTTTCTTAGCTTTCGTGGAGATGAGTGGTATGGCTTCCACCCATTTTGTATAGTATTCGGTAGTAGTGATGATCCATTGAAGGCGTTGGGACGAATGAGGATTGATTTCTTCGACAAGATCCAAACCCCATTGAGAGAAGGTCCAAAGGTCATGAGTGACCTGTAAGGCATGACTGGGTGTATGATGAAGATTGGAATGTTGTTGGCATTTTACACAATGTTTGACATATTCGCAAAAATCATGGTTAAGGGTTGGCCAGTAATAGCCTAGGAAAAGAATACGCTTAGCAAAAGCAAGGCCACTAAAGTGACCTCCACATATGCCATCATGAACCTCCTTAATGGTATAAGGAATTTCAGAACTTGTAAGGCATTGTAAAAGAATACCATCAAAGCCGTGCTTATATAGGAGGCCCCCAGAATGACGTAATGAGAGACCTTTTCAAGGAAGGCGCATTGTCCATTACGGGTGAGATCAGGAGGTAAGATGGAGAAAGAAAGATAGTTGCAGTATTATTTATACCATAGGTCACTCAGGTCATGGGTAGCGGTTCCGATTGTGTAAACATAGTGAGTTAAATAAGAAGGTGATTGGAGTCATTGTACAGTGACAGATTGTAGAATCGGAAGGTGAAGCGGGTATTTAGAAGGTAAGCAGGCCATGGTATCTGCAAATTTGTTAGTTGAATGTGGGATGGTTTGAAGGGTGTAACGATCAAAGGTGGTAAAAATTATGTCGACATGGTGTTTATACTTTTGAAGTATCTCGTTACAACATTGGTACATACCATTGAATTAGTTCACGACCAATTGAGAATCACCAAAGATGTTGATTGATTTGACATCTAGGGCGTAGGTGGCTTGGAGACCTAGTACGAGCACTTCGTATTCGGCAATATTATTGGTGCATTAAAAATATAATTTGAAAGACAAAGGCATGGGTTCACCATCAAGAGGAATGAGGATAATACCAACCCCACCCCCACGCTGACACTTGGAACCACAAAAAAGGAGTGTCATTTGATAAAGAGGTTCATCTAGGGAAAGGGTAGCAATCGACTCATCTAGAAAGTCAAAATTAGAGGGTTGATCCCCAGAAATATGTGCGTCTGCAAATTGGTTGGTGATATCTTGGCCCTTGATGGACTTTTGATGAATGAATTCAAGGTCAAGATCAGCTAAAAGCATAAGCCATCATGCGGCACACTGATTTTGATAAGGTTTGGCATACATGAAGTGTAAGGGGTTGGTGTTGGTCACAACATAGGTTTTGTGGTTGAGTAGGTAATGACGGAGCTTGGTGGAACTGAAAACTAAGGCTAAGAAAAAATTTTGGGGATGGGTGTATCGGGTTTCATAGTTCAAAAGATTACAGCTGATGTAATAAACCGCCTTCTCCCTGTTTGTTCATCACAATGAGTGAGCATGGCTCCCAAGGAGTGATCAGTAGCAGATATGTATAGGTAAAAAGGTTGATCGTCTTTAGGTGGAATGAGTACAGGTGGTTGGGGAAGGTATTATTTTAAGGCCTCAAAAGCTTTGTGACAGTCATCATCCCATTTAAAGGAGACATCCTTCTTGAGCAGATGATGAAATGGTTGACTCCGATCAGATAATTGTGAAATGAAATGGTGAATAGACTGCAACCTACCTTGTAGGCTATGAAGTTTTTTAAGGTTAGTGGGCAGAGGAATTTCCAGAATGGCCTTGAATTTAGCAGGGTCAACTTCTATACCACGGAGGGAAACGATAAATCCCAGGAGCTTTCCTGAAAGAACCACAAAGATGCACTTCTTAGGCTAGAGGCGGATGCAATATTTAATGAGGCGATCAAAGATGGTTTTAAGGATGGCAAGCTGATCAGAGCGACATTTGGATTTGGCCAAGATACCATCCACATAATCTTCCAATATGTGATGCATGATATCATGACAGATGTAAGTCATATCCCACTGATATGTGGCACCAGCATTTTTAATGGAGAAAGGCATGACTCGATAGCAGAAGGTCCCCCAAGGGGTGATGAATGAGGTCTTGTGTTGATCTTCTGGGGAAACCAAAATTTGGTTATAACCCGAGAAGCCATCCATGAGCGATAGCATCTCGTGACTAGCGGTGAGGTCAACTAGTTGATCAATACCGAGTAAGAGAAAGTCGTCGTTCGAGCAAGCTAAGTTGAGGTCACGGAAGTCCGCGAAAATGCGGAGTCCCCCAGTTACTTTAGTGACAGGGACAATGTTAGAAATCCAATGAGGATAATCAATGGGTAAGATGAAGGAAATAGAAAGAAGGTGCTGAAGTTCTTCTTTGACGAGAAGAGCAATACGAGGGTGCATTTTCCTTAGCTTTTGTTTGATGGGTTTGGCATCGGGAATGATTATGATATTGTGGAGCACTATAGTGGGGTCAATACCAGGCATGTCTACGTAAGACCAGGCAAAAGCGTGGTTATGATCTCTGAGAAAATAAGTGATGGCTTCCTATTCAGCAGCATCTAAATATTGTCTGATCTTTAGGATGTGCAGGTTGTCTTGAGTATGAATGTTGATCTTGATAGTCGATTCATTCAACATGATTTGCATCTTAGAGGGTAATGACCAATGAATATATGAGTCTTCTACACCAAGTCAGGTGAGTATGGATTCATCATCCTGACATTAAATGACATTAATTGTAGGTGTGTTGTCATCGATCATTTCAGGATACAGGAAGGGAAGAGTGGAAGGGGCCTCGCCCTCGTGTTGATAAGTCAGAGGCCCTAAGGAAATGGTGTTTATGAAAAAAAAAGTTAGGAGGGATAGATTCAGGATCCATCGACTCCATCGGTGAAGGTGGTGATGAAGGTGGAAAAGAGCTAGCGTCCTTAATGAGTTCAATGCGGACCTGTTTGGTAGGTGGTTCTGGAAATCCGATACAACTACAGTTGTTATATTTGTGGGTGGTACATGGAATAATGGTATGGCGGCCTTGATCGTAAAATCCAAAACCAAAACCCTTCCACGCACATCGGTGCAGGAAGGTGTGGGCGAAACGGTGATTGGAAGTCAATGGAAAATGGGTGGGTTTGTGATGGTGGTTCAGGTGTATAAGTGGTTGTATCAAGTCCCCTATAGGTGAAACTAGTACAAAGGTGGGGAGGACCATAAAGGAGATGTTCTCCTATACGTTGATCATAGCGAGGGTGTTGGTGAAGGCTTTCATACTCTTGTGGAGTAAGAAATGTGTTGACACTATATAGGTGGTACTCCCCCAGAGTGAGGCGTTGAAAAAAACCTTCCAAGGGATCAGTGGTTGGTATGTAGGTAGCCGGTATGGATAATGTGTCAGAGGTTGATGCAGAGGTGGAGTTAATGGATTGGGAAGCTAATGGATCAATCGTGTAGGTTATGCAAATGGTGGGAATGGAGGAGGTATGTGCGGTAGAAGCAGCAGTCTCTACTGGTAGGTGAAGGCGTAGGTGAAGTGGTAGTGCTCGCGGAGGTAGATGGCTTGATAGGTATGAGCACATCATTGGGTCGGTAAAGAATGTTGCATGTTTTGAAAGGTGATGGGTCAGTCTGGAATGGTATAAGAGTGTGTCTTTCATGTCTTCAAACTTTACACAATGATGTATAGTGGAAGGAACACAACCCATGACACAGATCCAAGGTCTACCAAGCAACAATTTATATTGAAATTCTCCCTCTAAAATGTAAAAAAAATATGGAACAGTGTGGGGACCCAAGCGAATGTGGAGGATGACAGTTCCTAGTGTAGAGGTGATAGCGTCATTGAATGATTGTAACATGACTCGGATGTTTATGCATGTAATTTTCAGGTATGCGTATTTGAGTGAATGTATGGGATGAAATGATATTAATGTTATATTCCCCATTAATCATCACATGACATACCCATATGTCATTGATGTGGACAGAGATGAAGAGGGATGGGTCCAGGTCATTGTTTTAGTGTGGCACGATCTCTTCCTCTGAGAAGCTAAGGGAGGCCACTTGGTGAATAGGGTGGGGTGAAGATGAAGATGGTAATTTGGTGAGAGAGGCTACATGATGGGGTGTGATAATGGTGGATACGGGTGTAGGTTCATTGGGTAAAACCTCGATAGATTGAAGAACCTCCATTAGAACTTGATGATGGGATTCTGAGGTTTGAATGAGGTCATATAGGGACATTTTGAGGGGAGATTGGTGTAATTGTTTGAGCATGGTGCGATGTGTGACACTATTAGAAATGGGGTACGTGGGACCACAGATAGTGATTTTAGGTATGGGTGCAGATGGTATGTTGGGTATAGGATTGGTTGGCGAGATCAGTTTCCTTTTCTTTACCCTTCTGTGCACGTGTAGTGATGTGTATCATGTTGATTTGAGGTGAGTTGGAAAATGGAGAAGGTGCAGGGTGAATGGTATAATGACACGACAGAGCAAAAACCTATTGGAGGAGAAAAAATCATGTGAGGTGAGTTGGGCACAACAACATTTGGGTGGTGGCGTGACAATTTTTCTGATGTGAACCATGTTAATTTCAAATCTTGGTTGTGGCTCTAGGAGCTATGAGGGTTGAAGGTTTTGGTTGTTGAGTGGGAAGTATGGGAATGGGTATTGGTGTAGCAGGATCCTCATCGAGAAGGTCGTCGTCATCAAAGTTGGTTTCTTGTGGACACAATTGGATAAGGACAATTTTCAAGGCCTTATAATTCTCCACATTGTGTCCTAGCACACGATGGTATGCACAAATTTTAGTATCATCAAACCCCTTTTGGCTTAGGTTTGAGGGGGTTGTAAGGTCTGAGTGGTGGTAATGTGATGATAAAAGTCTCAAGGAGGTTGGTTAAAATTTTGGTATAAGACCCTGTTAGTGGATCACAATGGGAAGTGAACGTGGGTTTGGGTGTAGGTGTAGGTGATTGTTGAGGAACGGTCTTTAGAAGAGGAGGGGTTTGAGCCATGGGTTTGGGTGCTAGTGTGGTTTTAGGAGTTGATCATGCTTTTTTAAGTAGGGGTATAGTAGGTGAACGGGTAAGAGGGTGTGTGGTTGTTTTTGACTACCTTATTGTGGGGTAGTGGAGTTTTATTTTTGGGTTACACCTTCTTAGGTAAAGGTGATGTGGGTGTATGAAGTATAGAAGGAAAAGTCAGATGGAGGGAAGAGGGTGAGTTACCCATGGGGACAACGAGAGGTGCTGTGAAGGTAGATGATGTGGGTCATGCTTGAGGTGTGAGAGACAACGACTAAAGTGTAGTGGGTAGTGAAGCAATAGCTGAGGGTATTGGAGGTATGGGTGGTAAAGAGGCTACAAGTGTAGGTGTAAGTTGGGTTGGGCATCTGGGTAGGTTAGAGGTTTGTGAGGAAGGAATGGGCTGTTGTGTTTTTGGTTTATTAGTGGGTGGAGGTTGTTTGACCATGTTGGGCAGATCGAGGTCCTAACGATGGATGGGATAGGTACAGGTGCGATTGGTGTAGCTAGGGTATGAGTTCTATGAGTTTGATGCAATTCCGTTTGGGTGTCGGAGTAGGTGTGGTGTTGTCTTTAGAGGATGTAGCTAAATCTAGTTTCATAGGTGGATGAGTAAGGCTGGTGGTCGGGGTGATCTCCTAAAATGGTAATAGGTTTAGTTGAGGCAAATGTTGTAGGTATGGGTTTGGATTTAGGTGTAGGTTGAGTTATGGGTAAGGGTGTGGTTTGAGATATAACATGTGTCGTGGAAAGAGTTGTGAAAGAGGTGGTTGGGTTTGGTTTGATTGGTCAAAATATTTTTGGGTAGATAGTGGAGGTATCAACAAGGGATCTTTGCATCTGTGTTGAGATGGGAAGTAAAAGGTGCCCCCATAGTAAAGCCCTATCCACATAATCTAAGTGATCAGAAAAACATGAGAACGGAATGTCTGTAGGTGGAGTTGGTGAGGACCAAATGGAAATTCTCGTAAAATGTGTCTTAGAGACAGAGAATTGGCTAGCTTTAGCTTTCGTGGGTAAGAGAGCCAAAAGTAGGTCTATAGGATGTTGGGTAGCTGATGGAGAATGCCTCACCAAGAGGTAAAGGTATCTCAACTGGGTCTATGATAGGTGGTGGAGATGATGGGTGCTCCTTTATGGGTGGAGGAGGTAATGAGTGCTCCTCTATGGGTGAAGGAGGTAATGGGTGCTCCTCTATGGGTGGAGGAGGTACTATAGCTAAAGGCTCTCTAAGTGGTGAAGCCAGGGGTGAGATGGTCTCAATGTTAGTGAAAGATTCCTCCGTAGGTGATGAAGGAGATTAAAGGTGTTCCTCTGTTGGTGAAGGAATAGGGGAGGTTGGTTCCGACATGTAGAAGGAATATTTCGGGCTAGGATCTCCTCTATGGAAGGAATATGGGATAATTAGGAAGGTGACAGGTATGTCATTAAAGATAGCATGAACCTCGCAAGTATGGGTATCGTGAGTTGAGGTCTCACCGGTTTGATCAGATCAAAGGGGCATGGTTGGGAAATGGTTTCTTGAAGATGTGTAGGTTTTGGTTGGCAGGTGCATTAAGATTATCCATGGTTAACTCACCTTTCTCAAGCATTTCTTGGACAATATTTTTGAAAGTGATGCAGTTGTCATCACTTTGACCCTTTACTCGATGATAATTATAGAAATCATGTTCTTTATACCATGCGAGCATGGGGCATGAGTAGGGTCAAAACTAGTGTGTGGTTTTATGGGTGGAAGAGTGATGGCTCTAGCTTTGATAAGATTTTCTAAGACAAAAGTGTAGGGCTCCCCAATTGGGGTATATTTCCGTTGCTCTCAGTCTGAATTAAAAATTTTGGATAGGTGAGAGATTAGATTAAGGGGTAGCTTGATTTGACGGATTTGTTTGAGACTGGCCTTGAGTACCACTGCATTAGTGGTGCCCTTAGCTTTTGAATAATTGGTTTTTGGTTTGGAAGAAGAAGAGGTATCATTCGACTTGAATGCTGAATTCTTATTGCGTAATTGGATTTTCTTCTCTTTGATGGCCCGAATCTCTAACTTTCGTGCCATAGTGAATGCTTCGTCAAATGTTTCAAAAGTGTTGGGACCTACAAGGTCGGTGAGATATGCCTAGCACAAGCCCATGTGAAGAGCTCGATGAGTTCTTTTTATGGTAGTTAGAAGGTAAGTTGGTTGATTAGGCTATGCCAGCAAGTGACAAAATCTGCGATAGATTCATCCTCATACTGACGTGTGGAGTATAGATCAGTCATGGTAACCTTCTTGACGATATTGATAGAGAAATGATCTAAGAATGCTTGGGATACCTAATTGAATGAGAATATAGAGTTTCTTGGTAACCCACTATACCAATCTAATGTAGGTCCAGTGAGAGACATGGGAAAGGTCCTCAGGGAGCAAGGCATCATCATGAGCAATCAGATAACACCTGTGTTTGAATGACCACAAATGTTGCTGCAGGTCTTCTTTGCTATTGAAATGATTGAATTTAGGAATTTCCCAATGCACGGGGTATGAGTGGATAGGAATGGATGTGTGAATGGGCTTCGTTGTAAATATCATCATAGGTGACAATGTTGTGGGTTTCAAAAACCAATGCCTCCAATGTCTACATCTTGTCCAACATCAATTTAATTAGGTCATTGGTGGGTTGCGATAATTGGGTGCCTCTTGTAGGCGTGAGAGGGTGGGTTTTGGGCATATAATAAGGGTGACACTCCAGTGTATGGTGCTTCCATGTAGGTTGATTGAGAAGAAGGTAGTGAAATAAGGGGTACATATCCGGTGTGTATAATGGATGAAATGGGAGGTTATTGATAGCATGTAGATGGGGGTGGAAGGGTTTTGGTAACCCTAGTGGTAATAGGGGCTAATGATTGTGGAATGGAAAGGACCACATTCTAAAATGGGGTAGGTGTCACTGACACTAGAGGTGGTAATGTAGCTACGGGTATGTGTGAGACATTATCAGGTGGATGAGGTTGTGTTTGGGTTAGTTGTCATTGGTATGGTGGTTGTAGCGGGTGCCACAGTAGGTAACAGATGTGGCAGTTATAGTCAGGTATAAGACCTAGCTGTGAAACGATTGGGGGTAAGGTAGATGCAGGCAGCATGGAGCCAGATGGGGCCGATGTGGGAGTGGGAGAGAGAGTCAGGGGGATAGATATGGGCATGTTGTATATCAACTGACCCGAGGCATCTCGAGTGGATGAGTGGGAAAGGTAGAACTACAAGGTGGCAACAGGTTTTTGGTTAAGGAGTCATGTGCAAACTCCTCATCTCTGGTAGCAATAATAATAGGTTGGATGGGCTCCATGGTTGGTGATAAAATGGAAGGTGGCGAAGAACTAGGTGGGTGTGGTTGACAACTGGTGTGAAATACGAGTGCACTTGCTTGTCTTTGGGTCAGCACCATGTGAAACAGTACTGATCAGGTAGGGTTGTTTCTTTGTAAATGACACAGATAACAACAAGAACAGGTGAATATGGTAGAAAAAAGTTGATTAGGTACCAAATGGTGGTTGGAATGTGAAACAGGCTAACCGATGCTGGTTAGGGACAAACCGACACCGGGTTAGGGGTAACCACTTCTGGTCACTGTAGAACATGGACAATGAGTGAAAAAACAAGGTAAGAAGGTGAAATCTGATAGGTATGCCAAATATGATGATGTTTACAATGTCAATGGGTATGATGGTAGTGTTAGGGACTATGAAAAGTGGAAGAAAATGAATAAAAATGTCCTTTTGAGTAGGTTAGCAAAAGGACCTAGAACCGATGTCGGTTAGGTATAACCAACGAGGGTCAGAGGGTAACTGATGATGGTTACTATGAAATTGAAACAATGATAGAAAGAAAAGTGGTTGTGAATTAAAATATGGTGTGGAATCAGACCCAGAATTCTAAGAATAATGGTGATATGGCCCAAGCACACTCAGGTGAAGCCAGTAATACACTAGCTGTGATGAGGAGCGTACAAGGATGAACACAAAAAAAAGTGAAGAATGTGATCTCTCACCTCAAAATGCAAGCCAAGCAGAAACACTACTAAAAATGTGATCCTAGGAGTGCCCTTTCTATTATGTTTGTTTAGCTTATGCTATTTAGGGACTGACACATGAATTGTGAAATAGATTTTTTTTGTGAGGATGGCTTCCTACAAAGAAGGAGATCTAAAACGTGAGGTTTCAGGTATGTTATGGTGGGGGTGGGCTTCGCTCTGAAGTATGACTCGAAAGAGCAGTGAACTAGGTGCCCATTGTACCATGATCATATGATCACCTACAACTTCTTCCAGGTAGGATGTTTTTTAAGGATGTATGTATTTTTAATTTTTGTGAGGTTTCATAAGACTCAAAGAAAGAGAAAAGGAAAGAAGTGATTTTATACGATTCATTTTTCAACCATCGGTTGGGCATGAATTCCAGCGTATAGGTTGCCCTCAATTAATGTGATCTAATGCTGATAAATCAAGAATGCAATGCACTTATTTTTAAGCCCAAATCATGATGTGAAATTGGATGCCACAATAAGATGAAGAGGAAGAGGGATGCTCTTTCACTACAATGTAGAAAACATGAAGAAATGGTTCTTTTTAATTACACCAAAAGAAAATTTTCCTTTAGAGAAAATAGAAAGAAGAGCTGGGTTACCAAGGAAGAAAATTAGTGTCTATGCATTTTTTACAAGGGAAAAAAACACACAATTTTTCCTAGGAATGAATGAAATGCAAGGAACCTCGAATGGGTCCCATCGAGTGTGCCAAAATGTTTCACTTGTTTCTTAGATCGTTTCTTTGAAGTGTTGACGAAACAAATAGGGTAACGGGCGTAGGAGGAATACATGTTCAAATGTTGGTTGATGGGTTGTTGTGCGCGTATGAATTCCGAATCCACAGACTGATCATGAGAGCTTCCTTTTGGCTAGGGGGAACTACCTGTAATGCAAAACAAGACCCACCAGAAGGAGTTAAAAAAATATGGGCAGTGAACTATGCCTAGCGTATGCTAGATCCAGGAAAGTGTGATAATTCCTAGATGGATGTCAGTCCACTATTTTAAACAATTTAATGTTGTAAAAAAAAGTAAATCCATATTGTAATTTGAAATGATTTAGGTATCCTCACTTAAAACACAATAAGAGATAGATCTAATCTAATAGGCTAAGCTAGAATAGAATCCAAAGGTCAAATGATTAGTTCTGGGTTCTACAGGTTTGACAGAGGTCTCAGGTAGATCATAAGTGGATGAGGGTGAAATGAAATTTGGTAGGTAGGTCTATGTTCTGGGCTATATGGGCAAATACAGAGACCGATGTTAGTTAAGGGTAACCGATGGCGGTCAAGTGTAACTGGTGCTGGTTACTGTGGAAATCTGGAAATGCCATAGAACAAGCTTTAGGTCTCCTTTGTGATTGCACATAGGACTTTGGTTGGTCGGGATGAGGTATTGGGTGATTGGGGAAGGATTTAGTGAGGTTTTTTAATGGGTATATGGAGGTGGAAATGTTGGATAAGGTCAATAGGTGGCTAGGTAAACAATAGATGATAAAATGATGATGAAATAAAATAAACCAGAAAAGTATGATGGTATACTTACTTGGATTCCGGTCTTGAATGCTTGTGAGTGAGGGATGGAGGTGCTGATGAGAGGTTTGAAGGTTGCAAGTGATCACCAACTAAAGGAAAACTTCTGCATGGACTGCATGTACATTCCTCTTTGCTTGGTTAGATTAGATCATGGCTGGGATGGATGTTTAGGAAAAGATGTTTGATGTCCTTCCTTGCATGTAGATTCTCGCTGGAATTCACTCTCTGAAGATTTGTTATCTCTCTGATATGTGTTAATGCTCGCTAACCTTTTTCTTCTTGCTTCCAACTTCCAAATTCCAACTTCCAACTTCCAACTTCCAACTTCCAACCTTGAGAATAAGGTTGTTTTGGGGTTAAAAGGATAACCGACGGCAGTTCTGGCTTAACTAGTGACGGTTAGGGGTAACTGGCGTCGGTCAAGGTAGGATTTCCTAGGTTTACTAAACAAGGGAGATCCTCTTGATTTCCTCAGATCTCATGTCGTTAACCCATGGATTAGACTAGGAGCTTTTTGTGAGCATACAGGAATGTGGTTAGAGGGAATTTAGGCATTGATTTTTAGGGTTTGGGTAAGTCTTAGTTAGTTATGGCAACTTACTAAGAACATGTATTAGGTTGAGTTGGCTTGGTGAGGTATCTAAGTGAACTATATTGTAGATATTATTTAAAATAAGATATTTAAATAAAAAATATAGTGCGGATAATGCATTAATTTAATTAAATTAATATTAGTAGGGTGAAAGGGGCCATGGCTAGGTGAATGTGATGAAGAGTGTTTATTCGCCGAGGGACCAAAGGAGAGTGTGACCTAATTTTAGTGTCTAAAATGACACAACGTTCCATGTCCTTGACTTGGACCTTCTATACAACATGCTCCTAGCGCACACATGGATCCATGCCATGCAAGCTATTCCATAAAATTTTCATCAGTGCATCAAGTTATGTCATGAAGGGCAAGTGGTTACTATTTTGGGTGACCCAAAACCATTCACACATTGTATGGCATTGCACAATTTTTCTCGTGCAACTTATGAATGTCCTTATGCAGATGTTGTTGTCACTCTACAAATGGAGGTTATAAAAAAGGGAATAGATTCAGAGTCCCTCACGCCTTTCAATCAAGATTTTCCCTCATTGGTCAACCCATTCGCTTCATGGGAGGAAACATCAGCAAAATATGGCCCACATAAGCCATTCACTCTTGTGCAGGCTCAATTGATATCAGAATTATCAGTATCCCCCAGGACAAGGGGTAAGCCTTATTTTAAGTTCAAGAGCACTTGTGAGAAAATTCCTAAACCGTTGGAAATTTTTTTCCATAGTGGTCTCCTATCTGAGGAGAAAATATTAGAAGACCCTACGAGCAGAGTGCCAAAAGGCACTATGGCTTCATGTAATCAAGAACCTCAATACATCAAAGGACCCCACATGATGTTTGTTATGGGCTATAGAGGGTTTGGATGTGGCATTAATCACAAGGCCGGTTGGAGCCTATCCTTATCCCTTGTTTTAAAGATGATAAACATGGACTTGGAATAAGGCCCCATGATGCTCTACCTTCTGAGAATGAAGCCACCTCTTCTGAATGCGAGGATGTTTCATCTCATTCTGATAGTGACACAAATTCCCAATGTAGCCTTTACGAGGATCTTGCCTCCACGAACCTATTCCTAGATTCATCAGTCCTTACCTTATCTGAATCCATCCCCTAGACAAATATCTAGTAGCCCTCATATATCGTGAAGTTATAGATTTGGATCAACAACTTCACATGCCCTTGAATTTCTTTGAAAATGATGAGGCATTTACAGAGTTCGTGGGACTCATGGACTTTATTCCAGGTGGAGACCACAAGAAAGGATTTAAGATTCAACTAGACACTTGTGCCTACTTTGGGGAAGAAACAGAGATGTGTGGATGGTTAAATAAGAAGGCTGTAAATAAAGGTACACCCACTTTTGAGAAATCAAACAAGAAGGATCAAAAGAGATCCCATAGTGACCAACTCTTTGATAAACTCATAGACAAACAAAATGAAGAGTCTAAAGAAGAAGTGATTTATCCATTTAAATATGATCATGAGCTACCACAGGCGATTGATATTACTCTTCCCCCTGATCCTACATGGATGGAAGATGCTTCTAAAATGCTTGTTGAGGAAACAATCAATGTCAACATTGGCTCAGAGGAGCAACCTAGAAAAATAAATTTGGGAGCTTCACTCTTAGCTCAGGAACAAAAGACCTTTGTAGAGATCTTAAAAGAATACATGGACATATTCACGTGGACATATACATATATGCCTGGTTTAGACCTAGAACTAGTTGTGCGTAACCTCATTGTGCACCCATATGCCAGACCAATAAAACAAAATTTGAGAAAGATGTATCCTAAGGTGGCACTCTTAGTCAAAGAAGAATTAGAAAATATGTTGGCTGTTGATTTCATTAAACCTATTGAATATTCAGAATGGATCTCTAACATAGTCCCAGTATAGAAAAAACCTATGGGCTACTTATCAACGGGCCATCACAATTATTTTCCATGATATGATAAGTGACATCATGGAGGACTATGTTGATGACATCCTAGAAAAATCCAAGAGTAGAAAAGAAAACTCTGGAGTATTGAGGCATATTTTTCAGCATCTACGAGACTATAAGGTTTGCTTGAACCCTACGAAATGTGTCTTCGATGTTTTATCAAGAAATCTCCTATGGTTCATTTTTTCACAAAGATGGATTGAAGTGGACCCTGTAAAGGTTACGGCTATCACTAAAATGCCACCACCTACCACTCTCAAGAAAATAAGGACTCTACAAGTGAAAATTTAGGCAATCCGTCGCTTTATTTCACAACTGATAGATAAGTGCCATCCTTTTACCCATCTACTCAAGAAAGATGTCACCTTTAATTGGGGACCTGACTGTCAGAAGGCCTTTGCGTTACTCAAATAGTACTTGGCCATCCCACCTAAACTCATGCCACCTACCCTAGGTGAACCTCTCCTCTTATACATTTCGGCTACCCAGTTTGCTATTGGAGCATTGCTTGCCCAATATGACGTAGCCCAGAAAGAGAGCTGTTTAGTATCTCAGCCACACCCTGATCGCATACGAGTTGAATTATCCCCAAATAGAAAAGGCCTGCTTAGCGGTTGTCTTCACATTTCAAAAGCTTTTCCATTATCTCCTGAATAATAAAACTAGGCTCATATCCAAGGTTGACCCTCTCAAGTAACTTTTATCCAAATCCACCCTCACAGGCCGAATGGCTAATTGGATCATTATCCTAACTTAATTTGATATCAAGTTTGTGAATCAAAAGTATTTAAAAGGACATGTACTAGCTGATCAGTTGGTAGAAGATCCTCTCCTAAGAATGGAACCTTTATGCTTAGATTTACCAGATGCATCTATGATGTATTTTGAGGAATCTGTAGAATGGCAGGTTCATTTTGATGGATCTTTTACCTTCGATGGATCTGGAGCAGGAGCAGTGCTCATCACTCCAATAGGCGATGTCATCTCACGAGCATTCCGGCTGGGATTTGCATGCATAAATAACATCACATAGTACAAAGCACTCATTGCTGGCCTCAAGCTAGATATTACATGGAACATCAGACAACTGCAGGTAATTGGGGACTCTCAAATTATCATAAAGTAGGTTTATGATGAGTACAAGGTTAAAGATGAGAAGCTTATTTCATATAAAAAAATGGTTGAAACTTTGAAGGAATATTTCACACAAGTAATATTTGAACAAAAACCAAGGTCGCATAATAGATCCACGGATGCTATGGCTACTATTGGGTCTCTCTTACACATAGCACCTGAAGAAAGAAAGATGCCTTTCTTCGTGGAACATTTACAGGTACCTGCATATGATATGTTGGAGTCATGTTTGGCATGTGAAGTTGTTGGTCCTTTATCCCCTTGGTATGCCCCTATCTTCCAATACCTACAAGTTGGAACTCTTCCACCTGACATCACCCATTCTGAAAAGAAATCCCTTAATCACCGCATATCCCATTATACCCTCCTAGGAGGCACCCTTTATACTCATGGCTATGACGGGAATCTACTTCACTGTTTGGATGTTGATGATTCTATCCACGTAATTAAGGAAGTACATGGTGGTATTTGTGGATCACATACTAGTGGCATGGTATTAGCTAAAAATCTATTAAGGGTAGGCTATTATTGGCCTACCATGGAATCTGATTGTTACAACTTCGTAAAGAAGTGTGAACTATGCAAAAAATATGGAAATTTAATACATGCGCCAGCACAAGCCTTACAACCTATTACAACGCCTTGGCCATTCTCTAAATGGGGCCTGGATCTCATAGGGAAGCTCCATCCTTCTTCATCAGATGATCATACTAACATCATCAGTACCACCGAATACTTTACCAAATGGGTAGAGGTTGTCCCTCTTACCTATGTCACCGGTGTGTAGATTTCAAAATTCATCATGAACCATCTCATATGCTGTTACAGGATCCCCTCAGCCATTGTCACTGATAATGGTAAATCCTTAAAAAAAATGGTTAAAACATTGTGTCAACACTTCCATATCCAACTTAAGTGGTCTACCCCTTATTACCCTCAAGGTAATGGACAAGCATAAGCCACCAATAAGACCCTTGTGTGGATTATGGAGAAAATAGTCAATAAAACCGGTCGTAATTGGCATCTACAGATACATCCCACCCTTTGGGCCTATCATACCTCCATCCGCACTCCTACTGGTGTGATTCCATATTCACTTGTCTATGGCACTGAAGCCATCATACCTTTAGAAGTGGAGCTTCCTTCCTTGTGAATATCTCTCAGAGATGATCTTGATAAAGACGAGGACTACAGAGTTGCTTTCCTTGTAGAGTTAGAGCTATTAGATGAAAATCGTATTAGAGCGCTTAATCACCTAAAATTCTATCAGAACAAAGTGTCTAGAGGGTATAGAAAATGCATCATTCATCAAGAATTTGATGTAGGAGATCTAGTTCTCAAATAAAATAAGAATAACACCGTCAAAAACAAAGAAAAGAAAGGAAATTTCGAGGCTAACTAGTTAGGTCCTTATGTTGTAATTACAAAATATGGATCAGGGGCCTACAAAATTGCATATTCAGATGGTGAAGAGCTTCCATAACCTATGAATTCCATGCACCTGAAGCAGTTCTACGCTTAGGCATGATGAGAATATCAAATAAGAACTAAAAAAAACAAAGAAAAAACAAGCAAAAAAAAAGAAAAAATTAAGGAAAAAGAAAGTCGTCCTCATATGAAAACCACACAATTGTGGCGCAGTGGGCCGGTCTTTGAGTGAAAACCATTTTTTGGCGCTCAAGTAAAATTCACCAGATGTAAGTTACTCTTACAATAGGATGGGTAATTGTCACCACTTTATAGGTATGACCTTCCTTTGCTAAGTCTAAGAACCCTACTAGGGCCGCCTTTTTCAGTACCATGATCTGGTTTGTTTTCTCTTATATCTTCATGGAGGACATTACCTGTGTATACTCCCATCTAACACTAAGCATGAAAGTACTATTGTCACATTCTCACACATACACGTATGGAATTATGCCTTTTGTATATTACCACATCACGCTGGGGACATCCACACTTCTTTGTTCTTGTACATTGCTTTCAAAACATGACCTTGGAAAATACAAAAACATTTGGAAAATGATACACAAAACTCTAAACATCTGGAAAATTTCCCTTTTCAGGGATAAGGCTACATTCATTTCACAACGTTATTCTAGGGACACCTAGACAACAATGAAAAAACGTAGCTGCGAAAACTTATCTTTTTTTTGTAAACCCAAAAACATTAGAAAATATATGTCAATGTTGTCCCGCAAAAACTGAAAAGTTAATATCATAATTACATAAAGAAAATTCGAAATCTTACTCTTTATTCTTGCTCAATACATAGGAAGTATTACATCCATTTAAATAGGAGATGTTGTTCCTATATTTAAGGAGATATAATCTCCATAAATATCTCCACACATAACTCCTAAAACAACTCCATGCTATTATACGTGAGATTTTGTTTTCTCACAAAACTAATATTGTTAATGATTTGTTTACTCAACAACTCATAACAATATTTACTCACCCACTCATAATTACATTTACAATAATGTAATTATTACAACACATATTAGATTATCCTAGATAATATAATCACTTACATAATATTCTATGTTCACACTACAACATAGATATTCCTAACATTCACCCCCTTAGTGTGAACATGGGGTAAGAGCTCCTGGAAACATCAAGCTTGTCGGAGTATTCATTGCTACTGGATCTTGCTATCTGGATCTTGCTGCTAATGATCATCCTTGTCGTATGAACATCTTCATCGACTGATCACCTTCCACCGAAGTACCTTCCACTGAAGTATGGCAGTCAGAGGACCGTATGACAGTCAGAGGACCGTACGTAGATGATTTTCCCCTGTAAGCTGAGTCATGCAGTTTGCTTCTTCCACACCAAATAGACACTCAGGAACTGTTGTTAGTCTATGTGAACACATTAAAATCAAAACATGAAACTAGATTCACCCCCTTGTGTATAAACACACCACATAACTGAAATAAAATATCACCACATCTGTATGCGACCCCATCGTTGGTGAATGACGAGAGGACGCTGATTTTCCTCCTTCCTCCATTGCCTCCTTCCTCCAACGAGAAAAGAGTCTACCATAGGAAATCCTCATCACTAGGACATGAAAGTTCTTCATCAGTTGAGTAGACTTCCCAATCAGTTTCTACTTCATCTAGAAGGGATTTCTGATCTATCTTGTCATCAAGAAGATCCTGAGCTCTCTTTTTACAGTTCAGTATTACATGCCCAATCTCATTACAATAAAACATTTTATTTTTCCATGTGAAGGAACCTTCTTTAGTTTATGTTTTTCCTTCTTAGATGAGGAGCTCGGTTTGTTTCCTACATATAGTACTTCTTCATGTTCTTCATGATTGCTTTGTTCTAACAATGTAGAAATCACTCCTTCTAGACTAATAGTAATTTTACTCAAAGTAAATACAATATTTGAGTAACTCTTAGGCATGCTATTAAGAAGAATAGCTTTAGCATCATCATCTTTTACATGTTCTTTAATTCCAGCTAGTTGATTTAGCAAAGAACGAAACTTACTTATATGATCTGCCATTTTTGAGTTCTCTTCCATTTTCAACCCGTACAAGCGTTGCTTCAATGTAGTCTTTGCCATTTCAGCTTCAGAACCAAACAATTTGTTAAGAGACTCCCAAAATTCTTTTGCAGATTTTGTGAAATCCACATGATGTAGATAGACTTTTGATAAGCCCAGACCAATGGTACCCAATGCTCTCTGATCTTTTGCATTCCATTTTGCCAATTCATTTCCTCCAGTGGGTGGAGTTGAATTAGACTTCACCACATCCCATAGATCCTTTTCTATTAAATGTAATTGCATCTGTAGTTGCCATGTATGGAAATCTTGTCCTTCAAACTTTTCAATCAGATTTAGTTTCTCCATTATTTTGTACAATACTGATAAAAAAATACAAAATTGAATCAAGTACTTTAAAATTTTATATTGAATACCTTTTAACCTCCAAGCAAGTCAAGAACTTGTATTAACAATTCAACATTATTGAAAATTGGAGAAAACTTTCAGTAGAAGAATTGATGTGCTTAATTTGATAGCTGCATAGTAAAATCCGTATTTCTTCCAAACTACGTTCTGGGTTCTTCTGAAATTTCTTCTGTAGTTTCTTGACCAGCACGTAATTCTGCACACAAAATTATAGAAAAACCCACATTTGGAAACGAAAAATATAATATATTCTTTGAGACGGATCTGATCATGAAAGCACTGAAATTTCTTGCATCAAACCTGCTCTGTTACCAAATGAAAAGTTAATATCATAATTACATAAAGAAAATTCGAAATCTTACTCTTTATTCTTGCTCAATACATAGGTGGTATTACATTCATTTAAATAGGAGATGTTGTTCCTATATTTAAGGAGATATAATCTCCATAAATATCTCCACACATAACTCCTAAAACAACTCCATGCTATTATACGTGAGATTTTGTTTTCTCACAAAACTAATATTGTTAATGATTTGTTTACTCAACAACTCATAACAATATTTACTCACCCACTCATAATTACATTTACAATAATGTAATTATTACAACACATATTATATTATCCTAGATAATATAATCACTTACATAATATTCTATGTTCACACTACAACATAGATATTCCTAACAAAAACAAGGTAATGTTTTAATAATTGGTTTGTATATTTTTTATGTACTTAGTCTATTGGTTTGTTTGTTCTTTGAATAGGTTCATTTCCTTACATTATATTGAATCTTATATGATTTATTTGTGTATGGAATCTTGTGAAAAAAATTTGTAGGCTTCTTTATTTGTTATGTGCATCTATTAAAGTTCATTTTTACTTGCTTAGATTAGATCCCATTTTAATCTCTTGTTAAATTTTGCATGTGTTTGTTTAGTTGTAGTTTGTTGTGTTGTTTGTATGTGTATATTTGTTTAGTTTTGTTAAAACTTTTGCTTGTGTGTTTTGCACAGTTGTTTGTTATCACATCTATCATCTATCATTTCATCACATTTCTAACATCATTCACTACATCATATATATACAAAAATACTAAGTATCACATCATGCATGTATGCTAAGCTAATCATTGCATGTCGTATCATCAATGGGGGCAAGAGGGGTTATGCATAATCAAAAATCTATTCCCCCCCAAACCAATATCATCTAATATCATCCCAAGTACTAGAATAAAAACTTAGAAACAACTCATAAATCCAAAACATGTGGTGCTATCTACAGATACATCATCAATATGAAAGCATGAAATATACAGATTTATAAATCTACGGTATGTCACATACATAAAAGAAAGGGCAATCATACATCATAAATCCATCATAATTTGATACATCAAAATGTCCATATATACATGTATAACTGTCCAGGTTAGTACTCAAAATAATACATCATCGATACAATATGCCATCTAAAAGGGGCATGCATAAAAAAGAATCAATCCTTCATCATGAGGTGTCATCAAAATAATGGTATACACTGTTATACATCAAAATCAGCCTTCATAAGAGGCATGTATATAAGATATTTGTACAAAAATAAAGAATACAGAGCTCAACCATATCTCTCATCCTCATCGGGGCTCCCGAGTCCATGACCTGGTCATCGGAAGTGTGACGGCTGTGACGGACCTGGACCAAAGGTACTACCCTGCTGTCTATCGAGCTGTTGTCCAATTGACTACCCTGGTATGGGTTACCTAATTGATCTCACTGAATGGCCTAATCTTCATGATCTGGAACCTTTCACACTCGCATATGACTACTGGAATGATAACACTCGATGATCTATCGGAAATGCCCTGAAGTAGGCAATCCTATAATACAGAGCCTCACCACTAGATCTCATAGCATCCTGTATCAAATCCACATCTCCAAAAGTGAGAGCTACCTGTAGGGTGGCATCTCACTGACCTGTCACCCTACCAATATCAGCTTAGGTCTCTCTCAAGGCTGCGGCCTCTCAATCTTTCTCTGCGGAAATAGCCTGCACCTGGGCCCATGCTTGATCCCTCTGTGTCAAGTAGCCTTGGGCTTGTGTCTAGATCTGATTCCTCTAGGCCATAACCATACGTACCTGAGTCTATGAATGGTGTATGAGGCTCAATATCTGATCCCCTGTGTGGCCATCTCCTAGATCCGACTCTACCATGGAACACTATCAATGCCCTGGGTGGCATGTACCCTAGCCTAATCCCTCTCCACTTTCAAAACTTGCACCTGGGCATGTTCCTGATCTCAATATGCTATGAGGGCCTGTACCATTGCCCTAGCTGCATCTCTCTCCCCACCCACCTGTAACTGTATGGAAATAGCTATTTGTAACTGCTGTTGAAGAGCAGCCCGCTACCCACTAGCACTGCTACTCTCTTGAATGTCAAATGGTGGAACCTTCTTTGGAAGTACCTACTGGAGAGGGGTGTATATTCCCACTGGAATGCCTACTAGGAAAAAATATATGTCCACTTCCCTGTATACCTGTCTCGGCTTGGGCCTAGGGCCCTGTCTCTTTGGCTGCTATGGTATGGGAGCCTGTCCCCTACCTCTGAAATACTAGTGCGCATCGGGCCCAACCTCGTCATCATCATCATCATCACTGTTAGCACAAATAATGGCTCCACCCTCATCACCACTAGGAGGCCCTACTGGAGGAGGTCTCACACTAGCGTTATACACTACTATAGATACAGTCAAACGGCTTGGAAGCACACCGTGATACCAGGGCCCATACTTAGGAGTTAGTGCTCTATCGTAGGGGATCTATGGGCCCATAGCAAAATGCTCTTGGGCTCTGCAATCATACCATCTATCTAGCCCAGGAACATCCTAGGTAATGTTGAACTACCTCTGGCACCGATCCACCATGTATATCTCTCACATATAGCTACGGTTGCCTAGAATGAAATGCTCTATGGTGGCGGTACTGAGCTCTAATTCATCCTCGGGCCACTGGAAATGTCTATAAGGCACCCAAACTATGGAAGCCTTCCTCATCTCATCCATCTCACACCGATAATGATATACGACCCCCATGTTGGGTTGCACATCGTCCACTGCTGGGACCCAATCCATCGTCGATGGCTTGTTAGGAGCCCAAACTCTCAGCACATCTAAAGTATGACCAATGGTGATATGATCCCACACCCAAATCTTCAGCAGACGAGTAGGTCTTATCATCTTCTGATAGTAGTGAGTAATCAAATGAAGTTTCCAGTATATATGTGCTAATATACACTGACCCCAGTAGTAGGTATCTCCCTTCACCAAACCAAGAATCACTCCCAGGAGTCGAAGTGAAAATGAAGCGCCAATCTTGTTTGGGAGTAAAACTCCAGTGACAAAGGCCATCATGTAGACCACTACCCGGTCCAACTCTGGATCATCTATACATTGGGATAATCTGATGGACATCCCATGCCGTGGTATAGTAGGGACGCTAAATAAATGTATAATATGTCATTGAATATCGGTCCAGCGGCTCGTAGTTTGGATTATTTGGCCTTGAATGGGGACCTGCATGATGCGCCACACATCCTATAGTGTAATGGTAATCTCCCCAGTTTGGAGCTAGAAACACTGACTCTCACTATGCCATTGCTCTGCTATGGCTGTCAAGAGGCCATGGTCTAATGTAATCTGTGGCATCTCTGCCACATGGGACAATCCTGTCACATATAAAAGGATCTCTAGAGTCACTCTATCATCATCATCAAACTACGCCTCTATAATAGCTAGCCGACCGTAGCGCTCGCGAGTCTACAGAATGGGTAGTATATGCTGCAAATATCAACACAAGTGTTAGGAACTTACTTCTATGTATTTTTCTAAGGAAAAATGCTTCTTCAAGAAATCACCTAACTTGCTAATTATTCTTTTCTTCTAAACTAATCTAGTCTTTATTCTTCTATACTTGGCTAGTTTTTAGCAAAGTCATCTTCCCCCCTTCATTATAGCACCTACGCACCTACTTTGGCACATACACACCTCTTTTGGCACCTACGCACCCTTACTAATGCATACGCACCCTATATTTGTTTTGTCTCTTTGGCACAAGGCCACACAGAATGCCTACGCGCCTAGTATGACACCTATGCACCTGCCTTGACACACACATTTACACATGACCATTCTAGCCTAGCCAACGCATATGCACCCCACCACCACTAATGTTCTTCCTAACGGGTATGTATGTGCATATCCACCTCTTCCTATGGGTACATGTGTGCATACCTGCTTCTTTCATACCGGTGCATGTGTGTGCCCCTTCCCCTTGTGAATGGATCCACATGCAGTTCCATGTCCATTTTGACACATATGCGTGCACGTACCTGTGAATCTGATGCATACACCCATGCGCATGCGTCAAAAAGGTCATACCTACCCTAGAAAATCCCTAAAAATGCAATAAATGTGTAATTAATGGGAAGGATAGGCCACTCATGTAAGGTCCATCCACTGGGTTCCACATGAACTCTCGGATGTGATCCACACGTCTCGTCCTCCTTGGCACCATCTCACTCCAAGGTTATCGCTCTCGCTCACAGTAAAAATTTACAAGAGCTCTGGTAAAATTAAATTGGTTGTGATTATTTTACTGACCCCGGGTGGGTATATTAACCCATCGCGATGCCCTTGGGGCATGTTTTCTCCATCGTGATCATTCTAACCCCCTTCTATTTTTTGTGATAATTATTTTGTATTAAAATAATTATTTTTACTAATTTTCCCATGTTGGGGAACTTTGTGCCACCCCATGGTTGTTTTCTCTGTCACACTGAAATAATTTATGCATCTTTCAGGCACCTTTTCTCACCTCTTCCTCTATTTTTCATCTATTTTCCCCTGTCAGGGAAATTATGTATTCATTTATTTTCAATGAATTCTTCCCGACTTGTCTTTCTTCTTGTGGGCATATATCCTGGCTTTCTAGCCGCCTCACCTTCCCATTACCGCCTTCATGTGTACTTTTAGAAGATCTTTGATATTTTGAAATTCTTTTGACCAATGAAAAACCTAAAAAAGAAAAAAATCAAAAAAATATTTAAAAAACAACAAAAACATTGAGATTCCTCGGAAATGGCTTTAAAATTGGTAAAACTAATCATCTACGGCTGAAATCTATGTCTATTGCATGACACTCATCCCAGATCTTGTTGATTTTTTCAAAAAATTTGAAACAACGACTCACACATCACCAAAATCTTCAATCACCTACACAAGCTATGTTGCTTACTTCGTCTGTACTCTAGGGCACTATCAGTTTCCTAGTACTGTTTTCGTCGTGCACATTGATTTTTTACGGGACCTAAGTTTCCTCCATCTTTCCACTTACATAATACACCTTGCTTGGGGCATCATTCCTCACCCTTTTCATTTATGAAAACATTTGAGACTTCATCTTGATAACAAAATATTTGAACAACTATCTTAAACGTTGTTGGTTTAAGTGTGTGTGATTGTACTTATTTCGCTATTAGGTGATTTTGTTTATTTCTCGTATTGCATTGCATTCGTGTATGTTGCATGAAGTTGGCCATTTTTAGTACAAGAAGGTTGTTTGTATCTTGTATTTTCATGTCATTTTATGCTTCCGTCACACGCTCACATTTTAATAAGGACCCATGAGGAGGATTCTAAGCATTATGATGATTAAGTATTGTTAGCAATTGATTTGTGAATAGATCAATATCCCTTTTTTCTAAGTTTCTTGTCTTCTCTTTCCACTTCTCTCTTTGTTGTTTTATTTTTTGATCATCGATCGAGTTTCTTCGTCACCCCATCGACACTCGAGGGAGCATTCATCATCCTTCATCCTATTAATTTTTTTTCTACCCCTTCAAAAAATTTCTACTTGTTTGTGTTTGTCTACTTTTTTTGAAGTGATGTAGCTTACATCACCTCAAAGAGGGCCAAATATAGACACTTGTAGTTTGATCAATACACTATTATTTCTAATAGTGCACTAACTATTCTTCCCTTTGCAAATTGATGGCACACCGCCAATTAAACCTATCTAACTCCCTTCTCATGACATCGTTTTGGTCGTTTTCCTCTTATAAACCACTTAAACAGGTTGTTATAGCCTCGTTCTAACTACATTCGCTTATTATTCCCTTCTAGCTTGCTTCTATTAGCTCCCTAGAATATCAATCCACTTCATTGGATTGATTAAGCCCTTCAGGAACCCTTCCAGAACCCTAATTACTCTCTAAGAGAGATTAATTAGTCTAACCTAGGTTAATTACCATAAACATAGTCAAATCACACTTTGACTTGCTAAAAGTGCTTTTTGGACTTTAACATTTGTCCCACATGCACCCAAATCTCCCATTTTCCCCAAACCAAAAACTATAAATAGGGTTGTACCCCTTCCCTCTTTTCCTAAGAATTCTCTCTTCTTCCTAGCATAGATTATAGTATTTTGTTTAGGCTTTAGATTGTATTTCATCTTCTTCTATTGAGCCAATTACATTTGATTTTGTATTTCATAGAACTAATATAGAGTAAAAGGGAAGATCCATTCCATTAATGGGGAGATCCCTTTCTCTTAAGCACACAACTGAAGGCTTAGATCCTCTTAGGTTCATTATTTCAAGCTTTTAAAGAATAGAGGTTAATTTCACTTGTTTAGTTTGCATGTTTACTTCAAATTAATGTATGCAAAGAAGAAAACATTGTTCATTTCTTATCACATGGTCTACTAATCAGATTGTTAAAATCCTTTGGGGTTTCTTTAGAGATTCTTACCCCAAATCCATGGATTTTACAACTTTTCATTGAACAAAATTATATTATGGATGTTGTTTGGACATGTGATATTTGAATATTGTGAGTAGAACTAGAAATTGAAATTATTTGATGATGATATAATTGTTGAGTAAAATTGCAAATGATCTTGTTGGTTGCTTAGATGTTGTTATGATTCATATATCTAGATGATTCTGGATTTTTAATTATATTATTTTGGATGTTCTAATATGTACATGAGACCGAAGGAGGTATTTGTGTTTTTCAGGTTAAAATATCAAAACAAACATCGGGGGATTGGAGACCAACCACATTGGAATTCTAGATGAATTCAACAAGGTCACCATGGAAACTTGTATTGTTTATGTGTGGTTGTTTTGTTAGGGGTTCCCATGGGGGGGATCACCTTTAAATGTGACCAAAGGGTTATGTGTATTTATTTATTGGTTCCTTTGTTTAAGTTTGCATGTGTTTATTTTGTGGTGCATTGACCCTTTCATTATTTATTAAATGATGTGTAATATTGTGAGTAATCATTTTGTTAAGTTAATTAATTAAAATATGTCATAATAAAGTAATTAATAGAGTTTTTGGTCTTGAATTAAAGTGTTGTGAGAGATGTGTAAGTGATGTGTAAGTTAACTTTTGAGTGTGAAACAATCCACCTTCTTGGAAATTCGAATTTGTCCTTGGAGGCTGATTTTGGAGGCTTGTGGGACAAGGTAAACTTGTCCCACACCTCTTAAATTTATTTACCAACCATACCTATGGTTGGAGAGTTGAATTTAGACTTTTATAATGCTTTTTGAGAAGACAAATTGTAAGTTTTTATTGCACTTTTCTTACATGGTTTAATTTCAGTCCTTTGGGGTGTGGGTTGGATTTGAGTATGTAAGTAAATTGTCATATTATTCACCCACATTTTTTATTATGCATTGGAGAATGAAGTTAACTTTTCGGTTGGGGTTGAGGATGTGTGATGTGGCATCCTACATGGATCCACCTCATCCTTTTCTTTTCCCTCTTCTATAAAATTCGAATTGCTTTCCTTCTTTTGGGTTGCTTCACTTTTGGAAACTCTTTGGGGGTGAATTATTTGTTGTTTCGGAGCTCTTTCTTGGAGAAGTTTTTAAAAATATTGTGGCATGTTTGTGCTTAGTGGATTTGGATTGCTTCCATTGGGATAAATCTTGTTGTTTTGGAACTTGGAACAACTCCATCGTGGAGAGGTAGGAGCTTGGCTCTTGTAATGCTTCTCTTTCTGTTTATGAAATTGTTATTGTTGTGAATGTTTTGGTATGTTTGTGGGATGTTGGGTAGATGGCCTAGGTATGGTGTAGGAGAATACTAAGGGGTTCATTTTGTGGGAGGCACAAGTGTTTTGGGGAGGTATAAGTGTGGAGGGTGTTGGGATTTTGGGTTCCACCTTACAAATAAATAGCTTGCATTTCTTTACTCATTATGGGGTGCCATAAGAGGTTGAGGAGACATAAGGACATGTGAGGAATAAGGGGTGCTTGGGGGAGGCATAAGGGCATGTCAGGGATTTGATATACTATGTTTTGACAGTTTGAAATCAGGTGGTGATACTCATTTCCCCTTTGGGAGGCATAATTAGCATCTCCCATAGTTTCTTGCTCCTTTGGCTTGCTGGATGAAGCCTTAGTGTTGTTTTTCATGCTTTAAAGTTGTTGCAAAATACATTCTGTTTGGAGTGTGTTTTAAATGTGCAATTTACATGTGTGTTTGTGGAAGCCTATTATTGCCATGAGTTGAATCACATCTTCCATTTCTTTGTGCTTGGGGCTCAGGGGCCAATGAAGAAGGATGGCTTCTCCTTGTCATTGGATGTCTTGGTTGGGTGGAGAGAATTGCCTTTCCCCTGCTCTTGTTGTAGTCTAAATTAGAAGAATGATAAATCTACATGTTGCTGTTCTGGAGCAAAGTAAAATGAAATAAAACAATTGACAGTCCCTTGTTGAGATAAATCTTATAGTAACCTTGCTACTTGAAGTGGATGAACTTGTATATGTTTTGTAATGGAAATATGTTGTATTGAATATGAAAGTTGTAAGATTGAAATGTGAAAGAGATATACTCCGTTTCTGTTCTTTTGAAAGAAAGAATTGTATTCTGTATGATGAATTTGAAGAATGAAAGGAAGAAGTTGTAAGTTGTCTTTTGGAAATCAATAAATGATTGTATTACCTTTCTCAAATTGCATTGTGGTATTGAATCTGATCATTTAAATGTATTTGAAATATTTGTTTGAAAGGAAGAAATGTGTGTGAGGAAAACATAGAGCTTTGTTTTTTGAAAGGTGTTAAATTTGAAATCAGAATCACATTTTGGTTTTGAATAAGTTTGATTTGAATCAACTAAATGTATTAGGTTGGAATTCGAACGTATTATAATACTTGGAAGTAGAAAATGGAAAATAGACCCTTTAAAACTTGATCTCTATTTTGTATTTTTTTTTTTTTAAAATCTGACAAATACTTATCCAAAAATGTACAGTTTGAATCTGCAACAATGGAATAACAAATTAAACGATTACTTTGAAGTAGTATGCCCTAAACAAATTCAATTGGACAAAAACACTTAAGGAATTTCTTAGAAAACTTAGCGAAATCGGGCTCAAACCGTTTGCTATCAAAGTTGTAAATTTTTCAAATTGGAACTCAATCAAAAAAAATTACCCTCCAAATCCATCCTAAATCCATCTAAGAACAATTACCCATGCCTATTTGACTTGTTCAGAGAGAAAGAAGATCAAATTGAGTAAACTTTTATAAGTCCAAAATTTGCCAGTTTGCCTTTTTAAAGTTTGCAGATTGTTTTCATGAAATTTACCCCTTAAACATTATCAAAATGAAAGAATTAATTATTCTTGTGCAAAGAGGATGTAGAGAGATTTCAAGAAAGCCCTCATTTTTGAAAAACTAAGTTACCAATCAAAAGTTATGGCCTCCTGAAGTTTCCCTTCATTTGGCTTCAAAAATAATTATAACTGTAAAAAAAAAAAAAAAACCTTAGCGCTTCGGAAAATTTTGGGAAAATTTTCTGAGTTTTCTCCATGGCCCTACTGGCCCACAACCAATCAGGTTCTGCCACATGGTGTCACAGGGCATCGGTGGAGGAGCGGATCCCTTAAAAAAAACTTAGCGCTTCAAAAAAAAATTCTTTGGGAAAAGTTTTATAAGTTCTCCCGCGGGCCCGCCGACCCACAACCAATGGATGGTTGACACGTGGCGCCTGTGGCATCGGCAGGGGCACAGATCATTTTGATCCCTTAGAAATTTTCAACAAAAAGGATAAAATTCCAAAAATTCTCCGGTAGCTTGACTTTCCGCCAGAGTTGGGAAATGCCGACACGTGTCCTTCAAGGCTCGTGGGCGTGCAGAAGCAAATTGCGCTTTTGTCCCAAAAAGGGAAAAAGCGCTAAAGTTCTTCCCCACTCTTCCGAACCATGCATGGGAAAAATTTACTTCCCCACCCCACCGGTCCACATTCCTCCTCAGGGAAAAAATTCTCTCCGAACTCTGCACGCCTGCACATGGGAAAATTTTATCCCCTAGGCCCGCAGACCCGCTCTTGGAAAACTTTTCCTCCTAAGGTCCGTCGACCCGTATCTTGAGAAATATGAGGAGTTATGAGGACTTCTTTATATCACCGGAAAGGTGAGGAAATTTCCTATCTAATGGGAATTTTTTTGGGAAGTTTTGAGTGTGTTAATTTTGAGAAAAAATCAGGTTGAATCTTTTAATCCTGTTAGAGAGTGGTATGGTGAGAAATTACCCTCTTGACCTAATTGATTAATCTAACCCTAAGTTTGGATCTTGTGATATTTTATAATTATCATATTAATAAAACCATAAGCTATTAATAATATTTGGCTCGAAAACGTGCTTGCGAAAATTGTTGTCTTGTAACCTGTTGTTGACTCTTTTAAACAAAAAACATTATTCCATAATTTTCCTATTTAATCCTAGGTTGTTCTTGGGTCTCAACTGGGTTGTTTTAGCGGGATTTACAAGGATCCTGAGGAGATCACATCATTTTCTCCTCCATCACCCACCTTCTAGGCATATGATCCTACTGCCATAAAGGAGGGTGTAGACACCTATAGTTTGATCAATGTATTATTAATCATAATATTTTACTAACTATTCTTTCTTGCAAATGTACGACACTTCGTCAGTTAGATCTATCTAACTCCCCCCTTACGACACTTTGTTGGTCATATTTCCTCTTATAAACTAACTAAATATGTTATAATAACCTCTTCTTGGCTAATATTCCATTCTTTACCACCTTTATTAGCTCTCTGGAGTATCAATCCACTTCGTTGGATTGATTAAGCCTTTCAGAAGCCCTTCACAAACCTAATATCTTTCTTAGTAAGATTAATTACCCTCTAAACATGGTTAACTAGTCTTAACCATGGTCATTCTCTTCTAAAAATAGTCAAAGCATACTTTGACTTGCTAAAAGTTCTTTTTGGACTTTAGCATTTGTCCCACATGCACCCAAATCTCCCATTTTCCCAAATGGAAAACTATAAATAGGGCTAGACCCCCTCCCTCATTTTCTAAGAATCCTCTCTTCTTCCTAGCATAGATTATAGTATTTTATTTAGGCTTTAGATTGCATTTCATTTTCTTGCATTAAACTAATAGCATTTGGTTTTTTATTTTATAACACCACTATGGAGTAAAAGGGAAGATCCATTGGCCTTTAAGCCATTAATGGGGAGATCTCTTTCTCTTAAACACAACTAAATGCTTAGATCCTCTTAGGTTCATTATTTCAAAGAATATAGGTTAGATTCATTTGCTTAGTTTTCTTGTTTACTTAAAATTAATGTATGCAAAGAACAAAACCTTGCTCATTTCTTATCAGATGGTCCATTGATTAGTTTGCTAAAAGCCTTTGGGGTTTCTTTAGAGATTCTTACCCCAATTCCATGACTTTTGCAAATCTTCATTGAACATAGAGGGCATTCAAGAACAAAAACCTATGTCTCACAACATCCCTCTAGAACCAAGGTTGGAAGATATGAGTCTTTCATGTTCTTCATTGGAAAAGGAAGAGAAAAGGCAAGAGGATGTCATCATCCCTCTCACACCATCCATCTAAGAAGGTCCACAAAAGACTCCATTTTTGGAGTTAAATTTTAAATAAAAGGGTACATATAAAGGATCAAACCTTTCCCAATAAGGTACTTGGCCTCATTGAAGCCAAGAGAGAAGTCATAACCATTCATGCCCACTTCAGGGCATGAGGATGAGTTTCAAAGCACCAAGGGTCACCATCAACACTTCTCCAATACCAATCAACTTGAGGAGGTATTTTTGTTTGATGTAGATACCTTGATGATTTGGGTGGAGGACCGGCTTATAGTTAGTTTTTCACTCATACAGGAAACCATATTCAGTGTCAAATCATTTGCATGGCTACCCCTTTCGAGAAAGGGAAGAGACTTCTCCCTGCTTGTAACAAGCTTTGTTTAGCTTTCTTTCTCTCTGGTTAGTGTAGGAGTAGGAGTAGACTTTGGTTTCAACAGAAGAAGTGCCTGTGCACACTCTCCATGTCTCATTTGAGGCATGCATGATTCTTATCTTTGTACATAGGTTTTGTTCACATTGATCCAGAGCTACCAAGGCCAAGCCCTTCAGTATTCATGAAAGAGGCCCATAGTTTCCTGTAACAGTTGCTAATTTCAAAATAAAACAAATGCAGAGCAACTAAAATCATTTTTGAAACAATGAATTTCTGGGGTAGGCTTAGGGTCAACAAGTGCAAGCGATCGGGGTGTCCATTTTAGCAAAAAAATCAGTACCAGGATATCATTCACGACTCCATGCCAAATGGATGCTTCAAGGCTACTGGTCTCTACATCTATAAGGTAGATGTCCCCGTGAGTTACAAAATTGCTATCCCAATTTCATCCCCCAACAAAACTAATCAAACACAACCCTGTGTAGGAAGAAATCCAAGGGACGGTTCCATCCTACGAGCCCACATTTCAAATCCAAAAAACAGGTTGCAGGCAGGCTCTATAATGGAATAACAGGGTCGGGGAAGGAGAAAATGATGTCAAAGAAAACCAAAGGCTTAAAGGAAAAGAAATGGGGAAAGGTTTAAAGTCTTTGGGCTCTGCGAATAATTCAGAATGAGCCCCAAAATTGGCTAAGTATGGAAGAATCAGCAGAAGCCTCCACGTGTCCCAGGGCTAAAAAAGGATAGATCCGGCCGTTGAAAAGTTCAAACAAGCAGAAGGAAACATGTGTCAGCTTGACACAATTTCAAGATGGGAGCCCAAGGCGGGGACTCAAACTTGCACCAAGCCTCCACGTGGCCAAGGGTCAATAGAGGTCAAATCCAAAATGGGCCTAAATTGGTTAAGTATAAGAGTGTAGGCCGAAGGTGCCACGTGTCTTAACGACGCTCCTTCAAAGGTAAAATCCAAAGTTGGTTTTCAAATGAGCGCGGGCCTTCCACGTGTCCTAGGTCCAAACAAGGGATAGAGTCAGGGGGTTGAATAGTCAAAACAGAGGTAGGCCAGTGGAGGGAGCCAAGTGTCTCAACAATGCTACTTCAAAAGTAAAATTTGGGTCGGGTTTCCAAACAAGCACCAAGCCTCCAAGTCCTCAGGGTTAGACTTTTGGCCCCGCCAAGCAAAGAAACTTAGGAAAATTACAAAGAATCCTAAGGAGCTCACGGAAGCCGCCACATTTCAATCCGATGCAATTTCAATAGCATAAGGAAGGAGCCGAATCTCCAAGATGCGCGAGACACGTGGACCCGGTACGGATAGACCCTTAAACATGGTGCGCCCTCGACCCTAATCTTCAGATGGCCATATATTTTGACTGGAAACTTAGATTTGGGTAGGAGAAGACTTTTTGGAAATGTCTCGATACCCTCTATGCCATGGAAACATAAAATATCATTCTTACTAGGATTCAGTGGGTGAAAATGGGAAAATGTCTTCAAGGCTATTAATACAGAATCTAATTTCTTCAACTACCAAATTGGATTTTATTTGATCCGTCATTCTTCTTCCTTAGCTCACCAAATAGACATAGGGAACCAAAATTGATAGGTTGTAGGTGGATTTAAAAGGGGGAATTGATTGATGGTGGTTGAGCTTTCAAAGCAAGATTCAATGCATATCTCAAGCTGGTTGAAGTAGGATTTGAATTCTTCCCTCCTCTCTCTCGTTCTTCCTATATATTGTAATGAAGGGGCATATTCAAAGTGGTTGGTCGTTGTTTCTCCTCTTCCCCCCTCTCAATTTATTCCTTAGGGTAGAATGAGGAGTCTAAGCCTCCTCCCATGGCTCTGTAATGGCATTTTCTTGCCTCTTGCCCACTGATGATGTACTGTGTAACATTTTGGAGCAATAAAATCTATTTCGTGATGAATCTGTCCATCCTTGGCTTATTTTGTTGTCTCTTCTTACCTCTTATCATTGCAGGGAATACTGTGCATACTCTGATGTTTGTTGAAGCTTCTGGGAGCTATGCCTAATGGGTTTTGAAGTGGTGTTCAATGTGAAATCTATCTGTGGTCCATGGTGCATTCTGTCCACCCTCTCCTCTGCTCACCTCTCTCCACTTCAGGCAGTCCGATCTATGATCCAACCACTTCCTTTTCTGGTGTATCACCACTTAGTGTGGGCTCTTTCACCCTCTCTCTCTCTCCATGTCCCCTTGGAATGGTTGGATTATGATAGAATAGGTTTTGCTTGCACTGGAGTAGCTTGTGGCAGGTAGATTAGGAAGTAAGAACCGGCTTTCTCCGGAGGTCCATCTCAAGTTTTGCAAGTCCCACAGCTTGAAAGATGGTCCCATGTTGTGTAATCACACCGAATGCCCCACTTCACACCTAGGCCATTCGGGGGTGCTGTGATTCTACACTAACAATACCCACTTACAATTTCAACATTTCCTTTGTAACTAATAGATGTATCTTCCATGCTCTAACATGTCATGAAAAATATGTAAGAATTTGAAAATAATTATGAAATATTTTATGAATTTTTAGGTGAATCTACAATCCACCCAAAAGAACAAACTTCATCATTTGCGGAAACTTTTCCAAATGTAGAAAATAAGGTTTTACATGCAATATGAACTGAGTAGATCCATATATGTCATTGAATGGTCACACATATTGATTTGTATTTGATCAATGAGTGTAATGTTAGCTTTTGCTGTGTATATATTCGACAGCTTTTACATTGAATAATCAACAAATACTTTCGATGTCTTATACTTGAGCAAACAACAATTCCTGGTAAAGGAGGACTCGGCGCAGTAGGCTGACATCTTGTTTATACGTGGAAAAAGTTTGACATAGGACCTTCTATGGAAAGACCTGTTCTTGCTAGGAATTCCTCTCACCAGAAACATGATATTGGCGTTGTTTAAGCGTGGAGTTGAAATTGCTTGCGTTAAGAAGTTGTTGTTCCGTGTTCTGGCGTGGAGTTTTGGTGTATTGTGAGTGCTATTCATAAGACCATTGTTTGGTGCAAATTAGTGCAACCAACGTGCAAATCAGTTCAGTTCAGTTCATTGCGTGCTTATCATGGTAGCTTAATACATTGCGTGCTTATCATTCGGCTGGTTCAGTTCGTTGGTAACCAACTGGTCTAACCGGCTTTTGCCATGTATATATTTGACAGATTTTACATTGAAGAATCAACAAATACTTTCGTTTTCTTATACTTCTACCATGTATATATTCTTGCTCGATGCGTGGAAGCGTGGTGAATACTATGAGCAAAAAAAAATCCCTGGTAAAGGAGGACTCGACGCAGGAGGTTGACATCTAGTTTAGACGTGGCAGAAGTTTGACATAGGAACTTCTGTGGAAAGACTTGTTCTTATTGGCGTTTTTTAAGCATGGAGTTGAAATTGCTTGCGTTAAGAAGTTGTTGTTCATTGACGTGACAAGTCAACCAGTCAACCAGCGTGGAGTTTTGGTGCATTGTGAGTGCCATTCATAAGACCATTGTTTGGTGCTAGAAGTAGACCAAGGATGACAGACTATTTCATTTTTGCATGTTAAGAATAGGCAGCGATGCGAGTGTGTTGCAAAAACTGCTGGTACAGGCCTGAATAAATTCTGAATTCCCTTCTCGTGGAGCACAAACTTGAAGAAAGAAAGCGTGACCTGCATACGAAATATCACCATTGCTCGAGTACAAGGTGATATAAGCCATGTCCCCTCTTGAAAGGACCAAATTATGTTGCCTGGAGAACGAATATGTGCACAATTCTCCAATTTGAGGAGCTATGGGGAATCATCACTGACAAAATAATGTGTCCCATTGGTGTAGATGAGCATACAAAGTATGACAAGGCCAATGCAAAAGCCTTGTTTTCAATCACACTCAGCATCTCTGATGATGTTCAACCACATGTACGGGATGCGAGGACTTCAAAGGTGATGGGATGTTTTATCCACAATCTACAAGATGAAGAACCAGAAAAAGATCCTCCATCTCCAGTCAAAGATTCATACAGTCAGTATAAAAGATGACGATAAAATAGAGGATTTCTTGCGTCGTGTGGCAGAACTATGAGTTGAGCCTATCGCACTTGGAGAGAAGGTAGAGGACTAGATGTTGGTCCCTCACATTTAGAGCTCTTCTTTCCTAGTTTAGGGCTTTCGTCACATAATTGAAAATCACAAAACAAATGTTGACCTTTGAAGAAATGGTGAATTTTCTCCAATAGGAAGAAACCATCCAGACAATACATGAGGAGTTTGAAGACAAGGCACTGATTTCGAGACAACAACACAGTCATAAGTCTCAAAAGGGACAACAAAAAAAGTAGTCCCAGAAGTAGCCCCAAAAGCAACCACAAGAACAAAGGTCTCATAAAGCGAGTCAATGGTGTTACATATACACTACAAATACGCATGACACTGCTAACTATTGGTATAATCACCTAACTCAAGGTAATTCAAGTGAAGAAAGCACATCTAGTTGCAGTAATTTTATACAATCTAGATGACATCCTCACCACACGAAGCACAAAGGACATGTCACAGCCCACGAAGATGATGAATAAAATGAGGAAGTACATGACTTAGCCAATTGTGGTGCACACCAAAATATTGTTCTAGTCTCCCAAACTTTTCAACTCTCACAGAATGTTTGGTAGATTGACTCTAGCGCTAGGAAGCATATGACAGGTGATAGGAAGGTTTTTGATTCATTGAGTGATCAACTCACTAGAGATCAAGTTTGAATTGCAGACAACAAGGAGTATGTTTCAAAAGGAATAGGCAATGTCACCATTCCTCTGGGGATGAGAAGTTATACCCTCACAAAGGTGCTCTATGTTCCACGCTTGACCATAAATATCTTGTTTGTATTTCAACTCTTGAATCACAAGCTCAAGGTGTACTTCATGGTCCAGAAAGACATTAAATCATGTTTCATTTCATGAGAAGGTATGATACTTGCTAGATCTTTTTTGAAGGATCATCTATTTGCACTAGATGCATTTTCAACCTTTGTAGTTTCTCTATCTGCCTCTATGGTGGAGTCTACTATACTTTAGCATTAACAATATGGGCACCTTTCTGTCAAATCCCTCTATGAACTCAGTTCTAAGGAGATGGTACAAGGAATTCATCCACTCTCCCACTCCTTTCCTATATGTTCTGGATGTTTGGTGGGAAAACAACACTAGGAACCATTCGAGCTGAGTACCTTCCATGCCAATGATTGTCTTGAGGTCATACATACCGATTTGTGCATACCCTTGTCTACCACCTTTTAGGGATTTCATTACTTTCAGTTGTTAATAGATGACTATTCTTCCAAGACATGGGTGTTCTTTCTTCCGAATAAGAGTTAGTTTTTTCCAATTTTCAGGCCTCATAGCAGCAAGTTGTTTAGCACACCGAGTAGCCCATTCTTGTCCTCTATTTAGATTGAGAGAAAAAATTCACATCAAATAAATTCTTGGCATTCCTGAAGGAGCATGACATCACACAACATTTGACTTCCCCTCATGGAGACCACTCGTTGCATGTTTACCAATTTGGAGAACATATTTTGGGTAGAAGTAGTCTAGACAACTGTATATCTTCTAACTCATGCACCTACAAATATATTTCAAGACAAGACACTAGAAGAGGTATGGATTAATCACAAGGACTCTCACCTGAAATCTCTCCTAGATGTTTCATTAAGAGTTAGAATGAGAAGACATGCGAGAAATTAGGTAAATATTTCACTAATAAGTTTAGTTGTTGATAGTATCGAACCTGATAGAGTTTGAGAGGCACTCAGTAAACTACATTGAAAGAAGGGCATGGATGCCAAATATGACTCCTTAATTCAGAATCAGACATGGGAGCTTGTTGATCTTCTTGCATGAAAGAAATCTATAGGCTGCAAATGGATTTTGAAAACAAAATTCAAGGTAGATGGATCTATCGACAAGTACAAAGCATGACTAGTTGCAAAGGGATATGCTCAACAAAAAGGAATTGACTACGAGGAGACCTTTGCACCCACTAAAAAAATCAAAACCATCAGAGTTGTCTATGCACTGGCAGTAAAAAAAAGGATGGAAACTTTAGTAGATGGATGTAAAAAGTGCTTTCTTGAATGATGATCTCAAAGAAGAAGAATATATGACCATCCAGAAGGATTTGTTGATGAGAAGCATCCTAACAAGGTATGTCGTCTATTAAGTCTCTTTATGGACTTAAAGAAGAAACCAAGGCATGATACATTAAAATAGACAATCACTTATTGTAGCATGGAGTCATTGGTAGCCCCTCTAATTCAAATTTGTATATCAAACAGATATGTATAGATAATGTCATTTTGGTTTTTTATTTGGATGATCTTGTGATCATATGGAATTCAGAAAATCTTGTATAAGATGTTAAGAATGATTCGAATAAATCCTTCAACATGAAATATTTGGGGCTACTTCATTATTGTCTTGGCTTGGAGATATGGAAGAAGAATAATCGTAATTTTTTATCTCCCAAATGAAATACACCAAGACACTTCTAGAAAATAATGGCATGTCAAATTGTAAACATGTGTCCACTCCAATGGAGAAAGGTTTGAAAATTTATAGAATCTAGGATTCACCTCAAGTTAGATGGTACTCACTACAGAAAACTTGTTGTTTTTCTCAATTACCAGAGTTATACCAAACCATAATTTTTCTTTACTATGACTTATATTTCTAAATTCAAGAAAGATGAGAATCAATTTCATTGGCTAGCAGAAAAGTGTAATGTCCCCAATTTTGAGTTGATGGCTTAGGAGGTTTGGTCATACCCAAGGGGATAATAAAACTAGAGGCTATTGGGTATGGATGGATGTTACGACCTTAATTATTTGTTATATTTTTTCATTGACATGAGTATTAAGTGACTTGGTGAGAAAAAATGTCATGTTTTTTCGTTAAGGGGGGGACTTATGAAACTTTAATGTTATAATCCTTTGTTGCAGGTCACTTAAGTCCCTATGGTGACTAGGAGGGGGAAATTAACTTATGTTACTTTATGTTTTTTGTGATTCTCCTTAGAAGGGGTTGATTGGGGTCTTTTAGGGCCTCTTTTTGCATGAAAAAATTATATAAGAAGGTTTGGGGAGTGATAGAGCTCATTCTTACACACTCACTATTTTGGATATTGAGAAACTATTGTTTGCATTGTTATTTCTTGTGGAGTAAGATCCCACATGAACCCTAGCTTCGGTGGTGAGAGATACATTCCTAGTTAGTAGGGCACTCTTTAGTGGTGAAAGATCCACCCTAGTTTGTCATTTTGGACATGATTCAAGACTATTATTCATAGATAATTTTTACAGATTCTAGAGAAGGGTTTTGAAGGATTTTAGAGATTTTTCACAGAGAATAATTGAATGGTTTCATATCAAATTTGTGGCAGTGTTCAGAGCAGGGTTTGATGCCACTTTTGGAGACATGTTTTAGAGTTTTCAACCTCTTCCTTAGGGTGACATTGCCCTTAGGGATTTTACAGTAATTTTTAGAGGGGTTTCAGGATGATATTTCAAAATTTGTAGTTTGGGATTTCATTTATTTATTTTAGATGTTATTTCTATATTTTTAGAATTTTATCACTTATAGTTACAAAATTATGAATTTTTTAAGTTTCCTAGTTGTCTAGGGATTTCTGAAATTTTTTGGTAGTCATATATTATTCAAGAAATTCCAGAAATATTTTTCTTGTGTTTTTTATCATTGTTTCAATATCTCTGTAAAATTTTATGTGTTTAGGGAAAGTATTTTGTGAGATATTATTTAAAATCAGTTCACTTCCTTAGCTGGTTATTTCTTACAAAAATCTGAATTTTTACTTGCTGAAAATTCTATATATTTTGTGCCATTTTTAGTGGTATCGCATGAGGGATATTTCAATTTTATCAGAGCAGTTGTTTTTGTAGCATGTTGGGTTTAAAATAAGAGTGAAAGTGATCATATGGGTGTTGACTTGATGAAATAACTATTCACCAATATGGTGAAGCACTAGGAAACTACTAATCTCTTTTTGAGCAAACTCACCGAGAGATTAGTACAAGGAAGGAATGAGACTCAGACAAATAGAGGGGAAACTATTAATGGGTAACACATGGCCCAAAGAGGTACGAAAGTGGAAACACGGGGAAATCATCTTCCCATTCTTCTAACGGGCACTTGGGGCTTCACAGACCCTCTTTCTTGAAGGATCTGGAAGTTTCATATGTAAGGTAGCCAGAAAATGTTTTGGATGAGGAATCTTGTTGGGAAAGGTGCCAATATTTGAGTGAGGGTTTTATAGATAGCATGCCTTTCACATAGTACTGCAGAATGAAGATTTGTGGCAAACCCAAGAAACATCATCAGCCAAAGGTACCTGAGTTATAGAGGATATTGGGACAAATCTCCATTCCACACTTTGATGGGTCTAAGAAGTATATCACATAGTCTTGTGTTCGGATGTTGAAGAAATTATTTGACTTGGATCACATGCATGAAGAGGATGGAATTAAGTTTACAATCCTACATCTTGAGGGACATGCACATGACTAGTGGTAGCATGGACTTAATACATAGGGGCACATGCATATTGATACCTATGTAGAGTTCACACAGAGACTGATGAGAAGATTTGACAGAGGGACCGTGATAGTTATTTTAAATATTTGATTCATTTGAGACACACAGGTTCTTTAGACACATACATTGCATATTTTTAGAGACTATCAATTATAGTTCCTAATGTTTTAGAGAAGACGTTGACTTCACTTTTTATAGAAGGTTTGATAGATGTGTTAGTAGGTTTTGTGAAGGAATTTTAGCCTTATTCATTGCATGATGTTATTAGGAGAGCACGGGGTTTGGAGTTAGCCACTCCAAATTCAAGGTTTCCACCTCAATTTCAGTAAAGGGAGCCTCCATTTGGACCAGCAGAACTTCAACAGTAGAAGCCTCCACCAAGGTAGGACGAGGCTAAGAAGCCATTCATTTCTTGAGAGCTTAGGGATGAGTTGAGGTGAAAGAAACTAAGCTTATATTTCTATACACCTTGGGTTATAAGGCATGATTATGCAGGAAAGGGAAAGTCCCAATTCATTAAGGTCTTCAAGGAGAGTGAGGGTGACATAGGTGAGGATTTAGAGACTCACAAGATGGATGATGGAGATGGAGTTGTGTTGGAAAGTGTTGATGAGGGACAAATATAGTGGAATTTTTTCATAAACTCGTAAATATTAGGGATTTTGGAAATTGGAAATGGAAAATTTTAAGCAATCAGCTTCCACCTAGTTCATCAAAAATTTCAGCCAACAAGTCATTTGTATGGGTCAGTTCACCTATTGTTTATATGTAAAAATTAACTTATGCATGTATTCTCCGAGGTATGATACATAGCTTGGGGTTGTAGGGGGTACCTATTTAATATAGACATCCAACAAAGAGTGGATGTCCATCTAACTTAGGTTGAATGGATAACCATTATTTTTCATCTAACCTAGGTTGGATGGCAGATGATGGATGGTCATCCAGCCTGTGTTAGATTGTCATTCAATTTCTGTCATCCAACCCAGTCGTCCAACTTGGGTTGGACGGCAAACATTGGATGGCCATCCAACCAAGGTTTGATCACTGGGTTGGATGATAGATAATGGATGGCTATCCAACCAAGGTTAGATGGCTGGATTGGATGACAGATAATGTATAGTCATCCAACCCAAGTTGGATGACTGGGTTAGACAACAAACAATGAATGGTCGTCCAACCTAGATCGAACATACATCCATTGTCTACCATAAAACCTAGGTTGGATGGCGTTCAACCTAGGTTGTATGAAATATGATGGACGACCCTCCAACCCAGTCGGTTTTGCTATGAAATGGTTTTTCAAAAAATCACCATCGATGCGAAATTCATTTTTGGAGATTCACCACAAATTCTAAACTAATTTTTCATGGGGGGGGTCTTAAATGAACCCTGGTATTGATGTGGAGTAAGCGGAGGTGGAGACTTTTCCTTGATATATTATAGCTACATTGTCTAGTTCTCTGATGTAAAAGGTATTTAGGGTTAGAGGAGTTATGCAAGATCATAGAGTAGTGGTACTCATTGATAGTGAGGCTATCCACAACTTTATTGATGCATCAATGGTTGAAAGATGAGGTTTATAGATGGAGGACTTTGAGGGCTTCAAAATTTTTGTAGCCAACGAGGAGTATATGAGATGCACATGGAGAGTTCCACAATTGAGCATCACCATGGGTAACTACACATTTACCAATGATTTCCACATTATTGGTATCAGAGTGACCCATAGAGTGATGGGAGTTCAACGGCTTCACTCTCTTGGTGAGTTTCAGACTAACTTTAAGATGATGGAATTAAAGTTTAAGTCCGATAGCGGGAATGTGATCTTGAGGGGATTATCTACAGTAACACCCAGAGTGGTTCCAACGGAAGGGATGGAGAGGACATTCCAGCATGATGAGGGGTTATATTACTGTAGACCGATGTGGAGTTTGATGGGTATGGGTGTGAACAGTAGTGTTGCATAGGAAATGGTTACAGAGGTTGGGATTATAGGTTCATATCACCTGAGTTCATTTTTGTGTTGGATGAGGTTTTGTTATAATGGAGATATCATTTACTTGTTAATTACTCCAAGAATTGACAGACTTATGAGATTTTGGATGGTCACATAAAGGATGATAGCCACAAATTGGAAGATGAGATGATCTTCTATCAGGAAAGATTATACCTTGTGTTTGATTCATGGTTGAGGATAGAGATATTGGGTAAGTGCACGAAGTTGGGGGGCCAAAAAGTAGACAAGAATCCAAATAAAAGCAAAACGCATCAGTGTTTTGTTAAAACACACTCGTGTTTTAATTTATTTGGCTCAGGAATCACTGAAGCATAACGTGTACATGTTACATAACACGTACGCATTATGCCTACTATAAACAAAAAAAGAGGCCCGAGCCTCTATCATTTTATCTCCCTCAAATGTGAGTTTCAGAGCTTAACCATGCCCTCGCGTTTTTTCATTCAGCTAGATCTCAAGCTCAAAGGATCATTTTTGGATCACTGGGAAGATCTGAATCGATGATGGTGCCACGAAGAAGAGGTAAACACAATTATTTTCTCAAAATTACATTGAAATATGATAATTATAGATTAAAATTTGAATTGAATACATATTTTTATTATTACAATTAGAGGTCGAGGGAATCAACCACAACCAAACCCTATTATTCCTTTCATCCCTCCTAACACTCCCACAATTGCTCAACATCCCTTGATTAATCAAGAAAATTTAGCAGCCGAAATAGTTGAAAACAAATTGAAATTGAGGATTTAATCAAAAAAATGAGGGATGCACAATCTACAAACCCCCACCGTGCCTCTCTTGCAAACACATTGGAGGCATTACTTGTTCAAATTGATGTGGAAATGGGGAAAATTGATCATTGGACAACTTACAGAGAGGTTTGTAGTGTTTATTATTCCAACAAATTGTCATATATGGATGTAAAGAAAAAAGAAATTTCAAAATACCTCATATGCGCCTTATTCATGGACCCCCACACTAATTTTCCTGTGTCGTTATCATGTAAATGATTTCCCATCCATTGGTGTAATAATAATTTGATTAAAAATATTTTTTGGGACCGATGGTGGATGGTGTTTGATTTTCCATCCTGTAATAACAACAAGGTGCCACTACACTTTCTGAGGAAACTCTATTATGAGTTTATCCTCAACGAGATCCTAAATTATTTTGATTTCTAAGATTTCCAGGGCTGAGGAAAAGGATCTACATAGGATCGACCAGGTGCACAACATGCACCTATCCATCAGGGTAGATTCTCCGCACAGAAGCCCCCTCACCCTGAGATTGTCCCTCAAGCAGTGAAGGAGACAGTAGAGATTGATACACTCCACGCGCTTCAGGGGCTATCTGCGACCCTTGTTCGACATACGAGGGAGATTTCTGAGATAGATGCTCGTGGAGGTATATAGATTATTCCCTTAGGGAGTAATAACATGAGGCCACATATTTGCTCGTCATGTGGTAGCATATGTTTGGGGCCCGAGGAGGATGATACTTTCATGCGTACTAATTTTGGTGCACCTGATGCTAGGGGTGAACACGATAATGTCACTATGTTAGATGTCCTTTTGAGTGAGACATTTTGATTACATTCATCATTGTCACCTTCATAGGTAAATTTATTATGTTTTGTTATATGTGTTACAAAAAGTTTGGAGTACCTGGTTTACTTATATAATTTTAAATTTTTGAAATAATTGTATTTGTACATGTACATACATTGATATTACAGCACACGGGAGGCGCATCTTCATCCCGACCACATGCAGTGAGCACCATGCATACACATACATTCACAGAGGTAATTTAGAATGTTAATTATGTAAAATTTTCACATACATGTGTATATATATGTATGTATGTATGTATATATATATGTATATATATATATATATATATATATATATATATATAATATATATATATATTAGTTTTGAATTGAAATATATGTATGTTATTGTATGTCCATCTAACTCATGTGATATACATGTTTGATAAAGATGTTGACTTCACTAGACACCCCACCATCTCTGCGACAAGTAGATAAAGGTGTTGCCGCTGTGATTTCATCTGTGCAGCAACTCACTGAGGTATTCAAACAACACATAAATTTTGTTAAATTTCTCGTGTAATTCATATTATGCTAAATTACATGTTAGTAATGTCTTTCATTGTAGAATTATTAAATTGTGTTAATAATGTCCTTCATTATGTATATGCAGGAGTTACTTGCGACAGGTAACAGCCCTATTCATTTGATTCACAGGCGTGGCGGTGTAAAAACAATAGTTCTATATTGATAAAATTAGTTAAAATATTTTCATTATGTAGATACATGTACTTAGTTCTATTTTCGCTAATTTTGATGTTAGATTTTCTGAACTTATGTGTATGTAGGGAACTTCAACCCCCTCCATTTTGACTTTGAGGGCACGGACTCCTCCATCTCTTCATCTTTGTACCCCCATTCATACTCTAGGAGCTCCTGATGACTCATCTGAGCGTGAGATGTAAATTCGGTGTGATCGACAACTTGCAGTAAGTTTGTGTATTTATGTAAATACTTTCATTCTAGCGTGGTCTTAAATACATGTTGAAAACATATATAAATTAAGTTTTGACAAAAAAAAACATTGTTTGCATTTATAGGCTCATCTATAGGCGAGTATTCAATGGAAGAGGACTTGAAGCATGGGTTAGGACAATCCAAAGTCATCTCATGATCTCCATCTTCGTCTAAGGGAGGGCCTTCTTCAAGCAAGGCCAAGAGAGGGATAAATTTTGATGAGTAGGAAATATATATGTCTGACATGACATTATTTTTGTATGCCTATGTGCATGGCATTGTATGTACGCCCATATGGCATTTGAACTTGATGGTATATGACCCATTTGGGCATTTTTGTATTTATTATGCACATTAAAATACTATTTGGAACTTGATAGTTTTGTATGAGACCTTACATTTCTGAGATTATTTTCGCATGAATCTAATATGATGTGCACTTGACAATATTTAAGACATTATGGATTATTTTTTTATTTATTGGTGATGTACATGTACTAGCATCTTCACTTTATAATATGCATCAAACTTTGGAAATCAATATTTATATAATGTATGTATATAAAGAGTTACCTAATCTGAGTAATTATTCATTGAATTTATCAATGTGTATATGTGTATTTACCTTACTTGTGCTTCTTCTTGCTCATGGTCTCTTTGTACTAGTTCCTATCTTATCATGCACTTACTAGATTATTCTATGCTTCGTAGTCTTCTCCCTTGTTAAAACACCCGAGAGTGGTCACAATTTGATGCCTTTCATCTGTTGATATTTTGAGAATGTCTCTCCATATACATTACTCCAATGCTTGAGAATGTCTCCAGATGCAATGACATTCTGATTCAGACACTCAATGATTCTTGATTGTCTAATCCTATCCAATTTGTGTTATTACCTTTAAATCCGTAGGCATTTCAAGTTATTTGGAAATCACATCACACCCTTGACTAGGCTTGATGACTACCCCTATCCTTCTAAAGGCACTTTTGAAAGCATCCATGGGTTATCATAGCATAAATTATCAATGAATGGAAGGTCACTAAACCGTAGGCCAACTGACTCCATCCATAACTAAACAAGAAATATTTACTAGGTGATTGATAATTCCCGTGTGTTCTTAGACATACACCTATCAAATTCATTATTAAGCTAATCTAGTCATTCAGGGTTCTCAAGGGACTACGCCCGGACAAGGTAGCCCAAAAGTACGGGTAGCATAGGTAACCAACAAAAAGCATCAACTAGTGTTCACATGGCCACCTCGACGTGTTGGCGTAGTTGGTTTAGTCCCATGAGCTTCCATTTGGAAACTACAATGTCTAGGAGTCCTAAACTGACTCAGACTATAGTATTTTGCATGTTTTCCAACAATAGGAAAGTGAGAGAACCAAATGGAGATGGAGAAAACTGTGAGAGGCTTTTGTAGAGGGTTTCAATGTGAAGGTTTCGGATTTGACGAGACATCTATAGCTTCCATGGAGTCTGATAAATCACATGTCAAAGATATAACGTGTTTTGGCCTCAGGGTTCTTAAGGGACTACACCCGGACAAGGTAGCCCGAAAGCACGGGAAACGTAGGGAACCAAAACAAATCCTCTACTAGCATTCACTAGGCCATCTGGATGTGTTGGCGTAGTTGGTTCGGTCCCACAAGGTACCATTTACAAAATATAGCATCTAGTAGCCTTACATTGACTCAGACTACACTATTTCATGTGTGAATGCTAGTGGAGGCTTTGTTTTGGTTCCCTATGCTACCCTTGCTTTCGGGCTACCTCGTCTGGGCGTAGTCCCTTAAGAGCCATAAGGCCAAAACATGCTATATCTTCGACGGGTGATTTCTCAGACTCCGTGGCACCTAGAGATGTCTTGTTAGATCTGAAATCTCCATGTTGAAGCCATCTATGAAATATTCTAGTGGTTTTCTCCATCTCCATTTGGTTCTCTTGTTGTCCTATTGTTTGTAAACACTCTAAATAGTGTAGTCTGAGTCAGTGTAAGGCTGCTAGATGTTGTATTTTGCAAATGGTAGCTTATGGGACCGAAATGTGTGGGCCAACACATCTGGATGGCCTGGTGAACACTAACGGAGGATTTGTTTTGGTTCCCTATGCTACCCGTGCTTTTGGGCTACCTTGTCTGGGCGTAGTCCCTTAAGAGCCGTGAGGCCAAAACACACTATATCTTTGATGGGTGATTTCTCAGACTGCATGGCACCTAGAGACATCTCGTTAGATATAAAACCTCCATGTTGAAGCCCTCTATGAAAGGATCTTGTGTTTTTATCCATCTCCACTCGGTTCTCTCGTTGTCCTATTATTTGTAAAGGCATGAAATACTACAGTCTTAGTTAGTTTAGGGCTTTCAGACTCTATAGTTTGCAAACAAAAGCTCATGGGACCGAACCGTCGGGGCCAACATGTTTGGATGCCCTAGTGAATGCTAGTGGAGGTTTTTTTTTGGTTCCCTACGTTGTTTGTGCTTTCAGGATACCTCGTTTGAACGTAGTCCCTTAAGAGCCCTGAGGTCAAAACATGCTATATCTTCGACGGGTGATTTCTCAGACTCCGTAGCACCTAGAGATGTCTCATCAGATCCAAAAACTCCATATTCAAGCCCTCTACAAAATTCTATAGCAGTTTTCTCCATCTCCATTTGGTTCTCTCGTTGTCCTATTGTTTGCAAACGCTCCAAATAGTGTAGTCTGAGTCAGTGCAAGGCTGTTAGATACTATATTTTGCAAATGGTAGCTTGTGGGACCAAACCATCTAGGCCAACAAGTTCGGATTGCCTAGTGAATGCCAATGGAGGATTTTTTTTGGTTCCCTATGCTACCCGTGCTTTTGGGCTACCTCCCTCAGGCGTAGTTCCTTAAGAGCCATGAGGCCAAAACATGCTATATCTTTGATAGGTGATTTCTCAGACTCCATAGCATCTAGAGACATCTCATCAAATCTGAAACCTCCATGTTGAATCCCTCTATGAAATATTCTCATGGTTTTATCCATCTCCACTTGGTTCTCTCGATGTCTTATTGTTTGCAAAGGCACGAAATACAATAGTCTGAGTCAGTGTAGGGCTGCCACACACTATAATTTGCAAACGAAAGCTCGTGGGAGCGAACCGTCTAGGCCAACATGTTTGGATGTCCTAGTAAATGCTAGTAGAGGCTTTTTTTTTGTTTCCCTACACTGCCCGTTCTTTCGGGATACCTCGTTTGGGTGTAGTCTCTTAAGAGCCATGAGGTCAAAACACGCTATATCTTCGACGAGTGATTTCTCAGACTCCGTGGCACCTAGAGACGTCTTGTCAAATTTGAAAACTCCTTGTTGAAGCCCTTTATGAAATAATCTAGAATTTTTTTTCATATCCATTCATTTCTCTCGTTGTCCTATTGTTTGTAAACGCTCCAAATAGTGTAGTCTGAGTCAGTGTAAGGTTACTAGATGCTATATTTTGCAAACGATAGCTTGTGGGACCAGACCAATTACGCCAACACATTGGGGTGGCCAGGTGAATGCTAATGGAGGATTTTGTTTGGTTCCATACACTCCCCATGCTTTCGGGCTACCTCATTCGGGCGTAGTCTCTTAAGATCCCTAAGGCCAAAACACGTTATATCTTCGACATGTGATTTCTCAGACTTCATGGCACCTAGAGACGTCTCGTCAGATCCAAAACCTCCATGTTGAACCCCTCTACAAAATCCTCTCCTAGTATTCTCCATCTCCATTCATACCGAGTCAGTGTAAGGTTGTCCATTGCCAACTTTGTGAATAATATAGGTGGTGAAATGAGAATTTCTATTTATTGTTCCTTTCTAATATTTAATTTCCCTTAGATTCTCTTTGCTTTGAGAATAATAAATTCTCAACTGATAATGCCAACCACGTGAAGGTGGAAGACTTATTTGGCACCACTAACCTACATAAAAATGTTAGTAAGCAATTAAATATAATTTTGAAATCATACAAAATTTAAACAAAATGATTTAAGTAAATATTCAAATTAAATTCATGAAGAACATACCTTTGTAAATTTAACCCAATGAATTGCAAGGATCAACTCTACTCTTAATAGTAACAATAATTGCTTCATGATCTAATTCACGACCCTTCCATAGATTCTTGTTTTATGGCCTACCTCAATATTTGATCAATTGAATATTTGTTGCAAGAACCAAATGTGAATAATGAAATATCTTTTGATGTACTTCATAGTCTTCAAAAAACCAAGTATTTGATTTTTTGATAGGAAATCATCGAAAGCCAAGTTCCAATGATTACCATTAACCCAGTGGGATACTCAAGGACTTCACCATTAATGACTATGGAAGTCTAAGTTTTTACCCTCTACACAACGAGACAAGAAGTAGTTTGTTACCTATTTGTTAAAATATCCATCAAAATAACTGTAAAAATGTGCCCTATGTATCACAAAGTAAAATTGTTTAAGTCAAATTTAGAAATACATTAAGAGCTAATCATTTAATAATTTATAAATCTAAAACATGGCATGTGCCTATATGTATGTACCTTGTTGCACTAAATCAGAGATTTGGTCAAAGTCATGTGGTGTTGTTATATGATCTGAAGACACTGCAAGTTGTAATGCTCAAGGAACATGACATGTGTGTCGAGTGGAATTAGAGGTATACAAGTTCATTTGTACACTCACTGCTGTGACTCATATTCATTCCATGTATAAAATCAATGTATGATATACAAAAACATGCCATGCACCTAGTATAGATAGTCTGAGAACTTACATCTGAACTATGGACATGAGTGCATGATCTCTTGATCTTGCAACTATCAATACAATCTACATAGCTTGCCAAATGTTGTTCGTCCTATCAACTAGAAGAGCATCTACGAACCATTGAACTCTGCATTGATATTCATGGCTCATATCTTCTTGACACACTAATCAACAATGTTTTTTGCACCTATAAATTTAGCATCATCATTGAGACTTTTTTTTTTGTATGGAATTAGGGTAAACGACGGGTCATTGAAAGGACCCACATCCTTGTACAATTGAGGATTTTTTTCCTAGAGGATCCACAACCTAGGTTAAATGCTCAGTCACCTTGCAAGGATTCCACCATTAGTTACCCAAGTTGAAGTAATCATGAAGCCCATAGTGAGGATTTCAACAACCAGCGACAACGATCATCAAAGCCAGTGGAAAAAATACCAGTGATGACAACGAGATGAGCAACAACCAACGTAAACAATGAGAGGAACATCCCTCTACTTTTCTACTTCTACAGGAGTATCAAATACATAAATATACCTAGTAGTACATACATACCATAGTCAGCAAGTATGATTCCAAGCGTCAACATGTATCCAAGCCATTTTTTTAAAAATGAGCTGGTGAGGCCACATAGCTGAATCACACACATCATGTTTTTTGAACATTCGTCCAGGTTACTACTCCAAGCTACCTTGACTCACATTTTTTGATCCTTGATGTAACTGTTTATTGAAAATCCTTTTCTCCTTTTCCATGCTACTTTCTACCTCAGTAAAACTCTAGATATGTTGTACATTTGTTTCTTTGTGCATCCTGCTTAGCCAATAAAACATCCGTGCATTCTTGAATTGTGATGTGCAGTTGTCAGACCAAATGTAATGTTGATCGAAACTAATGTTCCTCTCATTCAAGTTCACATAAAACACCTGGAAACACCCTTGTACATATTATGTAGAATGTGTCTGATCATCACTGATGTAGAAATGATACTCTCTTAATATTTTTTGATCTTGCTCAGTGCTTTCTAGGAGAGTGCATGAATGCTATATGCACGAAAATAACAACTTGCACTGAGTTATAATATTGAGACTGAACCTCCATTTGTGGCTGCAATGTGTAATTATTTATGAAGTCAACTACTGAAAACAATAGTACCAAGTGGGAATGTGTCCTTTCTTAACTTGAATTGTTCATCCAACCATCGAGCTCTATGTGTGTGCCTTGCATACTCATAAAAAATTTTCTCTCTGAATTTGACCATATATTCTGATATAGGTAATTGTTTTGTAACAAGCTCACACCTCTTAGATTCTTTTCCATCTTTTAATTGATATGCCACTGATTTATATTTGTGAAACCAACCAATTATTTTCCTATTGAATATGTACTCTCCTCATGGATATAACTTTTCAAGTTTGGCAAGCCACCACATACATTGCAACGTTCCATCCAAACATGCTTTGTTATAAAAAATTGTCTTAGTTGATTTTTCACAAAATATTGTCAGAATAAATTCCCTTGAAGATTTTTGTGGGACATTTATTCCACACTCCTGCAACATGATGTCAGTATGTAAAAACACGACGTATTTGACAAAAAACATCATAATGCATTGAAAATTCAACATGATGCCTGCAACAACAAGTGGTACGTGAGTGATTGATTTTCACATAAAAGGGTTTGTCTCATTTCAAAGAATCTTTGGCTAATGTTAATTTGTGGATTTTCATTCTTAAACTTAGAGAGCAATTGTGTTTGAGTCATATCTAAGAAATGTTTTGCACATGATTCACAATTACAAGAACCTATTCTTCTTTTTACTGTATCTCTTCTATTTGGTGACACCCTTGTGTTCTCATTCCAAAATTTTACAATTAATTCTTTTAGAATATTAGATGTATTCTTGTCTTTTCTGTGAAAGTATGCTAGAGAAAGCCCAATAGTCAGTGTTATTGAATGACTCAAGACGTTTACGTCTCTCGTATTGCTTTCATTAGTTTTTTTTTCTGTTTAGCTTCAAAGCAGTCTACTTGTTTTTACTAATCAAGCATTTATTAACTATTTTATCACTTACTATACAATTAGTAAGTGCATTCCGTGTAACATTACTATCTTTGGTGCGTTTTTTTTGCCACCTACAATTTGGTATGCTTTATGTATGTTTTCAACAATTGACGCATTTTGATCAACAACATCAGATGTTCTTAACCCCCAGGGTCTTCATTATAGGTCTCATCTTAATTAATTTCATCAATGTAAGAAATAATTGACATCTTTGTGTGTCATTTAAATTCTCAAAGTAATTATCTCAAATTCCACTAGCTTTTCTTCTCGCATTTCTTTCAGACATTTTGTTAGGCATTGGTTTTATAATGTTTTCATCAATTTCAATTAAGTGAATTGGTTTTCTTTGCAAAATGGAAGGATGTGTTCTTAGAGGTGAAGATTTGTTTACAAGGTTACTTTCTTCATTCAGTGTTTTCATACAAATTTCGGGGGTTAACATTTGGATTCTCAAGTAAAAGTTCAACAATTTGGATTCATATCAATTTCTTCATCCATACCAACATTATCATTTAATTCAATATCATTATTCATTACAAAATTATTATTCATTACAAAATCATTATTCTCTACATGTTCATTATGTATCCTTCCTCTACTTTTCTACTTCTACAACTATCAAATACATAAATATACCTAGTAATACATACATGCAATAGTCCCAGGCATGATTCTAAGTAACATGTATCCAAGCCTTTTTATTAAATTGAGTTGGTGAGGCTCATAGCTGAATCACACGCATCATGTTTTTTGCATTCGTCTAGGTTACTACTCCAAGCTACTGTCACAATTTGTGATCCTTGATGTTTGTTTATTGAAACTCATTTTATCCTTTTCCATGCTCTATGCCTTGGTAAAACTCTAGATATGTCGTACATTTGTTTCTTTTTGCATCCTGCTTAGCCAATAAAACAATCCATGCATTTTTGAATTGTGATGTGCAGTTGTCTGACCAAATATATATGTTGATCGAAGCTAATGTTCCTCTCATTTAAGTCCACATAAAACACCTGGAAACACCCTTATACATCTTATGTAGAACGTGTCTGATCATCACTGATGTAGAAATGATACTCTCATTAATATATTTTGATCTTTCTCAGTGCTTTCAGGAGAGTGCATGAATGCTATATGCATGAAAATAGAAAACTTGCACTGAGTTATAATATTGAGATTGAACCTCCATTTGTGGCTACACTATATAATTCCTTGTCGAAGTCAACTACTGAAACAATAGTACCAAGTGAGAATGTGTCCTTGCTTAACTTGAATTTTTCATCCAACCATTGAGCTCTATGTGTGTGCCTTGCACACTCATAAAATATTTTCTCTCCGAATTTGACCATATATTATGATATAGGCAATTTTTTTGTAACAAGCTCATACATCTTAGATTCTTTTCCATATTTTAATTGATATGCCACTGATTTATATTTGGTGAAACCAACCAATTATTTTCCTATTGAATCTATACTCTCCTCATGGCTAAAACTTTTCAAATTTGGCAAGCCACCACATACATTACATGTTCTATTCAAACATGCTTTGTTATAGAAAATTATCTAGTTGATTTTTCACAAAATATTGTCAGAATAAATTTCCTTGAAGATTTTTGTGGGACATTTATTCCACACTCCTGCAACATGATGTTAGTATGAAAAACATGACGTATTTGGACAAAAAACATCATAATGCATTGAAAATTCAACATGATGCCTGCAACAACAAGTGGTACGTGAGTGATTGATTTTCACATCAAATGGTTTTCCTCATTTTAAATAATATTTGGCTAATGTTAATTTGTGTATTTTCATTCTTAAACTTAAAGAACAATTGCAGTTTTATTCATAACTAAGAAATGTTTTGCACACGATTCTTGGTTACGAGAACCTATTCTTCCCTTTACTGTATTTCTTCTATTTCGGTGACACCCTTGTGTTCTTATACCAAAATTTTACAATTAAATTCTTTTATAATATCAAATGTATTCTTTTCTTTTTATGGAATTCTGCTAAAGAAAGCCCAATAGTCAATGTTATTTACTGATTCAAGACGTTTACATCTCTCTAATGCTTTCATTAGTGTTTTTATGTTTAGCTTCAAAGCACTACTTGTTTTTCTAATCAAGCGTTTATCAATTATTTGATCACTTACTATACAATTAGTAAGTGCATGTTGTGTATCATTACTATCTTTGGCGCGTCTTTTTCCACCTACAGTTTGGTATGCTTTATGTATGTTTTCAACAATTGATGCATTTTGATCAACAACATTAGATATTCTTAACCCCAGGTTCTTCATTATAGGTTTCATATTAATTAATTTCATCAATGTAACAAATTATTGTTGTCTTTGTGTGTTATTTAAATTCTCAAAGTAATTATCCCAAATTCCATTAGTTTTTCTTCTCGCATTTCTTTTAGACATTTTGTTAGGCATTGGTTTTATAATGTTTTCATCAATTTCAATTAAATGAATTGGGTTTTCTTCACAAAATGGAAGGAAGAGGTTCTTAGAAGTGAAGATTCGTTTACAAGGTTAATTTCCTCATTCAGTGTTTTCATACAAATTTCAGGGTTAACATTTGGATTCTAAGGTAAGGGTTCAACAATTGGATTCATTTCAATTTCTTCATACATACCAACATTATCATTCAATTCAATATCATTATTCATTGCAAAATCATTATTCTCCACATTTTTCATTATGTATTTCATCCCCATTTTTCTAGTACATTAGCTACATTTGATACAGCAGATGTACCTTACCCTGTATGAAGTTTTTACATTCTCTTAAATTTCTTTATTTTCATCTCTTCCAATTTCTCCGAGTGTTTTGTTCTTGACTTTCTTCTTGTCCTTAGCTCGAATTTTATCACCCATGATTAGAAAAAATCAACTAGTGGTGTAGGGGACAAAATGAATTACTATAAAAATCATGCAAGAATGTAGAGAAAATTACAAAACAAACAAAATGTATATAGAATTCCCGTGAAAGAGATGAAAGATATGTTGGGGGGCCACACTATATAAACAAAGCATAACACGTACGCGTTATGATTTTTTACCTTTTCCAGCACATGCCTCAAGGCTTGGGATCTAGTTTGGATCCCCAAACGTAAGGCATGTACCTGCAAATAATACAACAAATAACGTGTTTTTGCAAGAAAAATGTAAAAATTCCACTTCCTCTATGATAAATCAAAATTAAAACAATCGTTTCATTTAAACAAAATCATACCATGACGTAGAGTAAAGTTTCTTCTTTCTAAAAATATAAATGTTCAAATTTTCTGACTAATATAAGGTTTCCATATTATTTATTTTATAACTATGCATTTTATAGCTTATTTTTTTAAAATTTAAATATGTCTATATTTCATCATGTATCTTTTGTTTGGGGTCATCTAAAATGAAAAAAAATTATAACTAGCACAAACTAGGCATAATTCTATACATATTTTTAAAATAATATAATTTTTGATATTTTTTGAGGTAGTCAGAGGGGGGTCACGGTTGGAGTTCTGTTATTTTTCAAAACATAAAATTTATGTACTAGAAAAATTTTAAATAAAAAAAAATAATTATTAAAAAAATCTAAAAAAAATTCTAACAAAAACTAGATGCTCCTAGCTATCTTTCTACCAAAGGGTTTTTTATAAATACTCAATGGTGCTCAAAAAAATGGTCGGGGGCACGAAAGTCACTCTATTATGTTTTTTTAATAAAAACAGGAGCACCTATTGGTATTTTAGTTTGGTTTGAACCACTTAAAATTAACCATTCTCAATAAAATTTAGTACCTTAGAAACTATACTCAAAATGATATGATTCATATTTATACTACATCTTTCAATTTTTCGAGTGTAACTATTTTGAACAACTCATAAAAGTTGAAGTTTTTTATTTTTTAGAAAAATGCGTCTACTTAAGACCCCCTTTTTGGCCCCCCAACTTGGTGCACTTACCCCACAATAAACTCATTTGGTCATCTTTGTCAATAAGGTTGAGGACAAACACTACCTAGGACAAATATTGACTTCAACCAATCAGTCAAAAAAATTAGGATCTACATGCATCAAGCAATGGCATATCAAACTTAGGGAGAACTTGAGTTTAAGATCCAACTAAGGAGACTTTTCCCCAATACCCTTATTCATCATATAATATTGAGTCATAATGGTGATTTTCACATGAATGGACCATTAATAAGTGTTCTGCACAATATTATTTAAATAATATTGTGTTTGGAATACTATGTTCAAGTTGAACCATTGCATGCAATCTTCCATGGTTTCATTCCACAAACATTGATAAATGGCTTAATACCTTTGAGTGGGCTAGTTGAAAATCATAAGAATGACATCAGTAATATTTTAATGTTTTTGATAGAGCTCTACATTGGTTGTGGGAAGAAAGAGAGTGCAATTTAACAATTGGTTTTTCCAGACCTAAAGTTTGAAGTTACGTTCGACAGTATGACGAGATGTGTGAAATTTGAAGTTAATTAAATAAAAAGACATAAAATAAATTAAACTTGCTTGAATTTCTAGAATAATTCCATTTCCATAGGTGGTATCAATCATGGAGAAAGAGTTTAAAGTTGAAAATACTTTGCTTGTTCTATTTTCAACCAAAGAATTATCTTTCTCGGATTCTTCTATTGAATTTCTTGTTATATGAAATAATTTTTTATCAACTTCTACAAAATACCTTAAATTCAAACACCTAATACTTTAGAAACTATTAAATTATGTAGGCTAGATGGTTCAATTGTTGTGGTTTAATGAAAATGGGAGCTTTAATAATTAAGAGCTTGGCCCATGTACAACCACCTAATGGAAATGGGGAACAATTGAAAGATTGTGGTCCATGTTCAAATTCTTCAACAACAATAAGCTGGACCATAGCTACAATGGTCATGTGAATATCTTGTGGATGATGCAATTTCTCGAAGAATAAATGATCTAATTGCATAATGGAACAAGTGAGAAGATAACAAGTTGTGAAAGTTTTCATATATTCAGTTCATATTGGGATCGACAATATATAGGCTAAGTAGAGAGCTAGAAGGGAGGTTAGCCAGCTTGAAAGAGTTAGTAAAGAAAAGAGAGAGAAAGGGAAAGAGGTGAGTAAACCACTCAGAGAAAGGTTCCATAAGGATTACACCATAGGTTTTTATGAGTATGCGAGCTTTGTAGTCAAGCCACACTTTTATTGTAGATTTTGTAGGAGTTTGAGATACATAAAAATATCTATTTTTATATATGGGTATCTACTATGTACTATGAGAAATGGCACAGATGCCTTAAAACCGCATCCTCTTGTAGTCAAATTGGTATCATAGATAGGGAATAACTCTAGGAGAGATAAATTGAGGGAGGTTGTAAAAGAGAAGGCTAGCAAAATGCCAAACATAAGGTATCTCGTAGACTATTGTTCTCCACTATGAGAAAGTGGGTAAAGTACATAAAATGAATGAACTAAGAATCCCAAAGGATATAATGACTAAGGGGGTTGTGTTTGTGTGCAAAAAAGAGAGAATCATTCCTAGACAAGTTGGTTTAAAAGATTTAGTGGGTACAATTGTATCGAGAGTGTTGGAAAGGATATTGAGTGAACTTTAGGCTGTAAGGACCAAAATAGAAGTTGAGTAAGATCATAAAAGATGTATTCAGGCTCTGAGGGCTCAAAGAGATGATGAAGGATAAACTATCTCTCAGGAGAAAACAAATGCTATAGATAGAGGTTATATTCTCTAGTGGAAAGTCCAATACAAAAGAGATGAGGTGTAGGAGGGATACATAGGAGACAAGAAGAAGACTCGACTCATAGTTGAAATCAAAAACGAGAGATATTATGTAAAGATTGTGCAAATAACATACACTGCAAGGAATATAAGAGGAGTCTCTTGGTACAAAAGATACTAACAAATCGTGTTTAGGGGGTGCTACTATAAATGCGGAAGCAAAAGGAAATCACACAGTTGAATGTTCGTGGATGCAACAAAAAGAAATAAGGAAATAAATTAAATGAATTCAAACAAATGACCAACGATAGATCAATGGGACTAGAGGATACAACCATTAACAATAGAAAGTTCTAGGCATAGATAATTGAAGAGGAAAACTGATGAAGTAAAGTAGAAAGACAAAATAGAGCAATGCACCACTAAAACAATTGGAAAGGTTACTGATATAAATATTAATAACGGGTGAACAAAAGCACATAAGAGAGAGTGCAAGATCTATAGAAGAGAGCACATAAAAACTACATAAAAGATAAAGTGTGAAAAATAAAAGCACTTGACGGAGGTTAAGGTGCTAAATATTAGAAAGACACTATCGCAAGAGGAGATGCGATACATATTTTGCACAAGGTACAAGACCAACAAAATGTGTTGCTTTGTCATGGTGGATACCGATAAGAACTAAACACTTTGTATTGGAAGAGATGGTGTATAAGTTGGGATTAGATCGCAAGAGGAAATACCTACCGATACAAAGTGAGCTACGTAGTGGAAGGGCAAGAAGGCATTGTGCAGGAGAAATTTGAGGAGAATAAGAAGATAAGATGATTCAATTATTGTGTGAAGGTGTTCTATCTTGACGATGGATGTTTGTCATGTCTTGCTAGGGGAGACCATGACAATGACTATGAAATGATCTAATATGGGAGGGAAAATATACTGAGGGTGCATAAGAATGGTAAGAATTTCTATATTTTACCATTGTAAGAGGAAGGCATAGAGCAAGTGGAGTCATATTGCAATTCATAAAGAAAGTAGAGAGGGTATAATACACAACAAAGAAAAAAAATGTTGTACTGAGGACCATAGAAGAAAATCCCAAAAGTTGAGAAATGGGTGAAAGACGAAGATGACATCAATTGAGAGTGCATTGTGATTTATCAAAAAAAAATGCGAGGAAAAGGCCAAAGAGTGCAATTCAATCTAATGATCGTTTGGAAGAGTATTGCGCCTAAAATAGAGGATGAAGGAAAAGATGTGAAGGTCAAGGAAGATGACCTAGGATAACAGATAAAGGTGATAAGGGTAGGAATGGATAAAGTTGTGTGGAACCCATGTGATAGAAATGATAAGAGAGATTACATAGCTAAGTGAAGAAGAGGGGAGCACGATTGAAAACCCCTAGTTAAGGGAAATGAAGAATATATATATAAAGGAGAGCGTAACCGTGGGGACATATTGCTAAAGGGAGAAGGATAAAAATAAGATTCCCTAAAGGTGATAAAGGAAGTGTTGTTAGTGCATGGAAGTTGCAGTGGTTGCACAATGAGAAAAACACAAAAGGAGAAGATGTTCATACATATCGTGAAGGAAAGCATGGAGAGGAGTGCACAACTAATGGTTGCACATTATTTGGAAGGAACAGTAATAGGTAGACGAGATTGCCTTGCAGGCAACAAGTGAGGAGCAACCAATGGTGAAGGCTATGGAATTGCATGGAAGAGATAGTACAAATAGGAGGGATGATGGAGGAAGAGATCTACGTACATCTGCCTAGGACAAACACTACCTAGGAAAAATATTACTTCAACCAATCAATCAAAAAATTAGGATCTACATACATCAAGTAATACCATATCAAACTTAGGGAGAACTTGAGTTTAAGATCCAGCCAAGGAGACTTTTTCTATACCCTTATTCATCATATAATATTGATTCATAATGGGTGTTTTCACATTAATGGATGATTAATAATTGTTTTGCAAAATATCATTCAAATAATATTGAGTTTGGAATACTATGTTCAATTTGAACCATTGCATGCACTCTTCCGTGGTTTCATTCCAAAAACATTGATAAATGGCTTAATACCTTTGAGTGGGCTAGTTACCAATCACAAGAATGACATCGGTTAAATTTTAATGTTTTTGTTAGAGCTCTACATTGATTTTGGGAAGAAAGAGATTGCAATTTTAAATTGGGTTTTCTAGACCCGAAGTTAGAAGTTACATTTGACAGTATGATGAGATGTGTGAAATTTGAAGTTAATCAACTAAAAACACATACAATCAATTAAACTTACTTGAATTTCTAGAATAATTCCATTCCCATAGGTGGTAGAAATTATGGAGAAAGAGTTTAAAGTTGAAAATACTTTTTCTCGTTCTACTGCCAACTAAAGAATTATCTTTCTCAGATTCTTCTATTGAATTCCTTGTTATATGAAATAAAAATTTTATCAACTTCTACAAAATACCTTAAATTCAAACACCTAATACTTTAGAAATTGTTAAAGTATGTGAGCTGGATGGTTCAATCGTTGTGGTTTAATGGAAATGGGAGCTATGATCATTAAGAGCTTGGCCCATGTACAACCACCTAATGGAAATGGGGAAAAATTGAAGAGGATTCATTTGACCTGTAAAGATTACGTAAAGATTGCACAAATAACATGCAATGTATAGAGTAGAAGAGGAGTCTCTTGGTACAAAGAGACTAACACATCATGTTTAGGGGGTGCTACTGTAATTGCGGAAGTAAAGGACATCACACAATTGAATGTTCGTGGATGTAGAAAAAAATAAATAAGGAAAGAAATTATATGAATGTCTACAAATGACCAACAACAGGTCAATGGGACTGAAGGATACAACCATTAAAAATAGAAAGTTCTAGGAAGAGATAATTGAAGAGGTGAACCAATGAAGTAAATTAAAAAGAAAAAATAGAGCAATGCACCACTAAAATAAAAGCACTCGACGGAGGGTAAGGTGCTAAAGATTATGAAGACACCATCGCAAGAGGAGATGCGATAAATATTTTGTACAAGGTACAAGACCAACAAAATGTTTTTCTTGGTCATGATGGATACTGGAAGAAAGAAACACTTTATATTGGAAGATATGGCGTATAAGTTGGGATTCAATCACAAGAGGAATACCTACCCATACAAAGTGACCTTCTTAGTTGAAGGCCAAGAAGGCATTGCACAAGAAAAATGTGAGGTGAATACGAAGATAAAAGGATTCAATGATTACGTGAGGTACTATATCTTGACAATGGATGCTTGTCATGTCTTGCTAGGGAGACCATGACAATGAATGTGAAATGCTCTAATATGGGAGGGAAAATATAGTGAGGGTGCATGAGAATGGTAAGAATTTCCATCTTTTACCATTGCAAGAGGAAGGTGCAGAGCAGTGGAGTCCTATGGCAATGCATAAAGAAAGTAGAGAGGTATAATACACAACAAAGAAACAAAATGTTGTGTTGAGGACCATAGAAGAAAATATCAAAATTTGAGAAATGGGTGAAAGAGGAAGATGACATCAATTGAGAGTGTGTTGTGATTCAGAAAAAAAAATGTGAGGAAAAGGCCAAAGAGTGCAATTCAACCTGATGATAGTTTGGAAGAGTATTGCACCTAAAATAGAGGATGAAGGAAAATATGTGAAGGTCAAGGAAGATGACATAAGATCATAGATAAATATGATAGTGTAGGAATGGATAAAGGTTTGTCAAACCCATGTGATAGAAACGATAAGAGAGATTACATAGCTAAGTGGAGAAGAGGGAAAAAGATTGGAAACCCCATTTGAGGGAAATGAAAAATATGTAGATAAAGGAGAGTGCAATAGTTAGGACACATTGCCAAAGGGAGAAGGATAAAAATAAGGTTTCCCTAAAGGTGATAAGGGAAGTGTTGTTCATGAAGGAAGATGCGGTTTTACACAATGAGAATAGCACAAAAGGAGAAGATATTCATACATATCTTGGAGGAAATTATGGAGAGGAGTGCACGAGTGATGGTTGCACATTATTTGGAAGGAATAGTGATAGGTAGATGAGATTTCCTTGTAGGAAACAAGTGAGGAGCAACCAATGGTGAAGGTTATGGAATTGGATGGAAGAGATAGTTCAAAATCAGAGATGATAGAGGAATAGATCTACGTACATCTCATAAAAGGAGGTGAAGAGGAGGTCACCAAGGGAAATACACATAGGAAAGAAGAAGTTTTCAAAGATAACGGAAGAAAATAGAAGGTCCGTGATTGGAAAGGAGGCCATGGTGTAGAAAAATGAATATGCAAAGAGGAAGAGGATGAGCTTGTAGAATAGAAGTCATATAAGGAGTGTGTTGAAGAAATAAGGGATATGATGCACAAGATAGTTAAAGATGGCCAAAGATCCATAAAGGAAGAAAAGGGATGTTTAGAGACTAGCTGATCATGACCTAGTGTTGCATATGTCAAGTAAAATTGGAAAGAAATCCTACAAAGGAAAAATGGGCTGGAGGACAAGTAGCACGTAGAAGAGTAGATGCGCCGAAAGTGCTAGCCCATGGAAGAGAAAGGCCATAGACAAAAGGATGTTAACCTTGGGAAGGATGGTTGGTTGAAGGTGGGAATAAACCCGCAAATGAGTGAAAGATATTACAAAAGAGTCATAGAAATATATGGATGGCATAATAGACCAGAGAATAAAATGTGTCAATTTTAAATTGGAATAAGAGGGAACAAATCCCATTGGGAAAGTTGCCATCCAAATAGTTTGATCGAGATTGACTATATGTAGGCTGAGTATACAGTAGGAAGAGATGTTATCTTACTCGAAAGAGTTAGTAAAGTAAAGAAAACAAAGAGAGAGACGAGAAAACTAATTGGAGATAGGTCCATAGGGATTACACCATATTTTTATATGATTCTCTGAGCTATGTGGTCAAACCACACTTCTATTGAAGATGTCGTAAGGCTTTGAGATAAATAAATAAAAAATATTTTTGTGTGTGGTTCTAGTAGATGTTGTAAAGCTTTGAGATAAATTTTAAAAACGTCGTTTTTGTGTGTGGGCATCCATTGTGTACTCTGAGAAATGCCCTAGGTGCTTTAAAAACTACATCTACTTGTCATCCATTACAATAGATTGGTCTCCCCTCATCTTAAGTGCTCCATCTCTAAGATCTCCAATGGTTATCATTTCATCTACTAGTGTTTCCTCAATTGTTCCACCACCTTCCACACTTTTTCTTCTTGTTGTCCCAATTTCCATCCATTACCCTAGATTAGTCTTGCCTCATCTCAAGTGCTCCATCTACAAGATCTCTAATGGTTATTAGTTCATCTACTAGTGTTTCCTCTATTGTTCCACCACCTTCCACAATTTTTCCTCTTGTTGTCCCAATTTCCATCCATTCACCCTCTCATTCTTCTCACTTTAATCATATTTACCAAACAATATCTCTAATTGTTGGTGTTTCAGTTCTCCCACCTGTGACAGCTGATTCTCCATTTGTTACTAGTGTTTCTTCTTCCTTCTCCCAACATTTCCATAATTATTGTCCCCAATCCCTTCCCCCATTGTCACTTCATCCTCTACCTTGGTGAATCTAGTACCTAGCATGTTAGAGGGAACACCATAGACACAAACAGTGATAACATCTATACAAGATATCTCTAATATGACCAGGGAAGGGTGCATTAATATGTAGTTAGTAGAGGTCCATAAATCAATATATGCTCCCACAGAGGTCACTTTTAGATTTTGGCAAGCCATGTAGGAACTTGATAAAAGTAACCACAAGGAAACTACAACATGGTAGTGATACTACCCTCTTACATAATGATAGAAAGTATCATCCCCTTGGACACTAGGTAGAGAAAGAGGGATCCTGTTGGTACACAATCATAAAGCACCAAGCTAAGGGCATACCTTATTTCCATGGTCAAATCTATAAACAAAATGACAAATGATGTGCTAGAAAGATGAAAGAGGAGATTGATCAAGATCAAAATACCTCCTACTATCTATGTAGAAGTGCAAAAAATGTTGAGGGACCTCTTCTAGTTAGTGGACAATTTTGAGAACACCAATCCTAAAGAAGAGAATTCACATTAATGGCCAATCCCTCTTTACGTAAATCACCAACTGGGAAGGCCGATTATCCACATTGTTGAAAGTAGATATAAGAAACTAGATCCCCAACACATCATTGATCACTCTAGAAGAGGTCATAAATTGTGTGAATTTGTTAGCCAAGGGAAAACGAAAGTTTGAAGAGATTGGTAACTTATTGACCCTATCTAAAATAGAGAGATGTATTTACACCCAACATCGTCCTTTTTGTTAACAAGTGCAAGGTTTCGATCAGTGTATTGTTTGATAATTCTATGTGATCTGGGACAAAAGTTGAAGTGATGATTCAGAAGGTTAGCAATTTGGAAAAAAAGATAGAGGCGCAAGAAAAATAGGGTAATAAAGTTATTCTTAACTTCATGGTTGATATTGAAAAGAAAATAGGAAGAGCTAGGTGTTTCAGAGAGTGTCTACATGTAGCATTGGCTTGGTATATAGTGGCTATTTTAGGACACCTAGACACAACTCCTTGGCCCATAAAGAGCACCTACAATCAAAACTCAAGATTACAACTTCTAGCATGATCACCAAACTCAACAATAAAATGCAAACTAAAACAATTTTTGGATCTTTAGAGTAAGTGTTTTTCTATATTAGTTGTATGTACAGCTTAGTATGACCTTGTCCCACTACTGAGGGTTATAAATACTTTTATAAATCTATTTATTATGTATTGTGTTCATCTTGAAAATTTTTAAGCTATGTATTGTGTTTACTTAATTATTTAGATTTTTATTATGTTTTTATTCCAATTAAGAGTTGACATTGAAACTTATGATAAATTAAAGAATGAAAGTTGAATAAATACACATGTATGATATAAGAAGGCAATTTGATCTAATTTTATGTGTGTTATATTAGACGTGCTTGGGAAATATATGAAACATTGCATGAATTGAAAGTTAAATTGTAGTTTTGGATTAAATTCTATGAATTCGATTGGATTGAAAACACCATTATCTCAGTCATTCTTGAGATTCCTAAATTCTAAGGAACAAAATTAATTTGTGATTATAGTTTAATCTTATGTGTACAATAATTTTCATCCCCTTAGACTTTTGGCTAGGATTTGTGATAATTTAAGTTTTGTGCCAAGTTTTTCTAAATTTTGTTTTCTATCATATAAGGTTGTTGTGTTTTCTCTTAGTTGTTTCAAGATAGGACGAGATTTTGACATTCTTTTCTACCTTACCCTTCTCTCCTTTAGAGTTTATTCATCGGGTATAATTTAGTGTAGGTTATCTTATCCAAAGTCTACTTGTCCCTAAAGAGGTAAAAAAATTCACTTAGCTCCCATTGAACTATACGGTCACAGTTTTCCATACCTTGGGTCCTATTTCCAGCAAGGGTCTTAAAATGAGTGGGATTATGCAACATTCCTTATTTTTTGGTCTCGACATAGGGTTTATTGATCAAGTTGAGTGAAGCCTGGGAGATCGGAAAATTTATTGGGATGATAGTGTGAATGTTTTTGAAGATCAACCTTCCTTAAAGTCCTTATTTTCGTTGGCTAGATCAACTTTGTAGTAGTGCAGATTCTATGATGGACCATTGAAATAACATAAGAGTGATACCAATATTGTTGATCTAGGGTATGCCTATTAGATTGTGCAAATGTGCTGATGTATAATCCGTATGTGACCAAAAACAAACAAGAATGCCACAATGAAAAGGTAACTTGAGGGAATCTGCTTGGATTAATCAAAGTGTCAATCTACACACATAACCCTATCTGAAGCTTAGAAGAGTGAAACTTCCAAGTTACACTGATAGAAGTGTCCAAAGGGAAAAAATGAAGAATAGAAACTCCTCAATCATTTCTTGATAAATATACTGAATTGGATTTACTTCCAAAATCCTTGCATCATGTGGTTGATATTGTCATCAGACATGTTGAGTGATTATCCAAGTGTGCAAATCATCATTATTTGCATGTATTCAAACCCCAACTCCTTGAGTCAGCAAAGCGAAACTGGTTTATTGCTATTCTACCAGTAGGAATCTATGCAAGTCTCACAGATTCTGCCTTCGGGGGTTGGGATCTCATCCCAATAGAGTGTTCTAGGCTGCGAAAAGAAAGTAATGAAAGAGGGAGAAGAGAAAGAACAGATCCGAAGGGAGAAAAGAAATGAATTCCAAAGCAGAAAGGTCAGAAGATTTATGTTTTTAGTTTGGTAGTAAACAGAGCCAAACCTACTTGCATAAATAAACAAAGCAATACTGATGAGAAAATGACAGAAAAGTAGATATGAATCCAACAGATTAAACACATACAAATCTAACGTAAGGAAGATCTAATACATAACACAGCTATTGAGCACAAAGTCTTAATATTTGTATTACTGTTTTCTTCTGTTACAAGAAATCTCAAAGTCTTTCTCTCCTCACTTCTATTTTCATCTAAAAAATGTTCACCCTGAATACAACAAGTATATCAGTATTTATAGAAGAGAGGAGAAGAAAAGCAAAAAGGAGCCAACAAATATTTACAAAGATATTTACAAAATATCTAAAAGTCATGTTGACTTTTGACAACTTGATGGATGACATCATCCCATGATGCAACATGGATGATGTCATCATTTGTGCCAACACACTTTAGACATTTCAACAAGAAAGTCGGAGAATAGAGAGAGGAAGAAGAAGAAGAAGAAGAAGAAGCTACTCGTCATCGTAATCCTGCGGCCGAAAGGGGGTTGCCTGCTTCTGATGCTGCTCAGGAGATGATATGTGGAACTGAGCGCGGTATTCCAAAAACTTGTTAATCATGGGCCCAAATTGATCCTGTGATGGATCCTTGTGCCGTTCCCTGATTGCTTCGCAAGTCTCCTGCTCGCTTATGAGCTTTTCTGGGAGTTTAGAATAATCTTTCTCTGCCTCGATGAGAAACCCGATGAAGTCCCTACAGGCCAGTAGGTTGTTGATAGATTCAGTGTCAAATGTGACCTCTGGCCTCGTTCCTTGAGAAGCGATCTCTTTGAAGATCTGGATAGTTTCATCAGCTGATCTCATGGTAAAGGAAGGAGTGAGCAGCCCTGGAGACATGTTAAGGACAATTCGCTCCATTTGATGCATCGCATCCAGGGCCTCTTCCTTTACCTTGTCTTTCTTTTCTAGAACAAATTCCAGCTGATCTATCCGATAGTCCAAAGTGGACATGGTTTTGTTGAGAGCCCTTGGATGGCCGAAAACTCCAAACTTGACCAGATCTTCAACTGAACAGTCGAACATTTGTTGAAAGGTCTCATGTTGGAGTCTAGCATGATCTAGCTCTTCTTATATGGGACCCGCTAACACTTGGAGTTCCTTGTTTGCCTTTTTGATGTTTAGATATGAATTGATATATTCAGCGATCACTCTTTCACTGTCCTTGAGGATCTGGCTCCTCCAAGCAAAAACGGCCATACCCTGCTCGCCGATCTTTGAATATTCATTGATTTTCTCCTGGCTGAGAAGCTCAGAAGTCTCGGTGGCAGTCGTGGGAGGTGCACTACCCATCTTCTGTAAGGCTTGAAGCAGATATTTGTTCTGCTCCTTCAGTAGCCTTTTCTCTTCTTTTGTTTCCTGAAGCTTTTGACAAAGGGCGTCGACCGCGGAAAGGGCTTCCCCCTGGAGACTTTCAGAAGATGTCCCCATTGTGACTTGGGTCACAGTAAAATCTGCTGGAGACAGATCCTTTTTCTCTTTGAGGGGATCGGGGTATGTAATTTCCATGATCCTCTCACCTGCAGCAATTTTAGAGAAGCGTGCAACAGGCTTCAGCTTCTTTGCCCCTTTGGCTGGAATTACTAAAAAGTCCATCGGAGCGATGGGAACTTTCCTCTTTTGTTGGCTCAGCTGCTGAGAGATCCATGCTGGTCCTATGGAAGAAGGACCAGAGACAGAAGAGGGGACAGCTGCAGTAGAAGAGGGGAAAAATGTGGAGACACGTGGAGGCAGAATTGAGAGAAAAGCCAAAGAAGTGCCCACGAGAGGAAGGGAAACTGTAGCTGCAGAAGACAAAGGAAGGGAAGGGAGCCCGGAAATGAGGGAAGAAATGGAGGAGGAAAGATCAACAAGGGAGGAGAAGATAGACAAAGAGGCAGGGGAAAGAGTAGAAGAAGGGGCGGAGGACACGACCAAAGGGGTGGTCGTCTGAGTCACTCGAGGAGGGGAAGGAAGAGAAGAAGAAGGGACAGAAGGGACCTCTGTGGTTGTAGCAATGCCAACATCCTGAGTGGATGGGCGTATGGGACTATCCTCCGCTGCTTCTTTCTCTGGCGAATCCAGAGTTATTACCTGTTCTGGCGCTGTGGAAGGAGGACTTCCAGGGGCTTCTTCCTAAATCGTGCTAGGCTCACCTTCTACACCCTTGCCTTTTAGCTACTTCTTGGACCTTGGAGGTGCGTTGCCCAATGGGGAGGTTGTGAAATCTACCCCGAGGTAGATCAGCCCATTCATGCGGCACCAGTGCTCTGTTCTGCGCATAGTCTCCTTGGCCCTCTCTTCAATTGTTTGAGGAGCCTTGCTTCTGTCAATGGCCGGGAAGGGCCAATCATCCCCTTCCGTGTCATTATACACCTTGTCTACTTCATCTTCCGTAGTTTGGAAGCCTTTGGGGACAATGGCCACCACGTATTGGATAATTTCCTCCAATGCTAAGTGAGAATGGTCCTTTCTTCTGAGTTCCACCTCGTGGATGACGTCAATGTAAATATCCTCGATCTGAGGAACATGGATCAGATCAAGCTTAGCCCTTGGCAGGCAGCTCCTTGGGTCAAAGGTAGGCCTGGCTAGGAAGTCATGTTTCAAATTGAGCAACTCCAGCTCTGCGAACATTTCCTTCGCCTTGTGATGGGAGGAGCATGTGTACCGGCCCACTGTGAGGGGGAAAGGAGTTCCGCCCTTCTTTCTTTTGAGGCATTTCTCATGGTATGTGACCAGTTGCCTTGATAACTCTAGTAGAATCAACTTAGGTCCAGCGTACCTTGGCAGCCTGGTTGGCTCACCCAAGAAGTTGACCGCCCTCAGATAGGTAAATGTGGGAAACTAGGTGAACAGGGCCCCCCACTTCTCCACAGTTGACACAATGTTCTTGGTTGTGCGACCATGAGTTAGATTCGGCCTCAACATGCAAATTATGTGATAGAAGAAAGCATCATTAATTTTGACGAATTGAGGGATGCTGTTCTCCAGCCTCAGTTCTGGATAATATTCATATATTTTGACCTGAGGCCAAATTCCACTTCGGTTTAGCCCTGGATAATCCCTCTCCGACGCTGCATCGTAGACTACGTAGGAGTTCATATGGAACACTCCCGTTGTGGCGAATTGTTGTAGCTGCTTGGAGATGGAGCTGCTTATTATTTCTCCCCAGCAAAAGCGCTGCTCAGGCACATTCTTATTCATTGTTTCCAAGTACCTCAGCATCCATTTATGGAAGTAGTGGGCGTCAGAAAGCCCGAAGACCCTGCTCAGGAAAGTGATAGTATCGCTGAGCTCTTCTGAGAAGTCACTGCGGTGGATGATTTGGGGCCACCGGGTTACCACCTTCTTGTTTTTCAAGTAGACTTCATTCATTAGTTGCATGCATTGGTCTTCATTGTCTTCCCAGGCCTTGATGCACTCTTCTTGGCTGACGGCCACAAAGTGCCGGTGGTGAGGGATGCCAAGTATCATCTCAAAATGACGGGCAATGAGGTTTATGACTACCTCGCCCTTGTTGTTTTCGACACACCTTGTGTCCTTGTTGTAAGATTGTGCAATCACCATCATGAATTCATTGTTGACAGCGCTGACGGGGATTCCTCCGGTGAAATGCAGGGCACTGCCTATTAACTTGTCCATCCATGGACTTCTTGTAACTTTCTGAGTTCTAACCCAGAATTCTTCCATGTCAATGTGACCCAATTCTGAGTCTCTGACATCCATGCTGCATTCAGCCTGTGATTCGGGCATCCTGACCCTTTGATATTTATACTTCATCTCTTCCTTAGTAAGCTTCGCCTTTCCTTTTGATTTGGTGGGCCTCTTGCTGGATGTAGACATGTGTTCTTTCGAACTCAGTTGCTGATCTGCATGAAGAAGAAGCGAGACCCAATCCAAAAAGGTTGAATTAGCCATTTGATCTTTCATTGGAATGTTAGCAGAATAAAGAGTTATAGATTTTTAGGCTCAGGGCGCAGGGAACATGAAAATTGCAGCTTACAGGGCTAAATAGGTAGGGCGCATGGGAAAGGGCCGTTGCAAAAGTTAAACTGGCGCCAAAGGCGCATGGCGCATGGATGTTGCAGATTGCATTTTATAGAAGGGCGCATGAAAATTGTGTGTTACATTGGGATTCGGTGCGCCCTTTGGCGCGTGGATGGATCATGTAACATTGAATTTTCGTGCGCCAAAGGGATATGGTGCGGCGCATGAAGGGTTTACACAACATGATGTTGTTGTAATCGGGGATGCGCCATTGGCGCGGGTTTTGCTCATGTCACAGGTCGGTCAGATGCGCCAAAGGGACGCACATGTTCTTAGTATTGCAGGACGCGCCGATGCGTCAAGGGGAAAAGACAGTGAAAAAGCCTTCTTTACAAAGGGGGTTTCTTTATGATGTAGGTTCTTTTATCCCTGACTTCTTATTTGAAAGGCTCAGCTGGGTAAACGAAACGGTTTAGATCAGGAGGGCTACAACCAATGTTTCAAGAAAACGTCCTTCTCCAGTAGATCTGGAAAGAGGGAGGATAGCATAGGGGGAGGGCAGCCAACCTAAAACATATATTTTAAAGACAAAACCAGCAAGCATAAAAACCAGACCACAAAAATACCAAGAACCGAAAACACCAAACGCACAAGGGGGAGAACTCTTAATTGATAAATAGCAAAAGTGTGCAATGGGTCCACAAGGTGAAGAAAACGATGGGCAGGAGCTGACAGGTTTAGAAAAATCACGTGCTTTGCAATAGTGAAAATGACATTGGGCGCACAAAACACCTATATATATAGGTAAACCCGCCATTAATGCACCAACCACTTTTGAACTGCGCATGAAAATCGTTGTCGACAGGAGAAAGCGTGCGCTGTTTGGCGCATGAGAACATTTGCCAGCAGGACATTAAACATGCCTTTGGCGCACCAAAAGCAATGTCGACATGTAGTTATGTGTGCCCTTTGGCGCATCAAAACTTTGTGTTGCAGTAATATTATGTGCGCCAATGGGCGCACCAAAAAGTGGCGCAACAAAAGCAATGTCAACATTAAGGTGCATGCACCTTGGCGCACGCAGGGAAGGTTCAACATTCTTTGGTGCATGAAAAGATTTGTTAACATTGAAAACCATGTGCCAAAGGGCTGTTAAGGGGGCGCACCAAAAGTTAGTGTTACAAGGCAAATCCATGCGCCCAGCCAAAAAAAAAGGCTCAAAAAGACTAAGTTCAAAAACTAGATTTCCCGGGAAGGGATTTTTAAAACGTTTTGAACGCGGGGGATCCCTAACGAGGGATCGGAACAAAATTTTCGGTATGGTTATCGGTAAAATTTCCCTTGTCAATTTTACGGGATAACACACTGATAGAAGTGTCCAAAGGGAAAAAATGAAGAATAGAAACTCCTCAATCATTTCTTGATAAATATACTGAATTGGATTTACTTCCAAAATCCTTGCATCATGTGGTTGATATTGTCGTCAGACATGTTGAGTGATTATCCAAGTGTGCAAATCATCATTATTTGCATGTATTCAAACCCCAACTCCACATATTTTTTGAGAGGAACTATTATTTCTCATTGCCCCGATTTTGGACATATAAATTTTCTCGTAAATGTTCCAAGGGGAGATTGAGTTTGACTAAGAAAGTGAGCTCAAACGAAACTATTGTTCTCATATAATTGGAAAAATAAGTTTTGATGTATAGTAATATATAAACTTCAGAAATTAAAAGATGAGAACCCTTGCCTACATGGGATAGCCAATGTATAGAGGATATGTGACATGCGACCAACCTATTTTTTAAAGGATGTGGGTGGTAGTTGGTGAAAATGTTTGATGACTCCCTAATACACCTATAAAGTCACACAACAAGATGAAAATTGTTAGTGTTTCATCTATTTTTGAAATGATCTTAATGACATGTATATGCAAATTCTCTCTAAGAGTTTACAACTGACTAATCGAGTATTATAGAATTCTATTGTGTCTCCCTACAGACCTATCCTAGACTAGACTGTGTGCTCATAAGTACATTCAACAACCTCGATTGGGGCTCTGATTCATTTTTTCTTAACTTCCCACACTTTTCTCTACCACCTTTTCCTCTCTTTTAACTTTGATAAACTCATCCTTATCATATGCGGCACCTCCCCGCTTCTCTCTTTGTGTTGGCTCTTTCTTCCTGCTTAAATTTGAATTTTGAACTTGAGTTAATTAATGGTATGAGCCATAGAGACATGAGACCAAGCAGCATTAAATACACTCTTATAAGCAAAAAAGAACTTTGTGAAGAAAAATAGAAATAAGGATGCCAAGACACTGAGGAACTTTCAAAATGCAATAACTGATTCAATTTTTCCAAGGATAGCAGCAGCAGCTACACATTCCAAAGAAGTATGGAATATTTTACAAAATTTCTATCAAGCTCGTGTCAAGATGAAGCTAGTTAGATTACAGATGTTAAGGAGAGATTTTGAAACTCTGCCGATGAAGTGTAATGCCCCTCCCATTACCACCTTTCGATTGTAGTTGCGTGGGCTCGAGTTGGCCCTTGCTTTGAGTGAGTTTGTTGTTCTAACATCGTGCTTATGATATGGATAATTTGTAAAATAAAACACTTAAATGCAGTGCAAGAAAAATAATACTACCTTTCTAAAATTAGAATATTAGACGTTGATGAAGGATAAAAACAATTGTATGGAGATCTATCTTTGTATCTCATCACTCCTTTAAGGTCAAGAGTACAATCATCTATATTTAAGAAAGCTCTAAAATTCAAGCTTCCGTGACACTTTATGTCTGGTAGGAGTCAAGCCTCAGTGCAACACGAGTTAACACCACCTCCGTGGATGAAGAGACTCCCCTTCGTCGCGTTATCATTTTCGTCCTAGCGGAGGGATCGATGGATGTTCATAACCTCTTTCCATGATTGCAAAATATTGGTAGCATTTAAATTAATCATTTGCAATAATAAAATAATAAGGGTAGTTTTGAAGTGTGCTTTCACGAAGAAATAATAATAACCCTTTGGAACTCTTGAGGTGCCTTCGGTTTGTGTGGTGACGTCATTATTCTTACGATCCTTTACACTCGAGAGCATTTACGAATCTTGAAGTTTGAAATATATATGTATAGGCGTGTATAATGTTAAACATCGATCTAACTAAATTTCATTCCAATATCAATAAAAGGACTCCGCATAATTTCCAAATGAGGAAACTAACGCATTAGGTGAGTGCTTTAACGGGAATGTGTAAGGTTTTGGTTAAAGTGAATTTTAAAATAATAAAACAATAACGACAATAAGTTATTACGCCGAAGGCGTTCCCCCTATGGGAAAGGCTCTTGCGGACGTTTCTCCAACTATGTTAAAATTGACAGTTTGACAGGTGTTTTGACAGGCAGTCGCTTTTGGTGATTTTAGATCTTAGGCTTCAGAACAAGTAGAATAAAATTATGTAGCAATTTATTTCTACACTACAGAGGTTTTTCTGTCGTTGAACGTCCAATCCGTACTCCAAAAATGTCCGAACATGTGAAGGGTTGGAGAAGCTTCAGCAGGCATCAAACACACTTTGAAACAGAAAAAAGTTTGAAAGATCGAGAGCTGGAAAAACTGGGGCAAAGCACAATGATACTAACCCGCGGCATGTTTTGTTCATTTTGCTCGGCACCTTCCTTCTTGCCTGTTGACGTCGCATTCTTTCACTTTCTTCCGGGCGCCATTTCATGCGAACTCCTCTTTTTTCACTATCTTGGAAGGAAACACTTTTGCAAGCGCCCTTCACTCTTTAAATCCCATGCTTTCAACTATGAGAGAGCAACTACACCACAATAAAGTGTTGGAAATGGTTATACAGTGAGGGAAAAGCCCCTAATTTAGACAAAAACAGGAATGGAAAGCTGAAATGCACCCAATAGAGGTACCCTAAGATTAGAGAGCCTCGATAAAAGTAACAGTATGGCCAGGGTTCAAATCTCATTGTTGCCTATTGATTAAAAATCATGAAACCTATGGACTCTGATGCATAAGTAAGCTCGAGGAGTGACTGTGATGGAAACAATTTCATAGCTATCCAGGACTTACGCGGAAAATGCCCTTATAACAAAAACCTTTTCACTTTTCCATTTCTAGCCAGTTTTCCCCTCCTGATCACACAATAAACAAATGCAGGAAAAATCACAGAACACGTATTTTTCAGATGGTTTTAAATTCATTATTTTAATTTCTACCCATATGCATTACGTTAACATATCTTTTTTTTTTTTCAGTGTCCCAGATTTTTTGCTAAAGCTGATTCCCTTTCTGAAATAATATCAAAGGTTTCATAAAAGGCATCACCTCTGGAATTTATATGAGGCTAGCAATATAGTACCAAAAGGCTTTTGGAGTTTTCTCTAGAAGTTTTTGCTACTAATTATGGGACAAGGAATCCTTAAAAAAATAGGAAGATAACATTTTCCTCACCAAACAAAATTTGTAATCCAAAACATCAATGAAAGTCAAAATTGAATGAGGGTATTTTCCAGAAGGCTTTCGCTACTAATTAAGGATTGTAGAAGCCTTAAAACGTTTTTTACTTGTTTCTCAATATACAAGTACTTCCACAACATATTGGTTTCTTAATAGAGTTCGAGCACATAATTTCGAACTTTTTGTCCAATCAAATGCTAATATTTAGTAAATTGTTAAGTCTAATATTTCAGACGAGACGATGGACGGAGAGTGAATAGTCAAACATACGATGAAGTCCGGATTGCCGAAATTTGTTCATGTGGCTATTATGGATGTGCCCCGACTACTATTTTTGTTTTTCATGGTAAATTGAATGGTCCTCTTTGGTGGAAGTTGTTCATGTGGTTATTAGGGATGTGGTCTTACTACTATTTTTGTTTTTCATCATAAATCCGATGGTCCACTTTTCATATCTTCAATGCATCAACCAAATGTATGATCTCAACCATTAAAATCACAACAATTGCTCCAAATAATAACAATTTTACCAAAAAATACATCAAACTAATCACAATAATTCGCGTGGACATAAGTACTTCATCCCCAAGAATTATTTGTTCCCACCCCTCTCCCACATTGGTAATCTAATGTGCCATGTTATCTTAGTAAAAGGGTTTGTCAAATCCTCTAAGAGAAAAATAAAAAAGGGTTTGTCAAATCCTCCAAGAGAAAAGTCATATCTATGTCATCGACGAGAACCTTCTCCATGGCATCTATAATGTTGATATCAACATTGCATTCTTATTCCCAATAAAAATCTTATAGGTAGCCAATCTGGCTTGGGGAGCCATCCTTGTGGCTTGTCCATTGGTAAACCCATAGAAACTCACTCTCGCCACAGGGGACCCAACCATAGTGAAGCAATGTGTGTATTGTGCCCCATGCCATGGCTCGCTAATTTGTTCATAGTTTTATCAAGACTATCGTACCTTGGTTTGTAGCTTTAAAAGAAGTAACAAGCTCCAATTATTTTCTTATCACATCATGAATAATTGAACATAAGTCAACTTTCACACACACACTTCCATCTAGGGGGAATATTGTTTGAGTCCTTCATGTCACAAAAGATTCTACTTTTAGGCCATATTTTAGTGGCGGTCAATGGCATATGCTTGAGGGATTTTCGTAGATCAAAACCCTAGGAAGGTCTTGGCCTTTCCATCGTTCACTTGTAGGTGGCCAAATTGTTGTATCATTTCTGTTGGCTTCTCTATCCACAACATTTTGTGGATTTGTTTGAGCCTCTAAGGTCTTGAAGTTGTCTTGATGACATCTCCAATTCATGTTGTTCCCCTCGTAAGAGTGTCATTTAAATAATAATTAGTGAAATCCTTTGCTTTGTTTTTTTTTTGGTTATTTTGGCATAATGATGATAAGGCACAACCTGTGAAGTGCATCTTGACCATTATTTATTTCTCGTAAAACAATTATGCTCTCGGTCATCTCTATCACCTGTTTTTCACCCTCCTCCACTTCCAAGTCTGCCGTAGAAAGGCCACCTTGAATGGTCAAGGTTTCATAAAATTTTACATCCACTCCTCTAAAATTATGTGTATATTATATTTTTCCCCAAGCAAATTATGCATGTTGTTTATCAACAGATAACACACTACATGTTTTTTATATTGAGTCTTTAGCAAACAACATACAACTTAAGAATTTGACACCATGTGAGAACAAAAAACATGTGGCAATTGACATCTTGCTCTTCAAACTTATTAAATGAGTGGGAAATGACTTCCATCAAATGCATGGTCCATTAAGAGGTCCAAATTTTGTAGGTAGACAATTTAAAAACTTTTCCAATCTTTTTCTACAAAGAGAAATGAAATGAAATGGTCTTAATCACATCCACAAGGTCTAGGGTTTATGGGACCTTTGCAAATTCCAACTACTTAAAGATTTTTGGGATTAGAGGTATTTTTTAGAATGTTTCCCCTCTTGTTGAATTGAGATAACATCTCCATTGACCCTTTTATTTCACTTTTCTCAAATAATTGTATCATGGAATAAACTCTTAGAATTTTCTCATACATTTTTCTAATGTTCGTGTACCTTCAGCATTCAAGGATGAAATGTGCCTCTATGTCAACTACCCTTGTATTGCATACAGCACAAATCCTCTCTTCAAAGAACTAAAACTCCTTGAAGACCATGCATTATCATCTTTTCAAGAGTCGCTAAAACATATAAAATATGTTCTTATTGATGAAATGAGTTTCATCGGCCCAAAGTTGCTAAGAAAATTTGACATTAGGCTACACGAAGCTTTCCCACAATCAAAAACATTTGAATTTGGGAATAGATCAGTCATCCTCCTCAGCAACCTCGGCCAGTTACCATCGGTTTTGGATAGTCCTTTTTATGCAAGTAATTCCTATGAAGCCAGCCTTTGGAAGGGTTTTCATTCTTCCATTACATTGTAAACAATATTTCGGCAACAAGGAACAAACAATGCACGAGTTTCATTTCATTCTGGAATTTACTGCTCCACATCTGAGATTCAACTCCTCTTATTGAGGACTAAGAAGTCTTAATGTCTCGCACCGACTAACACCTAACTCAGCAGGAGCTCAACATTCTAAGGATGCACCACATTTGTTTGCAAAAAATGATCTCGTGGACTCCCACAACCTTCAGATGGTGAAGGCATTGAAGGTTCCAATCACCCAATCCATTGCTGAAAGTTACATGTGGGATGGACTAGGAGATCCAGATGATGATCAGTTGGAACACAAGGTTTTGTTGTGCAAACAAAGAAAAATCATGCTTATTGCAAATTTATGGCTTGACATAGGCCTCACAAATGATGCTATAGGAACAATCACCGACATTGTCTACGACGCATCAATGCCAACACCAGCATTGCCTTTATTTGTTTTCAAATTTGATAGATACAACGGCCTATGTTGGGATCCCTCCAAACCGTTACATATTCCCATACCCCCTGTTTCAAGAGGGAATCAAAGACAATTGTCGATTAAAATGACCCAGGGATTAAATATCCACATGTCCAAGGGACTTAAATTGCATAGAGAAATTGTCAACATTGGAACCACTGAAAGACAAGATTTGACATTCACAACTTTCTCCAGAGTTCCCTGGCTTGCAAATCTGTGCATTTCATGTATTCATGTTAAGTTCAAATAAAATAGTCCGCAAAATGTTACCACTCATGATATAATATTTGCAATTGTATATGTACGAATTTGTAACAAGTTTGAAATGCAGAGATGATACCTTTAAATGAAGTGGTTCATCTATATTTCTACACCAATAAAATACCACTTTACAACATACATGTTCAATTTTTTTGTTTTAATTATTGCTCGCTTCTTTATGTAAACTAACAACATCACATTGTTTATGTCTTCTTCATTATATCTACATAAAAATGGCTATAGTTTTAAAAACGTGAGAAAGAACCATGCAATTTATAGTTGCTTCCATCCAAAGCTTTGTACATTATATCACTTTTTAGCATATTGAATTGTTTTAAGGGATAGGCCTCATGTTTGCACTTTTTAAATGAAGTGGTTCATCTATATTTCTACACAACAAAAATCAATCACACCCCTTATCAACATCAACTACAAAATTTATAATTATCCCTCTAAATCAAATAACTTATACCATTCGGCATTAACATTGCATTGTACACATGCGATTGCTAGTTTTAAATGTTTGAGAAAATTGAATGATTTAAATCATTTGAAATTTAAGATGTTAACAACAAAGCAAAAATGAACAGAAATAAATTATCAAATACTCTTAAATCCCTCAAAGTTTTGTTGGAGCGAGTGCCAACCTCAAATCAAGAAAGAATCGATAAATTTTTTTGGTTAATATGAGATTTCATGGGTGAGAGAATTTTTGGTCTGTGTGTTGATGAATAAAGAAGGATTCTAGGCAAAGGATGGTTTTGACAAACTCATTGGTTTTGTTTGAAGTTTTCATGGTGTGAAAGCTGAGTGGAGTAGCAGAATTGGATGTAATTTGTCTTCCCTATTTTTCTCCAACAAATTAAGCACAAACCTTATGAAATAATATGCACCTGGATGTCTCATATAGGCTTTAGCTTTGTCATTTGTCTTCACTCTGTTATGACTTTCTCTTCACCATTTTGGGCCTGATTCGATAGATTTCAAGTGCAAATTGTGAACCTTATTTTAGCACCCTGAATTTAATCCTCCTCCTGCGTGCCAACAGTAAGGTATGGGTTTTTTCAAGCAAACTGGTTCAACCCCTGCACCAGGCGTGGAAACTGTTTGATAAAATGCTTGAAAGCATGTGTTTTCATGGACAGCTTGGACTAATAAAATGCTTGAAAGCATGTGTTTTCATGGACGGTTTTGTTGAAAATGGCTTGGAAGACCACTTTGCCCATGGATAGTTTAGATAATCAGGCGTGGAAACTGTTTGATAAAATGCTTGAAGCTGTGTATGCACAAAACAGATTTTTTTTGTTTTGAAAAAAAAAGAGCGTTGGAAGTTTAAAAGCAAATGCATTTTGAACATGTGTAAAGCTGCACCTCATAACTTATTGCTGGTTTACCATCTTGTGCCAAAATGGGAGTTGGACAAGGCATGTGACTTGTTTGAAAAATTGTCTAAGAGAAATGAGTCCTTGGGGATGTTTTTATTGGGCGATGTGGCAATTTTGGTATGAATAATGTGGAAGCACAAACAAGGCACGTGCACAGTTTGAAAAAATGTCTCAAAAAAATGGAGTGGTTGAAGTTGGTTGCTATCATGTTAGAAAAAGTATGCAAATGTGGGACTTCATGCTATGCATGAGGACTGTTTGCCAAATTGTACCTCTAGTTGGTAGGAACTTGAAGAGAATCCGTGAATGTAAACACTACTCTCTCCTTTACCTTGTAAGATGGATGGATAAACTACAATTCTAGTTTTGGATTTGTGAATTGGACAAGGCATGTGACTTTGTTGCTGGTTTACCATCATGTACCAAAATGTGGGACTTCACGCTATGCATGAGAATTGTTTGCCAAATTGTACCTCTATTTGGTATGCACTTGAAGAGAATCCATGAATGTAAACACTACTCTCTCCTTTACCTTGTAAGATGGATGGATAAACTACAATTCTAGTTTTGGATTTGTGAATTGGACAAGGCATGTGACTTTGTTGCTGGTTTACCATCCTGTGCCAAAATGTGGGACTTCACGCTATGCATGAGAACTGTTTGCCAAATTATACCTCTATTTGGTATGCACTTGAAGAGAATCCGTGAATGTAAACACTACTCTCTCCTTTACCTTAAAAGATGGATGGAATAAACTACAATTCTAGTTTTGGATTTGTGAATTGGACAAGGCATGTGACTTGTTTGAAAAATTGTCTAAGAGAAATGAGTCCTGCACAAACAAGGCACGTGCCACAGTTTGAAAAAATGTATTGGAGTTGACTGTCAATTCATTGAAAAAGTATGAATAATGTGGAAGCTTCAAACTATGTATGAGCACTGTTTGCACAGTGCCTGAAAGAATGTGGGTTCATGGAAAATGATGTTGAGTGAGCACAAGAAGGTATCTATTGAAAATGCATTGGAGGCCCTTACATTAAATAGTCCAATCAAGAACTCTATTTTGTTTTGTTTTGTTTTAATGTGGCGAATAGACATTTGACTATGCATATGCTGCAGGAGGGGTTTTGAAATAGTGAATGCAACCAACATTGCATAAAAAAGTTGGTATTTGGTCTGAAGTTGTATCCGAAATCCCTTGCAGATACTGTCTCCTTTACCTTAGTAAGCATGGGGTGGTCTTAAGACTACAATTCTAGTTTTGGCATTTGTGAAAAATGACAAGGCATGTGAACAGTTGCTGGTTTACCATCAAACTATGAAAAAAGTGGTTTTTGGACGTAAGAATGAGGAAAACATCACTTGCTCGTAAATTGGTCAACCAATTTGGTATGTGGAATCATATCTTGAAGAGAATTGATTTGGAATGTAAACACTCATACCACTCTCCTTTCCCTTGCAAGATGGATGGATAAACTACAATTCTAGTCCTTGCGCATTTTGAAGTGTTCAAGGCATGTGACTTTTTGAATGGAGCTTACCATCCTAAAGAAGCCAGTAAATGTTGGGTGAATTCACAAAACGCATGTTTCCTACTGTTTGCCAAATTATACCCCTATTTGGTATGCACTTGAAGATAATCCGTGAATGTAAACACTACTCTCTCCTTTACCTTAAAAGATGGATGGATAAACTACAATTCTAGTTTTGGATTTGTGAATTGGACAAGGCATGTGACTTGTTTGACAAATTGTCTACGAGAAATGAGTCCTGCACAAACAAGGCACGTGCACAGTTTGAAAAAATGTCTCAAAAAAATGGAGTTGTACTTCACGCTATGTCATGCTAGAAAAAGTATGCAAATGTGGGACTTCACGCTATGTATGAGAACTGTTTGCCAAAATGCCTGAAAGAATGTGGGTTCATGGATAGTAATGATTGTTGAATGAGCACAAGAGGTATCTATTGAAAATGCATTGGAGGCCCTTGACATTACCAATACTCCAATCAAGAACTCTATTTTGTTTTGTTTTGTTTTAATGGCGTGGCGAATAGACATTTGACTAAGAGCATATGCTGCAGGGGTAGGGGTTTTGAAATAGTGAATGAGCAACCAACAAAGCATAAAAAACAGTGGAATTTGGTCTGTTGTTGTAGCCTGAAATCCCTTGCAGATGTGTGTTCTTGGATTAGAGGCATGAGGGTGGTCTTAAGATCCAATATATTCTGGCACAGGGAAAAATGAGATCTTTGGAACAGTTATAGACAACCATCAAACTATGAATAAAAGTAGTGTTTGTTGGATGTAAGAATGGGGAAAACATCACTATGCTCGTAACTTGGTCAACCAATGCACTGGTTGTGGAATCATATCTTGTGCAACGTGTAATTGATTTGGAGTCCCTCATACCACTTCGTTTCCCACGCAGGCATGGTCATCTCAAATTTATCCTTGCGCAATTTTAAGTGTTCTAGTTTTCTTAATTTGAATGGAGCTGTAAATAAAACTAAAGAAGAGTAAATTTTGGGTGAATTAAACAAAACGTGTTTCCTATAGCAAATTGTACCCCTATTTGGTATGCACTTGAAGATAATCCGTGAATGTAAACACTACTCTCTCCTTTACCTTGTAAGATGGATGGATAAACTACAATTCTAGTTTTGGATTTGTGAAACCACGTGGTTGGTGGGATAAACAAGTAACTTAGTAAAACTCCTTGGTGACTTTGTGTAATGTTAATAAAAACTTGTTTTCATGCAGGCACAAAATATCCTTATAAACCCTGAATTGAGAAAAACAAACTTTAGATGTGTACCTTGTCAGGTGGAGTGTCCAATTGAATCCTGGGTTGTTCATTGGATGTCCATTTAACCTTGTTTCATAATGTGTTTAGGAGCCTAACGTGCTAGTTCGCAGCTTTAAACAATGGCTGAAAGTTAAATATACAGTTTGGTTTTGACCCGCCATTTTGGCCCTGGGTGTGGAAATAAATTTTGGCTTCCACATACCTCTAATATTTCTACGAGACAATCACAACAAACCCTCTATTTGGAGAACAACATCCCACAAACTAGTTTTCCTGATAGGGTTTATAGGCCTTTGGTCATTGGGGGACAAGGCCGCTTAGGTGCATTTACGATCGGTAGGTCTAGAAGGATGAGTGCCATTTTAATCATGTTTGTCAGTTTGGGGTTCCGTTAGCTCTAAGTGTTTCCTTGTATATAGGGGAATAGCTAGGAATTTGTTCCCTTGTGTGTTTGAGTCTCGAAGATGGTTTTCAAATGTTGATTTTGAGAAAGTTGTTTAAATTTGACGTTTTTGGAAACTTGTGTCTAATTGGTGAAAACTGTAATACGACCTTATCCAAGCAAAATAACGATAGGGGAACTTTGTAAAAACGAATACAAGACTTTCATAATTTTTTTTTGACACTTGCTTGTAAAGAAATTGAATGTGGAAAAATGGTGTTTTCTCTCTCCTTTATCTCTCTCATTGGCTTTGCAAACAAATTGAAATGGCATTGCATTTCTTACTCTCCTTTGAAGTGTGTTGAATATAGTTTCATTATTGTTAGAAAACTCCAAAAATCGTAAATTGTGCATGATTGTAGTTTGATGAAATGCCAGCTATTGTGCTAACCATGTGGTGGTTTCTAGTACATGGAACAAAAAAAAAATGGTAGCGTTACTGGAGTATTTGTAATACAAATTATCGTTGAAAGATACATGTAATATTAAATAGATGTATCAACACTATGTTTATAATCATGAATGTTATTTATGGATTATCGTTGAAATATACATGTAATATTAAATAGATGTATCAACACTATGTTTATAATCATGAATGTTATTTATGGATTATGTTGTGATGAGTGAATATTGTACTGTATTGGTATCCTGGGGAAAATGGGCATTCTATTTTAGGGATGATTTTGATTATAGGTATATATCTTGCTAATGGTGTAGATGTACATTTTAACTAGAAATGAAATGAACATGTTATAATTGTGCTCCTATGTGAATGAAGTGATTTTGTATTCTTGTGTGTGTTACTAAAATGCATGGAACACTCAAATGTAATAAAAATACCTCATTTAAGGATGGTCATGGTTGACCACTTTTAGGAGGTTATTATTTTAAAAGTCACCCAACTGACCCCAATTTATCAACCATTGAGAAGGTTACCCAACTAAGCATTGTGTTATTAGTGTTTCGTTCACCTTGTTGGGTTTAAGTGAAGTTTCAATCTCTAGATGTTTCTCAAAGGGATTGTCTTATTAATATGTGTCTTAGTGTTAGATACCACCCGATCTTTTCTTTGAGATATTCCTTGAAACAAATCTTCTCATGTGTTTCTAGAGGCTTAGTAGTACTTTTTAGGCATGTATGTCAAAAGGATTTCTTATGTTCATGGAAGTATGCATGTTATTATAGTTAAGGATGCAATACCCCTTTTTGACATGATTGATGTATTGTATATCAATGTTTTTAGATGGTTGTCTTTTATGCTAAGAATCCTAGGAAGGACCAATCTTTGTACTTGTACGGGATCATAAGAGCAATAAGGAAAGTAATGTTGATTCTTGAAATGTGATCAAGTTTACTTTGGCAGACCATAAAGTTCGGTGGTATCTCACTTAGTACCTCTAATAAAATCCTAACCGTTTTACATGCAAGCAATATAAAACTAACAAGTGAAACTTAGAATTACCTTAAACTTAGTTAGGTCTTCTTTTGTTGTTGAAAGTTCTTATGAATTGCTCCATGTGAGTTCGAGTATTCAAGCAACTTAACATCTTGTCTAAAAAACAAAACTTATGGCACATAACTATTTCGGAAATGATACTAATCGATGATTGAACCATAGCAACTTAAAGTGTAGGGAAAATATATGTTTAACTGATACGGAAAATCTAGTTAGAGACCGAGAGCTAAGAGACTTTCACATGTGAGCTATCAAAATGATAGTAATAGAGAAAAGAACCCAAATAAGTGTATTTGTTATAAGTTAATTCTAAAATGAAATGAATAATTTGTAGCCTTGTGAATGAGATTATATATTTGCATGTCAAGTGTTCTCCAAACCATTAAAGCTAAAAATGGAAAAATGAATATGAAAAAGATTTAACCATGAAAATGTAATATTGTGAAAAGTTCCAATTCGTGAAACTCATGTTGTGGTTTGGTCACGGTTTCATTATTGCTCGTGTATATAAGTGTGGCGTTGGTTTGCATCCCATGTCATCTTGCTAATTGCATGTCCTTCATGTTCGTGTATTTATATTGAAATTGTTGTCATACAATATCTTGTGAGTCTTCTTGGTGTCACATAGTTGTATCAAGCAAAATGAATGTAAAAAAAAAAATTAACCTTGTATTTTGGTCATGTGTTTGAGTCCCACATGGGTGGGAACTACATGAAGTAATCAAAATCCATCAGTGATTGTTCATGATGACAATGACCATAGTAAATAAAATTAGCATAAATGGAGACGTTACTGAAGATCATAGGATCATAAAGAGGGTATTGAGGAGTCTCCCAATCATCTTTTATCATGTTTTTGTAGTAATGGACTTCACCATTTCTTCTCCTTCAAGCCTCTGGTTCTTTGACACTATTTCCTCCTTCCTCAGCCATGCTATTCCATTTTAGAGTCTTACTGCAACCTGTTTGCTAGATTTGAAGCATGGGTTCGTTCGACAACGCCGATTTTTGAATTTCTTCTTGTATGGGGTTGGTTGATCTTTTGTAGGCCCTGCCACTCCATTGTAGACTCCCTCTATTTCATGATTGCAGGATTTGAATATGATTTCTCTGGTTTCTTTTGTGCAGAGTTGTGGCTGACCGTATTTTACCTGGGGAGTGAAATATAGATAATAGTACCAACCCAAAACTTTCGAAACCTAACTTCCAAAGAGGGGAATTTTGAGGGCGACAACAGTTGGCTCTTTCTGGGGATGACTTGATAGAGGAATGAGGCAAGATCAAGAACCATAGAAAAACTCAAGGAAAGCAGACCAATGCCTTATCCATTCGGAAAATAGAGTCAAAGGCTAACCAACACAGAAGAAAAAACACACGGAAAGAAAAGAAACTAAAAAGGAAGAACGGAAACAAAACACAAAGGGATGAACCTAAACCAAAACACTACATAGCATATACAGAAGGACCGCCTAGTCACCTAGGACTCGAACAACTTCAGATACTACCAACTATAAGGAAGTGGGAGAGGGGAACCATCCATGTAATCCAAATAGAATGAATTTTCTCCAGCAAAGTGTCTGATTTTAATAGGACCGAGCCAAAGGGAATCAAACTTACCATGACTTCCTTGTGGCTCATGCCTTTTGTCCCATAGCAGAACAATGTATCCCACTTAAAAATCTCTAAGTCTTGCTTTTTTGTCAAACAGAGCTTTCACCTTCAATTGATGAGATAATATCCTATCAAAAACCTGTGACCTGCCTTCATTCAGTTTCTGGAGATACATGATCCGCTTGTCCAAGGAACTGTTGAAACTTGAATCCTCAATGGTTATCATTAAGTGCAAGGCTGGTAATTCCACTATTACTGGTAACTAGGCTTCCACACCGTACACCACTTGAAAAGGGGACATGCCAATTTCTCTTTTGGGTGTAATTCTATCATTTACAAGCTTCTAACTATGTTTACCAAGTTATTGTTTGTTAATTTTGCTTGTCCATTCCCTTGGGGGTATTAATCTAAAGAATGAGCAAGTGAGATTTCATACCCATAGCAGAAATCCATCATCTCAGCAGAAGAAAATTTGGAAGAATTATCAGTCACAATTTTGTTTGGTACCCCAAACCTTATCAAGATGTTCTCCTTAATCAAATCAGAAACTACCTCAGAAGTAGTGCTTTTGACTAGGATGGCTTCCACCAACTTGGTGAATTAGTATGTGGCAGTCAACACAAGGGTATGTCCAGCACTGGAAGGTGAGTTAAGAGTTCCAATGAAATCCAATCCCCAATGTTGAAAGGGCTCATCAATCACTACTGGCTTTAGCGGCAAAGCAGCTAACTTGGGTCTTCCAACAAACTTTTGATATGCTTCACATTTACCAACCCATTTTGATGCATCTCTAAACAGAGTGGGCCAATAATAACCAACACAAAGTATTTTATGAGCTGTTACAACAGAGGATAAATTACCTCCACAAGCTTGGTCACGAAAAATAGAGAACAACTTCTTTTTTTGTTCCTTGTCTACGCACTTCAAAAAGCTTCCATCTATGCCTCGTTTGAACAAAGCATTTTCCCATAACACATATCATGTAGACCTCAGTTTGATGGCTCTCTTCTCTTTGGCATTCAAGTGAGGTGGACACTCTCGATAAGTCAGAAAGTGAGCGATATCAGCATATCATACATCTACCAAGCTGAGGAACAAAACAACATGGACATCAACTCCATCTTTGGACAACTCCTTAGCAGCTCCCTCAATAATGAGTTCACAGCAGGCCCCTTACCCAAATCAGCTTTGTTGGCCTGATGTCCAAGGATCGATACTCTTGACCTTTGCTACCCAATTACCTCTCTTAGTTCCAAATAGAGAACAACTTCTTTTTTTGTTCTTGTCTACGCACTTCACAAAAAGCTTCCATCTATGCCTCGTTTGAAAAAAGAAATTTTCCCAATCAGCAACATATCCATATCATACATCTACCAAGCTGAGGAACAAAACAACATGGACATCAACTCCATCTTTGGACAACTCCTTAGCAGCTCCCTCAATAATGAGTTCACACAGGCCCTTACCCCAAATCAGCTTTGTTGGCCTGGCTTCAAAGTGAGGTGGAAAATCTCCATAAGGTTCAAGAAAGTGAGCGCGATAGTAACATATCATAACATGTCAAGATCATACTCTTGCACCTTTGCTACCCAATTACCTCTCTTAGTTCCAAATAGAGAACAACTTCTTTTTTTGTTCCTTGTCTACGCACTTCAAAAAGCTTCCATCTATGCCTCGTTTGAAAAAAGAATTTTCCCATAGCACATATCATGCAGACCTCAGTTTGATGGCTCTCTTCTCTTTGGCATTCAAGTGAGGTGGAAAATCTCCATAAGTCAGAAAGTGAGCGATGTCAACATATCATACATCTGTCAAGCTGAGGAACACAAAAGCATGGACATCAACTCCATCTTTGGACAACTCCCTAGTAGCTCCCTCAACAATGAGTTCACACAGGCCCTTACCCCAAATCAGCTTTGTTGGCCTGATGTCAAGATCATACTCTTACACCTTTGCTACCCAATTACCTTTCTTGGTTCCAAATTCTTGCCGAGTAAGAATGGATTTGATTGTTGTATTAGGCACCAACACCACATAATGAGAATTAAGGATGTAAAACCTAAACTGCTTTATAGCTTTGACGACTGCAAAAGCATGTTTCTCCATCATGGTGTACTTCAGCTCATGAGTTTCAAGACATAACTCATGAATGGAATTGGGAGCTCATGGTCTTCAGAATCCTTCTGCATTAGCACATCGACCAAGGTATTCTCCACAACATAACAACAGATAATGAAATCCTTGCTAATATCAGGGCATGCCAAGATGGGAGTCTTTGCAATAGCTTTCTTGATGCCTTCAAATTCTCCCTTCCCTTCAGATGACCAAGCAAACGTTTGTTTTCCTTTCATCATTTGAGCAATTCTCATAGTCAACTCTACAAAATTAGGATTGAATCTTCTCAGGAAGTTGATCTTACCAAAGATGGAGTGCACACCCTTTTTACTCGTGGGAAGAGGAATTTGTTGGATTGCTTGAAATCTCTCTGGATCGATCTTGATTCCTTCCTTGGAAACAATGTGCCCCAACAATTTACCTTCAGTGACACAAAAGATAGATTTTTTGGGATTTAAAGAGACTTCATGTTCTCTACACTTTTGGAGGACTATTTCAAGGTTTTGAAAGTGATCTACCCTGGTCTTGGAAAACAAAGTCAAATCATCAAGGTATGCAAAAATGCATTTTCCCTTTAGGTTTCCAAAAGCCAAGTCCATTTCCCTTTGAAAAGTGGCACCAACATTGACAAGACTGAAAGCCATCCTCTTGTAGGCAAAGGTGCCCCAAGGTGTAGTAAAAGCAGTCTTATGATGATCTGCAGTATTGACTTCTACTTGATTATACCTTGAGAATCCATCCAACATAGATAGCATCTCTGAGCCTATGACAGCTTACAATAATTGATCCATCATGTTGAGAGGACAGTTGTCTTTCAAGGAGGCCTGATTCAAATTCCTAAAATCAACACAGTTTTGAATCTCACCATTCTTCTTCCTGACGGGTACAATGTTGGAAATCCACGTTGAATGATGTATAGGGAAGATGATCCTTACCTTCAACAACTTCTAGATCTCTTGGAAAATGGTGTCAGCAATTTTAGGATTGTATTGCCTTTGTTTCTGCTTGAATGGTTTGATCCCAGGCTTAAGAGGAATGAAATGTTGCATTTCTTTAGGCTGAAAATCCTTAAGATCATCATAAGAGTAAGCCAGAACATCAACATACCTTTTTCAAAAGATTCACCACCTTCTTTTTCTCTTCCTGAGTGTAACCTTTTCTGATATTGACCATTTTTGGATCATCAAGACTTCCAATATTCACTTTCTCAGTCTCAGCAGATTTCCGAGCTCCTTGGGAAACTTTAGACTTCATATATCTATCATGTTTATAAAAAAGATCCTCCAAACTCACCAGCCCTTTAGGAATTTTGTTTCCTTTCAGCTCGATGCATCCATCTTGATCCACCTCTTCTTTGACATCTCCTTCATTTGATGACACACACTCTCTAGGCTGATTGTCACTTCCTTCAAAGTACAACTTATCAAAGTTGTCCTTAAGCTCCAAAAATGAGAGAAAGTGTTGATCATCATTAAAAACCTACCGGTTATTTGCATTATCTGGTAATCAGCAAAGATCTAGAGACAGCTAGAGAATCAGCTCTAGTGTTCTTTTCTCTTGGCATGAATTCAATGGAGAAATCATCAAGAAATTCAATGGAATTCCAAACAATATTTATATAATGTTTCAATCTCAAGTTCTTGAATTGATAAAGATCTTTGACTTGTTTCACAATCAGCTCTGCATCACCACAAGCACAAATATTCTTCACTCCCATTTCCTTAGCCATATTCAATCCAAGTATGAGAGCTTTGTATTCAGCTGTATTATTTGTATTTTCAAAGTGAAGCTTGAATGAAAATGGATGAATCTTCCCTTCTAGAGAATTCAACACCACACCAGCCCCAGAACTAGCTGAAGAGTAGCTTCCATCAAATTCCAGATTCCAAATGCCATTAGGGTCATGAATCACCCCTTTAGGAAGTTTTTCCTCATCTTCTGTCATGATCATACAGTCCCCATGTACAATGTCTACATACAGTATTTGTGCTTTAGGATCATCTATCTTTTACACAATATATTTAGTTTGTTTCTTAGGTAGCAACTTCTTCATTTTTCCATTGACACGGATCAAATCATGTGACCAATCCATTTGAATCTCACCCCCAACCTCCTTACAAAAATTCCTACTTAGCAACATGCCATAGGAAGGAGGGATATCGACTACAAAAATAGTGGCCAAGACCCTTTTCTCTGGAAAAGCAACAAAAGCTACCCATACATTCTTAATTCTCCCAATCAAAGGAAATTTTCTAATATCCATGAAATAGCAGGAGCCAAAGGCACGTGTTAGGGTCAGGCCCAAAGCATGAGCTACTTTTGAAGGCATTACATTAGCTGATGCTCTTGAGTCTATGACATATTTACTGAGTTTATGGCTAGCTATGAGGAGAGTCACATAGAATGGTTCAACTTTCTCATTAGGGGAAGTGACTGCAGCCATAAAGCTTGGTTGAGGTGAGGAAGAGGGGAGTGGGAAAAATACCCTTAGAAGTATTAGATGAGGCTTTGGATTTGGAATTGATAAAGTCTACCACTTTAGAAAAAACGTTTGGATGGGTTTGGTAAAATTCTACGTTTCAAATTTGGATTTCTATCTGTTTTAGGTAATCAATGATATCAAAAGATCCAGAGGTGGATGGGGCATCACTACTAGGAACTTGAGAGACTTTGGATTTATCAGCTTTAGGATTTGAAGGACAAGGAGTTCGGGAAATAGAAGTAGTAGAAGGAGGATTAGTATTACTCACCTTTTCTGGAGCTCCTCTTCTGGAAATCACTGGAATAGTTGTAGGAAACTCTTTGGATTTTTTTTGTAGGCTTGCAACACTTTTTATTTCTTGTTTGTTTTCTCTCGAGTCATGACAACATATGACTCACTATTCATATCTTCTACTCTTTCATCATAGTCATCTTCATAATCCACACCTTTAGTGGCGAGGAAATGAACCCAAGAGTCACCAGGGCTCCTCCAGTTCTTCATCAGCTTCCTCTTCTTGTTCATCATAGAGCCCATTTTCTTCCTCATCACCAGGCTCAAGAACCTCACAAGTAGCATTGAGAAGAAACTTGAGGGGTGGACCTTCAATGGGCCAACCTAGTTTGAGAAGAGGGCAAGTGGTTCCTAGGCTGAAAGTTCTTCCTTAGAATGTCTTAGTAAGGGAGCATGCTGAGCCAATTGTTTCTTGATAGCTATGAGGTCAATGACAAGCTTCTATACCAACTGATCTGAGTTGGCTCCAGGAGAGGAGGAAGAAACAAGATGCTTTAGACTGGGAGGGTTCTATTTTCAACTTACTAGAAATGATTAAATCATCTTCAACACTTATAGCCAAAACATTGATCAGCATCTAGAGTTGCAAGATTAGCTCTCCTTAGTGCATAGCTTACTTAAGGTAATTAAGCATTAAGGAAGAAGCACTTTTGAATTTTGATCCAATGGATGAGTGTTCTGTGGGATTTTATGGAATGAGCTTATTGAATGGCGATTATAAAAATACTTCTTTTTTATTATTGGTAAATGAGGGTTAAGGGGACCCTACCCCATACAAAATGATGGAGAAAAAAATAAGACAATGAAGAACAAACGAGGCTGCCTCTTCCAATGGCACAAAGATTCCAAACCAACAACAACAAGAAAACTAATAAAAACATAAAACCAACACCCATCTCATACTTTTGACCCCTTCCCTTTGGATCTTAACTGCATCTTAAGGGGATAGATAGTCCCTTTCTTTTTCCTACTCATAAACAGTCCAATCCTCTTCCGTATTTGTATTTTCATTTTCATTTTCATTAATATGGATTAGGATCAAAACTTCGATCTGTACCTTGATAGTTTGGGACCCTGATAAAGAATTCACATCATTCTTTCTACCTTCTTACACTTCCTCCTTTTCTGGATAAACCAAATTATTAGATTTAGAGTCTGAATCACAATCAGATGGATCATTCACAACCAGGTGTCTAGGATTAAGATTCTTCCACCATGAGCTTCTACCTTTAACATTTTTTCTTACCGTGTGAAAATCTGAAGCTAGATGGTCAAGAGAAAATAAAATTCTACACCTAAAGGGAAACCCTTCATAATTTAGATTTTGTAACCAAGTTCTATCCTCCACTTTGAGTTCAATAGTGGTAGGGAAATCAACAGAAGTATCCATATCAACAAGGATTCTAGCATACATTGTGTGCTCAAAATCATCTATTTTAGGATCAATAGCCAAACATTTCCCTAAAGTGTTACCAATAGTAGTTAAGAAACCTTTCAACCAAAATTGGGAGGGGGTAAATAAGGTTGCCAGATCCATACCGGCTTAACTCTGAAAGTATTAGACATTGGGTTGAACATAGAGAACCACAATTTCATCAATAACATATGGGATTCAAAATGGGGCGTCTATATGGAGGTCTATGCAGTCAAGCATCTACATATATAGACACCTAACTGCATGTGCGACTGAGTGGTTACATATGCAGACACTTATCTGCTAGTCAAATAAGTTTATGGGAAAAGGTTTGGTCGGGAAGTAATCAACTGCACCAATTGCAGATGGGCATTTATAAAAAAATCTATATATGGGTCCAGTTTGTACGAAAAATGATGTAGACATGGAATTTTCATGAAGTTCTATGTAGTTGAGATTCTGCATATGTAACATATACAGACACTCAACTGCATGTGTAGTCGAGCATCTACATATATAGATGCCCGGACTACATGTGCAATCGAGCACATGCAACTAGGTGTCTATATATGTAGGCACCAAACTGTACATGTTGTCGAGTGTTTGTATATGCAGATGCCTAGGCTATGCATGTAGTTGGGAGTCTACATATACAACCACCTGGATGCACATGCAACTGAGCATCTATATATGTATACATCTAGCTATACATGCAAGTTGAGTGTCTACATATAGAGAGTTTGGGTTGCTGGGACAAAACTTAATTTTCTCATCATATATTACATAACAAAAACTATAGGAGAATCTTTAAAAATGTTATTTCAATAAGTTTTTTAATTATTACTTAGTGTTATTGCGAATACATAATAATTTGTGAGGTGAATGATTAGGAGTGAAAAATTTTACTTTCGAAAATCATTCAGCTCCCAAATTAGTATATATTCTCAATAACACTGACTTAGAAATAATAATTTAAAACTTATCGAAATAACATTTTTCATATGTATGACACACGGGTCAAATAATCAAGGTAAATCTTAGTTTGGAAGAAATGTAATTTACCATGTATAATATGATATGTGGTCTTCATTACACCAATAGGATTACAATGGAACAAACAACCCACAATTATGTGTAAGAGAGCATCATTAACGGTTTAGTATTTTTTTCATACATTTTTACAATGTTACGTGGGGATGTGTCCCCTAGATTTTGGTGACGTCCTGGATGCCCCAAACATTTCATGGACTTGGGGACTTGGATGGGGACGTCCCAATTTTTTTAAACCTTTCAAAAGTTTTCTGATGTTTTTACTTTGAACAAGATGCTATTTTTACCAAAAGCATCACATTATAATCTTGAAAGTACCTAAAATATATTAAATATAGTTTAAATCCCCTAAATGTCATTGAAAAGTGATAATGTTAAAATATTAATTTTTATGTATTATTTTCAAATTCGTCCCCCTACCGTCCCCAAAATTTCAATTTTTTTTTGCCATTCCCAAGAACCCCCATCCCTCTGTACCCTCATTCCCCCATCTCCGAGGGCCTAGGTAACTATGCATTTTTATTTCTCATAACCATGAAATGAATATAAACCAGTAATGTCTAAGTTTCCTGGACACAATTTGATTTGAAATGTGGGAGAGTTGTCTCTAGAGTCATCGGTAAAATAACGCAACATGATGAAATGAATGAATTCTCCCTAGCGGTAATGCTATATGTTTATTGATGGTGTTTAGACAAAACTTGAAATGGAATATTACTTAGCAAATGAGAACTTACAAATACAAAACACACAATAAAGAGACCCTAAAAAATTCAGTTTGATGCATCCATTATTTAGAGCGAAAATATGTCATATATATGTAGAGGACAGAAATACAAAATAATATGAATATGCATCACATGCTTTTATTTCCTAAGGATTATAGCTTCCCCAAAACATCAATTGTAAATACCTACACCATAAAAAATATTAGTTTGTTATTCACTATAAATTTAGCATAAAAACACAATATCATGGGATCTACTACACAATTCCCGTATGGGATACCAAATATTGCTACTCACTCTTTTACAAATGACGACATTGATACTCAATTTATTTCTAGCACACAAATTACACATGGTTGAGCATCCTAAAACTCAAACTATTTATATCAAAGTACCTATCATCCAACATGAAGTTCATAGATTAAAACATCATCATACCAAATTCTATATTTTGAGTTGTTATGTTTGTGGAACATGTTTTCATGTTAGAGTGTGGTACACCTTTTATGTGTTACACTCGGGTATTTTTATGGCGGTCCCGCTCGCCGATGAGTGGGTCAAGGGGGTTCAGGGGTTGAAGCCCACCCCGATCAATGGGGGCTCGGGGGTGAAGCCCCCGAAGCAAATTTTCATGGGTGGTTTGTTAACCCATGGGTAATGGGTAACCGTTATGGGCTATTTTTGGGCCCATGGTTTTTTCAGTACCCATTGTTTTGATACCCATGGTTTTTTCCCTTTTTTTTAATACCCATAGTTTTTTCCCATGGTTTTGATACCCACGGTTTTGTATCAAACTGCTCAAGCAATTTTCTATTTATATGGTCTTATGCATATGATAGACAGACAAGCAAATGTATTGCAGATGTGCTTTGAATTCGGGTGTGAATTCTGTAGAGTTTGTTGAGCATAGCTCCAAACGGATCTGGGTATTGTATTGAGAGAGTGGAGGCTTGTAATAAAATATGAGCAAGTGATTCTTGGTGGACGTAGCCCAAATTGGGTGAACCACGTTAAATATTGTCTTTCTGTGTTGTGTTATTTATTCTGCACTTTTATTTGAGATCTGTAATATTTTCTACATATTAGTTTCTACTGTTGTAATTCTGTAAGGAATTATTCTGCATATTTTATCTCTTATTTCCTAAAAATTGGTATCAAAGCCTTGTTTGGTTTGCTGAAGTGTTGAATTGTAGGGAAAGTTTTTAGCTTGAGTGGGAGCTATGGCAGATGATGGAAGATCTAGGGTTGATAAATTCAACAGGCAAAATTTCAGTCTTTGGAAGATGCAGATGGAAGATTACCTTTATCAGAAGGATCTTTATACTCCACTGTTTGAGAAGGTGAACAAACCTTCGAGTATGACAGATGCAGAATGGGATTTCTTGGATCGGAAGGCACTTGGAACGATCCGGTTGTGTCTTGCATCTTCGGTATTATTTAATGTTTAAAAGGAAAAAACTACAAAATAACTGATGGATGCATTAGGGAAGTTGTATGATAAACCCTCTGCCTCTAATAAGATATTTTTAATGAAAAATCTATTTAATATGAAGATGTCTGAGAATGGTTCAGTAGCAGATCATTTAAATGATTTCAATACGGTTTTGAATATGCTAGCTTTGGTTACAATAGAATTTGATGAAGAAGTTAGGGCTTTATTAATTCTGTGCTCTTTACCTAAAAGTTGGAATAGCCTAGTAATAGCGGTAAGCAACTCGGTTCCAACTAACTTGAAGTTGATGTTTGAGGATGTTGTAGGGGTGATTCTAAGTGAGGAAATGCAAAGAAAAAGCTCTGGTGAATCTTCTACTTCAGGGAATGCTTTGATAGTGGAAACTAGAGGGAGACAGAAGAATATAGGAAACCATGGAAAATCAAAGGATCGGTCAAGGTCAAAATCCAAAATCAAGATAGTATGCTGGCACAGTGGAAAGTCTGGGCATGCAAAGAAGGACTGTTGGGAGCTTCGGGATAAGAAGAAACAACAAGAAGAAAACAAGGAGGCAAATGTGGCATCGGGTAATGTATGATAGGATACTTTTGATCGTTTCTTTGCATAATATTAATGAATCTTAGGTTTTAGATTCAAGGGTTTCTTTTCATGCTACTCCACATAGGCATTATTTTATTAATTATGTTCAAGGGGATTTTGGGCATGCTTTTCTTGGTGATGATGAGCCTTGCAGTATAGTTGGAAAAGGTTCTGTTCAAGTTAAGATGTAGAATGGGAATACATGGCTATTGAAGGATGTCAGAAATGTGCCTACATTAAGGATAAATTTAATATCGGCAGGGCAATTGGGAAGTGATGGTTGTACTGTGATATTTACAGCTGAATCTTGGAAGGTCACCAAGGGTGCTCTTGTGGTGGAAAGAGGTAAGAAGGTTGGAACCTTGTATTTAACCACTGATAGTACTAATGATTGTAATCTTATGGCTTCAGATGTAGATACAACATTATGGCACTATAGGTTCAGTCATATGAGCCATAAAGGCATGGACATCATAAAGAAGAATTTTCTTGGATATACAGAAACATGTTTGGATTTCTGTGAGAATTGCATATATGGGAAACAGAAGCGAGTAAGGGTTATCAATGTTGGACTTACAAAAAAAGAGAGTAAGTTAGAGCTGGTACATTCTGATGTGTGAGGGCCGACTCAGGTATCATCTCTCGGGGGTTCAAGTTATTATGTTACTTTTATTGATGATGTAACAAGGAAATTTTGGGTTTATTGTATTAGAAACAAATCTTATGTATTTGATACTTTTGTTAAATGGAAAGCCTTGGTAGAGAATAAAACAGGCCTTAAGTTAAAATGTCTCAGGGAAGATAATGGAGGGGAGTATTGCAGCAATGAATTTGATGATTATTGTTCTAAGAATGGAATCCGTAGGTAAAAGACGGTTCCAGGAACTCCGTAGCAGAATGGGGTGTCAAAAAGGATGAACAAAACAATAATGGAACGTGCTAGGAGCATGAGGATACATGCAGGACTGCCTCTTTATTTTTGGGTGGAAGCGGTGAGCATAGCTGTGTAATTGATAAACAGAGGACCCTCAAGTGCCTTGGATGGAGGCATACATGAGGAGGCTTGGTACTATAAGAAAGTCTATTACTCATTTCTTAGAGTCTTTGGATGTGAGGTGTTTGTTCATATTGACAAGGATGATAGGACCAAGCTAGAGGCTAAATTAGAAAAATGCACTTTTATTGGTTATGGTGGTGATGACTTTGGATTTAAATGTTGGAGTATTAAAGAAAAGAAAATCATTTGGTCTAGGGATGTGGTCTTTAAAGAGAAAGTCATGTATAAGAAACAGTTGTAGGAGAACATGGAAGAATCCAAGAAAGAATATGCAGTGGTAGAGGATCTTCTAGATGGGAAAGTGACCCATGAATCAATTTAGGAACCTACTCAATAGGAACCCCAAACTCCTACAGTGAGGAGGTCTTCTAGGGTAAGAAAAGAACCTGAATGTTTTTCTCCTTCTCTTTATTATTTATTACTCACTGATATTGGAGAGCCAGAGATATTTGATGAAGCAATGCAGGTAGATGCTAGTAAGAAGTGGGAGCAAGCCATGGTTGAGGAGCATAATTCTCTCATGGAGAACTAGACTTGGGATTTGGTGAAGCTATCGGAAGGTAAAAGAGTATTGCAGAACAAGTGGGTGTATAGAGTTAAAGATGAAGGAGGAAAGAAAAGATATAAGGCCCGATTGGTGGTCAAGGGGTTTGCACAAAAACAAGGTATAGATTTTGATGAGATATTTTCTCCTATAGTAAAAATGACTTCTATTAGAACTGTTCTTGGAATAGTGGTAGCAGAAGACTTGCACTTAGAACAGTTAGATGTAAAGACTACATTTCTCCATGGTGATTTGGAGAAAGAATTATATATGCAGCAACTAGAGGGCTATGAGGTCAAAGGTAAAGAGTAGATGGTGTGTAAACTAAAGAAGAGCTTGTATGGTTTGAAACAAGCTCCACGTCAATGGTATAAGAATTTTGATAGCTTCATGATGGAGCAAGGTTATATTAGATGTCATTCTGACCATTGCATGTACACAAAGAAATTTGAGGATGGAAGTTATATTATCCTATGTTTATATGTTGATGCCATATTGGTTGCAGGTGAAAACATGCAGGAAATAAAAGTACTCAAGAAACAACTAAGTGAATCCTTTGATATGAAGGATTTGGGGGCAGCCAGACAAATCCTTGGTATGAGGATAACTCAGGATAGGAAGGAATGGAAGATAACTTTATCTCAGGAAGAGTACATTAAGAAGGTATTAGATAGATTTAACATGCAGGATGATAAACCGGTTGGGACTCCTTTGGCAGGCCATTTTAAGTTATCAAAGGAGCAGTGTCCCAAGACAGAGTAGGAAAGAAACCAGATGTCCAAGGTACCTTACTCATCAGCAGTTGGCAGTTTGATGTATGCTATGGTGTGCACTAGGCCTAATATTGCCCATGCAGTGGGAGCTGTGAGTAGATTTATGAGTGATCCAAGTAAAGAGCATTGGAAATTAGTAAAGTGGATCCTTCGGTATTTGAGAGGGACCATGGGGACAGTTTTGTGCTACAGTGGATTAGACACCACTTTACATGGTTATGTAGATTCATACATGGCTGGAGATGTTGACAGCAGGAGGAGCATGACATGTTATATTTACACTGTAGGTGGGACAACAATGAGTTGGATTTCACGACTACAGAAGTTGGTGGCTTTATCAACCACGGAGGCTGAGTATGTTGCTGCCACAGAGGCAAGCAAAGAGATGATTTGGTTACAATAATTGCTTGAGGAGTTGGGGCATAAGTAGAAGGAATGTAAGCTACATAGTGATAGTCAGAGTGCTATACACCTAGCTAAGAAATCTTCTTTCCACTCAAGGATGAAGCATATACACTTGAGATATCACTTCATCAGGACAGCTTTGGAAGAAGATAAGTTGAAGTTGGAGAAGATTCATACTAGTCAGAATCCTGCAGACATGATGACCAAGGTGGTCACAAGGGATAAACTAAAGCTATGTTCAGCTGTGGTTGGCCTTTGTAGATGATAATGAAGGGTTGAGAAGCTTGCTCAGTGGAAATTAGTCTCCAAGTGGGAGATTGTTATGTTTTTGGATCCTGTTTTCATGTTAGAGTGTGGTACACCTTCTATTTGTTACACTCGGGTATTTTTATGGTGGTTCCAATCGCTGGTGAGCGGGTCAAGGGGGTTCGGGGGCAAAGCCCCCGAAGCAAATTTTCATGGGTGGTTTGTTAACCCATGGGTAATGGGTAACCGTTATGGGCTATTTTTGGGCCCATTGTTTTTTCGGTACCCATTTTTTTGATACCCACGGTTTTTTACCATTGTTTTGATACCCATAGTTTTTTCCCATAGTTTTGATACCCACGGTTTTGTATCAAACTACTTAATAAATTGTCTATTTATATGGTCTTATGCATATGATAGATAGACAAGCAAATGTATTGTAGATGTGCTTTGAATTCAGGTGTGAATTCTGTAGAGTTTTTTTAGCATAGCTCCAAATGGATCTGGGTATTGTATTGAGAGAGTGGAGGCTTGTAATAAAATTTAAGCAAGTGATTCTTGGCGGACGTAGCCCAAATTGGGTGAACCACGTTAAATCTTGTCTCTTTGTGTTGTGTTATTTATTCTGCACTTTTATTCGAGATCTGTAATATTTTCTGCATATTAGTTTCTACTGTTGCGATTCTGTAAGGGATTATACCGCATATTTTATCTCTTATTTCCTAACATGAGTGAGGATAGAATAAATCTCAACAATTTTTATATGTTCCATTCACAAGTAATCGTATCCAAACATTTAGATTAGACTATTCTAAGGAAAACATGTTTGTTGCAGATATCTAGTTTAAATAATAATAGTCACCACTTCTCTAAATGGAATAACGTGGACTATAGAAAATAACTACATATCTTAAGTATGCTTATTCAAGTTTAATAAATGCCAGTAGTAAGAGTAAATCCGATGTTACTAGTGTCTCATACACATGATATCCGATACAAAGATAATGTCCAATCCATTAGCTCCCTATAAGACATTATACACTTACCAAATGTCGCCTCTGTCACATAGAACAATCAAATATATTTATTGTTAGAAGGCATGGATTAAAAACAAATCATGTCATACAGGGCTTGGAATACAAGAGAGCATTGAAATTAATGTCAAACTTATATGATGTATTGAAATTCATGTCAAACATATATGATGTATTGCTAGTGAGTATATCCATTAATTATTCATTTACATGTTTGATTTTCAGAGCTTTTTGAAAAATAATTCAACAAGATAATTTTATGTTATTGAATAATTCAAAGATGGTTTTACGGCTTCAAAAATACGAAGAAGAAAAGACTAGGCATGAGAGCCAAAGGATTGGTTGTAGAAGGAAACATCTATACAAACAATTCCCAACCGATCTACAAATATTGTTGCCAGACCAACCTAGTCTTCAGCGGATGAGTTCATATTTAGAAAATCTTCATGCCATCAATTGAAGGAAAATGACACAAGAAGCATTGGACATAGTGTGAGGATATGAAGAATCAGTTAGTTGCTGTAACACTTTTTTCGTACATATGTGTTTTATATTTTTTAGAAATATATTAATACTATCTTAAATGATTTGACATAATGAAGGTGAGTAAACATTTGGCAATGTGGTTTAAAGGAAAATGAAAGTGGATTCTAGTCAGTTGGATTTTCTAGATAATTACCTGAGGGGAAAGAGATATATGTGTTACCTCAACATTGTTATCAGGTATTACTTTGTACGTCTTTTCCTTTTTCATGTGCATAATTTATATATCTGGTTTTCCTTTTTAACTATGTTTTATATAGGTATTCTTCTATCTTGATATAGAGAGAAGGTAATTGACAGTTCATATTATATTATGAGCCAAGGATGAGACATGTTGTTGATGACAATAGTGTTGTAACAAAAGTACATTGGGGAACAAATGATGTTGTTGAAAGAGATTATGAACATGACTCCAGTGATGATGATGACCCCAATAATGAAGAAGACCACCATATTAATCAAGACAATATAACCAAGGAGGAGTTGGTAGAAATACAGGAAGATAAAAACAAATAGTTGAAATATTCATAAACCTATTTCTTGTGCTATTTCATTAATGTAATTTTGTCTTGTGTTACAATGTTTCGTTACATATTTTTTCTTTTGATTTTTTGAGATAGAATATGTTTGTCCATTTATTGTAGTGCCCACTTCCCTTTGACACCTTTTGATACTGATCATGATACTGCTGATTATATTATGGACATGATTATGGACATTATTATAGTATAATGATAGATGTTAGATCATGGACTATTGTTGACTTGATTCAGTTATGATGCATGATGATTATTAGAGATATTTTGGATATTGATGTTGATATATTGTTTAACATGGTTATATCATGGATTTTTTTTGGACATGTGAGATTTGGATATTGTGAGTGGACCTAGAAATGGAAATTATTTGATGATGATATAGTTGTTGATTAAAATTGCAAATGATCTTGTTGGTTTCTTAGATATTGTTGTGATTCATATATCTAGATGATTTTTGAATTTTATTTACATTATTTTGGACGTTCTTATATGGCCATGGGGTCGAAGGAGGTATTTTGTTTTGCAGGTTAAAATATCACAACAAACATAAGGGGATTGAAGACCAACCACATTAGAATTCTAGATGAATTCAACAAGGTCACCATGACAACTAGTGTTTGTTTGTGTGTGCTAGGGATTGACATGGGGGGATCACCTTTAAATGTGACCAAGCCGTTATGTGTATTTATTTATTTGACCCTTTTGTTTAAATTTGCATGTGTTTATTTTTTGATGCATTTGTCCCTTTCTTTATTTATTAAATGTTCTATTAATATTGTGGGTAAGCATGTTGTTAATATTAACTAATTAAAAAATATCATGAGAAAGTAATTAACAGAGTTGTTGGCCTTGATTTAAAGTGTTAAGAGATGTGTAAGTTAAATTTTGAGTGTGAAACACTCCACCTTCTTGGAAATTTGAATTTTTCCTTGGAGGCTGATTTTGGAGGCTAGTGGGACAAGTTAAACTTGCCCCATACCTCTTATATTTATTTACCAACCATACATATGGTTGGAGAGTTGAAATTTGAATTTTATAATACTTTTTGAGAAGACAATTTGTAGGTTTTAATTGCACTTTTCTTACATGATTTAATTTCAGTCCTTTGGGGTGTGGGTAGGATTTGAGTGTGCAAGTAAACTATCATTTTATTCACCAACCTATTTATTATGCATTGGAGAATGAAGTTGACATTTGGGGTTGGGGTTGAGAATGAGTGATGTGGCATCCTACATGGATCCACCTCATCCTCTTCCCTTCCCTCTTCTATAAAATTTGAATTCCTTGCCTTGTTTTGGGTTGCTTCACTTTGGAGACTTCATTCTTGGGTGAATTCATTTGTTGTTTTGGAGCTCTTCCTTTGAAGAATTTTTTAGAAGATTGTTGCATGTTTGTGCTTGGCTGATTTGGATTGCTTGCATTGGGATAAAGCTTGTTGTTTTGGAACTTGGAACAACTCCATCATGGAGAGGTAGGAGCTTAACTCTTGCAATGCTTCTTTTTTGTTTATGAAAATGTTAATGTGTGAATGTTTTGGCATGTTTGTGTGCTATTGGGTAGATGACCTGGGAATGGTGTAGGAGAAGACTATGTGGTTTATTTTGTGGAAGGCATAAGTGTGTTTTAGGTAGGTATAATGGAGGAGGGACTTGGGATTTGGGTTCCACCTTACAAAGAAATAACTTGCATTACTTTACTCGTTATGGGGTGCCATAAGAGGTTGGGGAGGCATAATAAAATGTGAGGGATAAGGGGTACTTGGGAAGGCATAAGGAATGTCAGGGTTTTGATATACTATATTTTGGTGGTTTGTAATTCAAGTGGTGATACTGCACGTACCCAAAATTGTAAGGTACTGCACTGCCGGAACAACGTAACACATGCCCCAATGATGATACAGGTCTCCTCGCAAGGTGTTCGGGATCAGGAAAAGCTCTCCAAGTATACATTAACATCCCGCATGCCCCACTTAGCCCTTATGTCCTTTGTTGTTCTCATTTCCCCTCTATTCTTTGTGTTTTGTTCTTCAATGATGAAACCACCACCTTGCCTGGGTGGCGGTCTCGTGACCGCCACCGAGGAAGGGCAGCGGTCTTGTAACCGCCACCCTTCTCAGGGTGGTGGTCCTTCACACATTTTCCAGAATGATCTTTTTGACGCGATTCACGTAAATTTCAATGTTTACCAGCTTTTTTCACCACCTTTGGCTTGCATTAATGATTCTGGTTCCCTGGAATAGTGTTTTGGCATTGTTTATGGTTTAAGAGATCAATTTGGTTTTTACCTTTGGGTAAATGGAATGCTATAAATAGTTGGCTTGTGCTCAAGAAAATGGCCCCTCAAATTTACCTCTCAATTTCTCATTTCAGTAGTTCAGTCTTATATTTTTCTTAGGATTCATAGTTTAGTTCATTGCATGCTTAGATAATGTTCTTTTGCTATTAGAAAGCCACATATCCATCTTGTGCAAAGTGATATCATTACTTCATGCAATCCATTAAGGTAGAATAGTTTAAATTTCAGTAGGAAGCCATTAAAGTTGCAGGTTTTACTCATCAAAAAAGATAGTTTCAGGTTCTGGATGTTTTATGTTGCATGACTGTCAATAATTCCTGACAGGAATTGCTTAAGCCAAGCTCTGTACTCTTACGCTATCCCTCTCCTACTCACATTGTATTCAGTCTGTATCCTAAACTACCTTTGTTCCAAAATCTACTTCTGTTGATGCTAGCATTACACGCTTTTCTAGATCCACGTGAGCACGAAGGAAATGAGGAGATCACACTAAGGGGAAAAAATCACACACACCATCGGATTCGTCAGTCTTCTACAAAATCCAGGTTCTAGCTTTCAAATTTTTAATTAGAAGAATATCAAATAAGGTAGCCAATCACTTTACTTCAGTCAATTTTACTTTTGATATTGCCAGGGAAGCTGTGGGGATTGATAGTTTCTGAGAAACTATGATTCATTCCTCACTTCCGAGGGGTAGGATCGAGAGTCTTTCAAATAGATTATATCAGTTATTTCATTATTTAGAATAGATTCACAACTGCACATGCAAGTAGCTATACTCGGTTACTTTGTTTGTTTTAAATTCATTATTAGATTAGTTGTCAATTTTTAAATATATTAAGATAGTTGCTACTTCAATTTCGTCTATATAAATTCATCAAAAAATACAAAAAATAGAGAATTTATATATGTTGTAGACATATTTCACATAGTTAAAGATTATTTTGCTGCAATTAGATTTACATTGTTGCTTTTATATGACAATCACGAGACCTAGAGAGCCCAGAGAATACGTATTTGAGCCAATTGTTCCCCAACCCAATCTCGTCACAGCAGTAACTGATATAGATCAGAATCTTAGGATCCAAGTCTTCCGAACAACGAAAAACTTATAACAGATCAGCCTCTAGTTAAGCGGGTTAAACATATAAGATGACCAAGCACACACATTTTGGTCAAATCAACCATACTACAGATTACCCTAGATATATATCCGCATGACTATAGGAGGGCTTGAAAGAGAGAAAACATTCAGTTGTGATCCTTTGGTCCCACAGCCAGACGCAGGAGACACTCTCACAGATATAGATACCAGCTTAAGAATTCAAGTTGCACAAACACCTATGAGATACTCTGAAGAGATCACACAACTATTAGTTCTGAATATAGAGGCTGAGAAGGCATATGACTATTGGATACTAAGGATTAGGAACTGAGTCCGCACATGACCATAACAGGACCACAACAAACGTAAATCTACAGTTGTGACCCACAAATCTCACAGCCCAATGAATCCATAGGTGAATCAAACATAGATGCTGGCCTATGCACATTAGTATTCAAATCTACTCCACTTCCACCTATCATCATCGAACAGTTATCCTTGTTGGATGTAGCAACTAATAAAGCTAGGGAATTCTTGACTAGGCCAGATAATCACCCGTAGAGTCCACTCTACCCACCATCCACCCTATGACCCTATCTGGAGAAATACACGAAACTATCCCAGGTCATTTTCCACGCATCCCATAACCCATAAAACAAATCACGCCAGAGATCGATATTGATTGGAGCCTTCAAGTGGTCATCCTTGCTGATTGATCTATCACACCAGTTTAGGTTAGGAGGGCCTTCTTTGCCTTAGATTCACAGTTTCCACTAGTGTGTGTTGAAGAGATAAGATTTCCTAACTAGTTTGTCTGCATCCCACACATATTCCATCCCCACCGGCTATCTCGGCACGACCTCGGGAGGTCGGGTGCGAGGAAGAGTTACTTGTAGATTCGCATGCTCACTTGTCACTTTTCCATTGTACAAAATTGGTGAACCCGACGTGAACAAAAAATTATTTTATCTTACCTACCTCATTAGCTTTCACCATCGGCTTCACCAACAAAATTGGTGAACCTGACGTGAACGGCATAGTCCTTTTGCTACTACTTATTTTCATCCACCTTCACTCTTACCCATTATTCTGCAGGTATTCACATACCCCCTGAATATGTCAGGATTCGATGCATATGGTAGACCTCTCCTAGATCTTGAAGCATACTACGCTCAAATGAATAGACATTCATCATCCTCACTCTCAGTATGGGGTGACAACTATTCAAATAACCAATTAGCAACACAAAATCCATCTCCAAGGATCAGATATGGCTCATCTTTCCAAACAGAGGAGTTGGATCAGCTCGCTCAAACACAACAAACAGAGCCTTCAGGATTGAACAATATGATGTTCACAGGAGAATCTGGTTCGTCTCCTCAGGTACTACTTAGACCACAAATTAGTAGACAATCTGACCCATACCTAGCTTTAGATGATGAACATTCGGTACGTTATGCTAGGAATGAACAACACTCTCAGAGTATGTACCCATTGATAAGGAGTTTACAAACGCAACCCAAGGTCTCTTTTCAAGAAAATACCTCCACGCCACTACATATAGGAAATTCCCTTGGGGAAACTTAGCAGGGAAGCGAACAATTCATAGCAGGATATCACATGCCTATACAACATCAGGATATACACCAAACTCCACTAAGGCAAAAAATCATGACTTCACCGAATGAGGTCATTTCAACTTTAGTAGAAAAAGTTAGGGGGTTAGAAATTGCTTAGGCAAATCACCATTCTCAATTCATAAAAACAGGAAATTCTAATCCTTCACACCGTCCTAGCCAAGTAGACCTCCTCATAGTAATAGGCACATTAGGCATGACTCCTCAGTATTCACAACAAACACCAACAAGAACCGCCATTTCTAACACCGTTCCGATACTTCCCGATCTAGTACAAAATAATCCATTCCTAGACAATACCCCTTCATACTTAAACATGTACTCCAAATCACCACAAGAGGACATGTTCTCCTCTCCTGGCATGTTTTCTCAAACACAGGGGCTTCCTTATGCCCCTGCCATCGTGTAGGCTATGCCATACCAATAACCCATTCCACCACCCCCCCTCAGCAGGCACCATCAATGGTCGAAACCTATGCAATAGGGACTTATTGAGAATACTTAAAAGAACCCTTAGACTTCACCATACGAAACGTTATGCTTCCAAGACATCTTCCCGATTTTCCCAAATAAAAAGGTGAGGGAGATCCGAATTCACATATCAAGGCTTACGCCACAACTATTTGAGAACTACTCCCTTGGGATGGGGTTGTTGCTAAAATATTCCCTAAAACCTTGGAAGGCATTGCTCTCGATTGGTATTGTAGAATACTTGAGGCTTCCATCCATTCGTTTAAACAACTCATTTTAGAGTTCATCAAGGCATTTGACATGAACAAACTATTAAGAACATGAATCAGGGAATTCTTACACATTAATCAGGAACATAATGAATCTGTCACCCATTTCATCCAGAGGTGGCGTACAGTTCTTTATTCTTCAGTCAGTGCTCCAAATATGGACCAAATGGAACTATGTGATTTATTCCTTCATTCTCTCAGCAGAGAAGTGAAAGAAGAAGTCCAAAAATTCCCACTAAGGACTTACGATGAAGTACTTGAGAGCGCTCTCCGAATAGATCAAGCGGCAATAGATAGCAGTCGTAAGACATATGGAACAAATGGGATGTTGATCACCCCCAACCAGAATACCACAGCTTATCATACCACCACAAATACCAATCAAGGACCTAAAATCCTTAATAAAAATTGTGGAGTGACAACAGATGGAGTAACTGATCAACCCAAAAGCGTAAATGTTGTGAATACTCCACCACTAGTAAACAACCAATGAAATAACAACTTTACCCAAGAATCAATGCAGTGGATTTCAATCATCAACAACAAAAACAACAACGGTGAAACCCTACACAGGGTCCAAGCCAAAACTCAACTGGATATCAAAACCAGAACCAAAACGAAAAACAACAAATGTAAAACTGTAATCCTAATAGGCAACGGTTTGATCAGAGTTCTGGGCCACAATATGCGCTAAACCAGCAGACTAGGAATTACAATCCTAACTCGTATTATAGTTTTCAAAAAAATCTGAGGCCATGACACTAGAACACGCCGTGACTACAATAAAATCATGCAATGTTTACCAGAGGAACAAAGATAACTTTTCATAGATATGTTCTTGGCAGATCCCCTCAAAATGAACCCCTTAAGATCTTCAATGATCCACTCCCGAATCACAACAACAAGAGGTTAAATTAAAATGGGACAAACAAGGGTGTAATGATAGGAAACAATGATCATGAAGCCTCAACTTCACTAAATCCATTAGTTGCACGACAACTAGGAAGTTAACCGCGACCCAAGATAGTTTGTTTAGTGGAGTTAGATGCCGAACTACCCATAGAGGCTGTAATAAGAACACGAGAGTATTCCTCTCAGCCAAGTCCAAGTTACCTACTAGAGACAGATAACATCCAACAAATGTTAGTAAGACTCGTAGGTGCGTACAATTTAATCAGCGATCTAACGAAAACCTTCTCACATATTTCTTTTCTAGACTTACTAAAGAATTCTCCCGCCCATAGGGTTTCTCTTTTAGAGGCATTAGGTTTAGGTCATCTAATTAACATCACTCCACCTCCCGAAACACAGGTAAACCATATAGAATTTGATATCTACCCTCCGAGGCAGCCGGATTGGGATACCAAATTCATATTCGAAATAAACAAAATGCCAATAGATGCTGAGATTACACGCTGAGGTGATCTAGCCTTACATTTGCAAGTATGGGTTTATAACAATTATGTGAAACGCGCGATGGTCGACGATGGGGCAGAAGTTAACATAGTCCCCTTCTCCTTCCTTCAAAATCTAGGGTATGGAGAAATGAATTATTCCACAACTTGAAATACGCTAAGAAGCTATGATAGACTTAAAGCCACCTCGATTGGAACTATAGTACTACTGGTCACCTTAGGACCCAAAACATTCCTAACTAAATTTTATATTATAGATCGGGAAACCAACTATAATATGATCCTCAGCCGACCATAGATACACCGTATGAAGGCAATCCCTTCTATGTTATTTCAAGAAGTAAGATTTTTACACTTAAGAAAGATATTTGTAGCCAAAGGTGATCCAAAACCATTTGATATACACCTGGCTGACCTAAAGAAAAGACCAGGCATGCACTCGAAATTTGAACTCCCAACAAACCAACTTAATAAACCTACCGACGCGAAACTGGAAGAAAAGTTGGTACCTATGAAAGATCTTGAGACTATGAGGCTAGCCAAGACGATCTGAACTCTCAAAGATGAGGTTAAGATTGTAGAAACAACATCATTAGGAACTACTGCAAAAATTGTTGAATTGCTAGAATAGGATCTACCAATGTTCCTACCATTTGATTCTGTAGGCATGGGATACACCCTAGGTGTTGGTTCTCTTCCAGCAGTGGATCTCTGCATGGTAGAGGTAGAAGATGTTAACACAACAAAAATTCCAACACCCATATTCCCAGCTAAGTATTGGAATCTCCATTTCGATGGAGATAGATGTTGTTACGGAGCTGGGGCAGGTGTAATCTTTACTTCTCCCGAGGGAAAATTCCTCCCATTTTCCTTTAAACTAAATTTTGAATGTACAAAAAACGACACTAAGTACGAAGCCCTCCTCCTTGGCCTCGTCCTAGCTAAGAGGATCGGTGTTAATAATATTAGGGTGTTAGGAGACTCACAATTGGTAGCAAACCAAGTCTCTGAGATGTATGCAACTAGAGCCGAACACTTCCAGCTCTACAAAACAGTTGTACTAAATTTAAGCAAGGATTTTGACTTCATATCAATTGAAGCAATCCCACAAGAGAAAAATCTTCTCGCCGATTCAATAGCAACCTCGGCGTCACGCTTCACCCCAAACAGTGAGTTGGAAGATACCCGTTTAATGGTATCCCTTCGTACCGAACCATTAGTAAAAATAATGTCAAATCCTCTTTTAAACAGAAATGAAAACAAATCTACTATCCTAGACCACATTGATAGTGATATAACCACTCTGAATTACTTAAATGCCTATGCAGCACTACATCTCACCCATCACGTGGTAGATTTATCCTTAATCCCGCATTCATCTTCCTACTTTGGAAATCCCATGACAGAGCTTCCCCAACAAAAGGAATTCAGCATATACATAATCAAGAATGGAGATGACCTGGACCTACCTCTAGCGCTGCCTGAGTTTGAAGAAGGTAACGCTTCTCTAATCGAAGAAACAATCGATATTAACATTGGAACAGAGGATCAACAAAGGATATTGAAGTTAGGATCCTCGTTAACTCTATCAGAAGTAGAAATACACACTCAAATCCTCAAGGAACATCAGAAGGCTTTTGCATTTAATTATAAGGAAATGACAGGGGGTTGCACCACACATTGCGATACATAACCTCGTCACTAAATCAGATGCAAAGCCTATTAAACAAAAGTCGAGACCAATGAAACCTAAGGTAGCTCTCATGGTGAAAGAGGAGGTAATGAAACTCCTCCAAGTAGGATTCATCAAGCCTTTCAATTACTCTCAGTGGGTATCTAATATCATTCCCATTCTAAAAAAGAATGGGAAGATACACATCTACATAGACTTCCGAGACATTAAAAAAGTGTGCCCTAAGGATGACTTCCCATTACCATCCATAGACGTCATTGTTGACGCAACAACTGGATTTCAGCTTTTGTCTCTCATGGATGGATTCTCAGAATACAACCAAATCAGAATATCCGAACAAGATCAAGCCAAAACCATGTTTATAACTCCTTGGGGAACCTATTGTTACGTTGTTATGCCATTCGGTCTCAAGAACGCCGGTGCTACATACCAACGGGCAATGACATACATATTTCATGATCTTATTCACAAAATCATGGAGTCCTATGTAAACGATTTGTTGGCTAAGGCCAGGAAGCATTGTGATCACCCAGAAGTACTCCGCATCATCCTTTCACGTCTAATAGAATACGAAGTTACACTAAATCAAGAAAAATGCGTCTTTGGTGTGACGGGAGGGAAGCTCCTAGGTTACATTATATCATTACGAGGGATCGACGTTGACCCAACCAAAATTAGGGTTGTTCTCAAAATGGTCCCACCTTAGGATGAATCTAGAATTAGGTCATTTCTTGGAAAGCTTGGTGTAATCCGGAGATTCATCTCGGACTTAAGCTTCGCCATTCATCCAATCAACAATCTACTCAAGAAATATTATAATATTGATTGGACCAAATATTGTAATGAAGCTTTCGATGCAATTAAGCATTTCTTGTTATCACCACCTATGTTAATGCCACCTAAGCCAGATCATCTGCTAATTTTATATTCAGAAGATACCAATGTCTTGCTAGCCTATATGCTAGCTCAAGAAGACGATGACAAGAGAGAACGCGTGATCTATTTCATTAGTTGAACGTTGCTCGACTATGAAACACACTATACACAGGCAGAATGAGAATGCCTTGCCATAGTCTTCGTGATCAAACACTTAAGACATTATATGCTAAATCAAGACACAAGGGTCATTGTAAAGACATAGCATTTACGAACCTTCCTCACGCAAGGGTCCTTGTCTAAAAAGGCTGGATGCTTTATAACCTTAATTGGGGAGTTCGAACTAACATTTGTAAATCAAAAGTCTGTTAAAGGACAAATAATCATGGATTGGTTAGCTGATGACCCACTAGATGGAGGCAATCTAGTAGATCTGGACTTTCCTGATGAATGCGTATACTATGTCGAAACCATACCTCCCATCTCTGAGTGTCCTTGGTATGCTGATATTATTAATTATATCATGGATCATACATATCCAAAAGGCGCTACACCATAACAAAGAAGGTGGTTACGTATTATCGTATCCAAATACGTCATTATAGAGCAAGTGCTCTATCGAAAATCATTCGATGGAATGCTTCTAAGATGTGTTGATATAGAAGAATCTAAGAAGATTCTCCATGAAACTCATAGTGGAATATGTGGAGGCAACTTCGGTGGCCATGCCACCACTCGTAAAATACATCGGATGGGATATTTATTTCCTAATCTAGAACACGACACAGTAGAGTTTGTGCGAGGGTGTCACAAGTGCCAAGAATTCTCCTATGAGATCCACATGCTGACACAAGCTCTACAACAAATCGATACTCCATGGCCTTTTTCTATGTGGGGCCTCAATTTGATAGGGAAATTCTCTCCCTCGTCTACAGATGGCCATAATTTCATAATCATGGCCACTGAATATTTTACCAAGTGGGTAGAGGCTATGCCTCTTACTATTGTACCGGGTTCTGTAATCGCCAAGTTCATTTTAAACCAAATCATTTGTAGGTACGGTGTCCCGCAAATCATTATCTCAGATAATGGGACTTCTTTTAAGAATGAAGAAGTTCACGAATTGCACAATAAATTTAAAATAAGCCATCATACAGCCTCCTTGTATTACTCCCAAGCCAACAGACAAGCTGAAGTGACAAACAAAACATTAAAAGCCATTCTTCTTAAAACGGTGAAAGAAAACAAATGAGATTGACATTTGAAGTTATATCCGGCCTTATGGGCCCACCGAAGCTCAACAAGAACACCAACAGGAGCGACTCCTTTCTCGCTAGTATTTGGGGCAGAAGCAGTTCTCCCACGTGAGGTTGAAATACCCAGTCTCCATATCTAATTACAAGGGATCCTAGACGAGGATGCTTACAGAGAAGCATGTCTCTCCCAACTAGAAAGCCTAGATGAAGCTAGGTTAGATGCTGAACAACGGCACAGAGTCTATGCTGACCGGATGTGCCGGCAGTATAACAAGAAGGTATATGAATGAGACATATATGAAGGTGATCTAGTTCTAAGGCTAGACAGCCGGATCGATAAAAAGACTGGCCAAGGAAGGAAGTTCCGGCCCAAATGGTTGGGCCCATACCGAGTCATGAAGGACTATGGAAATGGTGCATATCTCTTATGCACACTAGAAGGTGAGGAATTTGGTGAAACAATCAATTCCCTACACCTTAAATGATTCTATGCATAAGCAACTAGCACTACTTGTATAATTATATCTACATTGCATCTTCATATAGTTAGGATCATTTTTCCGCTTGTTTCGTACAATTTTGTGATCAAGGAATTTATTCTCAAAGAAATTCATTACAAAATTTTGATGGTATTGGCATAAACACTCTAATCATACTTCTCCATTTCCATGATATCATCGACTATTTCGGAATCATTTCATCAAATAAAGCTAGATATGACAAAATCTTAATGGTAACCATACCAAGGTCTGCATGCTTGTTCTCACTTTTGGTTTCTTCTTAGGATAGGTGTCTTGCCTATGGTTTGTTCTAGAAGCTTCATCGTGTCACATCTATCCCATACATATATCTCTTTGGAAGTAAAAACATACTGACACTTTGCTCAAGTAAACGAGTCAAATATAGATCAAACAAAAAATTTTAAATTTATGAATTTCCTTGCCCCACCAACCTTTGGTGATGAGCTTGCATCTCTTACTAGTGACGTAGGGTTGGGAAAGGATGGAAATTCCCTTACTCACCTATGCCTTGCCCATGGTGATAAACCCACACTTCTTACTAGTAGCATGGGGCAAGCTGTAGGGGGTCCTCTTGACAAACAAACGTTAAAGGTCATAAACAAACAATTCAAATCTTGAAGTCTTGGGTCAAAACCAAATGAATCAGATGTCCAAAATTCCAAGAGAGTTAAAAATCCTAAAACCCATATTTTTTCTACCATGTGACCATCTACGGATCTAAGTCTAGATAAACTGCAAAGCAAGTTACATCCCAAACTATGGAGTCACTTGAGTAGATTAGGATTGTAGCATCCTAATTTGGTTCCACCAAAGCTTTGTCTATCTTTCATCACTATCATTTCAACACATTTCATAACTTGTGCCCTTTCTAGCTCTCGGTGACAAGCCCTCACATCTTACTAGTTGCGTGGAGTTAAGAGTGGGGCAAGTTTATCTGCTCATTATACTGTCTTATCTTCACCACTTTGCCAAAACAGATATGAGGTATCAAAATTGCTTGAAGAAGCTAAAAATTCAAAATCACATTGTATCTATATTATCATATATCGGCATCATGAAATACAAAAAGAAAGTAAACATTTGTATCATTTGTTCTCCATTACATACATTCTAAAAGACATATAAGCATAACATCATAGTTTACATATGGAAATGGAAATGGAAGCAAGATCATAGATGCCAAGAGTCTGATCCAAGAAGAATATATATATATATATATATATGATCAAAATTCCTGTACAATGCCATCATGCACTAAGCATGGTCAAAATGCTCAAAGAGCCCGAGGAAATACAAAAATATCATACAAAAATCTAAGAGAGCCAAGTGGCTTCTCAACCCCTATGAGATCCCTCTGAGGGTGCATGCCCATGCCTAGGACTCCGGCTACACCGGTGCTCTAAATGCACGGAGGGCTCACAATCCCAAGGGGCAGCTGCGGCCTCGCCATGAGAATGACTCCTCATCAGGCGCTCTGCTGTCCTATACCCTTCCAGCTCAGTGCGGAGGGTATATCCCATCCTGGCCACATGCGAGATGGGGGAAAAGATGCCAGTATGTCTTCCAGCTACTGAGGGCTCCCCTGCATCCACCGAAAGCTTTGCACGGGTCCTCTCCATAGGGATCATCAGGGTATCAGTGCATACCATTCAAATCAAGTCTCACCACTCATCAGCGGTCTCTGTAAACAAAGGAGAAAACGAATTAGAAATAAAGCAAGAGATAAACATAAGTGTAAACAAAAGGAGAGATGGCAATTAAAGCGATCTTGATGCAAAGGGAAGATAACTTACTTGGATCACCGGGCCTCCAGGATGGATCTCTAGGATGAGCACCTACCACAGATGCCGCCGCTGACTGAGGTACTCCTCCTGTGGCTGGAGCAACGTAGAATCCCACAACGGACTCATCCTCCCCACCATGGCCCTAGTAGAGTGGCTCCTCTGAAACTAGAGTCACCCTCTCTGCACTCTGCTCTGCCCTCTCTACCTGCATGATATCCTGAGTGTCATGCGAATCAGGATCACTATCCTCCTCAGTCTCCTCCTCGGTCTCCCCCCGTGTGAACTCCTCAGACTTAGAGTCTATGTCAATAGGGTCATCACTACTGTGAGCGGGACCGGCGGCGATCTGAAGTAAGGATGCCTGAGGAGCACCGACTCTCCCTCAGGCACGTACTACCCACCTAGCCGCAATGGGAACACCAGGGGTAACAACTGTCCAACCCTGGCCTCTAGGACCCCCTCTGGCCTCTCAAACTAACCTGTATACTGGCACTATTAGGGTAAGAACACCCATATAAGGTAGGCCAAACTGCTGAGGAACTCAGCCAAAGGGGTGTATCTCCACTCTCCCTACTCTGTCGACAAACTGTCCTATGGTGGAGCAGGAGATCAAAGTAAGAGCCTCCTCACCCCATAAACCTGCCATGGCCTGGTACGCTGTGGCCCTCCATGTCATCAGTGGTTAGGGAAGCAACTGGCTGGTGAGGTGCTCTAAGCACCGACATGTCTGTCCATCTGGCTGCCCTCATAGCTCTAGGATCTGCTACCTCTACACCTATACCGTAGGGGATGAAGCGCTCATAAACCCAGCTCATAACCAGGGTCGAGTGGCTCAAAGACTGCCCCTGTAAACGGACTACCCTGTATAAGTCGTGGTAGGTAGTCCCAAGTATATCGAATCCCCAGGCGTAAATCAGGCCATGTGCCTCGATCTATGCAATGATGGGGGACCAGCAATATAGCAGTGTGTCTCCTCCCTTATACCCGATCAATCTCGAGGCAAGGATCCCTATAATGGCCTAGCAAATCAAGGGGATGGGCAGGCTAGGAATAGATCGGACCCTCACCCCCTTCTTCAAACCAGTGGAGATAAATGCATCTCCCATGTAAGAGGCCCACTGTGCTATCTGAGCCCGTGAACCTGCTGTCTCAAGAGTAAGACGTCTCCCGATGATCAGGACCCCCAAGATACAGTAAACATCCTCCAAAGTGATGGTCCACTCACCTCGGAACCTTGGTAACCGAAAGGTGTTTCGATCAGCATCCCAATAATAAAATAAGTCACAAAGTATGTGACTAGATAGAGCAACATGTGGGACACGTGATATACGTAGTATACCGGCCCTCTGAAGAGTGTCCTCCTCATCCTGCTAGAGGGAATCTAATACTGTTGGGAGCTATTCACACTCTCTCTCTCGACTCCATCGAATATACTCCTCCCTCGCCTACATACACCCAAAAACACACAAAACAGAGCAAGTTAGCATCCGAATGACATTAGAAAAATCATGAAAACACATAAAGATGCTAAAAATGCAAAAATGATTTCAAACAAGTGTTCCTTTGGAATTCTGTTAGGAACCGCCGCCCTGAGCAGGGCGGGTGGTTTCGTAACCGCCGCGTTAAAGGTGCGGTCTTGTAACCGCCGCCCTATTCAAGGCGGCAGTCATGTCCCGAAAACCCATGCGGGTTTTATACCTTAAAAAGGCCTAAAAACAAAAAAAAAGGACCATTTTAACTAAACACAAAGTCTACCCAATAGGCCCAACCCTAGATGGACCTTTTGAACCTAACATTTTCAAAAATAACCCCCCCCCATGACAAATATTTTAACAATTCAAAAATTTTGGGGGTAAAAACGATAAATTGAGAAAAAACTAACCTGTGATCTCACAGGTCGATGTTCCGCTCGCGGAGGCATGATCGCTATCCCGTCACAGAATGTTTTGACTCTACTCTCATAAGAAACCATCACCGTGGGTACCAGAGCTCAAAACCAAACAAATCAACATGCACAAATGAATAGGAAAATGGGCCCGCTTTCATATATATAGCAACCTGACTCATTTTGAATCCCCTTTTCGCAGGTTTGGAGCACCAACAGAGGTAAGTTCTTACCGCCGCAAAAAAATGGTACGTCCTCATTTCCCATTATTTTTAGCGTTTATTTTCCAATCTATTTTTTCTATCTGCACTTGATTCCTCTTTTCATTTTACAAGTGTAGTGCGGGAATTGTGGATTGATGTCATTTTCAACACACAGACGTATTAGGTATAACTTCTAACTTCCCATTTTTGGGACCGCCATACTTGGACCCACCGTTTTATGCCTCTTCATGGCTAAAACACTTCTCCGATGGGGCAATATGTACGTACCCAAAATTGTAGGGTACTGCACTTCCGGAACAACATAACACGTGCCCCAATGATGATACAGGTCTCCTCGCAAGGTGTTCAGGATCCAAAAAATCTCTCCAAGTATGCGTTAACATCCCACATGCCCCACTTAACCCCTGCATGCTTTGTTGTTCTCGTTTCCCCTCTTTTCTTTGTGTTTTATTCTTCAATAATGAAACTGCCGCCCTGCCTGGGCGGTGGTCTCTATAACCGCCGCCCAGTGCTCAGGGTGGCGGTCCTTCACGCATTTTTCAGATTGATCTTTTTTAATGCGACTCATGTAAATTTCAACTTTTACCAGCTTTTTTCACCGCATTTGGCTTGCATTAATGATTTTAGTTCCCTGGAATAGTGTTTTGGCATTGTTTATGGTTTAAGAGATCAATTTGGTTTTTACCTTTGGGTAAATGGAATGCTATAAATAGTTGGCTTGTGCTCAACCAAATGGCCCCTCAAATTTTCCTTTGAATTTCTCATTGCAATAGATTCAGTCTTTCATTTTTCTTAGAATTCTTAGTTTCAGTTCATTGCATGCCTAGTTAGTGTTGTCTTTGCTATGTTAGGAAGCCACATATCCACCTTGTGCAAAGTGCTATCATTACTTCATGCAATCCATTAAGGTATAATAGTTTAAATTTCAGTAGGAAGCCATTAAAGTTGCAGGTTTTACTCATCAAACATGATACATTCAGGTTCTGGATGTTTTATGTTGCATGACTCGCAATAAATCCTGCTAGGAATTGCATAATCCAAGCTCTGTACTCTTGTGCTATCCCTCTCCTACTCGCATTGTATTCAATCTGTATCCTAAAATGCCTTTGTTCCAAAATCTACTTCTGTTGATGCTAGAATTACACGCTTTTCTGGATCCACGTGAGCACGAAGGAAATGAGGAGATCACACTAAGGAGAAAAAATCACACACACCATCGGATTTGCCACTGTTCTACAAAATCCAGGTTCTAGCTTTCAAATTTCTAATTAGAAGCATATCAAATAGAGTAGCCAATCACTTTACTTCAGTCAATTTTAGTTTTGATATTGCCAGGGAAGCTGTGGGGATTGATAGTTTCTGAGAAACTATGATTCATTCCTCACTTCTGAGGTAGGATCGAGAGTCTTTCAAATAGATTAGATCAGTTATTTCGTTATTTAGAATAGATTCACAACTGCACAGGAAAGTAGCTATACTCGGTTACTTTGTTTGTTTTAAATTGGTTATTAGATTAGTTGTCAATTTCTAAATATATTAAGATAGTTTCTCCTTCAATTTCGTCCATATAAATTCATCAGAAAAATACAAAAAAATAAAGAAGTTATATATGTTGTAGACATATTTTACATAGTTAAAGTTTACTTTGCTGCAATTAGATTTACATTGTTGCTTTTATATGACAATCACGGGACCTAGAGAGCCCAGAGAATACGTATTCGAGCTAATCATGCCCTAACCCAATATCGTCACAGCAGTAACTGATATAGATCAAACTATTAGGATCCAATTCTTCCAAACAACGACAAACTTACAACAGATCAGCCTCTAGTTAAGCAGGTTAAATATAGAAGACGACCAAGCACACACATTTTGGTCAAATCAACCATACTACAGATTACCCTAGATATATATCCACATGACTGTAGGAGGGCTTGAAAGAGAGAAAACATTCGGTTGTGATCCTTTGGTCCCACAGTTAGATGTAGGAGACACTCTCATAGATATAGATACCAGCTTAAGAATTCAAGTTGCACAAACACCTGTGAGATACTCTAAAAAGATCGCACAACTATTAGTTCTGAATATAGAGGCTGAGAAAGGCATATGACTATTGGATACTAAGGATTAGGGACTGAGTCTACACATGACCATAGTAGGACCACAACAAACGCAAATCTACGGTTGTGACCCACAAATCCCATAGCCCAATGAATCTATAGGTGAATCAAACATAGATGCTAGCCTACGCACATTAGTATTCAAATCTACTCCACTTCCACCTATCATCATTGAATAGTTATCCTTGTTAGACGTAGTAGCTAATAAAGATAGGGAATTCTGGACTAGGCCAGATAATCACCCGTAGAGTCCACTCTACCCACCATCCACCCTATGACCCTGTCTGGAGAAATACACAAAACTATCCCAGGTCATTTTCCGCGCATCCCACAACTCATAGAACAAATCACGCCAGAGCTCAATATTGATTGGAGCCTTCGAGTGGTCATCCCTTCTGATCGATCTATGACACCAGTTCAGGTTAGGAGGGCCTTATTTGTCTTAGATTCGTAGCTTCCACTAGTGTGCGTCGAAGACATCAGATTGTCTAACTAGTTTGTCTGCATCCCACACATATTCCATCCCCACCGGCTGTCTCGGCACGACCTTGGGAGGTCAGGTGCGAGGAAGAGTTACTTGTAGATTCCCACGCTCGCTTGTCACTTTTCCATTGTACAGATACCCATTTCTCCTTTTGGGAGGTATAAAAAGGATCCCCCATAGTTTCTTGCTCCTTTGGCTTGCTTGATAAAGCCTTAGTATTGTTTGTCACATTTTAATGTATTTATAAACTACATTCTGTTTTGGGACTATGTTTTATTGTGAAAATGCTACTTGTGTGTTTGTGGAAGCCTATTGTTGCCATGATTTGGATCACATATTTTATTACACTATGGTTGGGGCTCGGGGGCCAATGAAGAAGGATGGATTCTCCTTTTCATTGGATGTCTTGGTTGGGTGGAGAGCGTTGTCTTTCCCCTAATCATGTTTGTGACCAAATTGGAGGAATGAGAAATACGCATGTTGCTGTTCTGGAGCTGAGAAAAAGACAGTTTGACAGTCCCTTGTGAAATGAAATCTTATTGTAGCCCTTTTCCACTTTAAAGTGGATGATCTATATATTAATTGTAAAGGAAAGATACCTTGTATTGACAATGAAAGTTGAAAATGTAAAAGATTTATATTCTGTATTCTATTTTTTGGAAAGAATGATACGTATTTTGTATGTTGTATTTTGAAATCAAATGGAAAGGAAGATGTAAGAGTTTCATTTGACTTAATGGAAGGGTTTTCCTTGTTCATATGATATTATTTCCATTGAAATCTGTGTTTAACATGCACTATGAAATCCCTATTTGGAAAGTGGAAAAGTGAAACACGTGAGGAGAAAATGTATTATTCTGCCTTGTTTATAATATATGATTTTTGGAAAGAATAGAAACTGCATTCTTGTTTTAATGTTTGATTGAAAGAAAGAAAACTATTTATGACCCAGCATGGAATGAATTCAATGTTTTATTTTATGGCAAAAGAGAGTTAATTTCTGTTCTGTAAATATATACACTTGTTTCAATTCACTGTATACTTCACAAAATTCCTTTATCAAATGCTCAAATAACCTTGCAAATAGATAAGAGGCAAATGGAAAAAAAAATGAATTGGACTTAATGAGGAGAAAATTATCCTAGACCAAACTAAAAAAATTTAAGGAAATATCTTGAAAATCTTTCAATCGAGCCAAGGCAAATCTGCAGGCTTTTTGTTGTAAACAGAAACTTGTAATTTTGAAATGTAGATCAAACCAACAATTTTACACTTGCTATATATCCTACAACTATCCTAATGGAAACCTCCATGTCTGGTTGACATGTTGAAGGAGAAAGAATTAAAAATTTGAACAATATTTAATAAGATAAAATTTACCAGTTCGTAATGTAAAAAGCCTGCAGAATGTTTTCATGAAATTCACTCCTTAATTTTTTATCAAAACCAAAATTTAATGAATCCTGTGCAAATAGGACATCGAGATATTTCCAAAAAGTCCTTGTTTTCCCCAAAACCGAGCTCTCTATCAAAAGTTATGGCCTTTTGAAGTTTTTCTTCACTTGGCGTCAAATTTTTTTTTTGGGAAAAGTTTCCTTTGCGGGCCCGCGGGCCCGAATTTTTCCCTTAGCACTTCAAAAAAACTTTAGGAAATTTTTTCCTAATTTTTTCCCGCCACCACCCGCCGACCCACAACCAATCAGAGGCTACCACGTAGCACCACAAGGCGTCGGTAGAGGGGCGGATCCCTCTTTAACTTACACTTCATAAAAAAATTGGGAAAATTTTCTAAATTTTCCCCCGCCACCCCACAACCAATCAGGAGATGCCACATGGCATCGCGAGGCAATCATTGGAGGACTAGGTTCCTTTTTTCCTTTTGTGTTTTCAGAAAAAAATTTGGGAAAATTCTAAAGTTCCCCACCAGCCCACCGGCCTGCAGCAAATCAGGAGCTGCCATGTGGCATCATGAGGCATCGGCGGAGGCACGGGTGAATTTTACCCTTTTTCTCTTCGGGGCACTAAAACCATTTTATCCCCACTACCCCATTTTCCCTTGCACTAGCTTAGGAGGCACCCACGTGTCCCTTGTGAACTTGCGGACTCGTAGGAGCGCAGGTGTAAAGGTGGCTTTTCGCCCCCGTGCAGGAAATTTCCAAAATGTCTCCCGCGGCCCCGCTGACCCGACTCCTTCCCTGAGAAAAATTTCTCCCCACAGCCCGCAGATCTTCCGTGGAGAAATTTTTCACTCCTCAGCCCACCGACTTGCCCCCTGGGGAAATTTTTTCTCCCTTGGGCCCGCAAGCCCGCTTTTTGGGAAAAATTTTCACCCTAAGGTCTGCCGGCCCATAACTTGAGAAATATGAGGAGTTAGGAGGACTTCTTTATATCACTAGAAAGATGAAGGAAATTTTTTATCCATTGGGAATGATTTAGGGAAATTTTGAATGCATTAATTTTGAGAAAAATCAAGTTGAATCTTTAAATCCTATTAGAGAGTGGGTATGGTGAGGAATTACCCTCTAACCCTAATTGAGCTTTCTAACCCTAAATTTTGGGACCTTGTGACCTCTAATAATTGTTAATAAAATAAAATTATATTCTAGTGGATTTATATTTATCTGGAACTGTTAGTGACAAACTGTTGTTTTGTAACCTAGTTCTAAACTCTTTTAAACAAAAAAAAATATATTCCATAATTTTTTTTCTAACTAATCTCAGGTTGTTCTTGGGTCTCGAGTGGGTTGTTTTAGCGGGCATCACACTTGGTATCAGAGAAGTGGTTTCAAAACCTTGGGCCATTGGGCACACTAGAAAACTTGAGACATGAACCTTAAACCTAGCAGACTTTTAAATTTAGAAGACAACTTAATTTAGAAATTACATGTTTTAGTAAATATGGAAACTAAGTAAAACCTAGAATAAGGAATTAACTCTCGTCTTGCTCTGTGCAGGAGGCACAAATAAGATGAGGAGCCTTTTCACATAGACCTAGGCATACCACCTCCAGAGCATGCCGTAGAAGCTATCCTACCACAGATCTTGCAGACTCTTTAGGACAAGTAAATTATATATTTAATATACATAGTTATATACCTCTTCTTTGGGTAGCTGGAAACTCTCCCACACCTCTTTTGTACTGTCGCAAAGCCCATGGTGCTTGGGGTTGGATTCATTCCTTCTTCCAAATTTTTTTGCCATGAGTGCTTCACATGGCATTATGTTTTATTGGGGGACAATCCCCAAATGCCACATAAGTTCACCCCAGATTTGACATGCTTTCAGAGGGGAAATTTTGTTCTAGTTATAGAAAGAAAGAAATGCTTATTTTAATTACTAATGTTGACGTCGATCATCACTTCTCTATTTATAACAAGTCTATGGTTGTTGCCAATGTCTTGCTGTAGATTCAAGTTCAAGCCAATAAGGTGGCGCTAGAGGTGGAATATCTACAGACACTTCTGCACAATAGGGACAACACCCCTTGCAATATAGCGCACGTGCCGCCGCTTCCCTGCAAAGTACCACTTACACTGGTATGCACTTCTCCAACCACCTTGAACCAATGATAAATCATATTTTCTTTGGTAACACTTATACTGGTATGCTTATCACTTCTTGTGACAAGAATATTGAAACTTAAACTTGTATTTTCTATTGTGAGAAAGCATGTTCTTTCATTTTTCTATAATGCTCCCTGAGGTATAATGCTCATAAGGGCATCACATATGAGGCGCAGACAAGCTTTCTAGACTATTTATTTTTGGCTGTAAAATGGTTTCCAAATACAAACGCATTGCTAAATATTTTTCATCAAAATCGATCCTTAATTACTGGGCCTAAGTCTCATGCACGTTAGCAGTGTAGTGGACTAAAATCCATCCTACAACCTCCTCTCTACTAGGCCCAACCCCGAACCACTGCGTTACAGGCATTTTTATTGAACATTTTTGTCGGTAGTTGAGTACCTTGTCAACTGCAAACATACGTGATACTGATAGATAGGTAAACCCATAAGAAAGTTTACCATGATCAGCCATTATTGTGCTGCAAACACAAACTGTGTTGTAATGTTAGTCGAGGCCAATAATAACATCACATGCATGGTTTGGCGTGTTCCAGGATTTCAATTTTTGCCATTAAATAGTTTTTGTTGTTTGAAATTTTTTTTTAAAAAAACTTGAAGGGACCTATGAGGCTTTCACCTTTTGTGATTGATAAGTTTTTGTTTATTTGTGGTTGTAAGGTTAAAATCACGCCTGCACTATTGTCTTATTTGGAAAATTTAAGTAACAAAATTTGGAAGGACCCGACTTATTTGAGGCTTTCAGATTTTGTGATTAATAATTTTTTGTTTATTTGTGGTTGATTGGTTAAAACCATGCCTACACCATTATTGTATTTGGAAAATTTAAACAAAAGGGACCCAATTTATTTATGACTTTTGATTTTTGTGATTAATAAGTTTTTGTTTATTTTTGGAATGGTTAAAACCATACCTACACCGCTATGGCATTTGGAAAATTTAAACGACAAAATTCGAAGGACCCAATGGTCTATTTGGGTTTGAATGGTTTAAAACCATTCCTGCACCATTATTGTCTTTGAAAAATTTAAACAAAATTCAAAAGGACTAGTCCCATGGGGGTTGGGGTAAGTGTGAATGCTTCTAATATTTTCAACGATACTAAACAATCAGGTGCATTCCAGCTGTTGTGATTATTAATTATTTGTTTATTTTTATTGAAATAGTTAAAATTATACATACACCAACGTGTTCAAAATGTATCCATAGAAATATTTTAATAAGTTGAAATGGTTGGGTTTCATGAGGGGTTGGGGCAAGTATTTATTTTTCTGATCTTATCTAAGGAGAATAAACCAATTGATGCATTCTAGCTATTATCACTAATAAGTATCTATTTATTTTTGTTTGTAGGTTAAACCCATATACATGCCTAGACTGCACGGAAACGCCTTAGACCCCCCTCATACCAGGCTTGGTACGTACCGGGTACTGGTGCTGGTACGTTGTGGTTACGTACCCATAGGCCTTGGGGTATGTCATGGGTATGGAAATCCGTACCCAGGGACATACGCAGGGCATATGGGTACGTACACATAGCGTACCCACATGGTTTTTTTTAAATTCTTAAGTTTAAAAAATTAAATAAAACTTGATGGCTTTGACTAGAATTGAATCTTGGAAAGTTTGTGTGAGATTCAATATTGTCAGTAGGCTCCGAAGGGTCAAGAGAGATGAAAAGGACTTCATTTGGTTGACTTACTATTTGGGGGCTCTCTTGTTGCTCCTCATGGGTCCTTTATTCTTCAGTCAATTTGGAAGGCTGGGAACAAATGAAGCACTTGATGGTTGGGTAGCCTATCTTCTCTTCATTTGACATTAGGTGCCAAGCCTACAAATTGATTTTGTCAAATCAGAAATATAATGACAAGATCCTTGCCTTGAAAAGGAGGTTGTTCTGACCTCCTTTGGTTTGAGAAAGAAATTAAAATATTTCATGACTTGTACAGATTTGGGAAATGGATGGAATGGACAAACCTTAAAGATTTCTATAAACTTCCTCAATCTCAGTTCAAAATGTATAAAATACTCAAAAATTATTTCAAATCTCTCTCTACTGAACTAATTATGGAGGATGAGACGTCTAACTCAAGCTTAAGGCATTAATAATGAATTGTCCAATCTATAATACAGTCTATGTTATTAACTATTATGTTTTGAACATTATGAATCAATACAAACTCTAGTCTCAATTCTCAAAGTATTGGAATTTTTGTTTCATGTTCTATGAATTATTTAAAGTTGTATGAGTATTAAATTTCAATAAGTATGCAAATGCTTCTTTTTATATATATGTAACATACCCAAAAGTGTACTGTACCCGAGGTTTTAAAAAATTTACCGTTTCAGCCTACCGAACCCATACCCGTACCTGTACCAAAACAATATAGATACACGCCACCATGTTCAAAATGTATCTAGAAATTTATTGTAAAACTGTGCAAGAAATGGAGTAGGGTAGATCCACATGTGACATGCATGCATATAGGTGCATTTTGTATAGGGTATAGTCGCTTCAAGAGTTGGGTGTCGAGACAATTTAATTTTCTCATCATATGTGCATAAGAAAAACTATAAAAGAATTTGTAAACATGTTATTTTCAATAAGTTTTTAACTATTATTTCTAAATCACTGTTATTGACAATATATAATAATTTTCTGAGGTGAAATATTATTGGATGCAAAAAATTTAATTTAGAGGAAACATGCAAATGCGGTCGCGGGCACAAACACACACACACATGTCAAATAATCTAGGAAAATATTAGTTTGGAAGAAATGTAGATACATGCCACCATGTTCAAAATGTATCTAGAAATTTATCATAAAAAAGTGCAAGAAACGGGTAGGGTAGATCCGCATGTGACATGCATGCATATAGGTGCATTTTTGTATAGGTATAATATCACTTCGAGAGTTGGGTGCTGAGACAACTTAATTTTTCTCATCATATGTGCATAAGAAAAACTATAAAAGAATTTGTAAACATGTTATTTCAATAAGTTTTTAATTATTATTTCTAAATCACTTTTATTGACAATTTATAATAATTTGCTAGGTGAATTATTGGGTGAAAAAAAAATTAATTTAGAGGAAACATGCACACGCGTGCGCGGGCATACACACACATGTCAAATAATCTAGGTAAATATTAGTTTGGAAGAAATGTAATTTTCTATGTATAATATGATGTGTGGTCTTAATTACACCAATAGGATTACAATGGAACAAGCAACCTTGAACTATGTATAACAGTGCATCATTAATGGCTTACTCTTTTTTTTCATACATTTTTATTTTTGACAACCATGAAATGAATATAAACCATCCATGTCTTTTCCTAGCTACAATTTGATTTGCAATGTGGGAGATTTGTCTCTATAGTCCTTGATAAAATAGTGCAACCAAATGAAATGAATGAATTTTCATTAGGGAGAATATTATATGTTTCTTGACGGTGTTTAGACAAAAATTGAAATGGAATATTACCTACATGGTGAAAACTTACAAATGTAAAACACACAATAAAGAGACATGAAAAGGTCAATTTTGATGTATCCATTATTGAGAGCGAAAATATGCCATATATATGTAGAAGAGAGAAATACAAAATAATATGAACATGTATCATATGCCTTTGTTTCTTGAGGATTATAGCTTCCCCAAAACATCATTTGTAAATACCTAAATTATAAGAACATTAGTTTGTTATTCACTATGTATTTAACATAAAAGCACAATATCATGAGATATACTACACAATTCTTCCATGGAACACCAACTACTGCTACTCACTCTTTTACAAATGAGGACATTGATACTCAAATTATTTCTAGCACATAAATTACACATGGTTGACCATCCTAATACTCATACTATTTGTATCCAAGTACCTATTGTGTAACATGAAGTTCATAAATTAAACATCATTGTACCACATTAGATATTTTGTGTGAGAATTTAATAAATCTCAATAATTAATGTACATGTTCCATTTACACGCAATCATATCCAAGCATTTAGATTAGACTATTCTAAGGAAACCATGTTTGTTGAATATATGTAGTTTGAAGAATAATAGTAACAATATAGAAAATAATCCATATAGAAAATAATCTTCAATCCACCCAGAAGAACAAATTTCATCATTTGCGGAAACTTTTCCTAATATAGAAAATAAGGTATTACAAGCAATATGAACCAAGTAGATCCATATATGTCATTGAATGGTCACACATATTGATTCGTATTTGATCAATGAGTATAATGAGTATAATGTTAGCTTTTTCCGTGTATATATTCGACAGCTTTTACATTGAATAATCAAAAAATACTTTCGTTGTTTATTGAATAATCAATAAACAACAATTCCTGGTAAAGAAGGACTTTACCTGGTTGACATCTTGTTTATACGTGGTAGAAGTTTGAAACTTTATGTGGAAAGACCTGTTCTTGCTAGGAATTCCTCTCACCAGAAACATGATATTGACGTTGTTTAAGCGTGGAGTTGAAATTGCTTGCGTTAAGAAGTTGTTGTTCCCTATTATGGCGTGTAATTGTTTCTTGACATGACAAGTAAACCAGCATGGAGTCTTGGTGTATTGTGAGTGCTACTCATAAGACCATTGTTTGGTGCTAGAAGGAGACAAACGTGTAATTCACTCCGACTAAGGACGACAGACTATTTCTTTGTTGCATGTTAAGACCAGGAAGCGAAGCGAGTGTGTTGTAAAAATTGCTGGTACAAACCTCCATAAAGTCTGAATTCCCTCTCTAGTACGAGGTGATATAAGCCATGTCCCCTCTTGAAAGGGCCAAATTATGTTGCCTGGACAATGAAGATGTGCACAATTATCCAGTTCAAGGAGCTATGGGGAATCATCACTGGAAAAATAGTGTGTCCCATTGGCGCAGACAAGCAAACATAGTACAACAAGGCCAATGCAAAATCCTTGTTGTCAATCACACTCAACATCTCTGACGAGGTTCAACACATGTACGGGATGCAAGGACATCAAAGATGGCATGGGATGTTTTATCCAGAATCTACAAGGTGAAGACCCAGAAAAATATCCTCCATCTCCAGTCAAAACTTCATACACTCAGTATGAAAGACGACAGTAAAATAGTGGAGTTCTTGCGACGTGTGGCAGAATTACAAGTGGACCTTATAGGCACTTGGAAAGAAGGTAGAGGACTAGATGCTAATCCTCATCACATTTAGAGCTCTTCCTTCCCAGTTCAAGGCTTTCATCACAAAATTGAACATCACAAAACAAGTGGTGACCTTTGAAGAAATGGTGAATTTTCTCCAATAGGAAGAAACCATCTAGACAATATACGAGAAGTTTGAATACAAGGCACTGATCTCGAGACAACAACATAGTCATAAGTCTCGAAAGGGACAACAACAAAAGCAGTCTTGAAAGCAGCCCCAGAAGCAACCACAAAAATAGAAGTCTCATAAAGCGAGTCGATGGTGTTACATCTACACCACAAATACTCATGACACTGCTAACTATTGGTATTATCACCCAACTGAAGGTAATTCCAATTAAGAAAGTACATATAGTCTATTATGTTTATGGAGCCTATTTTCATGTTAGATTATGGCACACCTTCCATGTGTTACACTTCGGGTATTTTTACGGCGGTCCCGCTCGCCAGTGAGCGGGTCAAGGGGGTTTGGGGGGCTGAAGTCCCCAAAGCAAATTTTCATGGGTGGTTTATTAACCCATGGGTAATGGGTAACCGTTATGGGTTGTTTTTGGGCCCATGTTTTTTTCGGTCTTTTGCCCATTGTTTTGATACCCACGGTTTTTTCCCTTGGTTTTGATACCCACGATTTTGTATCAAACTGCTTAAGCAGTTAATCTATTTATATGGTCTTATGCATATGATAGATATACAAGAAAATGTATTACAGATGTGTTTTGAATTCGGGTGTGAATTCTGTAGAGTTTGTTGAGCATAGCTCCAAACGTATATGGGTATTGTATTGAGAGAGTGGAGGCTTGTAATAAAATCTTAGCAAGTGATTCTTGGTGGACGTAGCCCAAATTGGGTGAACCACGTTAAATCTTGTCTCTCTGTGTTTTGTTATTTATTCTACACTTTTATTTGTGATCTGTAATATTTTTTGCATATTAGTTTCTACTGTTGCGATTTTGTAAGCGATTATTCCGCATATTTTATCTCTTATTTCCTAACATAGTCGCAATGATTTTATACAATCTAGATGACATCCTCACCACACGAAGCACAAAGGACATGTCATGGAGATTTTATACAACCAAGATGATGAATCAAATGAGGAAGTACCCGACTCAACCAATTGTGGCGCTCACCAAAATGTTATTCTAGTCTCCCAAACTTTTGCAACCCTTAAAAAATGTTTGGTTGATTGAATCTAATGCCAACAAGCATATGGTAGGTGATAGGAAGGTTTTTGATTCATTGACTTATCAACTCACTGGAGATTGGGATTGAATTGCAAACAACAAGGAGTATGTTGCAAAAGGAATAGGAAAATGTCACCATTCCTCTAGGGAGGAGAAGTCGTACCCTCACAAAGGTGCTCTATGTTCTAGGCTTGACCATAAATCTCTTGTCTGTATCACAGTTCTTGAATCACAAGCTTAAGGTGGAGTTCATGGTACAGAAAGGCATTAAATCATGTTTCATTTCATGAGAAGGTATGATACTTACTAGAGATTTTTTGAAGTACCATATATTTGCACTAGATGCAGCTTCATCCTCTGTAGTTGATCTATCTGCTTCTACGGTGGAGTCTACTGTACTTTGGCATTATCGATATGGGCACCTTTCTATCAGCTTTCTCTATGAACTTAGTTCTAAGGAGATGGTACGAGGACTTCCTCCACTCTCGCACTCCTTTCCTATCTATTCTTGATGTTTGGTGGGAAAACAACACTGGGAACCATTCGAGTTGAGTACCTTCCATGTCAATGATTGTCTTGAGGTTGTACATATCGATCTGTGCAGACCCTTGTCTTCCGCCTTTCAGGGATTTCAGTACTTTCAGTTGTTGATAGATGACTATTCTCACAAGACATGGGTGTTCTTTCTTCAGAATAAGAGTTAGCTTTTTCTAATTTTTAGGCCTCATATTAGCAATTTGTTCAACACACCAAGCAGCCCCTTCTTGTCCTCTGCTTAGATTGAGGGAAAGAATTCACATCAAAGAAATTCTTAGCATTCTTGAAGGAGCATGACATCACACAACACTTGAATTCCCTTCATACACCCCAACAGACTGACATTGAAGAACATTGTAATCAAACAATCATGGAGATCACTCGTTGCATGTTTTCCACTACTAAGTTGGAGAACATATTTTGGGCAGAAATAGTCTAGAGAACTGCATATCTTCTAAATAGGGAACCTACAAATATATTGCAAGACAAGACACTAGAAGAGGTATGGATTAATCACAAGGACTCCTACATGAAATCTCTCCCAGATGTTTCATCAAGATTCAGAACGAGAAGACATGCGAGAAATTAGGTAAATCCTTCACTAATAAGTTTAGTTGTTGACAACATTGAACCTGATACTATTCGAAAGGCACTTAGTAAACTACATTGAGAGAAGGGAATGGATGCCGAATATGACTCCTTTATTTAGAATCAGACATGGGAACTTGTTGATCTTCATGCATGAAAGAAATCTATTGGCTGTAAATGGATTTTGAATACAAAATGTAAGGTAGATGGATCTATCGACAAGTACAAAGCTCGAAAACCTGCAAAGGGATATGCTCAGCAAAAAGGAATTGAATACGAGAAGATATTTGTACCCACCACAAAAATCAAAACCATAAATTTTTTTTGTGCACTTGTAGCAGAAAAGGATGGAAACTTCAATAGATGGACATAAAAAGTGCTTTCTTGAATGGTGATCTCCAAGAAGAAGATTATATGACCCATCTAGAAGGATTTGTTGAGGAACAACATCCTAACAAGGTATGTCATCTAATTAAGTCTCTTTGTGGATTTAAAAAATAACCTAAGGCACGATACATTAAAATAGAGAATCTCTTATTATAGCATGGATTCATGCACAACCCCTTAGATTCAATTTTTTATATTAAGAAGATAGGCACATAGATTGTCATTTTTGTTCTATATATGGATGATCTTGTGATCACAGGGAGCTCAAACAATCTCGTCAAATATGTTAAGAATGTTATGAAGAAATCCTTTAACATGACATATTTGTGGCTACTTCATGTTGGGCCCCTAAACTATTGGCTAAGTACAAAAGGGCACATCGGCGCACAAGGATAAAGCGTGTAGGGTAGGGTTTAAGGAAGGCTTTAAGGAAACCTGTGGCGCATATGCGGACAAAACCAAGGGTTTAGGACTCAGCCATATTGGGCATTTTTGGAAGAACATGTGAAAAGCATGACCCGACTATGCATGCGGAGTGGATAAGGTGCCATCTTGGTGACAGGTAGGCCCAGAAAGGAACATGCCCATGGTAGAAGCTTCTAGAAGCTAATCATGGTAAAAAGTGAAAAGATCAGGCCTGGAGGAGCATGCTCGCATGGAGGACCACTTTCAGACACTTGGCATGAGACCTAAGGCTGCTGGAGGATGAGTTGGCAGTCTAGAAAGCCTATATATACAAGCGCCTGTAGAAGGAAATGGAGAGAGATAGATAGAGGGTGGAGCTCTGCAGAAATAATGTAAGAAATTTTTTAGTTTGGGTAATTGTGTTTAGGGAAGGATGTATCAGGGGTATGGGGTTTATAAATTTCTTTTGAGAGCCTAGCCATATGAGTCCAGATATAATGCATGAATGTGGTCTACTTCTCTTTAATACTTTGTAATGGCTCCATGAATGTAATGAGGTTACTGGCTTAAATGAATATGAACATTGATGATTCTAATGCATACATATTTCTCATAGTTCCTTTTCAATTATGTTTATGATTAAGTATGGATGTCTGTACAACTTATTTCTGTTTTGGTACAAGTTATAAACTCTGTTAGCACTTTCTGTCTTAAATGAATGCAAGGACCTACAAGCCGTTCTGAGATCTATGGTGCTTGTATGTTTTACCCCCTTTCAAATCTCTTAACATGAATCATAGATGATGTCTCCCACTAAAATCACATAAAAGAGAGACTTGGCACCCGCACGTGCCTCGGGTGAGCGCCCAGCGTCTGTTGGGTGATAGGATGGCATGCATGGGGTTCATTTATTTTGTGATAAGGGTAAGAAGGACTACACTTCACTATTGTCTTGGCTTGGAGATATGGCAAAAGAACCATCACATTTTTATCTCATAGAAAAAATATGCCAAGAAACTCCTTGAAAATTATTGAATGTATGATTGTAAACTTGTGTCCACTCTAATGGAGAAAGGTTTGTAACTTTCTAGATTCCAAGATTCACCTCAAGTTTTTTTGAAGTCTCATTTACGTGACTTATACCAGACCAGACCTATGATTTTCTTCCAACTATCTTTCTAGATTCATGCATGAGCCAAAAAATTGTCATTGGGTAACAATGAAACATGTTCTTAGATGTGTTTGAGGTATAGTTGATTATGGTTTGGAATATTAGAAGAAATATCTATTCTTATTATAGGGATATACCAACTTAGACTATGCCAAATCTGTTGATGACAGGAAATCAAATACATGACATGTTTTTCATCTCAGATATGGATCTATCTCGTGGATCAACAAGAAGATTTTTTTTTCTCTCTCTCATCCACTGAGGCAAAATATTGTGTTGCATGAGGAGCTATGTGCAAATAAATTTGGTTACATCACATTTTGGTTGATATGGAAATTCCTAAAGAAAAGCCACTTATCATTCATTGTGACAATTAGTGTGTGTTGAAGCTTGAAAAGAATCCAGTGTTCCATGAAAGAACCAAGAATATTAAGGTTGATTGTCATTACATTCGAGAACAAGTCTTGAACCACCACATCTAATTCCAACAATGGCCCACAAATTCTTAGGTAGGTAATATACTCACCAAGTCTCTTGGTAAGGTGAAATTTGAGTTGTTTCGAGGGTAATGATGAATGAGAAGGCAAAAGTGTTTGATGATTTTATTCAATGTAGGAGAAAAATATATATACAAGGAGAATAGACAATTAATCAGTTATATTGCATGTCGGTTTAGTCACTAAATTTCATTTTGAATGTCCTATGTGTAACCAATAGGTTGATGGAACAACCGACAAACAAAAGGAAATGTAATACAAAAAAAATTTACACTAACATATAACACAAGGAGGGGTTATTTTTCTGTCCATTCTTACATTATTCCCCTCAGGAAATGTCTTGTTCAAACAACCAAAAACTAAAGAAGCCCAAATGCGTGAATATGATTTCCACTTAATTAAGTATATTGCCAATAAATTTGGAAACCATGATAGATTCGTTTTTTTTCTTCTAAATATTATGATGTGTCATCATAATTAGTCAACATCAATAGTGTTTTTGAAGATAAATATTGGAGACAATTTTCCAATAAATATTGATAACATGTGCTACCAAACTGTATAAATTCCTAATAGGAGGTTAACATAAGAACTCATATGTTTTGGTTCAAACCTTTTAGGTTGAACAAGATCATTTTAAATCAAATATATGAATGAGATAAAAAAACAATAATGTAGCTTTGGTTTCCTATCTTTATTCTTCACACTTAATTCCAAAAACACCAAATGGCCTAACCCACACTAAAAAAATTCGAGGAAAAATGTTGGTTGATCCTATTCATAACCATTAATAGAAAATAGAAGATATTATTACTATTACTAAAACAAATATTTTATCTCTTTATATGAATAATAGATTCACACTACTACATATAGTTCAAATAATGTCATGAATTGTGTCAATTCTGTGTCATTTTGTTTGTGCGTTCGATAATTGGTTTCTAATGTAAAAATGACACCAATATGTGGTATAAATGCGGTGCAATGTTTGCACCATATACACACAAAAAAATTGCTTCACATTTCCCATTTCCAATAAATAGTAAATTATGTCATATAGTTTTTTCCATTATTGTAAAATTCTTCCTATATGAAATCAAAATATCTTTACACACATCAGGGAAAAATTCAAGACCCCTTATCAAAATCCAACTTGGATTTTTTTGAAAAATTCGTAATAATGGATTTCATGTTAATGGTGAACAAGACCAAAATTTATATAGTGATGTGGGCCAATAAGTTTTTGGAAGAAGGCGCGTCATGAAGCAATTAGCTGCACCAACTGCATACATGTGTTTGCAAAAAACTCTATAGACGGGTCAATTATACAGAAAATGATGCAGATGGAGCATTTTTATGGAGGTCTATGCAGTTGGGCATCTGCATATGCAAACACTCAGATTTACATGTTGGCGCACATCTGTATATGCAGACGCTTGGTTGTGCATGTAGTTGGGCGTCTACATATATAGACCATCCAGTTGGCATCTATATATGTAGACGTCTAGTTGTACATGTGGTTGGGCATCTACATATATACATACATGCAACCAGTAGTCTATATATGTAGACGTCTAGTTGTACATGTGGTTGGATGTCTACATATATACATATAGAGAGTTGGGTACGAGGACAAAATTTAATTTTCTCATCATATATACATAACAAAACTATACTAAAAAGTTTAAACATGTTATTTCAATAATTTTTTAATTAATATTTCTAAGTATTATTGAGAATATATAATAATTTTTAAGGTGAATGATTAGGAGTCCTCTAAAAGTAAAATTTTCACTCCCAATCATTTACCTCACAAATTATTGTATATTCTCAATAACAATGATTTAGAAATAATAATTAAAAACTTATTAAAATAAAAATTTTAATATATAACACGCGGGTCAAATAATCTAGGTAAATCTTAGTTTGGAGAAATGTAACTTACCATGTATAATATGATGTGTGGTCTTAATTACACCAATAGGATTATAACGGAACAAACAATCTGCAATTATATGTAAGGTTGCATCATTAATGGTTTATCATGTTTTCATACATTTTTATTTCTCACAACCATGAAATGAATATAAACCATCCATGTCTAAGTTTCCCAGCTACAATTTGATTTGCAATGTGGGAGATTTGTCTCTAAAGTTGTCGGTAAAATAGTGTAACATGATGAAATGAATGAATTCTCATTAGGGAGAATGTTATATGTTTATTGACGGTGTTTAGACAAAACTTGAAATGAAATATTACCTACCAAATGCAAAACACACAATAAAGAGACATAAGAAGCTTAGTTGTGTGTGCATATATATATATATATATATATATATATATATATATATATATCTGTATATATATACATATATATATATATACATACACACACACACACACACACACACACACACACACACACACACACACATGTATGTATATATATATGTATGTATATATATACATACATATATATCCACATATATATACATATATATATATACACATATATATACATACATAGATATATACATATATATATATACATATGTATATATATACATATGTATACATATATATATATATATATGTATATCTATATATATATATATGTATATGTGTGTATATATATATATATATATATATATATATATATATATATATATATATATATATATATATATATATATATATATATATAAAATAGAGAAATACGAAATAATATGAATATGTATCAGATGCCTTTGTTTCCTAAGGAGTATAGCTTCCCCAAAATATCAATTGTAAATACCTACATTGTAAAAACATTAGTTTGTTACTCATTGTATATCTAACATAGAAACACAATATCATGAGATCTACTACACAATTCCCCTATGGGATACCAACTATTGCTACTCACTCTTTTATAAATGAGGACAATGATACTCAATTTATTTCTAGCACACAAATTACACATGGTTGACCATTCTAATACTCATATTATTTGTATCCAAGCACCTATTGTGCAACATGCAGTTCATAGATTAAACATCATCATACCACATTATATATTTTGTGCGAGGATAGAATAACTCTCAACAATGAGCATATGTTCCATTCACAAGTAATCGTATCCAAGTATTTTAAAGATTAGACTATTCTAAGGAAACCATGTCTATTGCAGATAGCTAGTTAAAGGAATAATAATCACCACTTCTCTAAATGGAATAACATGGACCCTAGAAAACAACTCCATATCTTAAGTGTGCTTACTCAAGTTTAATAAATGTTAGTAATAAGAGTAAATCTGATGTTACTAGTGTTACATACACATGATGACTGATACAAAAATAATTGCCAAACTATTAGCTCCTTGTAAGACATTATACACTTACCAAATGTCACCTTAGTCACATAGAACAATCAAATATATTTATTTTTATAAGGCATGGATTAAAAAAAATCATGTCATGCAAGGCTTGGAATACAAGAAAGTAAATTATCTATAATATACAAGAACGTACAACTTGATCTACTTACAATTTAAACATTTCCTACGCAACTAATAGATGCATCTTCCATGCTCTAACATGTCATGAACAATATGCCAAAATTTTAAAATAATTATCATGTATTTTATGAATTTTTAGGTGAATATACCATCCACCAAGAAGAACAAGCTTCATCATTTGCGGTAAATATTCCTAATGAAAGGCTATAAATATAGGAAATATGGTATTACATGCAATATAGACCTAGTAGATCCATATATGTCATTGAATGACAACATATTGATTTTTATATGATCAATGAGTATAACACAAAGGGGTATTTTGCTATGTCCATTCTTAATTCCACACAAGAAATACCTTTTTCAAACAAACACAATTTAAATAAGTCCAAATGGATAATATGATTTCCACTTAGTTCAATATATTGACAATAAATTTGGAAACAATCATAGATTCAATTTTTCTAGTTAAATATTATGATGTGTCATCATACTTAGTCAATTTGTGAAGATAAACATTTTAGACAACTTTTGCGTAAATATTGAGAACATGTGCTTCCAAACTATAGGTCTTTCTAATAAGAGGTTAACATAACACGTCATATGTTTTGGTTCAAACCTTCTTAGAACAACATCATTTTGAACCAAATATATGAATGAAATATCAGACACAGTCATGTAGTTTAATTTGTCATCTTTATTCTTCACACTTAATGCCAAAAACACCAAATGGAGTAACCTATAAAAAAAGTTGAAGAAAAATGTTGGTCGATCCTAATCATAACCATCAATTGAGAATAGAAGATATTGTTACACAAAGATTGCATCTCTTTATATGAATCATAGATTCACACTGCAACATATAGTACAAATAACATCATACATCATCGATTGTGTGTTGTCTTGTTTTTGTGTTTGATAATAGATTTCCAATGCAAAAATGATTACAATATGTGGGATAAATATGGCACAATGTTTGTGCCACATACACAACAAAAAGGTGTTTCACATTTCCTATTTTAATTTAATACTACATTATGTCACATCTCTTGTTTTCCCTTATTGTAAAATTCTTCCTATATGGAATTAAAACATCTTTACGTAAATAATAAGAAATTAGGGTTTTTGTCAATCCATTTTAGTCTTGAATCAAACATTATATTTTTATAGAGAAAATATACTATTGAAATTCAAATTGCAAAGTGGAGGGATATTTTTTTTGAAAAGAAGGTGAGGAAGTTATTGTTCTAGCATGATTTCTTAAAGAAAATATTCTTCCAAAGATTACAAATTTGTTCTTTCAAGTTTGTTTTCTAGACTGTGCATAAAATTTTGAGGTTATTAGATTTTTTATATACAAAATTACTTCCTTAGGTTCATGCTGTATGAATTTGGTGCTCTTTTGGAAAAATATGGAGACAATAGAAAATGTTAGGTACTGAGACTTGCATGCATGTCTCATTGTACCCAAACAATAATTGAAAATCATGGAGATAGGGATTGGTGTTTTCCCTTGGCAACTATTTTTACAATTTTATCTTATTTCCTATTCGTATTTAATATTAAATTATGGCACATCCATTTTTTTGTTATTATAAAATCGTACAATATAAAATTAAAGCATATTTAACTACATGATTAGAAATAAGGGTTTTTAGAAAACTCAATTTTGCTATTACTATCACACTTTGAATTTTTTGCTGAACCTATAATTGTTTAAACAAGTGGTTTACTATTTTGAAGATACTATGTCATCATCCAATAGGTATAAATTATCCTCTATATTAATTTTTTCTTCTGTATATCTATGTTCTTCATCTATATTGAGATTTACTTCCCCAAAACATAGTTCTTCATTAACAAGTATAGATGCTACATATGAAGTGGTAAGCAATTGTAATTTTGCATAGAAAATTTAATTTTGTGTGCATATTAGTTATTTTCATTTCTTGTTATTTTAATTTTATGTTAATATAAGTTTTTAAATTTTAATTTTATGTATAGGGAGAGTCATCACAATCTTGTGTTTGAGGTAGGGATTAAAATAAAAGAAGTGGAAGTGAAGGGGGACATATTGGCCGAGTGATTACGGAGCCAACCAGTTATTTCTTTGAGGTAAATTTAATTTTTGATACATTGAATTCAAATGAAATCGTCATAACATTGATTCATTCTATATGGATATTCCACTAATATTAAGTTAATACAAAACAAAATGAGACTGAAAATTTAATTAGCGACTTTGATGTTGGATGGTTTTGACCAAATAAAATTCACAAGTATAACTTCCCATTGTGGCATTCTGATGATGAAATGTATCCTCACAACATCACAAGGGATCATAAAGCTCGTCTGAAAAGAATTTATTCAAATAAAATGATGTTCTGCTGGGAAAAACAAACACCTTTTCCTAGAACTTCAGATGAATATGTTGATCCAATGGAAGATGAGTTGCAATGCCATATCAAACTTAGGGAGAAGTTGAGTTTAAGATCCAACTAAAGATACTTTTTCGATACCCTTATTCATCAAATAATATTGAGTCATAATGGTGTTTTCACATTAATGGACCATTAATAACTGTTTTGCGCAATATCATTTAGATAATATTGAGTATGGAATACTATCCTCAAGTTAAACCATTGCATACACTCTTATGTGGCTTCATTCCACAAACATTGATAAATGGCTTAATATCTTTGAGTGGGCTACTTGCCAATCACAAGAATGACATCTGTCAGATTTTAATGTTTTTGATAGAGCTCTACATTGGTTGTGGGAAGAAAGAGAGTGTAATTTGAAATTGGTTTTTCGGACCTAAAGTTTGAAATTACATTTGACAGTATGACAGGATGTGTGAAATTTTAAATTAATCAATCAAAAAGAGATACAATGAATTAAAATTTCTTGAATTTCTAGAATAATTCAATTTCCATAAGTGGTAGCAATTATGGAGAAAGAGTTTAAAGCTGAAAATAATTTTCTTGTTCTACTGCCAACTAAATAATTATCTTTCTCAGATTCTTCTATTGAATTCCCTGTTATATGGAACAAATTTTTAGCAACTTCTAAAAAATACCTTAAATTCAAACACCTGGTACTTTAGAAACTATTGCAGTATGTGGGATGGATGGTTCAATTGTTGTCGTTTAATGACAATGGGAGATTTTATAATTAAGAACTTGGCCCATGTACAACCACCTAATGGAAATGGGGAAAAGTTGAAAGATTGTAGTCCATGTTCAAATTCTTCAACAACAATAAATTGAACCATAACTACAATGGTCATGTGAATAGCTTGTCGATGACAAAATTTCTTGGAGAATAAATCATATAATTTCATATTAGAATAAGTGAGAACATAAATGGTTGCGAAAGTTTTCATCTATACAGTTCAAGCGGGATTGCCAATATATAAGCTAAGTAGAGAGCTAGAGTGGACATTAGCCAAATTGAAAGAGTTAGTAAAGAAAAGAGAGAGAAATAGAGAGAGGAGAGTAAACCAGATGGAGAAAGGTCCATAAGGATTACACCATAGTTTTGTATGAGTATGTGAGCTTTGTAGTCAAGCCACGCTTTTATTATAGATGTCGTATGACTTTGAGATAAATAAAAAATCTCTATTTTTATGTGTGGGGTATCCAGTATGTACTCTGAGAAATGGCACATATGCCTTAAAACTGCATCCTCTTGTAGTTAAATTGGTATCATAGATATGGAATAACTCTGGGGGAGATAAATTGAGGGAGTTGTAAAAGATAAGGCTAGAAAAGTGCAAAACATAAGGTATCTAGTAAACTATTGTTCTCCACTATGAGAAAGTGGGTAAAGGACATCAAATAAATTAACTAAGAATCCCTGAGTATATAGTGATTAGGGGAGTTGTGTTAGTGTACACAAAAGAGAGAATCATGCCAAGACAAGTTTTTTCAGAAGAAGTAGTGGGTACAATAGTAGCGAGAGTGTTGGAAAGGATATTGAGTGAACTTTAGGGTGTAAGGACCAGACTAGAATTTTAAGAACATCATAAAAGATGTCTTGAGGCTCTGAGGGCTCAGAGAGATGATGAAGGAGAAACTATATCTCAGGAGAAAAAAATTCTATAGATAGAGGTGATATGCTCTATTGGAAAGTCCAATACAATAGTAACAAGGGGATATTCGATATATATTTTGTACAAGGTACAAGAGAAATAGAATGTGTTGCTTGGTCGTGGTGGATACCGGAATAACTAAACACTTTGTATTGGAAGAGATGGTGTATAAGTTACGATTAGAGCACAAGAGGAATCTCCATCCATACAAAGTGACATACTTAGTGGAAGGTGAAGAAGGAATTCCCCAGGAGAAATGTGAGGTGAAGACGAAGATAAAAGGATTCAAGGATTGCATGAGGTGCTATATATTGATAATGGATACTTGTCATGTCTTGCTAGGGATACCATAAAAATGACTGTGAAATGCTCTAATATGGGAGAGAAATTATAGTGAGGGTACACAAGAATGGTAAGACTTTTTGTCTTTTACCATTGCAAGAGGAAGGCATAGAGCAGTGGAGTTCAAATGAATGTTAGGTACATTGAATATATCTTTCGAATATGAAGAAAGTGATAGATCTTTATGAATTGATCCAGTTATAAATAATTCCGGTAGGATTAAAAGAAAAAGAACATAGAAAAATATTTCTCAGACAAAGATTTCTCCAGCCATGATGAAAGAGAAGGGTCAGAAAAATCATGCATAGCTTCCAGATTTGCTGATATCAATAACACATATACAGGCCCGGAACCCATCTCTGAAATAATTGACAGATGCAGGGCCGGAAAGACATTTCTCATGCGGGTGATGAAAAGTAGTGAAATTATTCAAGCATCAACATTCCCATTGACAGCTCAGTTGCCTAAATTTTTCATGGAGTGTGCAAGACCATATCATCCGCTTTCCAGAACAATCCGAGATGCTGTAAGAAAGACAATTATTAGGATGGATGCATAGTTTATCAATTATTGTCTGAAGATTCCAAAACAAATTGTGGTGATTGTAATTAGCATGCTGGATGTAGGCAATATATGGGAGAAACACAAAGAATATTGCATGGGCATAATGAACAAAAAATATATGAAGAATCCTAGGTCTCCATCAAAGTTCCTGAGATCTCTTCCATGATCCAACTTGGTGCAAGAGGTGGATGATATCACTAAATTTATTTGCAAGTTAAGTGGAGAAGCCAATACTCACATCTTCCACTCATGGATGTATACTTTTGTAAGGACTATTGAGATCAATAGAGCTTGTTCAATAATCAACTGGGTAGAGGTCATCAGTGACAACATTGGTGAGAAATTTCGGAGTGTGAGTTGGAATTACAACTTCAAAATGACTTCATACCTAGTTTATGTAGTAGCCTCGTAGGGTATATTTTCCAAGCTGGATAGATGTGGTGTACTGGCGAAAGATCCTATCTTTGAGTGCTATCCACAGTTGACAGTTCCTAAATGCCACAAAGATTACAAAGCGGTTAACGATGGGTTCTTCTATGAATTTATTTGCAAACTAAATAGTGATCTAAAGACCAAGAGGGTGAGCAAAGAAGCTTGGGAAGCTCTATTTCAGCATGGCTACATTTTCATTTAGTTTGCATACTTCACCTATCTCAAGGTAACTAGCTTTTTAGGAGAACCAGTAAAGTTGTCGAGGTATCCAAATGACAAGTGAGTCATCATGGAGTTGTGTAGACAACTCGTGGAGATGCATGAATTACAATCAAAGCGGCACAAGTCTACAAGATTCTTTCTAGTCATAGTGGGTTACTTCAGCTACCAAGGCATACACAAAGCTAGTGGATTCAAAACTAAAATATTTTTTGAGTATGAGCCTGAGTTTTTCCGAGCATGGCTAAAATTTTACCCATATGGAGTAGCGAGGAAGAAAATATCCTAGGAATAATCACATGTGCCTTCATTGGAGGACTTCTAGATAAAGTGCATGAATGAGTATGAAGTCAGAAAGAAAGACTTCAATAGGTTATTGATGCAACAAGTATCTGATTATGGTTTGGCACAAATACCTACAAATCTCGCAGATGATGGGCATGTAATACTTGAATCGTATCATCAGATGGGAGGAGATAGAGATGCTCTTCAGGAAAACATTGGTGGCTGCTAGATGATTGAAGAAAAATCTTCCACATTTCTGGTTAACACTTCGAACTGGTTTCTGATAAAGGGGTATTGCCTAGATGAAGCATTAATGAATCAGATCACTAGCAAATTTACCGCAAGAGACTCCAGTAAGAGAAAGCACGAAGGTGAAAGTAGCAGAAGGGTTAGAAAAACTTAAAGTTCACAAGAAGTCTCACATATAGGAGAAGGCCGAATCTATAACTATCGTGCTAGTTCCAACTTCTCCAACATCAACTCATAACACTTCAGCAGCCCCAGAACCCCAGAGAGATCTTTTTGTTCCTCCTTTGAATCCAATGTCATTTGTATTTTCTCCTTGACCACTGACGTCTTCACCTATCCATGCGAAGAAGTTGAAATCATAGATGGTGAAGTTTGAATTTTTTTTTATCTTTGGACAATTCAGAGGGTGGCAGTCATAACACGGTGGAAAATTCTGATAGAGAAGAGTAAAAGCATGAGATGGTGGTGCACTTAGTGACTTGTCATTCCCCAAGAAACAACTTTTCATGATGGTTAGCTTTGCAGATGATCCCAGAAGCCAGAGAAGAGATCAACCTAGAAGAACATGACTTTCAGTTTCCCTTGAGTCTGGGTGGAAGAGATAAAAGACCTAAAGTTGCCAAAATGACTTCTAGGTTGATTATTAAGGAATCAGGACAAAAGTTCGCTGAGTTATCTATTCCAGCAGAAGGAAAGCACAAGGGAGAGCTCAGGGCAGCTGATATAGCAATGACCAAAGTTTCAATAGGTCAAACTACCACAAAAGGATTAAAGAAGGATACACAGACACTAATGAACACTTTAATCCTGAAGCTTGATAAAGAGAAGTTTGAGAGATCCAAGCTTCAAAAGAAGGTATTCTAGTTGTGTGAAATCATTGCTAAGGTTGCTAAACCTTCCTCTCAGCCCATTCTAGCACATGAGTAGGTGAGTGATCATCTGATGTAGGAGGTAGAAGATTTAGGGGACCAGGTCAAAGCCATTGTCCACTGGAAGGAACAAATCATTCACCAAGATTCAGAAAAATTCAAACCAATACCAGATGAATTGAAGAACATGCACATGGAAGTATCTCAGCTAAAGGAACTGATGACATAGATAGAAGATGAGAACATAGTTGCTGAAAGTCATTTGGATACTTTGGCTAAGATACACTCGTTATCAAAGGATGTGTTGATTATAGAGAAGATCGTGCCTGACGGATTGGTAGAAAAGGGGAAGAAGTTAGAAATTTCAGTTTCCTTCCGTGTAGAGATCCTCAAACTCATGCTGAAGAGGATGCAGTTGCTAGAGAGTAAGATAGGAGAAGTGCTGGCGAGCATCCCAGATGAATTACATGCTTCCCATGAGGAATTTATGCTAGTTGTGTGGAAAGAATTTGATGAAGCCACCATACCTTGCACGATGGATTCGATTGGTAGACTCATAAAGCTTTAGGAAGATGTAGAGGGACATGGGCCTAGTTTAGAAAAAGTGAAGGCTAATGTTGCTGCTTTGTCCAGAGCGTTGTTACATTTCAGAATCAAGAGATATTTTATTGTTAAAATAGATGGGAAGATGCTGAGCTACATGTTTGAAAATTATATTCAATATCAAAACCAAAATAAAGTATAAGTGTTATAGTTGGCAGATCATCTTTCTTCTCTTATTTCTTATGTTCCCGGATGAAAATTTAAAATTAAAGTTATTGGTTTAAAAACCATTACTTCAAGTTATTTGGAAAGATTCTTTAAGTTAGGTGACAGATTTGCACAATTTTGGCTTAAACTCATGATGCATGTCACTAAGAGAGGAACTACCAAATGTTCCCTTTACTACTTCTTCAAGTTCTAGGTAAGTTATAGTTTCCCATTTATAATTTCCCCTCGACACACTATAAGTAGAGGAAGAACCTACGGGTTAAATGATGGGAATTGGTAATCAACATTCTTTTGTTCTAGACTTTGAGTTGAAACCCTTGATAGCTTTCTGCAATCAAAGGAATAGAGAAGATATTTTCGAAGAAATTTGTGTCAATGGTGTATTCGTCTCGTATTTATATCTAGATCTGTTCATAAACTTTGTGTTATTCTAGATCTAGATTTGAAATTTTCCTTTTCTTTGAATTTTGTGTTTAATGATCTATTTGTTTTAATCTATGTACATGCAATCAACTCTGTAAACTATTGATTGGGTTGCACATCCTCTCTACTTTCTCCCATTTCCTATTATTTTACACTTTTGCAATTTTTTCCTTTCTTTTACAGCTGCTTACTTGTTGTCGAATTGTCTAACTATGGTTCATGAGCTACATAGTTAAAGTAATACCAAAAAATAGATATTAGGAAATATAACTGACAAAATCTTACATGGGAGCCTCACTGGTAAATGAGGGAGATTTATCTCATGACTGCCTATGTTTTCAGCTGTGCAGAAAATCTAGCCAACACCAAGGTATGGTGATCAACTATGTAGAAGGTCATCCAAATATCTCAAAAAAATTGTATATGAATCCTATCGAAGGTTCTTATCGACAGAGCATGAGTACCATGTTAAAAAGAAAAATAATTTTGATAGAAAACTGAATATTAGAGAACCTCCAAATCTTATGTCACTGGGGAATTGGTATAAAACTTTCACAAAAGTATGAATAACATCATAGGTCTTCCTATATAAATGTATTGTGTCACATGAATAATATATAGTGTTTTGTGTGAAATTGTTCAATTTTATTGAGTTATATTGTTCTGTAATTTCTCTACCAAATCATTTCATATCAGAGTGGGAGGATTATGTAAGGGATTGCTGATGAAGTGGGAGGATTTCTTTTATAATCACCCATTCATGAGAAAAATAAACTCTCGAGTTTTTAATTTTAGAAGCTTTGGTTTTGTAGAAAAGAATATATTTATGTATAGTTCAGAGAGTGTGTTTACATAGATGAAGAATACTGCAACCATAAATCTCAAAGAATTATGCAAGATATTGTGGAGGAGAAAATAAAGTTCTTTGCTCAGTGCGCAACTAGTTTGCAGATTAAGATTTGCATATCAATGTTTCAGCAACAAAAGCTTCTATGACCTTATAAAAATCTTTTCAAAGCTAGTATATGGGTTCCGTAGTGGTGACATCAATAGATCTGATAAAGAATTGACTCACCGTACTTAAAAATCATTCATAACTAGCTTTGAATTCTTGTATGTACAGAAATTCAGAACCAGTTCATTCTAAGTTTGTGTTATGTCCATTATCCATTGCTTTCCAGCCTGTCACCCAGGTTCTAATCCCCCAGACCCTAAGGGACTGGTTACCTTAACATTTACATAGCCTTTTAAAAGGACTCGCCCTACATTAACATGCCAAGAAGTGTACGAAGTCACTGAAGCATTAACTCCTGTAATATCTTTAAAAATAATATTCATTATCTGTTGTCCCGTAGTTATGAGAGAGTATTGGATCTGGTATATGCACTATCACGTGCATATACTTTCCAATCTTTAGTCATCTTCGTGTAGCTAGATCTATCTGCAATGTGCATTGTTTGGATATACTTCACATCCTCATTGGCTTGCATTGCACTTGAAGATGTACAACTATCATGATAATGTTCTGTAGCAGCTAAGATTACTATACCACCATTTCACTCACTCATCACACCACTAGTATTTTTTTTTAGTTCCTCATAAAAGAATGGGCAAAGTCATCCATAGGTCAGGTCATAGTTAAGAAGGTTGACTTAATTTTTGTGTATTCAAATTAGTTCAAGTTATCAATCAAGCTTTTAAGTTTGTTTAATACGTTTGTCTCATTTAAGTAATGTGAATATATTACTTTTGAAATTTTCTTGTTTAATGTCATAGTTTTAGTGTGGTTAATACCACAATTTTATTTTTTCATTATATAAACTATCAATCGTACCTAAAATGTATAATAGGAAAGTAGAAGGGGTTCTTTTGAAGAATTTATACTAGAAAGAGAGAAATATGGGGGATGAAAATGGGTTAAGGTGAAGGGTGTAGCAAAAATAAAAAGTAGAAAAAATGTGAAACAATTTTATTTAGGAATTGTGAAAACCTACTATAATGTGCAGGCTCTTGAATCATAATTCAAGGTATTACAATTTAAGTGGGAATTGTGACAGCCTGACTAAGAATTTCTAGCTGTATAAGATGACTAATAAAACTATTGGTAAAATAGGAACCTGCAACAAGCAATACCAATGTTACCTATAAGTTTTAAGCTTAAACAATCACAATGTCAATGTTGCAGGTCTCATTACAATGTAGTATCTGAGACATTGAATGCAGAAAATTACACTCAAGTATTATGTCCCAATTCCTCAACATATATGCTTACACTTTAAGGGCATTAGAAGATTCATAAGATGTCATTAATTATACTGGAGGTAATTGTGAAAAAAAAAATGTGCAAGATGCATTAAAATATTTGTTGTTGTGTAATATGCATTTATGTCTTAATGTGTTCAATTTGATAGATTCTAAATGGACGACATTATCATAATTTCTTCTAATATTATTGAAGTCACTATAACATCTCAATAGTATGGCATTTATTCAATGAAATGATTATGGGTTATGTAGATTACACAACATATATATCAAATCTCCCTGATACACTTGAAAGCATGATTATTTACAGTAAGGCTAGAAACAAGTGGACCTGACTTGATCTTGTATTATCTTCTTGCAGGCATTCCCCTCTTCATAGTGGGCCACCATATATTTCTCTGTTTTTCGTTTCAATCAGTAACTATAGATACTTAATACCATTAAAGATTTGATCACCAAGATACTCATAATGCCATAATAAAAATGAATTTAAAAACCTCAAGTTTGTCAGAATTCACCATATTACATCACACATTAATTGCTCTTGGTTGTCCCTAAAGAGGGAAAGCAACAATTTCAACAATTGCAACATAGTGTCACTTGCAAACTTGTAACTAAATGAACTATGATGAAATGAAGTATCATAGATTCATATGTATGTTAAGGTAAAAAATATTTGTAGCAACTACCCAGTTTGTGTGCCACCAGTGAAAACTCTTACTTAAGGTGCTTTGGACATTTGTGAAACTCTTCATGTCAAGCCCCTCCATGGAGTTGTACACATTCTGATAAAGATTTAAAGACATCTTCAATACTCGATTGGAGCCACAATATACTCATTGGGTTATCTTTGTCAAAAAGGTTGAGAAATAACACTAGCTAGGACAAATATTACTTCAACCAATCACTCAAAAAATTAGGATCTACATGCATCAAGCAATGCCATATCAAACTTAGGGAGAACTTGAGTTTAAGATCCAGCTAAGGAGACTTTTCCGATACCATTATTCATCATATAATATTGAGTCATAATGGTTTTTTCACATTAATGGATCATTAATAAGTGTTTTGCACAATATCATTCAAATAATATTGAGTTTGGAATACTATGTTAAAGTTAAACCATTGCATGCAATCTTCCGTGGTTTCATTCCACAACCATTGGTAAATGGATTAATACCTTTTAGTGGGCTAGTTACCAATCACAAGAATGAAATTGGTCATATTTTAATGTTTTTGATAGAGCTCTACATTGGTTGTGGCAAGAAAGAGAGTGTAATTTAAAATTGGTTTTCTGGACCTGAAGTTTGAAGTTACATTTGACAGTATGACGAGATGTGTGAAATTTGAAGTTAATCAATTAAAATGACATACAATCTATTAAACTTACTTGAGTTTCTGGAATAATTCCATTTCCATAGTTGGTAGCAATTATGGAGAAAGAGTTTAAAGTTGAAAATACTTTTCTTGATCTACTGCCAACCAAAGAATTATCTTCTCAGATTCTTCTATTCAATTCCCTATTATATGAAATAAATTTTTATCAACTTCTACAAAATACCTTAAATTCGAACACCTGATACTTTAGAAACTGTTAAAGTATGTGGGCTAGATGGTTCAACTGTTGTGGTTTAATGATAATGGGAGCTCTGATAATTAAGAACTTGGCCCATGTACAACCATCTAATGGAAATGGGGAACAGTTGAAATATTGTGGTCCATGTTCAAATTCTTCAACAACAACAAGTTGGACCATAACTACAATGGTCATCTGAATAGCTTGTGGCTAACGCAATTGCTCAGAGAATAAATGATCTAATTTCATATTGGAATAAGTGAGAACATAACTGGTTGTGAAATTTTTCATCTATACAATTGAAGAGGGATCAACAATATATATGCTAAGTAGAGAGCTAGAAGGGAGGTTAGCCAACTTGAAATAGTTAATAAATAAAATAGAGAGAAAGAGAAAGAGTCGAGTAAACCAGTCGGAGAAATTTCCCTAAGGATTACACCATAGTTATGTATGAGTGTGTGAACTTTGTAGTCATGCCACAATTTTATCGTAGATGTCATATGAATTTAAGATAAATAAAATATATCTATTTTTATGTGTGGGTATCCATTATGTACTATGAGAAATGGCACAAATGCCTTAAAACCACATCCTTTTGTAGTCAAATTGGTATCATAGATAGGGAATAACTCTTAGAGAGATTAATTGAGGGAGTTCTAAAAGAGAAGGCTAGCGAAGCACCAAACATAAGGTATGTAGTAGACTATTGTTCTCCACTATGAAAAAGTGGGTAGAGGACATCAAATAAATGAACTAAGAATCCCCAAGGATATAGTGACTAGGGGAGTTGTGTTAGTGTGCAAAAAAGAGAGAATCATGCCAAGACAAGATGGTTCAAAATATGTAGTGGGTACAATAGTAGCGAGAGTGTTGGAATGCATACTGAGTGAACTTTAGGGTGTAAGGACAAAACTAGAAGTTGAGGAAGATCATAAAATATGTCTTGAGGCTCTAAGGGCTCAAAGAGATGATGGAGGAGAAACTATCTCTCAAGAGAAACAAATTCTATAGATAGAGGTTATATGCTCTATTGGAAAGTTCAATACAAAAGAGATGAGGTGTAGGAGTGGTACATAGGAGAAAAGAAGAATAATCGACTCAAATTCGACATCAAAATGAGAGATATTATGTAAATATTGCACAAATAACACACAATGTATGGAGTAGAAGAGGAGTCTCTTTGTACAAAGAGACTAACACATCATGTTTAGGGGGTGCTACTATAAATGCAGAAGCAAAGGACATCACATAGTGGATAAGAGGATAAGAGGATTCAATGATTGCGTGAGGTGTTATATCTTGACAATGGATGCTTGTCATGTCTTGGTAGGGAGACCATGACAATGACTGTGAAATGATCTAAGAAGGGAGGGAAAATATAGCGAGGGTGCATAAGAATGGTAACAATTTCCATCACTTACCATTACAAGAGGAAGGCACAGAGTAGTGGAGTCATATGGCGATGCATAAAGAATGTAAAGAGGAATAATACACAACAAATAAATAAAATGTTGTGTTGAGGACCATAGAGTAAAATCTCAAAAGTTGAGAATTGGGTGAAAGAGGAAGATGACATCAATTGAGAGTGTGTTGTGATTCAGAAACAAATTGTGAGGAAAAGGCCAAAGAATGCAATTCAACCTGATGATAGTTTGGAAGAGTATTGCACCTAAAACAAAGGATGAAGGGAAAGATGTGAAGGTCAAGGAAGATGACCTAAGATCACAGATAAAGGTGATAGAGTAGGAATGGATAAAGTTGTGTGGAATCCATGTGATAGAAACGACAAGAGAGATTACATAGCTAAGTGAAGAGGAGGGCACAAGATTGAAAACCCCAGTTGAGGGAAATGAATAATACATAGATAAAGGAGAGTGTAACAGTGGGGACACATTGCCAAAGGGAGAAGGATAAAAATAAGGTTTCCTAAAGGTGATAAAGGAAGTGTTATTGGTGAAGGAAGTTGCGGTGTTACAAAATGAGAATATAACAAAAGGAGAAGATATTCATACATATCTTGAAGGAAAACATGGAGAGGAACACATGAGTGACGGTTGGACATTATTTGGTAGGAACAGTAATAGGTAGATGAGATTGCCTTGTAGGCAACAAGTGAGGAGCAACCAATGGTGAAGGTTATGGAATTGCATGGAAGAGATAGTCCAAAAGAAGGAATGATGGAGGAAGAGATCTACGTACATCTCATAAAAGGAGGTGAAGAGGAGGTCACAAAGGGAAATACACACAGGAAGAAGTTGTCAAAGTTGATGGAAGAAAATAGAAGGTTCGTAATTGGAAAGGAGGTCATGGTGCAAAAAAATGAATATGCAAAGAGGAAGAGGACGATCTTGTAGGAGATAAGTCATGTAAGGGATGTGATGAAGAAATAAGGGATAGGGCACACAAGATAGTTGGAGATGGTCAAATATCCATAAAGGAAGAAAGAGATGTCAAGAGACTAGCTGATTATGATCTAGTGTTCCGTGGGTCAATCAAAATTGGAAAGAAATATTGTAAAGGAAAAATTGGCAGGGGGACAATTAGCACGTAGAAGAGTAGATGCGCCGAAAGTGCTAGACCATGGAAGAGAAAGGCCATATAAAAAATGATGTTAACCTTGGGAAGGATGGTTATTGAGAACACCAAGCCTAAAGAAGAAAGTTCACATTAATGCCCAATCCCTCTTTACGCAAATCACCAGTTGGGAAGGCTGATTATCCACATTGTGAAAAGTAGCTATGAGAAACTTGATCCCCAACGCGTCATTGATCACTCTTGAAGAGGTCGTAAATTGTGTGAATTTTTTAGCCAAGGGAAAACAAAGGTTTGAAGAGACTGGTAACTTATTGACCCTATATAAAATAAAGACATGTATTTACACCCAACATCATCCTTTTTGTTAACAAGTGAAAGGTTTCCATCAGTGTATTGGCTGATAATTCTATGTGATCTAGGACAAAAGTTGAAGTGATGATTCAGAAGGTTGTTAGAAATTTGGAAATAAAGGTAGAGGCACAAGAAATTAGGGTAATAAAGTTATTCTTAACTTCATGGTTGATATTGATAAGAAAATAGGAAGAGCTAGGTGTTTCAGAGGGTGTCTACGTGTAGCATTGTCTTCGTATATTAAAACTATCAACTCAACATCCACAAAATTTGGCCATCCCATCATTGATAAAAAGTGCGTGAAGAAATATTATTGGATTTGTGTAGGAGTAGGGAAGTGAGGTAAGCAACCTATAGATTAATTGCATGTGTTTATGGTCTATATTTGGACATAGTGTTGTGTTCACAAACGATCATCGTTGAGTTTGGTGATCATGCAACAAGTTGTAATCTTGAGTTTTGACTATAGGGGCTATTTTAGGACACCTAGATACAACTCATTGGCCAATAAATAACACCTATAATAAAAACTCAAGATTACAACTTCTAACATGATCACCAAATTCAACAATAGCATGCAGACTAAAACAATTTTTGAATCTTTAGAATAATTAATTTTCTATATTAGTTGCATGTACGGCTTAGTACGACCTTGTCCCACTATTGAGGGTTGTAAATAATTTTTGTAAATCTATTTATTATGTATTGTGTTCATCTTGAAAAATTTTAAGCTATGTATTGTGTTTACTTAATTATATATATTTTTGTTATGTTTTTATTCCAATTAAGGGCTGACATTGAAACTTATGATAAATTAAAGAATGAAAATTGAATAAATATATTTGTATGATATAAGAAGGAAGTTTGATCTAATTTTATGTGTGTTAAACTAGATGTGGTTGGGAAATATATGAAACATTGCATGAATTAAAAGTTAAATTGTAATTTTGGATTAAATTCTATGAATTCAATTGGATTGAACACACCATTATTTCAATCATTCGTGTGATTCATAAATTCTAAGGAAAAAAATTAATTTGTGCTTATAGTTTAATCTTATGTATACAATAAATTTCATCCCCTTAGACTTTTGGCTAGGATTTGTGAGAATTTAAGTTGTGTGCCAAGTTTTCAAAATTTTGTTTTCTATCATATAAGGTTGTTGCGCTTTCTCTTAGTTGTTTCAAGATAGGACGAGATTTTGAAGTTATTTTCTACCTTACCCTTCTATCCTTTAGAGTTTATTCATTGGGTATAATTTAGTGTAAGTTATCTTGTCCAAAGTGTTCTTGTCCCTTAAAGAAGTAACAAAATTCATTTAGTTCCCATTGAGCTATACGGTCACAGTTTTCCATACCTTGGGTTCTATTTCCAGCAAGGGTCTAAAAATGAGTGGGATTGACTTCTCATCTTCTATTGAAGCCCATGTCAATACTTGCATCAAAATAGAAGAGGTTGAAATTAAAAATGTAGAGAGAGATATATCAACCAACCATTAGCACCTTTGGCCCAACATGTTGATGTGGGAGACAAAACAATTACCTAGCATGTAGATCAAGTGAGTTATAGAAGATACAATACAATACTATTGAAACAGTAAATAAAAACACATTTTAAAATTGAATACTTGAAAAATAATGCAATTATATTCAATAATAAAGGTTTGGGTATACTAAATACTTAAACAAAGCACAATAAGGCAGACCAGGAAGCGCAGTATTCCTAGACTGTGGATGGCCAACAACACTAAGAATTAGAATTCTTGTGATCAGAAAGCGGGAAATATTCCCTAATTAATTTTTCTTACCATGGGAGATGTGTGTTATAGGTTATAGCTTGTCCATTTGATGTTATGTGCATCCATTTTGGTCTCTTGTTATAGAATTACCTATATCTATGTATCATTACAAGAAAATAGCTCAAAAAAGGAATAGTTACGAAAAAAATCAATCTTCCATAATGATTCATAGTTTTCCTTCTTAAATGGGGTTAATTGGACTTTCAGGTGTGCAGTAGACTGGTAGTTACTATAACGTGGTGCAAACTCGAGAACTAACATTTGGCATGGTTTGATGTGGACCAAAGAGTCCATATGGCTACTAAGTTATCCGCATGGTGTGATGTGGACCTTAGCATGGTGTGATATGGCTACTAAGTTATCTGCATGGTGTGATATGCAAAGATGTCACAATTGGTGTGCATAACATGGTGATGCAAAAAATTCTTGAGCATGTGCAAAGGAACATGATATTATGCAGGAGTTGTAGACAGATTTCCAGAAATAATATGTTATGCATAGGTTCAAAAAACAATATATCTTATTTTAAGAAAAGTTAAGAATATTGTTACAATCAAGCATTTAATAGATGTGATTTTTAGAAAACAATGGCATTTCAAACACTCATCTCATGGAGAATTTAAATGTTCAAGTGATGACAATGTTGAAAGTTTGAAGAAAATATTCTCAAAAGGTGCTACAGAATTTCAAGAAAAATCAAGTTGATCCTGAGACAATGAATTGTAAGAAATGGATTCTATATAATATAGAATTGAACCAAAGATTTTAGAACGGAACTAAAGCAATGTACAAAACCTGTATTTATAGAAAGTCATAACAATCTTCTACAATATTATCAACAAATGGCAAGATAACAGTTGTCCTAGCACAAAGCACTCATGTAGAGAGGAGGCTGAAGTACAAATGTCCAGAAAGAAGAAAATACTCCATGTTCACCACAATAAATCAAAGGAAAGTACAAAGTAAATCAGAGTTTCATAAAATGAAAACACATGATCACAGAGTTTTTTCGAAGTTCATTTCATCAATGGCCGAGAATGACAGATACCCAAAACTCAAAAAATATAGATCTATAATTCATGATGCAGATTAGGCCGAAGAACAAACTCACTGTAGACAATCAAATGGTTAGAAATTTTGAGCAACCAGATGATGAAGCGAGAGGTCCATAGGCCAACATGAGGTTTCAAACTCAGAAGTCAATTAGGAGAAACAAATCACATAACCCACAAATATTTCCAAAAGTTCAATGGTACATTTAAAGAAGAAAAGAAAAGGAAGTTTACACATGCAAGAGAGATTACCTATAAATGACTATGGCAGTCAAGAAATGAAACCTCAGCTTTCAAAAATATACAGAGGAATGAATGGTATAGAGGATAAAAGGATAGAGCCGAGCTTAAAAAAACAATAATGGTGGCCCACACTTCGACCACTGCACAGAAACCATGAAACCGAAATAACAAAGAATCTTTTGCAGAGAAGGAGCTCCAAAATATAGCAAAGTCCGAGCTCCAACCAAAATAGAATAATGGCGTTAGGAGGAAAATTTTCATGGAGAGAGAATTCCATAACAAGCAACCTTATTTTTATCAAATTATTCACCCTTCTTTTCTTAAAAATAGAATAATTAACTTCAATTTGACTGTAGTATAAGTAAGGCTAATAATGCCTATTTGTAATTGCATGCTCTATTTTTCCCTTTATCTATTATTAAATAAAGGAAAAAAATAGATGCATGGGTGTGTACAAGCCTTAGGTTTCTTTTAGGGAGAGGGTGAATTTTATTTTTGCTATATATTATGTTCCTTTGCAAAGGACTTCGGAAATTCTAAAGGACTTTTTGGATATATGAGTGCTAAAGAAATTTTTTCCATTTTTTCCCTCTGAGTGTGAAGTATTTTATGATTTTCCTAGTTATTTTGTAGTCTTGTGTATGTTTATATTAATCTTGTGAATGTAAATTCCTTGATTAATCACATTACCCTACTACAAATTCAGTCTTTTCTGCTTAATTTTAATGTGCGTGTTAACTTATTAGTACTGTTGTGATTCTCCCTCAGTATAATCAAGTGTTTTTCCCTTAGATGTTCTGTAGAAAAACTATTGGTTCGTGCATCAAGAATCCTTCCAAAATTAGTTGTGCATATACTCAGTCAAAGTCCTCATACAAATTTGGTGTATCACCTTAGTTTTAATCATTTTACAGTCATATTTTACTCTCAAGCTCTCAGAAATCAGTTTAGGATACACCAATAAGGAACCAGCCTTGATACCGGAGACTCACCTCAAAATAGGTATACCCACAGACCTGAGGTGTTTCCATTGTATCTATGAAAGAGAGAGATCAATTGTGCAATCTTAGAAAACCTACAGCCATCTCTCTATAGGGTGAAATTTCGAGAGATAACAAAGCTCTTTGGCCATGGATATTTTAGATAATTTGGAACACGTCAGAGAAGACTAGTTTAACCCTTGCACCAAGCGTGGAAACTATTTGATAAAATGTTTGAAAGCATGTGGTTTCATGGACAACTTGGAATGCTAGAAGAGCACCAACGGTTTTGTTGAAAATGGCTTGGAAAACCTCATACAAAACAAATGTAATTATTAGGTGTAAAAGTAGATGCCCCTCCTTTGTTTGTTTTCTACCAGCCTGTTCCAAATTGGAGATGTGGAGCTGGGTATGCACAAAACAGATTTTTTTTGTTTTAAAAAAAAGAGCATTGGAAGTTTAAAAGAAATTGTATTTTGAACATGTGTAAAGCTACACCCCATAACTTACATAGTTGGTTTACCATCTTGTGCCAAAATGGGAGTTGGACAAGGCATGTAACTTGTTTGACAAATTTTATAAGAGAAATGAGTCCTTGCGGATACTTTTCTTGCGCGATGTGGCAATTTTGGTATGAATAATGTGGAAGCACAAAAAAGGCACGTGCACAGTTTTAAAAAATGTTTCAAAAAAATGGAGTGGTTGAAGTTGGTTGCTGTCATGTTTGACAAAGTATTCAAATGTGGGACTTCACGCTATGTATGAGATTTTTTTGCTAAAATGCCTAAAAGAATGTGGGTTCATGGATAGTAATGAATATTGAATGAGCACAAGAGGTATCTATTTAAAATGCATTGGAGGCCCTTGGCATTACCAATAATCCCATCAAGAACTCTATTTTTTTTTTTTTTTTTAATGGCGTGATGAATAGACATTTGACTAAGAGCATATGCTATAGGGGTAGGGGTTTTGAAATAGTGAACGGGCAACATACAAAGCATAAAAAATAGTGGAATTTGGTCCATTGTTGTAGCCTAAAATCCCTTGCAGACGTGTGTGCTAGGATTAGAGGCATGAGGGTGGTCTTAAGCTCCAATATATTCTGGCATTGGATAAAATGAGAACTTTGGAATAGTTACAGAAAACCATCAAACTATGAATAAAAGTAGTGTTTGTTAGATGTAATAATGGGGAAAACTTCACTATGTTTGTAACCCGGTCAATGAATGCTCTGGTTGTGGACTCATATCTTATGCACATATAATTGACTTGGAGTCCCTCATACCACTTCATTTCCCATGCATGCATGTTCATCTCAATTTATCTTGCACAATTTATGTGTTCTAGTTTTCCTAATTTGAATGGAGTTGTAAATCGAACTAAAGAAGAGTAAATTTTGAGTAAATAAAAAAAAACATGTTTCCTATAGCAAATTATACCTCTATTTGGTATCCACTTGAAGATAATCCATGAATGTAAACACTACTCTCTCATTTACCTTGTTTCGTAATGCATTTAGGACCCTAGCGGGCTAGTTCACAGCTTTAAACAGTTGCTGAAAGTTTAAAATACAGTTTGGCTTTGACCCGCTGTTTTTGCCATAGGTGTGGAAATAGATTTTGACTTCCACATACATCTAATATTTATACGAGACAATCACAAAAAACCCTACGTTTGGAGAAAAATATCCCACAAACTAGCTTTCCTGATAGGTTTTATAGGCCTTCGGTCATTAGGGGACAAGGCTGCTTAGGTGCATTTACAATCAGTAGCTCTGGAAGGACAAGCACCATTTTAATCATGTTTTTCAGTTTGGGGTTCCGTTAGCTCTGAGTGTTTCCCTGTATATAGGGGAATAGGTAGGATTTTTTTCCCTTGTGTGTTTAAGTCTCCAAGATGGTTTTCAAATGTTGATTTTGAGCAACTTGTCTAAATTTGACATTTTTGGAAACTTGTGTCTAATTGGTGAAAACTGTCATATGACCTTATCCAAGAAAAATAACGATAGGAAAACTTTGTAAAAATGAATACATGATTTTCATAAACTTTTTGTTGACAGTTTCTTGTAAAAAAATTGATTGTGGAAAAGTGGTGTTTTCTCTCTCCTTTATCTCTCTCATTGGCTTTGCAAACGAATTGAAATGGTATTGCATTGCTTAGTCTCCTTTGAAGTGTGTTGAATATAGTTTCATTATTGTTAGAAAACTCCAAAAATCATAAATTGCGCATGATTGTAGTTTGATGACATTCCAGATGTTGTGCTGACCATACGGTGGATGCTAGCACACTAAACAAAAACCAAATGGTAGCGTTACTGGAGTTTTTGTAATATGGATTATCGATGAAAAATACATGTAATATTAAATTGATGTATCAACACTATGTTTATAATCATGAATGTTATTTATGGATTATGTTGTGATGAGTGAGATATTGTAGTGTATTGGTATCCTAGGGAAAACAAACATTCTATTTTAAGGATGATTTTGATTATAGGTATACATCTTGCTAATGGTGTAGATGTACATTTTAACTAGAAATGAAATGAACATGTTATAGTTGCGCTCCTATGTGAATGAAGTGATTTTGTATTCTTGCGTGTGTTACCAAAATGCTTAGAACACTCAGAAGTAATAAAATTACCTTATTTAAGAATGGTTATGGTTGACCAATTTTAGGAGGTTATTATTTTAAAAGTCACCCAACTAACCCTAATTTATCAACCCTTGAGAAGGTTACCCAACTGAGCGCTGGGTTATTTGTGTTTCATTCACCTTATCAGGTTTAAGTGAAGTTTCGATCTCTAGATGTTTCTCAAAGGGATTGTCTTGTTAATATGTGTCTTTGTGTTAACTACCACCTTATCTTTTCTATGAGATATGTCTTGGAAAAAATCTTCTCATGTGTTCCTAGAGGCTTAGTAGTACGTTTTAGGCATGCGTGTCAAAAGGATTTCTTATGTTCGTGGAAGTATGCATGTTATTATAGTTAAGGATGCAATACCCCTTTGTGACATGATTGATGTATTTCATATAAACGTTTTTAGATGGTTGCCTTTTATGCTAAGTCTCCCGGGAAGGACCAATCTTTGTATGTGTACGGGATCATAAGAGCAATAAGGAAAGTAATGTTGATTCTTGAAATGTGGTCAAGTTTACTTTGGCAAACCATAAAGTTAGGTGGTATCTCACTTAGTACCTCTAATAAAATCCTAACTCTTGTACATGCAAACAATATAAACTAGACAAGTGAAACTTAGAATTACCTTAGACTTAGTTAGGCCTTCTTTTATTGTTGAAAGTTCTTATGGATTGCTCCACTTGAGTTCGAGTATTCAAGCAACTTAATCTCTTGTTTGAAAAACAAAACTTATTGCACATAACTATTTTGGAAATGATCCTAATCGATGATTGAACCATAACAACTAAAAGTGTCGAGAAAATGTGAGTTTAGCTGAAACAAAAACTCTAGTTGGAGATTAAGAGGTAAGAGACTTTCACATGTGCAATAAAATATTTCAATCTATTATTGAGTTATCAAAATGATAGTAATAGAGAAAAGAACTCAAATAAGTGTATTTGTTATAAGTTAATTCCAAAATGAAATGAATTATTTGTAGCCTTGTGAATGAGATTATATATTTGCATGTTAAGTTCTCTTCAAACCTTTAAAGATAAAAATGGAAAAATGAATACAAAAAAGATTTAACCATGAAAATTTAATATTGTGAAAAGTTCCAATTCTTGAAACTCATATTGTGGTTGGGTTGTGGTTTCATTATTTCTCATGTATATAAGTGTGGCATTGGTTTTCATCCCATGTCATCTTGCTAATTGTATATCCTTCATGTTCGTGTAAATGTTGCAAGTGGTGTCATACAAACTCTTGTGAGTCTTCTTGGCGTCGCATAGTTGTATCAAGCAAAATGAATGTAAAAATAATTAACCTGGTATTTTGGTCATGTGTTTCAGTCCCACATGGGTGGGCACTATATGAAGTAATCAAAATCCATTAGTGATTGCTCATAATGAAAATGACCATAGTAAATAAAATTAGGACAAATGGAGACGTACTGAAGATCATAGGATCATAGAGAGGGTATTGGGGAGTCTCCCAATCATATTTTATCATGTTTTTGTAGCAATGCAAGAGTCCAAGGACTTGAAACAAATAATAGATGATGAATTGATGGGTTCTTTGCAAACTCATGAACAAAGAATGAGTAGGTCATTTAGTTCTTCCAATGAACAAGCCTTCAAGAAAAACATGAATGTGAGATGTAGGGGGAGAGGTGCCTACAATAGAGGGAGAGGAAGAGTTTTCAACAACAAAGAATGTAGAAGGCACAATCATCAAGAGCCACATGAAAGAGGAAGAGGAAGGAGCAATAACACTTCTAGAGGTGGTTCCACCTAAACGTATGATAAATCAAACATCAATGTTATTATTGTAAGAAGCATGGACACTATACTAGAGAATGCAGAAAGAAAGAGTATGATATGAAATATCATAATGCAAGTTATACTAATACAAAATAGGTTGAACCTAAAAAACATGGAAAGGGTGGAAACTTGTTTTTAACCTGTAATGTAGCTGAGAAAAACAACAAACAAATATGATATTTAGATAGTGCATGTAGTAACCATATGTGTGGCAACAAAGGAATGATAAAAAAAATAGATGAATCAATCGAATCTATAGTAAATATGGGAACAAATGACATGTTCCATGTAATAGGAAAATGCGGCATATCCATACTCACCAAGCAAGGTGATAAGAGACAAACACATGATGTTTTTTGTATGCCAGGGTTGAAGTATAACCTTCTAAGCATTAGGTAGATAGTCTAGAAAGGATATAAGGTGAGATTTGAAGATGAAGAATTCATAATCTATGATAGAAGTGGAGGCAATAAAAATCTTGAAATAGTGAAGATGACACAAAATAAGATGTTTCCTTTGAGTATGCAAAGTGAGATAACAACAACATTTAAAACAATGTAATTGATTGATCGACTATATGGCATCTCAAGTATAGAGATTTAAGTTTTAGTGGGTTGAATATTTTTTATAGGAAGAAAATGGTAAGAGAGATACCCCTAATTGAATAACCTCATAAAGTACGTGAGGGCTGCATATTGGGAAAGCAACATAGAAATGTTTTTCCCTCAAGTAAGTCTTGGAGAAAAACTACACCACTCAAGTTGATAAAATAAGACCTATGTGGTCCCATAAAGACTCCTTGTCTAAGAATTTGTATTTCATTACATTCATAGATGACTTCAACAAAAGGAAATAGGTTTATTTTTAAAAAAAATCAGAGACATTTGAAGAATTTAGACAATTCAAGGCCATGGTTGAGAAGCACATTACATAAAAACATTGACAATGGATAGAGGGGTAGAATACATGTCAAATCATATTTTGATTTTTTACAAAAGAACATGGGATTAAGAAGAAATTTATAGTGAAGTATACACCGTAGCAAAATGGTGTAGATGAGAGGAAAATCCGAACTATTCAAGAGATGGAAAGAAGTGTGATTAAAGTCAAAGGATTTCTTGATGAGTATTGGGTTGAAGTAGTTGGAACAACAGTCTATCTGTTAAATAAATGTCCTACTAAATTTTTTTGATACATGATACATAAATAGGCATGGAGTGTAAGGTGTAGAAACACAATCATAAAATTATTATTTACATCACGCATCTAAATATGTCATTATATGCATGTTTCTTAAGAAAGAAAACTAGACATTAATAACACTTATTTTTCTTTTACATTGTTTTATCCTTTTCATACTCTTATCATTTACTTTTTTCAAATGACTACTCTACTCTTTGCATATTGGAAAACATGTAACCCAACTTTGTATTTACCATTATATCCTCCGAGCATTGTGGATAGTACCTCCCATTAGGAACAAGAAGCGCCCAAGCGCTACTGTCTCCTTTGGGAACTTTTACCATTTTCTCTGCATTTATCAAATTCAAAATCCCACATCATTTTTTTTAATCTTTTCTAATCACTTTGGGTCAGAATTTTTAGTTGTTAATGACGAAATTCAAAAAAATGTTATGAATTACTATTATTAAGGGCTGGATAATTGGGGGCTATTACTTACTATCTACTACTTGGGAAAATAACAACAGTCAAACATTGTATTTGGGTTGAAGTTTTCACTGCATAAGAGAGCCAATTTCTGAATTTCATCTTACACATTCATCTTGGGGGAAAAGTAGTTATAGCCTACTATCTTGGTGTGAATGGCACAATGGAAACCTAGTTTCATGGGACACGATTCAATCTCACACAAACACAATAGAACTACATCGAGTATGAAATGTAGTGCAATGATTTGTGAGAATTACATTGGGGTAACCGCTGAGATCAATCTAACTCAAACATATGCATTATTTCTTTTATCTAATGTTTGTCTGAGCCTTATGCAGGTATCTAGGGTTTGTTTTACAAGTTTGGGTGTGATAGAAAAACCCTACAATGAAGCTATAGTGACAAAGAGAGAAAGGAAGAAGACCTTGTCGGACCCTAAGAAGATTAGATCCAGAACTGTTGCAAAGATGCTAGCGACTACTTCAAAAACTAGTGCCTGAGTGGTTCTTTTTGAAGGAGTTTTAGGTTCCACTTTCCTACACAAAGATTGTTAGGTTCTATTTGATTATTGCTTATACTTTCTTATTTCTCACATGATATATTTTCCTTGTTACTATTGTATTCATTTGATTTCTGTCCTCTAATTAAAATTCAATTTCTATTAATTCATAAGGAAACCAAGTGTTGACCACTTAAGATTTTTTGGATGTGTCGCATACACACTTGCTCCCAAGAAAAGAAGATAAAAGTGCAATAACATAGGAGAAAAATGCATCTTCATTGGGTATATTAAACAATAAAAATCTTATAGATTGTACAATCCAATCACAAAAGATCTAATAATCACTCTAAATGTTCAATTCATAGAAGAAGCATCATGGGGAGATGTACAAAAAGTGAAACAATCACAATAAAAGGTAAGTGGAACTTTTATTGAAGCATAAACAACAAATAGTACAATCAATAATGCACCGAGTTGGAGCCTTATCTCATAAAGGGGTGAGTGGTCATGTGGCTATAACTAACAAGTTACACAAGGAGGTGCTCATGAGGCAACTTCATCATATTTCGACTCAAATCATCACCAAGTGAGGACAAGGAGGGTACAAGAGATCTATGAGCAGCCAATGTATGATGAAAATGAAGATGAAACAATAAATTTTCCTCTATATCCAATAGTTGATCCTATTTATTTTTAAGAAGTAGTAAAGGAAAAAAAGTGGTATGAAGTAATGGATGAAGAAATGCATACAATAGAGAAGAATAAAACATGAGAACTAGTTGACCTTGTAATAAGAAAAGAAGTCATTGGAGTCAACTGGATTTACAAAACATAAACTACTCTTGAATGTAAAATTGAAATACATACGAAAAGACTAGTTGTCAAAGGCTACAAGCAACGATTTGGACGTGATTATAATGAGACATTTGATTCAGTAGTAAGGCTAGAAGCTGTGAGAACATTATTGAAATAACTATTCAACACAAGTGAAAAGTACATCAAATGGATGTCAAGTTAGATTTCTTGAATGACATGTTAGAAGAAGAAGTTTTTGTGGGACAACCACATGGTTATGAGATGCCAAGGCATTTGGAACAAGGCATATAAGCTCGATAAAGTGTTGTATGGGCTCAAACAAGAACCAAGGGCTTGGTACAACCGTATAGACTCTTATTTGATAAGCAATGGCTTTAGCAATAGTTGTAGCGAACCTGCACTCTACATCAAAGTAAACAAATAAGGTGAGATTTTGATTATAGTCATATATGTAGTTGATCTAATCTTTACTACAAATGTAAACAAGACCAGAGAAGAATTTAAATCATCCATGAAGGAGTTTGTGATGATTGATTTATATTTGTTGAATTAATTTCTCGGGATTGAAGTCAAACAAATGGAACATGGAATTTTTGTGTCACAAGATAAGTATGAAAGGGATATTATGAAGGTTTGTTTTGAAGGAGTTTTAGGTTCCACTTTCCCACACAAATATTGTTCGGTCTTGATCTGTCATGTTCTATTTAGTTTCCAGCCCAAAATTAGCCTAGATAACTGAATACAAGCTAAGTCACTTCTATTTGACTATTGTTTATACTTTCTTATTTCTCACATGATAGATTTCCCTTGTTACTGTTTTATTCATTTGATTTCCATCCTCTAATTAAAATTTAATTTCTATTTATTCATAAGGAAACCAATTGTTGAGAACTTAAGAATTTTTGGATGTGTCGCATACACACTTGCTCCCAAGAAAAGAAGATAAAAGTGGGATAACATAGGAGAGAAATGCATCTTCATTGGGTATATTAAACAATACAAAGCTTATAGATTTTACAATCCAATCACAACAGATCTAATATTCACTCTAAATGGTCAATTCATAGAAGAAGCATCATGGGGAGATGTACAAAAAGTGCAAAAATCACAATAAAAGGTAACTGTAACTTTTATTGAAGCAGAAACAATAGATAATACAATCAATAATGCATCGAGTTGGAGCCTTATCTCACAAAGGGGTGAGTGGTCAAGTGGCAACAGCTAACAAGTTACACAAGGAGGTGCTCATGAGGCAACTTCATCATCTTTCGACTCAAATCAACACCAAGTGAGAACAAGGAGGGTACAAGAGATCTATGAGCAGCCAAGGTATGATGAAAATGAAGATGAAATAATCAATTTTCCTCTATATCCAATAATTGATCCTATTTATTTTTAAGAAGTAGTAAAGGACAAAAAGTGGTATGAAGTAATGGATGAAGAAATGCATACAATAGAGAAGAATAAAAAATGAGAACTAGTTGACCTTGTAATAAGAAAAGAAGTCATTGGAGTCAACTGGATTTACAAAACATAAACTACTCTTGAATGTAAAATTGAAATACATACGAAAAGACTAGTTTTCAAAGGCTACAAGCAATGATTTGGATGTAATTATAATGAGACATTTGATTCAGTAGTAAGGCTAGAAGCTGTGAGAACATTATTGAAATAACTATTCAACACAAGTGAAAAGTACATCAAATGGATGTCAAGTTAGATTTCTTGAATGACATGTTAGAAGAAGAAGTTTTTGTGGGACATCCGCATGGTTATGAGATGCCAAGGCATTTGGAACAAGGCGTATAAGCTTGATAAAGTGTTGTATGGGCTCAAACAAGAACCAAGCGCCTTGTACAACCGTATAAACTCTTATTTGATAAGCAATGGCTTTAGCAATAGTTTTAGCGAACCTACACTCTACATCAAAGTAAACAAATAAGGTGAGATTTTGATTATAGTCATATATGTAGTTGATCTAATCTTTACTAAAAATGTAAACAAGACCAGAGAAGAATTTAAATCAGCCATGAAGGAGTTTATGATGATTGATTTATATTTGTTGAATTAATTTCTCAGGATTGAAGTCAAAAAAATGGAACATGGAATTTTTGTGTCACAAGATAAGTATGGAAGGAATATTATGGAGGTATTTAGAAAAATATCCAACGCGGTACAAAATCTTGGTAGAAAGCTTGAAGTATTGGACTGCAACTAGATTGGACATCATGTATGCAGTCAACATCATTTCTATATTCATGGAGAATCGAAATGAGACACGTTGACAAGAAGGTAAAATAATTTTAAGGTATATTAATGGCACAAGAAATTACGAAATTTTGTATATTGTAAATAATTTTCAGTTAGTTGGATATACATGTAGTGATTGGGAAGGTAGCCTTGACGATATAAAGAGCACATTTGGATATGTGTTTCATATAGGGTCAGGAGACTTTTAATGGCCTTCAAAGAAAAAATCAGTTGTTTCACTTTCCACAATTTAAGCCAAGTATATAGTAGAAAATTCACCCACATGTCAGGATATATGGATCAGAAGAATCCTATCAAGTTTGCTTGAAGGAAAATATGGAACATCTACTATATGTAGACATTAAATCATACACTTTGGGTAATTATTTAATCCCAGTTTTATACTAATATTCATATGGTTCTTAAGTGCAAAAAATTACTAATCAACCCATGTCTTTGGCCATCTTGCTTTTTTTCTATTGCTACTTTTGACCTTACACCCACACTTGCCCAATATGCATTGTTATTCTATATTCTCTCTTTCTGAATAGGGATACTAGTCAAGACTGGGGTGCCCCAGGCACCCTGGTCCTCTCTGGGTGCCCTGATCCTCTTTTCACTTTCCTCTCAACCTTTTGGGCACTTTCTAGTCGTTTGAGATTTCTATATTTTTGGTATTCGGCCTTTTCAAGGTTAATTATGAAATTAGAACAAGAGAACCATATAAATATAAAGTTATGAGACCATAATGAGGGACTAGGAACTAAGAAATACTATCATCACCTAAGGTTGTATCCATCAAAGGCTTCTATTGCTCCATTTTCATCCATCTAGCTCCATCACAAGGGACAAAGGGTGGTTCATCTGCATCACAATTCATAGGAGGGAATTTTATTCTATTCCATGCACCATCTATTTACATTCTACATCTAGTTATTTCTCGCTATTCAAAAAATGCAACTAGCACAAGAGCTCCTAGGGCATGATTTACACGCACACACACACACACACACACACCATTGGGTCTGAGATGTAGTGCAGTGCTCAGTTAGTAAGTCCACCATTGTGGCCATTGAGGACAGTCTGACACCTTCATATGCATCTTTCTCTTGATGCTTTGCTTGGGGTATTACAGGTGATTCCTTCAGTGCAGGTTTATTGCGACATTAGGTAACATACAGTGACATACACATGACTAAAGATAACCCAAAATATCATTTAACAATAACTCAGAGGATGTTCCTTGGTCATTTCTTCAAACCAAGGTGCCCTAGGCTCTCCCATCCCTCTCAAGGCACCCCAGTCTACTCATACAATCCAGATCTGCACTTTCTTGAGCTCTTGTGTGGTCGTTTCCTCGTCCTATGGAACTGGTCTCCACTACAACACAGTGTCACAAAATATGTGAATTAGCTGAGACCTTCTTAACCCTCTTTTCAAACTAGGGTTTTTACATTTCATTGCTGAGATTACTTGGGTCTATTTACTACATTTTATTTAATTTATTTACTGCTCCTGTAACATCAGATTAGACTACAATATAAATTTCATTTTTCGTTTAATCACTATTTTTTGTAATAGGTTATATTACTTTGTCTAGTCAAAGAATCTTGCTTTTCATAGGAAAATCAAGAAAATTTCAATCATGCATCATTTCATTCCATAATTATTTGAAAAATGTGAGATAAAATTCAATTTTGTAAGTCAAAGCAACAACTTGTTGACATTTTTACCTAGCCTTTGTCAAGGGATAGTTTTTAACTTTTGAGAGGAAATTTGGGCATCATTGATATAGTACAAGCTAGATATGAAGATAATTCATCTAGCTGCAGAGATCCTATAGCTCACTCCAAAGGTCCTTCACCTTACTCCAGAGATCCTTCACCTTGCTCTGGATATCCTTCACCTTGCTTCAGAGATCATACAACAATCTCCAGAGATCCTCCATACAGCTCTAGATATCCTACCAATCAGATCTGGAGATTTACAACTAGCTCCAAAGATCCTTCAACTAACTCTGGAGATCCTACCGGCTAGCTTAGGAGATCCGACAGTTAGCTCCGGAGATCTAAAATAAAAAATTTTAGTGAATATAATTTTTTTTGTAAAGTATCTTGATGCATAGGGTGCTTTTATATGAGTTTGTAGAGGCTCAAGATTAAGGAGTGTTAAAAATCATTAATATTGTCTGACATTATTAAATGATTTTTTTAAATTCATTTCCCTCTTCTCCACCAACACATTTAATGCTTTTGTTTTGGAAGATCTCATTTTTAAATATTTTTAGGAGGGAATCCATTTAATATTGTAAGAGATTAAGGGGAAGTGTTAAAAATCATTAATCTTGGCCAGTATTATTAAACAATTTTTTAAATTCATTTCCCTCTTCTCAACCACCCTTACACTTACATTTACATTTAATGATTTTGTTTTGGGAGCTCTCATTTTGAAATATTTTTTAGGAGGGAATCTATTGTAAGAGGATTTTTTTTTTTTAATTTTTAAGTGCATAATAGTGTACAGTAGTAGAACAGGATAGAAAAACTAAGAGTAGCTGCTCATTGAAAGTGTGTGCATGTAAAAAAGAGGCAGAACAGTCCAAAATAGAAAAAAATAGAAAAATTAAGAGGTGTGCACAATAGTGCAGAGAAGTAGAGTGAAAAAGAGCACCATATTAGTGATATTATTATGTAAAACCAGAGCATAGTAGAGCAACATAACAAAACACAATCCATATTTTAACAAAGCAGAACAAAGCAACAATAGAATAGAGAATAGTTTTGATTTTTATTTTTATTTTGCAGGAGTATACAGGAAAAACAAAGAAGCATTTCAAGAAATTATTATATTAAATTGCTCTTCTTGGACTTAACATGATCATTTTTTTGTTTTTTATGTTATACTTTGCCTACATTGTTCTCAATTTTTGTTTTGTTCTCTCCATTTTCCAACACAACATTGAGCATATTCTATAAGTATTTTGTCAAACTCTACACTATCTCAAGATTCATCTAGAGATATTATTAAGGAAATGTTTAACTAGAGTTTATAGAATTTATGTGCTACAAAATGAGAGTTGATTTGTGGAGAAAATTGGTATCCACATCCGCGGGTATCCTAGAAACCTCACCATATTGAGGTCGAGTTCGATTTTTACCTCTTTAAATTGTTAGGACAACTAAGGTAAAATCCATTCAAGAAAAATAACAAGGACATTCCCCATCAAGTTTATCCCATAATTATTAATGAGGACAATGTTCACTTCACTAGCACTCATTAATTGATGACTTTGGCATGTGTGAAATAATACGCATGGTTTTTTGAAGAAAATTTATCTCATTCAATTTTATTCTACCCCCACCTTGAGATTTGAGTACCTTTATCATTTAAAACAGGGTAAGAAAGAGGTATTGTATTTCTCCATTGATATTACCAAGATCCTTCATTGTCGGTTTATTGTCAAGAGGCCGAATTGCTGTTATATCCGGCTCATTTATACTTTGCCATTTTCTACTTTAAAAATGGGGGGAGCTCCCCATAGAGTTGAGCCAATTTTTGATCCGCAGTGGAAAGATTGTGTGGAACTCTTGGGAACCCTCAACATTAGAGGTTTTATAGATTTCATCCAAAGAAATAAAGGATACAATCAAGACATATCCCTTTAGTTCATGGAAAATTAGAAGAACATGAATGTCAATTTCAAAGGAAGGGATTTCAGTATCATTGAGCATTTCATTTCATTCATCACGGGTCTAAGCATGGATGGAATTTTTTTTTTCAGAAATAAATTTGATAAAGAGGCCAAGGAAAAATTATTTCTTGATGACAAAGAATGCATATAAACAAAAAAGAGGGCATTGTTTGTGCTACTATCCCGTGACCTTTCGATGAAGTATCTCGAATGACGGTGTAGTACATCACTCTCAAGGGAAGCTTTTCTACTATTCCACTTCATCATTTGGTGCTCCTTAACCATTTCAGGGGTAAAATCAAGGTAATCCTACCATAATATATTTTTCACTCCCTTGAGAATTCTGTCTTGGAGGTCCAAAGTCATAGGAGGGTTTTTCCGTTACAACAAGGGGTTATTTTTTCTAATTCACTAGTACATTATGGATGTAGTGGTTACTGACCTTGACCCTCCTCTTTCTCCCCCCACCTCCTTAGCAACCCCGTATCCACTCCAAAAAACCCCTTATCCATGATTATGCTCCTGAACCACCCCCAAAACAGATAATGAGAAGTTTCTGATATAATTTTGTTCAGATTATAATCGTGAAACAGACAGAACAATAAACATGAACACAATGATTTCAATTCATTCGGGATATAAAATACATACAGGAAGATTACATATATAGAGTTTGATCTCCTTGATTCTAGGATTCAACACTCATCCCACATATCTCTCCTAATCCCCACAATATCTCACTCAAACTCTCAATCCCATTATTTTCTCACAACAAACATTATCTAGTTACAACTATTTACATGAGTTAACAACTCATAAATAGTTGTATTACATTACACTATATTATTTATTTCCACACTCATAATAATGTTCACAATATCTAATATTATTCCTAACATTCACTCCCCTATTCTTAACATTATTATTTCCACACATACACTCCCCTAATGTGAAAAATGTAGAAAAGAATAGTTACACTTTCTCTGCAGCTTGCACACACCCTGTTTGCTCATGATCTTGGTACACATATGGACCTCAGTCCAAGGTAAGAACCCCTGTTCATGAACCTCTGTTCATCAATACGAACCCCTGTTCGACAAAAACAGACCTCTGTCCTAGGTACGAGCCCCTGCTCATGAACCTCTGTTCATCCTCTTCAAGAAAAAACATGATGCTACTTTTTCTTGTGCTTTTATCTTTCTACTACAACATATTTACATCAGCAAGTTATAAAAGGAAATACAACTCTAAACAGGAATGCGATATTTGTTCTTATTACAAACAATGAAACACACAACCAAAATACTTGGCCACCAAATCAATACCATGGCCTCATCGATGGTGCCTGACGAGAGGTCGCCGATTTCCCTCCTACCTCCGTTGCCTCCAGCCTCCATCAATGTCCTTGCTAACTCAGTAAAAAGTATAGTCGAGGACGATACGCATTCCTTGTTGCGATACAGGGCGGGGTCGAGGGGCAGAGCCCCTGAAGCCAGAAACGGTTTTCATTTGTATTTTTCCTTAAAAAATTGAGTGTCGGATTACACCGAAAATGCACTCATTTGTCCCTTTTTTTTATAACAAATTTTCGACTCTTACAAACAACACAACTGTTAAAATAACTCGATGACACCTATATGATGAGTGAAAATACTTATGCAACATTAATAGGTATAAAAGATATTTTTAATATCAATAATACTAGAAAAGTTTTGACTCCTAGACAATGATGACAATAATAGCATTAGGAAGCCTATATAACCGACTTATAGCCAGGGATTTAAATTTATAACAAATTTCACTTAAAAACAATTATTAATGAAAATACTATGGGCTAGAGAAATAAACAAAACCGCTCGTTTTTATGAGAGAGAAGAAGACTGGAGCTTGTTGTAGATGTTCTCCCACCACAAATTTGAATCTAGAACTTCTGTGAGATGTCAAGAGACTATATTTTGTGCATGCACATATAGGTCTGCATCTAAGGCATGAATAAATTGTTCCGGGATGACAGCTAGTTCAGTCAATCCAGACAACTGGCACACAACTCACGCAAAGATCGAGATCCACACGCAAAAATGATCCTGAACGCTGAGATATCTTTCAGACTGTAAATTTGATCATTCAAATATAGAATAGTAGACAATAACAATATCAACTCTGTTCATTGAACCATGGAGAACCAAATGTGATTGAGGGAGGTGCTTGATCACTGGAAATACGTGGATGAAAGTGAAGAAATAGAACTGATGCCACACAGATAGATCACAGGTCTGTATGTCGAATGGAACACGGAATCAACTGAAACAAAAGATGATTGTGATTCAATATACCCGATCCTGAGTGAAAGTGGCACCCTTTTGTTTGCCTCTCACTAGGCTTTACACGTTCCAAGATTTCTTATTTACTTGTTAATTCGACTGATCTAGAAGAGGATGATTACTAGGACCGATTTGATGTACAATGAAACTGAAAATATTGTCATGAGATTTAATAAAAATAAATTTAAGACATTCCAAAACAAATACGAAGCTCTTCTCATAACAACTATCTTCCATCAGCAGGGCAGCCCGAACTTGTAGCGGCTCTACCCTTTCACCGATCAAAGACCCATTTTGCACATCGCTCTGATACCAATGATATAATTTTGTTCAGATTATAACCGTGAAATAGATAGAACAATAAACATGAACAAAATTATTTCAATTCATTCGGGATATAAAATACATACAGGAAGATTACATATATAGAGTTTGATCTCCTTGATTCTAGGATTTAACACTCATCCCACATATCTCTCCTAATCCCCACAATATCTCACTCAAACTCTCAATCCCGTTATTTTCTCACAACAAACATTATCTAGTTACAACTATTTACATGAGTTAACAACTCATAAATAGTTGTATTACATTACACTATATTATTTATTTCCACACACATAATAATGTTCACAATATCTAATATTATTCCTAACAGTTTCAAAAAATATAAAGAGCCTCTGGTTGAGGATAGTCCCACTGTCGGTAGCCTCGGTGGCCCTTGTGATCAAATCCCCCCATGTCATAGAAAAATTAAACCTACAAGTTATTACCCTAATGACTATTCAAGACAATGTTGACTACCTCCTCAAGTCCGCCACCAAGAATGCTGACACAAATCTGAAAGAGGAGGTCAATAATTTCACCACCTAGCTTAGAGATATGGAAGGAAAATACAACAATCATATGGCCATCCACAAAGTAGTTCTAGATCTTCTCCAAGTCCACATTCATCAAACAAATGAAATCAGTGGAATTCCAACTTCTACTTGGAAAAATGGTAGGATCACCAAGAATTTCACCTCTTCTAATTAGGATCCTAATATTGGCACAAATTTGAATCTCTATAGGTCACTCAGGATTGCACTTAAGGTCTATAAAAATTCTGTTAATTAGTGCTTCTGGCTCTTTATTCTTAGTGCACTTGTTTTGGTCTGGTTGTTGGGATGCAGTTTTGCTGTAGTTTTTTTGTCACTGGGATTTATGTAGGTAGATAGCCCCCGCATTGTATTTTATTTGATTTTATATTTTGGTTGGGGTGTAGCCCCCACAGATTAGAAAACCACCCTATTACTTCTTGTTTATTTTGGCTATTGAGCCTTTTTGGTGTACTTCTGGGTAAGGTCCCTCCAAAACCTTTTATCCTTAATAAATAAAAAATAAAACCTCATTTTATTTTTTCCTTATGTGATTTTTCAAATACTAAAATTGGATTGTGCATGCTTTAAAAAACTTTTATTGTTTTATCTGACAATTCCTAAAAATAAAAACTAAACTTGAATGCATGCACAAAGACAATCAACTGTTTGCTAAAATTAGTGGGAAAAATTATTGATTTCCAACACTGTCCCTTAATTTTGAAATCCAAAATTTTATTATTTGTGAGCTGCGTATGCATTTCCGGATCTGACATATGCTTGATCACAAACTCTGAAACAACTTCTCAAATATTCAAAAAATTATTTTCCAAAATCATTTGTAAAGATATTAGCAAACCGATCTTCATATTTGCAAAACTCTAAATATATATCTTTGTTATTAACCAAATCCCTGATGAAATGATACCTCGTGTCTATATGCTTGTTTCTCTTGTGAAAAAACTAATTTTTGGACAATTTTATTGCTAAGATGTCACAAAAAAACTATGTAGCTTCTTCCTGATTGTTTCTCAAATATTTCAGTATTCTCCTCATCCAAATAGCCTGACATGTTTCTCCCGTGGCTGCTACATACTTTTCTTATGCTGGCGATAGTGTGAATATGACCTACTTCTTTGATGCCCATGAAAATACTCTTGTTCCAAAGTGAAAAACATAGTTGGATGTGCTTTTTACTGTCATCTATATTTCTGACACTGTCACTATCTATATATCCTATGAGTTTGAACTCATTTGATATTGAATACAATATTTCATGATTCTTAGTTCAACTTACATACCTAAAAAATCCTTTTTCCATCTTTCTAATGTGAATCTTTAGGATATTCCATGAACCTTGAGATGATGCTCACATAATACATAATACTAAGCCTTGTGGCCATCAAGTCTCTTAGACTTCCAACTAGTCTTTTGAACAATGTTGGATCCAAAAATGATCTGTTATCTTCTTTTCTTAACTTTAGACCTACTGCAATTGATGTTGGTGCATGCTTAAAATTTAACATGTTAAATATTTTAAGACATCATTAGCATACTTTGTGGGTGAGATGAAAATTCCATCTTCTGATTGTTGAACTCCAATGCCCAAAAAGTAGTTCATGAGACCTAGATCTTGCTCATCGTATCTTGATGTATAAGGTAGGATCACTGTTGTACCTACTAAAGCCATTCTAAATCAAATAAGAATCAATCCTATTGGACCATAATCTAGCTATTTTCTTTAGTCCATAGAGTGATTTTCTCAATATGTACACCTTTCCTTCATGACCTTCAATCTCATAACCTTCTAGCCGATTCACATAGACTTATTCTTCAATAAATCCATTCAAGAAATGCTGATTTTACATCCATTTAATATATAGGACATTTTTGAGTTGTAATTAATAATATATTGTCCTTACTATGTCTAAAAGTGTTAGTGCCAGCAAATGTTTCATTGTAATATACTCCATATTGTTATGTAAAACCTCTTGCAACCAATCTGGCTTTATGCTTCTACGCTTTTCCATCTGCACTATACTTGGTCTTGTACACCCATTTCACTCCTGTCACATCCTTTCCTTCTAAAAGATCTATCAAATGTCATGTCTGATTCTTCTCTATGGTGTCTATCTCATCATCCATGGAATGAGCCCAAATTTCTTCATTCATTGCTTCTTCAAAATACACTAGATATGTAGCTTGTGAAAATAATGCAAAAAATGAAAAATATTTAGTTGTATCAACATTATAAATTTCTCACTAAGACTCCTTGTTTTTCACTACAATGGACTATCTGATGATGGAATTATTTGAATTGAACTGCTTACTGAAGGAGTTTCTTTTAGTGTCTCTTGCATATTTGAAGTTGACTGTAATCTTGTAGACCTTCTAATTGTGGAAGGAAGTGTGCTTGTGCTATAACTTGAGCTGAATGTCCAAGAGTGAAAGAAGGTATAATACCTTAAGATATTTTCTCTTGATCTGCATATCATCTCGGATAATAGTTTATGCTATACTTGTTATTTTTCTATACTTCCATACCATGCCTCATTTTCAACAAAATGCACATCTCTATTTATAATGAATTTTCTTGTGACTGGATTGAACAACTTGTAGGATTTAATATTCTTTGAATATCCACCAAAAATACACCTTTCTCCTTTTTTTTCTAAATTATTCCTTATCTCATCAAGAACATGTGCATATGAAACACAACCAAAGATTCTAAAATGAGAAACATTGTGTTTTCTATGAGTCCAAGCCTATTGAGGAACCATGTTTCAAACAATTTTTGTTAGACACATGTTTAAAATGTATACAACAGTTGCTAATACTTCTATTCAAATACTCATTTGGTAGATGTTTGGACTTCATCATACTTCTTTCCATCTCCATTATGGTTATATTATTCCTCTCTACCACATTGTTCTACTATGGTGTGTACCTGGCAGTAAATTTCTTGTGGATAACATGATATTTGTAAAAAATTAAAAATGCATTGGAAACATACTCACCTCCTCTTTCTATCCTCAGAACTTTGATATAGTATCTCATTTGCTACTTAATTAAAGCCTTGAAATTCTGAAATATATCAAATGCATGTGATTTATGTCTCAAAAATTACAACCATGTCTTCCTGGTATAGTCATCTATGAGTGCCAAAACATATGAACAACCTCACATTAAAGGTGTTTTCATTTTTACACATAAATCTGAATGAAAAATCTCAAGTGTTGGTTGTGTTCTTACTAATTTTCCAATTGGAAAGGTCTCTCTATGTTGCTTTCCCAGAATACATTCTTCACAAAATCTCTCTGGTTTCTGAATTAAAGGAAAAAAATTTACCATATTTTTCATGTGTAACCAATTCAAACCTCCAAAATTTAAATGTACAAACCTGAGATGCCAAAGCCACGACTCATATTTCATAACTGACTGAAAAGCCGATTCAATCTCTCTAGCTATGGACTGAGCTCCAAACTTATTTCTAATATGAACTCTAGATTTAGCTCTGGACTGGGCTACAATATGAGCTCTGGACTGGGCTATAGTATGAGCTCTGGATTGAGTAAAATCTACCTTAAAGGAAGGTCCAGAATGCGCAAAACAACACTTGATATTACTTTCTTTTTAAACCTATTTTCAATCTCAAAGGAAAAGTTATATTTCTTGTCATTTGCACTTTAGCCATTAACTCAGTACTTGGATATTTATCCATGATCACACATTCGTCGTCTTCAATATATAGTCTATATCCCTTTTGTACCAATTGACCAATGCTCATAAGATTATGAGCTTCAAACCTACAAAACAATAGACATCATGCATAATCTTTTACTTCCCCCTTTCAGTTAGAATGCTGGATGTTCCCTTGTCTTGTACATACACTGTATTATTATTCCTAAGAGTACCATCAATCTTCACTAACTCATCCAAAATGAAAAATAAATCTAAGTTACCTAACATGTGATTACTGTAACCAGAATCTAGATACCAAACATCACAGGGAACCTTGAGATAGATTGCATTCCATATGTGATAAATAAATAATTTCTCCAACAATATTTTTGCATGTAATAAACATGGAGCTTGGAGAAGAAATCCCAACCTGAATTTGATTCTGTCTGTTATGATCATATTGATTTTTTCTACATTCATAAGGATAGTGCCCATATTTCTTACAGTAATGACATTCCAAATGAGACTATCCTTGTGTTATTGACTATGTCCTCTTTCACTTGAGTTTAATGGACCACTACTGCATCCTCTTGATGAACTTCTTCCTTTGCCTCTAGGAATGAACCTTCCTCTTCCTCTTCCATGAATTCCTGAAGTCTGAGAAGAAAAAGCTTATTTTAAATATGCATGTGATCTATTCAACCTCTATTCATGATTTATTAGTGATGCATGCAACTCATCAATTGAAATATGACTCAAATATTTAGTTTCTTCTATGGCTACAACCAAATGATCAAAATTTTAAGGTATACTCATAAGCATATTTTCACTTATTCTTCTATTGTCCAATTTTTTTCCATGAGATTTAATCTAATTTACTAGGCCAACAACATAATTAAATAATGACTCTACGGAGTTTGATTCTTTCATAGAAATATTCTCAAAATCTCTTCTAAGTACTTGGAGTTTGGCAATTTTAAATTTCTCATTATCTTGAAACACAACCTAAAGAGTTTCCTATGCTTATTTTACTTGAGTGGCTACTGCCACTCTAGGAAAAATATTTTCATGCATGGCTTGATGAATATAAGAGAGAGTTTTCCCATATTTCTTTCTTAATTCTTTCAAAATATCCTTCTTTTCCTGTGAGAGTGCATTATACGCAACTAGATCTAGAGGTTCTGTGTAACCGATCTCAACAATTTCCCACACTTTTTGAGATCTAAAGATCACCTTCATGGTTAAAGACCAATACTTGTAATTATTTCCTATAAATCGGGGTGTGTGCATACTTGACAAAGATATTCTAGATGTAAAAGCCATATCTAACTGTTAATTTAAAAACTTGCCGAAAAATCAAAGCTACGATACCAATTTGTAGAATTATAGAAACTAAAAACAACAAATACAAAAATAATAAAACTAAAAGATAAATAAAGATTTAATCTAAATATCATCAAGTGGGATTTTTTCTGGTTGCGATGCAAGACAGCTTTATCACAAAACTATGAAAACCATATTTCCCTAATTCGAGGTCTTTTGTAATTTAGCAGTTTTGAATATAAATTAGTATCATGACGATTATAAAAATACTTCTTTTTTTATTATCGGTAAATGAGGTTTAAGGGGGCCCTACCCTGTACAAAGGATGGAGAAAAAGATAAGACAATGGGGAACAAACGAGGCTGCCTCTTCCAGCGGCACAAAGAGTCGAAACCAACAACAACAAGAAAACTAACAAAAACATAAAACCAACACCTATCTTAAGGGGATAGATAGTCTCTTTCTTTTTCCTACTCACAACAGTCCAATCCTCTTATGTATTTGTATTTTCATTTTCATTAATATGGATTGGGATCAAAACTTCGATCTGCACCTTGAGATTTTGGGACCCTGATGAAGAATACACATCATTCTTTCTACATTCTTGCACTTCCTCCTTTTTTGGATCAGACAAATTATTATATTAAAATCCTGAATCACAATCAGATGGATCATTTATAACTAGGTGTCTAGATTAAGATTGTTCCATCACAAGCTTCTGCCTTTAACATTTTTTCTTACCATGTGACAATTTGAAGCTAGATGGTCAAGAGAAAAGAAATTTCTACACCAAAAGGGAAACCCTTCATGATTTATATTTTGTAACCATGTTCTATCCTCCACTTTGAGTTCCATAGTGGTAGGGAAATCAACAGAAGTATCCATATCAACCAAGACTCTAGCATACATTGTGTGCTCAAAATCATCATTTTTTGGGTCAATAGCCAAACATTTCCGTAAAGTGTTACCAATAAAAGTTAAGAAACCTTTCAATGAAAATTAGAGGGGTAAATAAGGTAGCCAGATCCATACCGGATTAACTTGGAAAGTATCAGACACCAGGTTGAACATAGAGAACCATAATTTCATCAATAACATATGGGATTCAAAATGGGGCATCTGTATGGAGGTCTATGCAGTCAGGCGCCTACATATACAAACACCTAACTGTATGTGCAACCAAGTGGTTGAATATGCAGACACTTTTCTGCCAGTTGAATAAGTTTTTGGGAAAAGGTTGGTCAGGAAGTAATCAAATGCAACAAATGCAAATGGGCGTTTACAAAAAAATCTACATATGGGTTGGTTGTACACAAAATAATGCAGACATGGCATTTTTATGGAGGTCTGGGTTGGTTGTACACAAAATAATGCAGACATGGCATTTTTATGGAGGTCTATGTAGTCAAGAGTCTGCATATGTAACATATACAGACACTCGACTGCATGTGTAGTTGAGCATCTGCATATACAGATGCCCGACTACATGTGCAACTGAGCACATGCAACTAGGTGTCTATATATGCAGGCACTCGACTATACATGTCGTTGAGTGTTTGTATATGTAGATGCCTAGTTATACATGCAGTTGGTTGTCTACATATACAACCACCCTAATGGACATGCAATTGAGTGTCTCTATATGTAGACATCTAGCTATACATGCGGTTGGGTGTCTACATATATACATGTAGGGAGTTGGGTGTTGGGACAAAACTTAATTTTCTCATCATATATACATAACAAAAAATATAGGAGAATTTTTAAAAATGTTATTTTAATAAGTTTTTAATTATTATTTCTAAGTTAGTGTTATTGAGAATATATAATAATTTATGAGGTGAATGATTGAGAGTGAAAATTTTACTTTCCAAAATCATTCACCTCCCAAATTAGTATATATTCTTAATAACACTGACTTAGAAATAATAATTAAAAACGGATTGAAATAAAATTTCTCATATATATGACACGCGTGTCAAATAATCGAGGTAAATCTTATTTTGGAAAAAATGTAATTTACCATGTATAATATGATATGTGGTCTTGATTACACCAATAGGATTACAATGGAACAAACAACCCACAATTATGTGTAAGAGAGCATCATTAACGGTTTAGTATTTTTTCATACATTTTTACAATGTTATGTGGGGACACGTCCCCTAGATTTTGGTGACGTCCTAGATGTCCCAAACATTTCGGGGACTTGGGGTCTTGTAGGGGATGTCCCAATTTTTTTAAATCTTTCAAAAGTTTTATGATGTTTTTACTTTTAAAAAGATGTTATTTTTAACAAAAACGTCACATTATAATCTTGAAATTACCTAAAAATACATTAAATATAGTTTAAATCCCTAAATGTCATTGAAAATTTAAAATGTTAAAATATTAATTTTTATGTATTATTTTCAAAGTCATCCCCTACCGTCCCCAAAATTTCAGATTTTTTTTGCCGTCCCAAAAACCCGTCCCTCTGTACCCTCATTCCACTGTATTTGAGGCCTAGGTAACTATGAATTTTTATTTCTCACAACCATGAAATGAATATAAACCAGCCATGTCTAAGTTTCCTAACTACAATTTGATTTTAAATGTGGGAGATTTATCTTTAGATTCATCGATGAAATAACGCAACACAGGGTTCACTTTAAGAAGCCTCTGGAAAAAAGGAGGTGGAAAATACCCTGACGAATATTGCTTTGGCAACATTCACCATACAAAGGTGATTTTTCTTAGGTTTATGCATGAAATATTCATCTTGGTAGTTTTAAGAGAGCTGACACCCGTTAACAGTGCCTTCCTATCATGTCGCACAACTAAAAATGTTGTTGGCAGGCGTCAACAAGACCTTGCTGCTGCGTGGTTGACGACTGTTAACAAAAATTTTTTTACTGTTGTGTGACACCAAGGTTACGTTGACGTGTGTCCATGAAATTTTACTATCATGAGACATTAAGGCATTTTTGACGGGTGTCAACAACACAATGTTGTTGCATGACAACAAAATGTTCTTGACGGGTGTCAACAACATTTTTCTATCGTGCGACAGCGAGGGTTTGTTGATGCACATCAAAAACAATTTCCTATCGTGCGACAACAATATGTTCTTGACACACATCAACATGAATAAATTTTTACTTTCGCGCGATAGCAAGGTCCTATTGACATGCGTCAACAACATCTTGTTGTCATGTGACAGGAAAGTCTTGTTGACATGCATCAACAAACCCTCGTTGTCATGCGATAAGAAAACCTTGTTGTCATGCGACAACAACAAGAAACCCTAATTTTCCCTATAAATACCAACACAACCCCTCATTTTCACATTCTCATTTTCTGGCTACCAGATTTTTTCCTTTTTCGAGCACTTCTTGCCATAGGTACCGTACTTTATGGATTCTTCTGCCGAAGGTGAACCTCAGGATATAACACCCAGAGCCTCTAAGACCAAGATTCAATACAAAAGTGTTATACACCCCCATATAAATGTAGTCATGGAAATGACTGCAGAATACAAGGATTCAATAGTTGCATCTGAATTCCAAGGGTTTGTTAGCATGCCCTAGCTTTAGGTTGACCATTAGATTCTTAACTACCTCCTTTCGTCCTACAATACAGAAAATAGTACTTTTACTGTTACTTTGGAAGATCAACGTACATTCTCCTTCGGTGTCAAACTAATTGATATCCATCGATTGAAAAGCCCCCCTTTTAAAAATGTGTTGATAGTAACAACCAAAGCAACACACACTAAAAATGATAAGATTTTCCTGGAACCTAGTTATGGTTTCAATGTTGATTTTAAGTGTAATTTGCTCTTGTTTGAATGTTTTTTTATATTAATTCAAATTTATATTAATTCTGAAAACTTTTGCAGCTCATTTCAGAAAATTCAGATGAGGAGTGGACATGCAATATGTTGCACACCACTATCTTGCTGCCTTGATTTCTTTGTTTCAAGCCAGAATTATTATGCAGGGTTGAAAAACTGACATTCCAAATTGGGTTGTTGCATACATTCTTGCAACAATCAGAAATAATTTTTTTGACTTGTGCACATTTCTATCTAACAAGATAAAGGCTGACATTACCAATGCATCAATTTCATAAAAACTAGTTATTCATTAAACAACCTATATCCTAGCTCTTTATTATGAGGCTTATTATAATTTAAAAGTTGAACCAACTCCAATTTGCACAAACTAGACAATGAAAAAAAAAAATCTATTCCACTTGAAGAGCAGGAAGTAAAAAGTTGTCTTTTTTATATTTTTCTCATGCTGATCGAATCTTTGTGTAGTAATATAATGTAATTCTGATTGAATCTCTTCTACATGTAGAAAAATTTTCTGGAGTCTCTTCCAAGAAAAAATTTTCTTCGAGAGGAAGAGGCCAACAACATGCCGAGGCCTTAGGAGAATCACAATCTGAAATCGACGTTCGTTCATCAGCTGATCCCCAAGTATTTGCATTGACAAAATGACAGAGACCTAATACCCTTAACATTCAAAGTAGGGTTGTTTACATTTTGATTTTACCATTTAATGATTTATCATATTGAATTGACATGTATTTCCTACACTTGTAGGGACTTTGGAATACTCACGTGCTTCAAAGAAAGTAGCACCAACCCACTCGGTACAATATCATGCAATTTTTGAATCTCAATAGTAATTACCACCATCAGCTCCAACCGAAACAATTCAAAGTCTGTCACAGCCCCCTAGTTTACACAATCAATTCGTACCGCAACAAAATCTCACTCAACCAGGTATGAATTCATTTATTTTGTGATTTATTTAATACTTTTACATATCATTTAGTAATTACTAATGATTTTTTTCTTGGCATCTTACTGTTCAAAGTTTATAGCAATCCTTTGTCTTCTACTCAAAATCTGAAAATCCCAGCTACTCAATCAACCCCACAATTACGATTCAAAATTTTGACCAGAGGTTCAAGAAAAAATACCATTGGTAAATGCATGTCTATGATTCTGGCCCCTAGCGGGACACTAAAGATTCCCTCATGATTCTCTATTCTGACCCTCTCTCTCGCTGGTTGTCCCACTGCAATAGGGCAATCAATTTTAAATCAAATAAGTTTAGATGAAAATTATTTGGGCATTGATAGCAGTGACCCGACTAGTTTTTTCAACACATGTGATATGATTCAGGGCCAACATGTATATTTCCATCTCAATGTACTATTAAATTTATTTAAATTTTCAACATTTAAATTTAAATTTTAATATTATTATTTGTTATTGCTATTAGGATCACCGTTCCCAAAATTAAAAAGATGCATAATACGTTGCTCGACATTGAAGCCGCCATTCTTCTCCTTCAAAATAATCCTCTTCTAATATAGATAGTTATGACTTGCAAAAATTTCCTTTGGAGAACTTGATTGGCTATGATTATCAATCCCACATGAATGAATTTATCATGCCTCAAATTAGTGAGCTCATTCAATGGGAGAGAAGGGAAAAAGTATTAATATCTGAGATAGTAAGTCGTTATGAAAACCATTTCCAAAAAGAGAGATTATTTGTAACAGTAAAAAATCAACCCACGAAGATGGATGCATTATTCATCAAAGCTAAAAAGGGGAGTGTCACATATAACAACACTTATAAAGATAATATTTTAGATAAAGTATCAAACAAATTAGAGAATATAAGGGCTGAGGCCCATGCCTATTTCAATAAATGGTCTAAGGATAAGGAAATGGCCACGATTCCAAACACCGAATGAGATACAACTGTCGGAAGTATAATCAGTTTGATTTTTTTTATTAATTTCAATAAAAAATTGTTTTTTTAATATGTTTAATTGACTTCACTCTTTTTGTTGGAGCTGAAATATGAAAATTTAAAGACTCAAGTGAAGGTCTTCAAAGCTTGCTTGGAAACAACAAAGAATAGTTTATCCAAAACAATTAAGATGAAACAAAATATAGTTTTGGTTAACAAACAAAACAATACACTTAAGCGGATAATTAAAGAGAATGGCTATGACCCTAAGATTTTATTTAAAGAAAAGGCAACAATAGATCCTTCTCTGACATCCCATGGAGATGCTACAAAGGAAGAAAAAGCAATCATCAAGAACCTAGACATGACTGCTGAGGATCTGATTAGTTTAGGGATAATTGAGGCAAGGAATATAGTAGGGTCTGGTGAAAATGTTAATGATTGAGGCTTGAGGATTGGGGAACCTCAAAATTGAAACTTTAAATATTTTATATATAGAAGAATGAAACTTGATACTTGAATATTTTTTCAATTTGAAGTTTGTATTTAACTTTTATGCAATATAATCTTTGCTTGCAATGATGGTGATAGTTACATTTATCATTAGATGTGGATTTATGGATAATGAAATTAGACTAGATGTGGTTATAGTTATTATTAATTTATTCATTTAGAATGTGGTTCTATGTGGACATTAGGTGTGGATGTCTGGATAATGAAATTAGAGTAGATATGGATGATGATGAATTGTATGTTGTTATATTTTTATATAGAATTTCTATATTGTATATGGTGTGTATGTTTGATGGATAATCATGATTCATGGATTTAAACTTTACACAATATTATCTCTACATGTAATGATGGTCATGATTACATTTTTCATTACATGTGGGTGACAACATTAGAATAGACATTACAATGGATCATCCATTTATTCATTTAGAATGTGGTGTTATGTGGATAATGAAATTAGAGTAGATATGGATGATGATGAATTGTATGTGACTAGATGATGATAATGGATAATTGTTTTAAGAAAATTAAGAATGTGCATTGTGGTGTGATAGATACATCTTAATAAAGTAAAAGCTTCTTCTCTCTATTTTAAATTTTGAACTCTTTAATATGTATATCGTTTCTACACATTTATTTTCAAACCTTTATATTGAATTGAAACGATAAATCTCAAAGAAAAAAAATGTGTTATGACACATATATCTTAATAAGGTAAAATGTCCTTCACATTTAAAACTATGGCTAACTACTAAGATAGGGTTTAAGGTACCTCTTATCTTCTTGAGAAAGCTATATGACATTTGATTCTCGAGAATTTAACACGAAAAATGGATAAGGATTAGAATAAAAATGGGTGAGTTTCCTGATAATCTTAGTCCCAAGAAGCGAGAGCTTCCTTGGATGGATATCAACTTATATTTTTCATAAACATCAATGAAATGAAGAGAAATTAAAATGTAGAATCCAGATCTAACCTAAGAAAATAAAAGTAAACGAGAACCTGTTCATATCGAAGGCGATACAAATATCAAGAGTGCACTGCATAGTGGATGGCAATTGTACCAGACACTAAGCGTGGAAGAATATGCAGAATCTAGATCTGAGATTTGAAGACCTTGCAAAATACAACATCAAAGTGGTTTGAAAATTAAAATTACCAATGAAATAAATCTGATTTTAATAAATGATAGTATTTGAATAAATGTAAATATACATACCTGTAACATCTTCAATGATAACTACAAATCAAAAATAGCCTCCTCACTGTCAATATTTGCATCTTCAGAATTACAATGGTATTTATATAAAACTATAAACAATTAAATTAGAATCTACTAATATGAAATTGAATAAATAAGAACAGTTAAAGTGTAATGTAAAGGTGATACCTATTTAAAGCTGAAATAATCCATTTTCAATAGCTTCTTTGTATTCAATATTTGCATCCGTGGATTTTGAAGATGCACCACTTCCAGTCTCATCGTTAAAATTACTTGGACTTGTAGCAGTATTATTTACACCTCTTCTTTCAGCAAGGGATTTCCAATGCGTAATAGCTCTGTCAAAAGGAAAGGTTTCCAAAGAGTAGTGACAAACATAACACCTTATGAAACTTTTGAGATTTTTATCCAACTTGTTTCTCAGTTTTGATTTAATAAAAGATCAAGCATTGAAAACTCTTTCATCCTCCACGAATCCCAAAATAATTGTTTAGCACAATAAGTACAACCAAAAATATTCACTAATTTCTTCCTGTAACACACTACTTTGATAGATTTTTCACCAAAGCCTTGTAATAGCAGCATTCTCTTAAGGTTCGTTTAAGAGTTTATACTGTGACCTTATTGTTACATTGCAAAATTAGTTGATTGAGTCTTTATTAAATAAACATTCAATATACCTTTTATTTCAATACCCTCTACCTCTGATGTTTTATTGAAATGATCCAATATTGTACCCACGTATTTATGAAAAATATTACTTACAAAATAAGCAGGGCCACCTTCTGTATTCCAAAAATTTAGATTCATCACACCCATGGCTTCAAGAATTGTCTTGGCTGAAACATTCTCTAATTTCTGATGCTAAGGATTATGCAATTTTTATGAGTTTTATTCTTGTTTCAATTACTAAAGAATGAAACAGATTTCGTGTCACAGGAACTTCTTCTTTTTTAGTTGATGTAACGTCTTTACTTTTTTGCAAAATGTGTAGTGGTATCTCTTTCCCACTAACATGGATACATAGGTGATCATGAATATTAAATCTCAAAAATCTATTGGGATGGTTAAGATCCAATAAAACTTTCCAGTTATCAAATACAGGTGTATCAAAACTATCCGGGGAAGTGTACAAGGCATCAAGATTCATACATACCATTTTTCTCATCCGTATAAAATCAACAATATAGGTTAATCTCCCCTGTGCATGCTTCATCAATGTATTGATCTCCCACAACATTGGAAGAATTCCTACCAATGTAAGTAATGTCTCTAAATCTATTAGACAGAACAACAAGTACCTCACCTTATCAATTTCATGATGATATTTGTGCATAAAACCAACCAACGAAAGATACTCCTCACGCACTCTGCATGCATGCTCATACAAAAGTAAAAGGCTCCTCAACTTCTCATTTCCATTGTTTAGTCTTTCAATTTCTTTCTTTCCACCTTGTCACAACATCCTTCAAAAGTTTTTGGCCGTCTCTAATTCCTATGGAAAATTTTTGAAACTTAAGAAATCGCTTTGGGTTGCTTTTCATATAGGCATTTAATTCTCTTATATGGTCTTCTACTTTTGCAACATTTTCTTATTTGCTAACGATTATATATGCTAAATTCATTTTGTGAGCTATACAGTGAATTACTAGCATATAAGGGGAGACTGATGTTTGCAATCGAACACACAACCCAGTTCTATGACCCTGCATGACTGAAGCACCATCTGCTCCCATACTTACCAACTTTGTAGCAATTTCATTCACAGTCATGCCAACAATTTCTTTCAAAAGAGAAATAACTAGTTTATATAGGTTTTCTGCATTGCAATTTTCAACCATTTTTTGAACACCCAACAGATTCAGAGTCCTCATATGACTTTCTAAAGTATAAACATGGATACATACCCATGCGGTGTTGTCAACAACTGTCACTTCATCAATTGAAAAAGATATAAAAATTTGTTTTTTTTTACACTCTTTCAAATCTTCCTTTTCAATTATAGTAAGGCATTTAGCCATTTCCCATGCACTATTGTCTGACCAGTGAGATAGGGTAACATTTTGCATTCTATTATATTGATATAAAGGTTTGAAATCGATGAAATATGAAATCGGTCTTCCTTTCTTAAGGATGTGGAATAAAGTAGAAAACTGTATGAGTTTAGTACACAAATTTGATTGATTCATCTTACCAATTTGCGATGTGATCGTTCCGCCATTTTCTATGGGAAGTCTGCGTCTTTTCTGATCAGCTTCATATTTTACGGCATATTTCACATACATGCATTATTTTTTAGTTTTCCATATGTGTGTTTTTTATTTTCTTTCCATCTTCCCCAATTACAGTGAAATATTGTTTTCCACAGTGTTTTTCATTTGTGTCCAACTTCAGTTGCATTTTCTGCTGCCTTCCCAATTTCCATGTACATATTGTATATGTACATTCTGATGAAATTTCTTTAGAATTAGTTGGCTATATAGGTTCAATAAATGGAAATTTTGCAGCCCAGTTAAACTTGTATGTCCTCCCAAGTTTCCACATATTCTAGTTCGTATTCCCATTTTTACTTTTACGTGTAGAGCTTTTAGGAATATCATGATCACCAGGTTTCCTTTTCCATGAACCACTAGTTACATTTGAATTTTGTGTTGCATTTTACACTCTTGATTGCACATCAATAGGAGTATCTTCAAGCCCTAACATGATATAATTATAGGTTTCATTTGGCTGATAATGAACAGAATGCATTTCTACTTCAATAACACCTTCCACATAGTTTATACTCTGATTGATTTCAGTGGGAGCTCTATGGGTGCTTGCAGTTGCAATATCTAAACCAGCAGAGTTCCCAAAATACTTGAACATAGAATTTTGAGTTTTTTTGTAACTTTTTGGGTGTTTTGAGCACTATCAGCTTCCATTGTTCTCAGCATGATAAATTCGAGTTAGATAATCTCCTGTTCATCCATCAACAAACACACCTTATCGTGCGTCAACAAATGAAACTTGTCATGCATCAACAATAGTTCCCTGTTGTGCATCAAAAGGTTATTCTTGTCACCCGTCAACAAAACCTTATTTTTGGCCATCAATAGAGCCTTCTTGTTGCCCGTCAATAGATCCTACTTGTCACCCATGAACAAGTCCTTCTTGTTGCCTATCCATAGAATCTTCTTGTCACGCGTCCATAGATCCTTCTTGTTTCCCGTCAACAGAATCTTCTTGTTGCCCATCCACAAATCCTTCTTGTCACCCATCCACATATCCTTCTTGTCGCTTGTCAATAGAGTCTTCTTTTCCCACGTCAGTTGAACACTTTTGTTTGAAAAATTATACTTTTGTGTACTAGAATCTGTTGCTTTGCAAGTTTTATGTAAATGATAATAGATATTCCCCCAGGTGGTATGCATTAGCAAGTAGTTTTCTACTCGGAGAATACTATAGGATTATATAGGGGATATTTTAAAGAGGTAGGCTAAGCCGACCCCTAAAAAAATTATTAATTTTTAGGCGAACATGTCAATGACCCGCCCCAAAAAAATAGCCTTTTCAATTTTTTCTAAATTGGAATATTTTCCATATTACGAATATTTGCCACTAAAAAAATCCTTGACGTAACATGATGAAATGAATGAATTCTCAGAAGGGATAATGTTATATGTTTATTGACGGTGTTTAGACAAAACTTGAAATGGAATATTACCTAGCAAATGAGAACTTACAAATTCAAAACACACAATAAAGAGACATAAAAAAGTCAGTTTGATGCATCCATTATTTAGAGTGAAAATATGTCATATATATGTAGAGAAGAGAAATACAAAATAATATGAATATATATCACATGCTTTTATTTCCTAAGGATTATAGCTTCCCCAAAACATCAATTGTAAATACCTACACCATAAAAATATTAGTTTGTCATTAACTGTATATTTATCATAAAAGCACAATATCATGGGATCTACTACACAATGCCCCTATGGGATGCCAAATATTGCTACTCACCTCTTTTACAAATCAGGACATTGATACTCAATTTATTTCTAGCACACAAATTACACATGGTTGACCATCCTAATACTCAAAATATTTATATCCAAGTAACTATTGTGCAACACGAAGTTCATAGATTAAACATCATCATACCAAATTATTTATTTTGTGTGAGGATAGAATAACTCTCAACAATTTTTATATGTTCCATTCACAAGTAATCGTATCCAAGCATTTAGATTAGACTATTCTACGGAAAACGTGTTTGTTGCAGATATCTATTTTAAAGAATAATAGTCACCACTTGTCTAAATAGAATAACATGGACCATAGAAAATAACCGCATATCTTAAGTATGCTTACTCAAGTTTAATAAATGCTAGTAGTAAGAGTAAATCTGATGTTACTAGTGTCTCATACACATGATGGCCGATACAAATTAGATAATGTCCAATCCATTAGCTCCTTGTAAGACATTATACACTTACCACATGTCACCTATGTCACATAGAACAATCAAATATATTTATTGTTAGAAGGCATGGATTAAAAAAAAAATCATGTCATGCAGGGCTTGGAATACAAGAGAGCATTGGAATTCATGTGAAACTTATATGATGTATTGAAATTCATGTCAAACATATATGATGTATTGTTAGTGTGTATATCCATTAATTATTTATTTATATGTTTGATTTTCAGAGTTTTTTGAAAATTAATTCAACAAGAGATTTTCATGTTATTGAATACTTCAAAGATGGTTTTGCGGCTTCAAAAATATGAAGAAGAAAATACTAGCCATGAGAGCCAAAGGGTTGATTGTAGAACGAAACATCTATGCAAACCATTCCCAACCAATCTACAAATATCTTTGCCAGACCAACCTACTCTTCAACAGATGATTTCATATTTAGAAAATATTCATGCCAACAATTGAAGGAAAGTTACACAAGAAGCATTAGACATAGTGTGAGGATATGAATAATTAGTTAGTTGTTGTAACACTTTTTTTTTTCGTACATATGTGTTTTATATTTTTTAGAAATATATCAAAACTATCTTAAATCATTTTACATAATGAAGGTGAGTAAACATTTGGCAATGTGGTTCAAAGGAAAATGAAAGTGGCTTCTACTCAGTTGACTTTTCTAGAGCATTACTTGAGGGGAAACAACTATATGTGTTACCTCAACATTGTTATCAAGTATTACTTTGTATGATTTTTATTTTGTACATCTTCTCCTTTTTCATGTGCATAGTTTCAATATCTGGGTATCCTTTTTAACTATGTTTTATATAGGTATTATTCTATCTTGATATATAGAGAAGGTAATTGACAGTTCATATTATATTATGAGCCAAAGATGAGACATGTTGTTGATGACAATAGTGTCGTAACATGAGTACCATGGGGAACAACTGATGTTGTGGAAAGAGATTATGAACATTACTCCAGTGATGATGATGACCCCAATAATGAATAAGATCACCATATTAATCAAGGCAATTATTAAGGCAAAGCCCATTTTGAAGAAGAAGAAGATGATGATGATGATGAAAGTGACGGTGACGAACATCATGAAACTATAAATAATGAAGATGATGATGAAATGAATATCCCAACAAGTAGATATTTGGACAATGAATGGATTGTTCCCATATATATATATATATATATATATATATATATATATATATATATATAAGAAGAAAGGAACATTAGCTGTGACTACAAATCCAAGTCATTTAACCAACAAGGAGTTGGTAACCATACATGAAGATGAACATAAATAGTTGAAATATTCATAAACCTATTTTTTGTGCTATTTCATTAATTCAATTTTGTCTCGTGTTACAACATTTTGTTACATATTTTTTCTTTTGATTTGTTGAGATATAATATGTTTGTCCATTTATGGAATTTGAATTCAACTCAATTAATTTATAATTAATGTAATTGACTTTTTAAATTCTACCGCAATTCAAGGCATATCACTAATTTGGTATATATAAAGTGAGATGTAGATGATTTCTTATTTTGATCAACATCAAATAGGCTATAATTTGGCGTATGAAACTTACTCTATCAGCATATTTTAGTGGCACCGAGCTTGGTTCACTTATCATTGCATGCTTTGAAATAGTTTATAATTAATGTTGGTTTCAGAAGTCAAATTTGACCGTTGGCCTTGTTTATCAAAGATTTTTTGTATGAGTGTCATCCTATTAATTTTTTTATTCAAAAATATTTTAATGTTCTTGGATAAAATAATAGAATTTTAATATATAATTATATAAACGTTAAAAAACATATATAATAAGTAAATTATATATTTAATATACATAGTTATATACCCCTTCTATGGGTACTTGGAAACACTCCCACACGTATTTTGGTATTGTCGCAAAGTCCATGGTGCTTGGGGTTGGATTCATTCATCCCAACAATTTTTTCCATGAGTGCTTCACATGACATTATGTTTTACTAGGAGACAATCTCCAAATGCCACATAAGTTTACCCAGATTTGACATGCTTTCACAAGAGAAATTTTGTTCTGGTTATAGAAATTTGTTTGCTAATGTTGACGCCAATCATCACTTGTCTATTTATAACAAGTCTATGGTTGTTGCCAATGTCTTGCTGCAGATTCAAGTTCAAACCAATAAGGTGGCATTAGAGGTGGAACATCTACATACACTCCTGCGCCACAGGGACAATGCCCCTTGTAATATAACGTGCGTGCCGCAGCCCCCCTATCGCCGCCCCATTCCAAGTAACACTTACACTGGTATGCACTTCTCCAACACCGTGAATCAATGAAAAAACATATTTCCTTTGTCGACATTTGGTTTTTTACAGCAGGAAACACTTATACTGGTATGCTTATCACTTCTTGTGACAAGCATATTGAAACTTAAACTTGTATTTTCTATTGTGAGCAGGACACAACACTACAAGAATGGTTTCATTTAATTTTTCTGGAGCAAGCATGTCCTCAGGGCCAAATTAAAGGCCGGGAGCACCCTAGGCAATAGTTTGAGTGGACACCCTCCTCACAAATTTAGTTAATATTTTGTTTTCCATAAAGTAAATATATAAAATATATCTATATTCTTTTATTTTTAAATTTACATCATGGTCATAATAAAATAATAATAAAAATATATCATTAAATTATCACGATAAGGATGAAAAATATTTTGTTGATGGAAAAAATTAATCGTAGGAGATGCTTCAGAATGCTAAAAAATCAATATTTTATACAAGGCTTCTTACAAGTTTGATTTAGCCATATCAAATAGGTGACAAGAACTCTATCCTGAAATAAAGCACCATTTTTTTGTAAAGAAACAACAAATTGTTTTATGTAGATTTCATGGTTTTGTGAAGAGTCGTATTTGGACTAGGCCTACAGATTCTTCCATAAAAAAATAATAGAAATTTTTCTTTAAAAATTAAGAATATAAAATTAAATACTTTTTTTCGTTTAATTATACTCACCTCTACTAGATACACCAGCAACATTATAAAAAACACATTAATATTTTTTCTAGAACAAATTACACACCTACATAATTTGGACCTACATTAGAGAATGGGTAATAATACCCAAAAAAACATATGTTCTTATAAATATGTGATATTTCCTTTTACTTGCAAAAATATTACAAAACGTTTTTGTGTGTATGCATGAAATTTCTATTACTATACAATAATATCTATAAATGGGTTGATCAATATTAATTCCTTCAGATAAATTATTTTAAAGTTAAGTTCTAAAATTAACTGACAAAAAGGATATAATTTTAGATTCAGGCGCCCCTTGACTGGTTGGCGCCCTAGGCAACTCCCTATTTTGCCTAAGGCTTAATCCCCCTCTGCGTGAAATAGTTGTTTCTACCATGCTCCTGGGAGGGAAACCATGCTTTCATGAGAAATGCCACAACATAAGGTCCTGACAAAAGTGTTCTAACTATTTCTTTGACCCGGCTGTAAACATGGTTTCCAGATACAAACGCATTGCTAAAAAAGTCTCATGAGAGAGACTTCTTGTTTGCATTTAAAAAATCTCCGAGTAAATAGACTAATGTTTTCAGGTTTCATTGTAATGGGTTTCAACGATGGATTTGAAGCCTGCCGGATCTTTTCAAATAAAATAAACGCTGCATTTTCTGTAAGCCTTGAAATGACATAAGCTGATCCTGAATTACATTACAGGTTCTCTACCCAACTGGACAGCCCAATGTTAGCCCATAATTCCACCATATCTCCATCTCACCTCAAATCAAGCAAGTTTCTTCCGGCTGACCCTAAGTCTCATGTAACCTTAGCACCACAATGGATTATAGTCGATTATATATATATCCTATATACCATATATATACTATATAGGATATAATCTCTTTTTGATGGGCATAGTAGAGAGGAGGTTATAAGGAACCACTAAATTACATTGCACTGCTAAGATCGCACTTACATATGTCACTGAAGCATAAGGATCATCAGATCTTGACAATTCTGGGTTCTAATAATTGGTTGCAAATTGAAAGCATGCTCCAATAGTCTTAACACATATTGGATCAAGATGAAGTTAGACTTCTAATCAATACTCTTGGTGCAATTGTTATTGTATGTGCATTTTAGATTTAGAGGAATTGAAAGAATGTCACTTAGAAACCTGGTCACCCACTTTCGTAGCTAGTGAAATTTAGGTTTGATACTCGAATGCATCTAGAATTCCTAGGCATAAATAAATTTTGTCATGGCTGTTTACGAGGATTTCGATGAATCTCTTTGTCAATGATTCATCAAAGGGATTTTTGTCTAGTAGACAGTGATACTGTAATGCACCTTGTTCATCTACCTTGATAAAGTGGTTTAGGCATTGTAGTGAGTTACACTTATTGAGCAACCATACACTCTTATTCTTTTCCATGCTCTTCAAATTCCAATAACTCTCTGACAACATCTGCAACACACCTCACATCCATTATTGTTCTATGTTTTAAGTGAAGGCATGAGCTCCTTCCTCCTTACTACCGAAGCTGCTCCGTCTAGTTTATTCAGCCAAGATAACAATTGAAAATACCTCCAGCTTGAAATGCTCCCCTCTCGCCAAATTTCCTTTGGTAGCTTCTCTATGTTAGAGCACTTAACGTTATCTGAAGTGGTTTAAGACTCACAAGCTTGTGTACAAGGCAGGTACTCATTTCAACATGTGACAACCGTACAAACTAATAGAGATCAGATTTGAAATGCATGAAATGAATCTTCTATTTGGAGTAATTTGAGGGCATGCTAACCAGAGTGTCCTCAATTTTGACAAGGTAAATCATGTCAAAATGAAGTAGGATTTCCATGTTTGTTAGATTCAACCACATACAACTCCATTTGCTTCATGCTTCCCAGCAGTTCCCTCACAACATGATTTCACCATTGTTTTCAAGTAGCCAATCTTTTCAGTTGTTTGAGGGCTGGCCACATCATTACCATATTTGAGAGTAGCTCATCCTTTGTACGTTTATTTTTCCCTTTCTTATCCATGCATTTGGACAGTTAAAAACTCTCAGGTATTTAAGAGATGTAAGCTGTGAGATTACCCATAAGGTATGGACTTCAAATGTTGACATATAACAAATATCCAAAAATTTTAGCGAAGTTAACTTTGGAAACATTCAGATGGAAGCTCAATGTAATATCTGAGTTATTAAGATCGAGGATTTGAAGGTTTGTAAGAGCACTGATTGAGTTGGGTGAGTCTCTTGATGCGCGTATACCAGGCTAACCTGAGGCAAACTAACTGCTTCAAACATCCTATGCTTTTTGGCAACGAGTTGAGGGCAGTCCTATGACAAATCCAAGCACCCTGAGATGAGATCATTCTCCCAATCACCTGTGAATAGGTAATTTCTTTCAAATCAGGATTCTCCACATTAGATCCAGGAACGGATATGGGAAGATCCGAATGTGTTTGGAACATGAGTCAAATTGTTAGACGACCATCATGAAATTCTGACCGTGTGCCAAACAGTCATTAAACTGGAAACTCTTGTAAATATTCTGCCAGCCACGAAAGAAACATTTCTCTTCTTTCTTAGCAATTTGTTGTGCTAAGTTAACAATATGCATCATGCACCCTGAAATAGACTCACATTTCCATCTGGATCTCTCTTAAGGAGTGGCTCAATAAGGCAACTATTCAACTAGCATATTGATGAAATCTCTGTGCTGTTTGGAGAGGATCATGCCCAGTCACAAACCCTTCTCCAATCCAAAACATACTCACAGTTTTGGCAGTAAAGATGTACTTCATCTTCTGGAAGGCAGAGAGGTAGAGAAAGCATAATTGCAAAGAAAGGTAGAAAGTCCGCCAAAGCATCATAGCTCAATTTGAGCCTATCATACCTAGACTTCTCTGTAACATCGCCGTATTTCTACACATTCTGCAAATTCTTCAATGCAAATTCCCATTCATTTGAGTGGGCCTAAGACAGCTTGCCATTAGCTTGTCCAATCACTTTGAGAGCTAAGGGAAGGCCTCCACACTCCCTGCACACATGCCTAGCTGTTCACTGGTCAATGCTTGTGGGAAGAATTCCATCAGTTTAGTGGAAAAGCACTGGAAACAAAACAACTAAGCCAGCTCAAAAACATCCTCCCTCGATTTTTCCACTTGGATTGGTAGATGTATCTGGATTCCCAACTGTCTGACAAGCACGGATACTGTTAACTTCTGGACAGTGGCAATGGTGATGTTGGAATTGTGGTGTTGAGAGGCCAGAGGCACGCATAACTCGGTTAACAATTCAAGTTTGCACTTGTTTCCCAAACATAATCTAAAAACCAACCGAAATTATTTTCAGTCTCAACCTCCCACATTAACCATCATTTTCACAGCCTCTTCTTCTTTGCTCTCCAATCTTTCATTTATTTGAAGAGACTATTTGTTTGACAAGATCATTTCTCAGAGAATTGAAAGAGGTGAACTTTTTATGAAATGGTAAGCCAAAGCATTAAGCTATCACTGGAAAAAAGAGTTTGTACCTGATTGCCGTTGAATACCTTTTTTAGGAGTAGAGTTTTGCCTGATCCGCCCATGCCAACAATGCCCATCCATGACACGGTTAATTTCTGCAACGCCACTAAACTTGATCAACTCCTCAATTACTCTTGTGAGCAGTAATCTTGTTCGAGGTAGAATTACCAGAGGCTCCTCAATATACTTCATCTTCCGGTGGGGCTGAAGAAGTGGATGGAAAAAATTCCGCAGATGTTGACAAATGATCCAAAGCTTGAGAGAATCAATCCTTTATGTGATCTGCTGTAGTCCTTAATTAGATTAACCACATCTTGCTGCAGCTGGTGGAGAAAAGCAATGGAAGGAGTGGATTTTAGATGTTCACTCCATTACACTAAATGAGACGAGTGATCTTTACTACTCATTCGATAAGTGAGAAATCAGGTGATAAGGAATTTCCATGGCATTAGTGCAGTGTTGGGCCAAATCAATCAAGCTTCCTCGAGAAACTGTCATTCAATTTGTCAACCATAACTATTCAGGATAAGAGGATTAGTTTATCGATGGTGAGAGGAAGGTAACGTATGATTTTGCCAGCGTTCAAAGCCTTTCCTCTTGATATTCCTGCATGTTCCATTGTTGATGGAGTTGAAATCTCTCAACCATTAAGTTTGAGGGCATCCAACTCTTTTATTTTACAGCAGATAAGGACAATGTTGATGTGATGCAACAATCTATTTTACTATGCCAGCTGAATGGTTTACAACTCAATCATTCCAGAGATGAAAACAAGGATCATTACATTATTGAAAAATATAAATGGTTACTAGTAGGAACAATGTGTTTTGTGCTGCAACACGACGAACAACCAAAAGTTGGACAAACCAACTCTAGGCGAACCATGACTAGAGTGAACCAGAGAGTAATAACATTCGTAATGCCACGATATACTAGTTCTTATAATTTCTATGAATACATTTAGAATCAAAACAACTTAACTGTGACGGTAATAAAATTTTCATATTTTCCATGATAACAAGACAAGACAAAGTTTCAATAGCCATTGACAACATTACTCCACAATCACATAATACTAAGGCACTGGTTTTCTTCTAAAACACCCACATAACCCTTTCCAGAGTTTTAAAACAAAAATTATTCGTACAAGGACCCGGCTAAATTCATAAGGCTTTCAAGTTTTGATGCAATATTTTACAAGTCTTTCCCTCATCTACTCGCATAAGCCATCTGCAATAATAAGCTACTATCTACACAACTATTGTAGAAAGGAAACATTCTATTCCAAGAATTGGACTCGAAGGTTATAAATGACTAACAACTCCTTAAGATAAATAAAATTTCCACCATTTGTGGAATGGTAATAAAACCATACCTTACACTTCAATAGCATTTGGAACATTGTCTCAACAGCAACATTCGAAGGATTTAACAATCTATTTGAGAAGGGGACATTGGCCTAATTAAGTTAGAAACAATACCTGCACCATTAGTGTATCACTGCTTCATTTCCATTAATTATGAAAACCAATCTAGGTTCCCTAAGATCCGAGAAATTTTGATACTTCAAACCAATAATCTACATTCATAAAATAGTACCATGGCGATCACAAGATATGATAGTTAAATTTCTAAAATCGACAAAATTGATCAATTAATCTAGGAGGAAACCACGGGATTCAAAGGTTGGACACAAAAGATTCTATGTTAATCACCAAATAACATGCACCCTATGCCTCTTGCAGCAGCAGTGAAGTGTGCTTGAGCTCAACAGCGTAATGTGAACTAACATAAACATTAAACCAACACCTATCTCAAATTTTTGATCCATTCCCTTGGGATCTTAACTGCATCTTAAGGGGATATATAGTCCCTTTCTTTTTCCTACTCACAATAGTCCAATCCTCTTATGTATTTGTATTTTCATTTTCATTAATATGGATTGGGATCAAAACTTCGATCTGCACCTTGAGATTTTGGGACCTTGATGAAGAATCCACATCATTCTTTCTACATTCTTGCACTTCCTCCTTTTCTTGATCAGCGAAGTTATTATATTCAAATCCTGAAACACAATTAGATGGATCATTCATAACCAGGTGTCTAGGATTAAGATTGTTCCACCACAAGCTTCTGCCTTTAACATTTTTTCTTACCATGTGAGAATTTGAAGCTAGATGGTCAAGAGAAAAGAAAGTTCTACACCAAAAGGGAAACCCTTCATGATTTAGATTTTGTAACCATGTTCTATCCTCCACTTTGAGTTCCATAGTGGTAGGGAATTCAACAGAAGTATCCATATCAACCAAGATTCTAGCATACATTGCGTGCTCAAAATCATCAGTTTTTGGGTCAATAGCCAAACATTTCCATAAAGTGTTACCAATAAAAGTTAAGAAACCTTTCAACCAAAATTATAGGGCTAAATAAGGTAGCCAGATCCATACCGGCTTAACTTGGAAAGTATCAGACACCAGGTTGAACATAGAGAACCATAATTTCATCAATAACATATGGGATTGAAAATGGGGCATCTGTACGGAGGTCTATGCAGTCGGGCACTTGCATATATAGACACCTAACTACATGTGCAACCAAGTGGTTGCATATGCAAACACTCATCTACCAGTCGAATAAGTTTATGGGAAAAGGCTGGTTAGGAAGTAATCAACTGCACCAACTGCAGATGGGCGTTTACAAAACAATCTACATATGGGTCGGCTGTACACAAAATAATGCAAACATGACATTTTTATGGAGGTGTATGCAATCGAGAGTCTGCACATGTAACATATGCAGACACTCAACTGCATGTGTAGTCGAGCATCTGCATATACAGATGCTCGACTACATGTGCAACCAAGCACATGCAACATGTGTCTATATATGCAGGCACTCGACTATACATGTTGTCGAGTGTTTGTATATCCAGATGCCAAGTTATACATGGAGTTGGGAGTCTACATATACATCCACTCGAATGCACATGCAACGGAGCATCTGTATATCTAGATGTCTAGCTATACATGTGGTTGGGTGTCTACATATATACATATAGAGAGTTGTGTGCTGGGACAAAACTTAATTTTCTCATCATATATACATAAAAAAATATAGAAGAATTTTTAAAAATGTTATTTCAGTAAGTTTTTAATTATTATTTCTAAGTTAGTGTTATTGAGAATATATAATAATTTGTGAGGTGAATGATTGAGAGTGAAAATTTTACTTTTGAAAATCATTCACCTCCCAAATTAGTATATATTTCTAATAACACTCACTTAGAAATAATAATTAAAAACTTATTGAAATAACATTTTTCATATATATGACAGACGTGTCAAATAATTGAGGTAAATCTTAGTTTGGAAGAAATGTAATTTACCATGTATAATATGATATGTGGTCTTGATTACACCAATAGGATTACAATGGAACAAACAACCCACAATTATGTGTAATAGAGCATCATTAACGGTTTAGTATTTTTTCATACATTTTTACAATGTTGCCCTGGGATGCGTCACCTAGATTTTGGTGACTTCCTGGACGTGCCAAATATTTCGGGGACTTGGGGACATGGAGAGGATGTCCCATTTTTCAAAAATCTTTCAAAAGTTTTATGATGTTTTTACTATTAAAAAGATGTTATTTTTACCAAAAAAATCACATTATAATCTTGAAAGTACCTAAAATACATTAAAAATAGTTTAAATCTCTAAATGTCATTGAAAAGTTAAAATATTAATTTTTATGTATTATTTTCAAAGTCGTCCCCCTACCGTCCCTAAAATTTCAGATTTTTTTTTGCTGTCCCAAAAACTCCGTCCCTCTGTACCCTCATTCCCCCGTTTCGGAGGCCTAGGTAACTATGCATTTTTATTTCTCACAACCATGAAATGAACATAAACCAGCCATGTCTAAGTTTCCTGGCTACAATTTGATTTGAAATGTGGGAGATTTGTCTCTAGATCCATTGGTAAAATAACGCAACACAGGGTTCACTTTCAGAAGCCTCTGGAAAAAAGGAGGCGGAAAATACCCAACAAATATTACTTTGGCCGCATTCGAAAAGGCAAATTTTTGTAGGTTTTTGCACGAAATATTCACTTGGTAGTTTTTGAGAGAAAGTGTGAGCAACAAGGTGTTGCTGACATGCGTCAAAACACCTTGTTGTTGCGTGATCAACACAATGTTGCTGACGGGCGTCAACAACATCTTGCTTTCGTGTGACAACAAAAGTTATTGATGCCCATCAACAACATTTTGTTGTCATGCGACAGCAAGGTGTTGTTGATGGGCGTCAATAACTCATTTTGTCCTCACTGATAACAGTAAGGGTTTGTTAGACGCCTGTCAACAACATTTTGTTGTCGCGTGACAACAAGGTTGTTGACTAACGGGTGTCAACTGGAACACCTTGCTGTCGTGCATTTGACAAAATGTTGTTGACGGGAGTTAACAAAATTGTTGTTGAAGTGGCGTCAAAAGTTTTTGTTGTCATGTGACAACAAGGTGTTGTTGTCGTGCGTCAACAACAAGAAACCCTAATTTTCCCTATAAATACCAACACATCCCCTCATTTTCATGTTCTCATTTTCCAGTTACCAGATTTTTTCCTTCTCCAAGCACTTCTTGCTACAGGTACCATGTCATGTTGAAGTCATGGCTTCTTCTGCCCAAGGTGAACCTTAGGATCCAACACCCAAAGCCTCCAAGGGTAAGATTCAATATAGAAGTGCTATGTGCCCCCACATAAATGTAGTCATGGAAATGAATGTAGAATACAAGGATTCAATAGTTGCATCTGAATTCCAAGGGCTTGTTAGCATGCCCTAGTTTGAGGTTGACCATTAGATTCTTAACTACCTCCTTTCATCCTACAATACAGAAAATAGTACTTTTACTGTTACATTAGAAAATCAGCGTACATTCTCCTTCGATGTCAAACCTATTGATATCCATCGATTGATAGGCCTCCCTTTTAAAAATGTGCCGATAGTAACAACCAAAGCAACACTCACTGAAAATGATAAGATTTTCCTCAAATCTAGTTATGGTTTCAATGTTGATTGTAAGTGTAATTTTTTCTCATTTGAATGTTTTTTTATATTAATTCAAATTGATATTAATTCCGATGACTTTTGTAGCTCATGTCAGCAAATCCAGATGAGGAGTGGATACACAAGATGTTGCACACCACTTTCTTGTTACCTTTATTTCTTTGTTTCAAGCCAGAATTATTATGCAGGGTTGACAAACTGACATTCCAAATTGGGTTGTTGCATACATTCTTACAACAATCGGAAATCAAAAATTTGACTGGTGCACATTTCTATCTAACAAGATAAAGGCTGACATTACCAATGCATCAATTTTAGAAAAACCAGTTATTCATTCAACAAACTATATCCTAGCTCTTTATTATGAGGCTTATTATAATTTAAAAGATGAACCAACTCCAATTTGCACAAATGAGATAATGAAAAAAAAATGTCAATTCCACTTGAAGAGCAGCAGGTAAATTTTATTCAAAGGGTTTTTTATGTTTTTCTCATTCTGATCGAATCTTTGTGCACTAATATAATGTAATTTGGGGTGATTGAATATTTTCTGTATGCAAAAAAGATTTCTGGAGTCTCTTCCATGAAAAAAAGTTACGATCGAGAGGAAGAGGCCAACAACATGCTGAGGCCTTGGGAGAATCACAATCTGAAATCGTTTGTTCGCTCATCAGTTGATGCCCAAGTATTTGCATTAACGAAATGACAGAGACATAATACCCTTAACATTCAAAGTAGGGTTGTTTACATTTTGATGTCTAATGCAGTTAATGATTTACCATATTGAATTGACATGTAGTTCCTGCACTTGCAAGGAATTTGCCCAACAACTACATTACGTGCTTCAAAGTAAGCATCCCAACTCACTCAGTATTCTCTGTGTAATGTTTTGAATCTCAACGATTAAATCACCTTACCACCATCAGAGCTTCCAACTGAAACAATTCAAATTTTGTCACAGCCCCCCAGGTTTAAACAATCAATTCATACCACATCGTGTTAATAATTCATATTAAATTCATTTATTTTATGATTTATTTAATAGTTTTACATATTATTTAGTATTTACTAAGATTTTCAAGTCCAACTTGGCATTTGTTTTTGACAATTGATAATTTTTATCTTTTACTGAAGAGCAAACCCCAGGTAAATCATTTTCTTCACATTGTTCAAAATTCAACAAAGGGTTAGGACAAAAGTTTCCATTGGCAAACGTATGCAATGATTCTGGCCCCTAGCTACACTAATATTCCCTCATAATTTTTGACCCTATCTCAATTGGCTATCTGTCTATGATCCTCATGTGTGTTTCACTAACGCCTTGATTCTGGTGTATTTTTGGAGTGATCACCTGCATGAATGATTAGGTTACATAGCGGGAAGGATGCCTAAACATGGTGAGTGGGGCTCATACTTGGGAGCTATTCAACAATATCCCAAGTTTTTGGCTCTACCAAGCTGGTGGGAAGGTATTCATTTTGTGTGAAACGACTTTAGATGACATTTTGGTTTAACAGTTTTGCATTTGATAGTTAGATCCTCCCAACTAGGGTTGTTTAACACGTGTCATTTTTTATTAATGAGGGTACCATACTTGAATTGACATGGAGTTTCCTAGCACTGAGCAGGGACTTTACATATGGACTACACAAAGTGCTTCAAAGGAAAGCATCGGGCCAACTCACTGGTGGTACAATCTCATGTGGATTGTCACTAATCTCAAGGTTTTGGTTACCACGTATCATTTCCAACCTAAACAATTCAAACACTGTCATAGCCCCCATTTACACAATCAATTCGTACCGCAACAAAATCCCACTCAACAAGTATGAATTCATTTATTTTGTGATTTATTAATACTTTTACATATTTTTTAGTAATTACTAATGATTTTGATTCTTGGCATCTTGTTGTTCAATTGATAGCAATCCTTTATCTTCTACTCAAAATCTACAAACCCCAACTACTCAATCAACCCCACAATTACGATTCAAAATGATCGACCAGAGGTTCAAGACAAAATACCATTGGTAAACATATGCCTATGATTCTGGCCCCTAGCAGGACACTAAACATTCCCTCTTCATTCACTATTCTGACCCTATCTCTCTTGGTGTCCCACTACAACAGAGTCAATCAGTTTTGAATCAAATAACTTTAGATGAAGGTTATTTGGGCATTGATAGTAGTGACCCAACTTGTTTTTTCAACACACATGATATGATTCAGGGCCAGCAGGTATATTTCCATCTCAATGTACTTTTAAATTTATTTAAATTTTCAACATTTAATTTCAATTTTAATATTAATTTCTATTATTGCTATTAGGATCAGCGCTCCCAAAAGCAAAAAGATGCAGTAGACATTGCTCGAGCTGAAAGATGTCATACTTCTCCTTCAAAATCATCCTCTTCTGATACAGATAGTGATGACTTGCCAACATTTCCTTTGGAGAACTTGATTGGCTATGATTGTCAATCCCACATGAATGAATTTATCATGCCTCAAATCAGTGAGCTCATTCAATGGGAGAGAAGGGAAAAAGTATTAATATCTGAGATAGTAAGTCGTTATGATAACCATTGGCAAAGAGAGAGCTTATTTGCAATAGTCAAAAATCAACCCGTGAAGATGGATGCATTATTCATCAGAGCTAAAAGTGGGACTGTCACATATAACAACACCTATAACGACAATATTTTAGATAAAGTATTAAACAGATTGGATAATATCAGTGTTGAGGCCCAGGCCTATTTCAATAAATGGTCTAAGGACAAGGAAATGGTCGTGATTGCAAACGCTGAACGAGATAGAGTTGTTTGTAAGTATAATCAGTTTAAAAAAAGATTTTTTATTAATTTCAATAAAAATTTTGTTTTTTAATATGTTTAATTGACTTCACTCTTTTTGTTGTAGCTGAAATATGAAAATTTAAAGAGTCAAGCCAAGGTCTTCCAAGTTCACTTGGAAACAGCAAAGAACAGTTTATCCGCAACAATTAAGATGAAAGAAAATATTGTTTTGGTTAACAAACAAAACAATACACTTAAGCGGATAATTAAAGAGAATGGCTATGACCCTGAGATTTTATTTAAAGCAAAGGCAGCAGCAGATCCTTCTTTGACATCCCATGGAGATGCTACAAAGGAAGAAGAAGCAATCGTCAAGAACCTAGACATGACTGCTGAGGATCTGATTAGTTTGGGGATAATTGAGGTAAGGAATACAGTAGGGTCTGGTGAAAATGTTAATGATTGAGGCTTGAGGATTAAGGAACCTCAAAATTGAAACTTTAAATATTTTATATATAGAAGAATGAAAGTTGATACTTGAATATTTGTTTAATTTGAAGTTTGGATTTAAATTTTATGCAATATTATCTCTTCTTGCAATGATGGTAATAGTTACATTTATCATTAGATGTGGATGTCTAGATAATGAAATTAGAGTAGATGTGGTTATAGTTATTATTAATTTATTCATTTAGAATGTGGTTCTATGTGGACATTAGGTGTGGATGTCTGGATAATGAAATTAGAGTAGATATGGATGATGATGAATTGTATGTGACTAGATGAATTGTATGTTGTTATATTTTTATATAGAATTTCTATATTGTATATGGTGTGTATGTTTGATGGATAATCATGATTCATGGATTTAAACTTTATGCAATATTATCTCTGCTTGCAATGATGGTCATGATTACATTTTTCATTACATATGGGTGATGACATCTAATATGTTTGATGACATTAGAATAGACATTACAATGGATCATCCATTTATTCGTTTAGAATGTGGTGTTATGTGGATAATGAAATTAGAGTAGATATGGATGATGATGAATTGTATGTGACTAGATGATGATAATGGATAATTGTTTTAAGAAAAATAAGAATGTGCATTGTGGTGTGACAGATACATCTTAATACAGTAAAAGCTTCTTCTCTCTATTTTAAATTTCAAACTCTTTAATATGTATATCATTTCTACACATTTATTTTCAAACCTTTATATTGAATTGAAATGACAAAGCTCAAAGAAAAAAGAATGTGGTATGACACAGATATCTTAATACGGTAAAATATTCTTCACATTTAAAAATATGGCTAACTGCTAAGATAGAGTTTAAGGTACCTCTTATCTTCTTGAGCAAGCTAGAAGACCTTTGATTCTCGAGAATTCAACACGAAAAATGGATAAGGATTAGAATAAAAATGGGTGAGTTTCCTGATAATCTCAATCCCAAGAAGCGAGAGCTTCCTTGGATGGATGTCAACTCATGTTTTTCATAAACATCAATGAAATGAAGAGAAATTAAAATGTAGAATCCAGATCTAACCTAAGCAAATCAAAGCAAACTAGGACCTTGTTCATATCGAAGGTGACACAAATATCAAGAATGCACTACAGAGCGGATGGCAAATGTACCAGACACTAAGCATGGAAGAATATGCATAATCCATATTTAAGATTTGAAGACCTTGCAAAATACAATATCAAAGTGGTTTGAAAATTAAAAATACCAATGAAATAAATTCAATTTTAATAAATAATAATATTTGAATAAATATAGATATACATAGCTGTAAAATCTTCAATGATAACTACAAATCAAAAATAGCCTCCTCACTGTCAATATTTGCATCTGCAGAATTACAATGGTATTTATGTAAAACTATAAACAATTAAATTAGAATCTCTTAATATGAAATTGAATAAATAAGAACAATTGAAGTGTAATCTCAAGGTGATACCTATTTAAAGCTGAAACAATCCATTTTCAATAGCTTCTTCGTATTCAATATTTGCACCCGCAAAGTTTGAAGATGCACCACTTCCAGTCTCATTGTTGAGATTACTTGGACTTGTAGCAATATTATTTACACCTCTTCTTTCGGCAAGGGAATTCCAATGTGCAATAGCTCTGTCAAAAGGAAAGGTTTCCAAAGAGTAGCGAGAAACATAACACCTTATGTCAACTTTTGAGATTTTTATCCAACCTGTTTCTCAGTTTTGATTTAATAAAAGATAAAGCACTGAAAAACTCTTTCATCCTCCATGGATCCTGAAATAATTGTTTGGCACAACTCATACAACCAAAAATATTCACTAATGTCTTCCTGTAACACACTACTTTGGTAGATTTTTCACCAGAGCTTTGTAATAGTACCACTCTCTGAAGGTTCGTTTAAGAGTTTATATTGTGACCTCATTGTCATTGCAAAATTAGTTGATTGAGTCTTTATTAAATCAACATTTAATATACCTTTTATTTTAATAACCTCGACCTCTGATGTTTTGCTGAAATGATCCAATATTGTACTCATGTATTTATGGAAAAGATTACTTACAAAATCAGCACGACCACCTTCTGTATTCCAAAAATTTGGATTCATCACACCCATGGCTTCAAGAATTTTGTCTTGGCTGAAACGTTCTCTAATTTTTGATGCTATGGGTTCTACAATTTTTCTAAGTTTTATTCTTGTTTCAATTATTACATAATCAAATAGATTTTTTGTCACACGAACTTCTTCTTTTTATGTTGATGTAACGTCTTTAATTTTTTGCAGAATGTGCAGTGGTATCTCTTTCCCGCTAACATGGATACAGAGGTGCTCATGGATATTAAATCTCAAAAAGTTATTGGGGTGGTTAAGATCCAATAAAAATTTCCAGTTATCAAATACAGGTGTATCAAAACTATCTGGGGAAGTGTACAAGGCATCAAGACTCATACATACCATTTTTTTCATCTGTATAAAATCAAAAATATAGGTTAATCTCCCACGTGCATGCTTCATCAATGTATTGATCTCCTGCAGCATTGGAAGAATTCCTACCAATGTAAGCAATGTCTCCAAATCAATTAGACAAAACAATAAGTCCCTCGCCCTGTCAATTTCATGACGACATGAAACCAACCAATGAAGGATACTCCTCATGCACTCTACATGCAGGCTCATACAATGAAATCCACCTTGTCTCAGCATCCTTTAGAAGTTTTTTTCCATCTGTAATTCCTATGGAAAATTTCTGAAACTCAAGAAATCACTTTGGGCTACTTTCCATATAGGCATGTAGTTCTCTTATAAGGTCTTCTACTTTTGCAACATTTTTCGTATTTGCTAATGATTTTATATGATAAATTCATTTTGTGAGCCATAGAGTGAATTGCTAGCATATAAGGGGTGACTGATGTTTGCAATCAAACACACAGCCTAGTTTGATGACCCTACATGACTAATGCACCATATTCTCCCACACATACCAACTTCGTAGCAATTTCATTCGCAGTCATGCCAGCAATTTCTTTCAAAAGAGAAATAACTAGTTTATATAGGTTTTCTACATTACAATTTTAAACCATTTTTTGAACACCCAACAAATGCGGAGTCCTCATATGATTTTCTAAAGTGTAAACATGGATACATACCCATGTGGTGTTGTCAACAATGGTCACTTCATTAATTGACAAAGAGATAAACTTTGCATTTTTTACACACTCTTTCAAATCTTCCTTCTCAATCATAGCAAGGCATTTAGCCATTTCTCATGCACTGTTGTCTGACCAATGAGACAGGGGAACATTTTGCATTTCATTATATTGATACAAAGGTTTGAAATCGATGAAATCTGAAATCATTCTTCCTTTCTTAAGGATGTGGAATAAAGTAGAAAATTGTATGAGTTCAGCACGCAAATTTGATTTCAATTCATCTTACCAATTTGTGATGTGATTATTCCGCCATTTTCTACGATAAGTCTGCATCTTTTCTGATCAGCCTCATATTATGCCGCATATTTCACATGCATGCATTCTTTTTTAGTTTTCCATCTGTGTGTTTTTATTTTCTGGTCCATCTTCCCTAGTTACAAGTGAAATATTGTTTTCCATAGTGTTTTTCAATTGTGTCCAACTTCATTTGCATTTTTTGTTGCCTTCCCAATTTCTACGTACATCTTATACATGTACATTCTGATGAAATTTCTTCAAAATTAGCTAGCTTGTACAGGTTTTATAAATGGAAATTTTGAAAGCCCATTCAAACTTGAATGTCCTCCCAAGTGTCCACATAATCTTGTTCGTATTTGTAGACACCCTAATTTCACATCTGTCCTAAATCAATTAATTCCCCTTCCTCATTTCCCACAAAAATACACTTTGAATTAGTCAAATATAATTTGATTAATTATCAATTTCAAAATCCAAAAAATCACCCAATCCTCAGCACATGTCATTATTCTCCATGTTTTTCTACTATTGAATTAAAAATTCAAATTCAAATCCTCACCCACCCTTCGTGGTCCCCACTCACCTAAAATCCTCCACTTATGAATTAAAAATATAATTCAAATCCTCACCCATTCTTTGTGGCCCCCACTCATCTAATATTGCCCACATTTTCAAACCACTCACCTAATCTTGCCTACATTTTCAAACCACTCGCTTAATCTTGCCCACATTTTCAAACCATGATTACTTAAATTACTCTAAGTTAATCGCTCCCCCAAACTATAAATACAACCTTACCCCTCCCCTCTAAACACACAAAGAATAAGATTGAATTCCATATCTAAGTTCTTGCTTCCTTTGAGCAAAGAACGTCGTTTTTCCTCGTGCTAATGCCTAAATAGCCTAATCCCTTTTCCCATCTAGTGGAAAGTAAGAGGTTTGTTGTTTCAGGAAGGTCTTGCTCCATCTTGAAGAAAAACACCTACATATCACACAATCAGGGCTCAATCCAAGTTTCCTAGCCCATTCTGAGGTTTTCTATGCAACGCAAAGGAGAAGGTATGATTATTGGTATTTTACTTCCTTCTTAGTAGTGTATTTTTCCTAACTTACATTCTGGCACGCCTGGTGGCTTTCGATCTGTTACCATTAGTTTCCCAATTAGTGGTTTTATATGTTCTTTGTTTATTATTGTTCGTTATTATTTCTTTTTCTGTTCCTTATGGCCTTCTTTGGTTAACCTTCATGCTTTGGGTAGTGTTTTTGCTATGTGGTGTCTTGTGGTGTATCTACAGGTTATAAAAGCAATGAAACTATGACACTCATCCTATCTTTGATCTCCTCGGTGCTTGGTGTTTAGTTCGCAGTTCTGATTTTTCTATTCACTCGTAATCTATAGAAACACATGAACTAGTCATTAGTTTATCATCTTACTGTCATGGGACAACCAATCCGGAAAATGCATTTATTTATTTACTTTGCTAAAATAACTGCTTTGTTGAAAGTTTATTATTATTATTATTATTATTATTATTCTTTCTTTCATTTTAGTTAATCATTTTGTGATCTAACTCTTTATTTCTGTTTATTGTTCTTTTTTAACCTTGTTGTCTAAATTTTAGCTTCTCAAGTGAAGTACAAAAGTCAGAAAATAAAAAAAACTAGCTCCCAGGATGTTTTTCTCACGTTCAAAATTTTCATTCAGAGTGCTACCATAGCCCATCTTCTGGAAGCCATAACTTTTGCTCCTGAACTCGGAATGACTTCATTTTTTTAACGAAAATGTATCAAAAATATCTATGCAATGAAAAAATAATTTTTTGATTTAGAATTACAAAAAAAAATTGGTTTCATTTCTTCTAACACCTTTCTTTTTAACAAAAAAAACAAAAGTATAGTTTTTTTTTTTTTAAAATAAATTTAATTTTCTTTTATTTAACATAACAACCTCACGCATATGCTATTTCCTCGCACTTCAAAAGTGATATTGGAAATCAGAAACCTGAGGCCACCCGAGCTCCGGAAAACAGTTTTTTTAAAATTTTTAATTTTTTGCCTTACATTTCAATTTTCCACGACAACACTTCCAGGTAACATTTTCACACTCTTCTTTTCTCGTTTTTCTTTTTTGTAAAAAAAATCATTATTGCTATTTTGAAATCATGATTAATTACAATAATTATTGACATTTAAAAAAAATCTATTCCAATTGTATCCACGTATGCTCTTTTCTTCCGCCTTCGAGCGATCTGGAAAATCAGAAATGGTCACAATTTTTTAGTTTCTTGTTATAACATTGCAGGATCCTCTAGCTTTGTTTTCCAACTGTTATTTCAATCATTATTTTCCTTTGTCATATTATTAATAATGTTTTGGTCATTGGTTGTGTATGCTCTTTTTTTGCGCCTTCGAGCGATCTGGAAAATAAAAAACAGCCATGATCACTTTTCTAACATTTCGTTTGTGTGAGGAAGAAATGGAGGAGAAAGAATAGAGATTGAATATCTCATATTATTCTATTAAACATAGAACTCACGTATAGTATTTATAGGAAAGGAATTGAACAAGACTCCCCTAAATGAATGGATAGGTTACAAAATAGAAGGAGAGAATAATGGAATACACCTATAGGGAGAATATAAAGGGATAGAATAGAATATAGACTCATAAAAATATAGATTATTCAACGTATGCTAACATTCCCCCCCCCCCCCCCCCCCTCTATTACATTATTCTTGCAAATGTGACCCCTGAAAAATTCAAATTTCACTTTGCCAAGGGATTTAGTGAGAATGTCAGCAACTTGTGCTTCAGTAGGACAGTACTGGAGCTGAATTTGATGGTTCAAGATGTGCTCTCGAATGAAATGGCAGTCAATTTCAATATGCTTTGTTCGTTCATGAAAGACTGGATTATGCACGAGCTTCAACACACTCTGATTGTCGCAATAGAGAATAGGTGACTGTTTTTCAGGAATTCCCAGGTCATCCAAAATGTGACGTATCCATATCACTTCGCACACACCTCCTCGTGTGGTGTGATATTCTGCCTCTGTGGATGAGATAGAAACAACATTCTGCTTCTTGCTTATCCACGAGATAGGTCCAGATCTGAGATGAAATATGTATCCTGTAGTTGACTTCCTGTCATCAACAGATCCAATGTGGTCCGAGTCGACGTATCCCTGTAAGAAGAATTGATCATTCTTCTTATATTCCAAACCATAATTAGTTGTTCCTCGGACATATCTCAAAACATGCTTTGCTGCATTCCAGTGACATTTCTTTGGCTCCTGCATGAACCTGGAAAGATAGCTGACAGCATAGCAGAGATCTGGTCTGGTATATGTCAAATAGATGAGCCCTCCAACAAATTGCCTATAGAGAGTAGCATCTACTTGAGGTGAGTCCTGGAATCTTGAAAGTTGCAAGCCTTTTTCCATGGGAGTGGATATAGGTTTACAGTCAGACATTCTATACTTTTCCAGGAGTGTCTTGGTGTACTTTGTCTGGGAGAAAAAAATGTGATGCTCCTTTTGCCATATCTCCAAGCCAAGACAGTAATGTAGTAGCCCCAAATCTGTCATGTCGAAGGTTCTTTTGAGATCATTCTTTACAATATCAACCTGATCTTCTGAACTACCAGTGATCACAAGATCATCTACATAAACAACCAGAATGACAATTTCTTTGCCTACCTTCTTTATATACAAATTTGAATCTGAGGGGCTACGAGTGAACCCATGCTGTAAAAGGTGATCGTTGATCTTGATATACCATGCCCTGGGAGCTTGTTTCAGTCCGTAAAGTGATTTGATGAGACAACATACCTTCTTAGGCTGCTTTTCATCAACAAATCCTTCAGGTTGGGTCATGTATACTTCTTCTTTCAGATCACCATTTAGGAAAGCACTCTTGATGTCCATCTGCTGAAGTCTCCATCCTTTCTGTGCTGCAAGTGCGTAAACTACTCTGATGGTCTTCATCTTCGCAGTGGGTGCAAAGGTTTCTTCATAGTCGATGCCTTCTTTCTGAGCATATCCTTTTGCTAAAAGTCATGCTTTATGTTTGTCGATGGATCCATCTGCCTTATATTTTGTCTTGAAAACCCATTTGTAGCCTATGGGTTTCTTTCCTGTAGGCAGATCGACAAGTTCCCATGTCTAGATTTTTCATGAGCGAGTCATATTCTGTATCCATGGCTTCCTTCCACTGAGTTTGACTGAGTGCTTCATGAACATTATCTGGCTCGAAGCTATTCATCAGTGAACTGATGAGTGCAAAATTGACCTCATTTCTTGTTTGAACTCCTTGTTTTGACTCCGGATGATGTATCTGGGAGTTGTTGCAAATGTGAGTCCTTAATAGTGCTTTGTACCCACTTCGGACGAGAACTTGGCTACTTTTGAGAAGAACTATGTCATTGCCGTGAGGATTGATGTGGAGTCACATTCTCCAGTTCTCCAAGGTCAACAAATAGTTCTCCTGGTAGCATTTCTTTTCTCTGAGTAGTCTCCTCTGGCTCATCATCTGATTCAGAGACTAATCAGTGAGATGTGTTTGGAAGTGGATCTTCTGTTGATACTATTGAGTCAAAGGATGACTCTGTCACAAACCACATCCCGACTCTCGTATATTTTCTTTGTCTCAGGATCCATGAGACGATATGCCTTCGAGGTAGTATTGTAGCCAAGAAGGATACACGGGAGTGTTTTTGGCTCTACCTTCTTTCTCTTCTGAGCTGGGACATGCATGTATGCTGTGCAATTAAATACTCACAAATGAGAAATTGATGGCTTTTTACCACTCCATACCTCTTCTGGCATCTTGTTCTGTAGAATCTTTGTCGGTGCCCTATTGAGAAGATATACAACCATTTGTACTACTTCAACCCAATAACATTCTCCTAGCTTTGCAGTTGATAGCATGCAATGCGAGCCATCTCCATCACTGTGCGATTGTGACGCTCAACCAATTCCATTTTGTTGGGGCGTGTAGGGAGAAGTCAGGTGCTGCTTAATGCCGTGATGGTTCAGGAAGGCCAAGAACTTCTTTGATGTGAATTCCCCCCCTCAATCTGAGTGGAGTAGAAGAAGTGGTTGTCTGGACTCTTTGACAACATGATGATAGAAGTTCTGCAAGTGTTGAAGAGCCTCACTTTTCTTCTTTAGGAAATATACCACATCTTGCGAGAGTGGTCATCCACGAACAACTGGAAGTATTTGTATCCTGAAAATGAAGTAGGCAATGGGCCGTTCAGATCGGTATGAACTACCTCCAGAAACTTCTTGGCATGGAAGGTGCTCGCTTGAAACGGATCTCTTTGTTGTTTTCCTGCAAGACAGCCAGGGAAAATAGGCAAGGAACTGGACAATTTGGGTAGTCCATGGACCATATTGCTTTGGAACTCATCTGGTGCAATGAACTGACTCGACAAGTGTCCATATCTAAAATTCCATAAGGTAGTTGATTCTATTGTTGAAGCAGATAAAGCTACTGCAGAAGATGAAACAATATCTAAAGCAAATAACTTATCTTTTACAAAAGCTTTAGCAAGAACCGTACCTTGTTCGGGAGATTAAGCATGATTTAATGCCATTTTGAACAAGAAATTCTACCTTAAGGTGATGATTCAAGAGCTGAGTAACTGACAAGAGGTTGTCTAGTCAAGCCAGGAACATATAGTACCTTTGTAAGTGTACATTTTCGTGGTCCCAGAGGAATGGTGACATTCCCTATTCCTTCTGCAATGTACTCTTTGTCATCTGCTATCCGAACTCGATCTCCAGTTGGCTCTTCGTGTAGTGAATCAAACAGCTTCTTGTCACCTGACATATGCTTGCTTACACCAGAGTCTATCAACCATAGACTTTCTTCGTTGGATGAAAAGTTTGAGAGATGAGTACAAGATTCTTACTACAATGGGCTCCTTTTAATGTCTCCTTATCAGATTCATCATCTTCTTGTTAGGCTGCGAGATGTCCCTTGTGCTTTCTTAAGAAGGGATGTCATTTGGACTTTTGAAAATCTTCGTGCACCTAGATGTGCTTGTATAGGCTTGATGACCCCTGTTTCAAGTTGTTGTGTCAGCAGTGATCAGTGTCATGAGTATTGGTTTTGTAAATGTGACACCATCTCTTTGAATTTTGATCTTTCTGTTTTGGGTTGCACTGGATGTGGCTTCTCTGGGGGACCTTTCTCGATTCTTCTGGCAATAGTAAGGCTTTGAGAACAAGGCTTTTTCCTGAGACTCCTTATGCGATGAAGTGATGGCCTATTCCTACTACAGCAAATTCACAAGCTCTTTGAATGTCACTATTTGTTTAAACACATTCAGTGTTGTAACGAACACTCGGAATTGAGAAGGAAGTTCTCTCAAGATGATTGCGATGAGAAGTTTATCATCCACCGTTTCACCGAGCGCTAATAACTCTGATCTCAGCTCAGCCACGCGACGCAAGAATTCCTCCACTTTCTCGTTAGACCCCATAGAGAGGGTGTGTAACTTTAACTGAAGATGAAGTATCTTCGTCTGATTTTTGGCTTCATAAATGGTTGCCAAATTGTCTCAGGACTCCTTGGGTTTTGTCCACATTCCAAACATGTGGTTGCACATCATCATTGATACTGAGCAATATCAATATCAAGGCTTTAGCACTAGCTATGTCATATTTTATTAGTTCATCGGGGGCTGTGGGAGCGGGCATAGACCCTGTGACAATTCCCCATAATCCTTCAAACGAAAGGATTGTCTTCATTTTTGTCTTCTAGGCCATTAAAATTGGACCCTTTGAGCAACTAAGCATTGGATAGAACTAATTTTGGAGTAGATATTGTAATAAAAAATGTATTCATTTATTTGAAGAATTTATTACAATATCGAATCACTGACGAGAATTATACTGCCTCGTAGATGCTCGCGATATTCATGTGCTGTGAGATGATGATGATTTGTAGGGCGTTCTTCTTCATCGTCACAGTCAGCGTCGTATCCGGCTTCTAATTCTTCCCATACTCACCTTGCTCGTGGCAGCTGACGTCGAAAAGATAGTATTCAAGAAGTCCTTCTCGAACTAGCTTGTCAAATGCAAGATTGACGGTATTTTGAAGCTCGTTCAACAAAGCAAAGTAGAACCCGGAGCTATCAAGAGCATCTTCATGGTGTTCTCTAGATGGCGAGTTGATATTCAGGCTTTCAGCTGTGGTGACCGTGTTATTGACACTCTCAATTGAGTTGTCTACACTCGACATTCAGTGTAGTCTTTGTAATTTCTCCAAGTTTCTTCTCCTCGTGCCATTCTACCTCTTCACATTATTTGGATGCAAGTCTGGTCATGTAGGAGAGAATGATTCCATGCAGCAATCTTCTGCTTCACGTGATCTCAGTTACAGCACAGATCATGGACAGGTTGAAAACAAAATAGCAATGAAAACAACAGGCAAATCTTGGCATTTTTTGCCTCGCCTTTGCATGACCCTCATACATAGCATTTTGGAACAGCTTCCTCTCCTTCTCTTTTATGCAGTTCTTGAAGACAACAAACTGTCCACAAGAACATAAAGCTCAAAAACATGAGTAATTTTGATTTGATCTCTCATCCTCTACATGCACAGGTAGCTGGTCAAAGATTTTATCGCACAAAACAACAAGAAATCATCCACATGAATAAATTAATCATAAGAATAATTGTTTGAATGGGTTTGATAGCAAATCAAGCGTAAAGTCTCTTCTACTCCATACGCAAACTGTCAGGATAGCTCATACTTGTATTTAGCGCAGATTTTCCAGCGAAAAACTTTAGGTCTTCAGGAAAAAGATAAAAAATGTGCACGTAGGTTACATGGGTTAGAGATAAAACGTTTTAGGGCACTGATGTGGTACAAATCCTCCATGCACAACTTCAGGCCTGCACCAAATAATTCTACGCCTCCACGCAGCTAGGTTGAAAAAACTTCTCTATTCAGCATGTAGAAAAAACAAGAAAAGATAAAATGTGCAGATATAGTTCCTTTTTTTAAAAATCCACGCTTAAAAAAACATTTTTGTTTTTTCCTGACATGTGCATTGTTTTAACAAGAAACAACTTTTTTTTCTTCTTTCTTTCTCTCCATGTTGAGCTAGAACTCACTGATGAAGCAGTCCTTTACATGTAGTAGCTATATTCTAAACATGTCCAAACTATGATTTTCCTTTTATCCAAGGCTGGAGAATGGATGTCTCCTTCAATCGCACATGTTAGAGTTTCAGAATGCTCTGATACCAAACTGTGAGGTAGAAATGGAGGAGAAAGAATAGAGATTGAATACCTCATATTATTCGATTAAACATAGAACTCACGTACATTATTTATAGGAACGGAATTGAACAAGACTCCCCTAAATGAATGGATAGGTTACAAAATAGAAGGAGAGAATAATGGAATACACCTACAAGGAGAAGATACAGGGATAGAACATAATATAGACTCCTAAAAATATAGATTATTCAACGTATGCTAACAGTTCAGGATAACTACTAATTTGTTTTCTGTAGGACCACGTTGTTGGAATATTGTAAAAAAAAAACACAAAACAAAAAATCCCACAAAAATACGACCACTCAAAGAAAACTGCTGAAACAAAAAAAAAAATACAGTCAAGTACGTAATTATTTTCTGCTAGTGATTTATTTCAAGTTGGAAAGAACCCTGCATTTAATCACTTTATCATTTTGTTTTTACACGTAGACGAGGTGGATTTCATCACCACCAAAGCTACACTGATGACATGAAATTGACTACCACACACCAACAACATTTGCATCTGCATTACACTTTGAGACCTAATCTCATCACAGCGTTCGGTATTTACCTCGCCCCTGCTCTTCACTTACAGGTAATGTTGTCATGCAGTGCATGCGAGTCATGCCTAAATAGCTGTAACAATGAATCTTGGGCGTCATCCCTATAAATCTTCAGGGAGTTATAAGGACACCATACACATTAATCCCTCCATCACCTTCCACCTTTTTGAAAAACCTGTCCTGGACATAGTGATTCACTACGAAACAGGCAAGTAAGAATTGGTGAGTCTCCTCTAGTGCTCTAAGGACTCCCCGTACCAATTCATTCCCCATACAAAATTAGGTATATCAGGACTAGGGTATATCGGAGGACACATTTTTTTTTGGAGTAATAAGAGCCTGCATCCATCAATCCACAACATACATGTATGATTGCATGAAACAATGATCATTCCTGAAGAATTTACCTCCTAAGCCAAAACAATTAGATCAATATGATTGCTTGCTGTGTGAAAATAAAATAGTTTAGCATTGTTTTATCATAAAACTTGGTTGATATCAATGTGTTCATTGTAAAATTTCAAACCCTAGTTGTGTTCCACAAAAAAAAATCAGTTCTCAACCAATTCAATACCAAACGAAAACATCCAAACAATCCAACAACATAGACCAAAACATCACACCAATTTCATTAACTCGATTCAGCCAATAATACACTTGTCATAGCTTGTCTTCGGCTATATCCAACTGATATTGAGTTACTAGCATTCACTACCCATATTGTCAATTGTCAAAACATCCTTCATAGCTTGTTTCTAGCTATATCAAACTAATATTGGGTGACTTGTTTGAGTTCACTCATTATTCTATCCACCATCACGTTTATCCAAATCATAGCCAACACAAATCCTTTCATAACTCATTTTCAGTTATATCACAACCATATCACGATTAACCTGTTTGGGTTACTCTCCTCGTCAAAAATCTAAATCTTGTTTAAGCCAAATCTCAACCATTTTCATTATAGCTTATTTAAGCTATCACATATTTATCCTGAGTAGCTTGTTTAAGCTTGCTCCTTATAGCCTTACTTGTTCAAACTCGATTGAGCCAAAACAAAGATCATAATCAATAGGTTGAGTTCTTCATCGCACCTTTCTTCATTCTCCCTCTCTTTTAAACATGATGAATTCAAAAAAAATATTACGCAATGAGCTATTAGAAAAAATTAATAAGTTGACAACACAACTCTTTCATATGGCTACACAAATTAGTGAACGATCACCCAAAAATCCAATCATACAACCTAATGAAGACGTAACTTCGCGTAAAGTCCAACGCCAGTTTACCCCCCTTGGAGAAAGTATCTCTAGTGCTTTTCATCAACTAAAAGGGGCTAAACTAATAAGATATCCAATTACAAAACCCTTTACTGAAGGGGAAGCTAAGCCATGTTGGTACAAACCTAACACATATTGTGAATTTCATCGCATTGATGGTCATCACATAGATAAATGTGTGCAATTTAAGAATTACGTCCAAGATTTAATTGATGACGACATCATCTGTTTAGAACTTGATGACAACGCTCTTGCAACCAACGACACATTCAATACTACAACTTTTCATGAAGAGCTGACTAGTTTCGAAACTCCTATATATACTAAAATTCCACGAGATCATGATGACAACAGTCAAGACTCTCTAATTCCAAACCAATCCATATCTTGTTCAAATTTCCTTCCATTAGTTCAAACATACATTGAACCTTTTTTTAGACAACAACATTCTTCCAACATCTACTAAGCACTTGAACTTATTTCGAGACTCTCTTTCAACCCAAACATACATTGAACATGTTTTGGAAAACAACATTCTTCCAACGTCAAATAAGAACTTGAACTTACTTCAAGACTTTCTTTCAGCCCAAACATATATTGAACCTGTTTTGGGTGACAACATTCTTCTAACATCTAACGAGACCTTGATCTCATTTCAAGACTCCCTTTCAAACCTTGATATTACTGTAGACACTACATAAGAGGTTCCATCAACAGGTACAATTAAGTTTGATTCTATTATTCCAATATTGGATCTTATGCCTAACATATCTAGCCTTGTTGTTGAAAGACAACCACATCGAGTTTTGACACTTGCGACAATGCAACCTATCATGTCCATCATGCTTTAAACGATCAATCTTACAGGCATCTCATCACTAATTATTCTCACTTGTTAAGACTTCTATGTGCATACATTCTACGAGGTAATTATACCCAGGAATATCTTCACACAAGCTTTTCCATCTTTAATCGTGAATCTATCCTCAAAACAATCAATTAATGGACAAATAGAAGCAACAAACCAAATAACACAAACCATCATTGTCAACACACATGGAAGCTATTGGCTTAACCAAATCTATCCCACTCTTTGGGCTTACCACACATCTTATCACACACCTACTAGAGCCACTCCCTTCTCCTTTGTTTATGGTTGGGAAGCTATTTTACATGTCAAGGTTGAATTTCCATCCTTCATAATATCCTTCAAAGATGTAATCAATAAAGATTATTATCGACACTCACACCATAATGAACTCAAGCTTCTTGATGAAAAATGACTTAATGCCCTAGATCATCTTCAAGTATATCAAAATCGGCTACGGCATAGCTAGCATAAAAAATTTTAACCTAGAAAATTTAAGGTCAATGATTTCATTCTCAAAGAAAATCGAAAGAACACACCCAAAGAACGAGACAAACAAGACAAATTTGAGCCCAACGAAATCATAGATAATTTTGAGTTTGGAGCTTATAAATTAGTCATTGACACAGGCCAAGTCCTTAAAAAACCCACGAATGCATTCCATTCAAAGAAATTCTATTCTTGAAAGAACTGTCTATTCCGGGAAACAACAAAGTGTACATTCTTCCTTTTGTCTTGCTTATCTCTGAATAAATTTATTTATTTCCATTGGTAGACATTTTCATTGTCAAAATCATATCTTCATATTTATCATCATGAGACAAGTGCTAATATAAGTCCTATTAAGTTTGTGAGCATCGTACTTGTTATAATATCTCCCATTTTTAGTCGCTTTCACCTATGGTCATATCTAGAAGCTTATTGATGGTAATATATTCCCTTCAAAGACATTCTCTCTTTCATAACGAAGCTATAAACTTCTTTACCCAGTTCATTTGTTCGTCCATCTCAGTCTTTGGTGTTGAACCCTCACATCCTACTAGTCATGTGGGGCTGAGATTGGGGGCAGACGTTCCTTCCCGAATACAAAGTGCTATTATAAAAATCCATCAATTCAATACCTTATGAATAATTCATCATCACATCTTTCATCCTTCATAGTATTTGGTGTTGAGCCCACACTTCTTCCTGGTAGTGTAAGATTGGGAATGGAAGAAGGTTCCCTTACTTGTCTATGTCTTGTATTCGATGATAAACCCTTGTCTCTTACAAGTGGCATGGAGCAAAGCGTAGAGGGCCATTCTCATAAAAGCATAAAAACATCGCAAAATATTAAAAAAAAAAAACCAAAACAAAAAAATACAAAAAGGGAATTCACTCACCTATATTTTTCCTTCGGTGATGAGCCCTTGCTTCTCACTGGTAGCATAGGGAGTCATTTCAAAACTACAAAATCTTACAGTGCTTGCAAATTATAGAATCCCCAAACAAGTAATTTAGATGCCTAAGTGAAGAGAGAACTATCCCTTAACCTCATATCTTACCAATCAGCAAGCCACATAACTGTCTAAGTCTAGCACGTGACTCATAAAGTGGAAACCATTTTTGAAACTGGTTAAACACCATTATGAAGAATGGAGTCACAATTTCCCAAATGGATTGTTGTTAGCATTTGTCTCTATATTCATTATCTACCTCCTACATCCTTCTTGATTCTTGGTGATGAGCCCACGCATCTTACTAGTTGTGTGGAGTCAAGAATGGAGCTGGACTTCTTTTCATCATATCATCACCACCATATCCTGCCAATAGAAAGAGAATTTGTGTTATTCTCAACATAAGTTACCACACGGAACACGGTACATATGGATAATATCCTGGTTTATCGCCTCTCAAAACTAAGTCTACACTTTGGTCCATAAATTGCCAATCATAATGTAAAAATCCACAAATAGTGTGAAAATCGTCAAAAATAAAAAAAAAGTGTAAATATCCAAAAATCCAAAAACATTTGAAAATCGTCAAAAACCCAAAAACATTAGAAACAATCATCCAAAATCCAACAAAAAATTAGAACTCATCTAAAATCCAAAAACCTTAGAAAGAATCGTCAAAAATCCAAAAACATTTGAAAATCATAAAAATCCAAAAATATTAGCAAGAATCATCAAAAATCCAAAAAAATTTGAAAATCGTCAAAAAAATCATAAACATTTGAAAATCGTCAAAAATCCAAAAAAAAAAGAAATATATATATATATATATATATATAATAAACAAAAATAAAAATATTGTAAACTCCACAAAATTGCAAAAAATCTAAAATAACCAACACAATTCAACCTTGGAACTATTATCCCCAACGAATGATCCAATCAGCTTATGACTACCAATTTCAAACCACTTCTCTTCGTGTGAATCCTCACTTGGGACAAATCCGGCTCTCATTGTTTCCTTATTTGAGGACAATGACCCAATACTTTACTATGTCCTCGTACCCCTGCTTGGGGGAACATCTAATCAATCGTCACTATGGAACACGTTAGGGACATGCTTATTGGTTCTTGTGTTGCATTATTGGCTATAAATTATTAATTACTTTCTTGTATCTTGATATATTACAGGGGGCATCTTGATTTTATGTATCCTAGTGTTCTCTCTAATATTCTTATGTTATCTAATTACATGTCGTACTGGGGCATCATACTTTCTTAATGGCCTCTATCTATGCTCTCTTCCATTTGCATATTATACTGGGGCATCAAAGCTTTTTTATGGCCCCTGTCTACACTATCACGCATATTACAGTCTAGTCATCCTGATCTTTTATATCATGATACATCTTGTTATGTGCTATATTAAAATTAAGATGCTTTTCATCACGTGAGTATCTTCCTACATGATCAACATCTTACTTTGCACCCCATCCATTCACCCATACTAATACATTCTCTAGTTTAGGAATCCTACTTGATCACCGTTGCAGTTTGTGAATCTTACTTGATGATCTTTCTCAAGTAGCATTCATTATCCAGTAGCTCCTTCTCCCCCAGCATGATCACCATGTATTTTATCCATTCATCCTCACTCCTCATTTTTACTCCTCCGCCACTTATCCCCATATTACCCTTTTCACCATTCATGTACACTCTCACCCATTTGTATTCTTTCATTTCCCCCTTCTGCTTCCCTCTTGGCAATATTACTTAATAACCCCTTCTATATGGGATCCTCAGTGGAGGTTTACTCTCTCGCTAAGATCTTCCCACTTTAGAAGCTTCTTCACCAGCTCCCCTCTCATCAAACAACACTCATCACCGCACACATCTTCCCATTTCACCTCTTCTGCTTCTCATTCTCGTATCATTACTCTCACCACACGGAAATACCAATTAAGGATTCCCCTCACACTCTCCTCCCTTCAGTACATATATTCCTTCATCCATTCATGTTACATTCCTTTGTTTCCTTTCTTTCTTTTTATCACCTCATCTCGTATCCTATTCTAATCAGGCATACCTCACTCACTCTTTTCTCATCCTTCCCCAAATCCATCTTATGCCTGGTCATCCTACTTATACGCTCTCATAGTATGGAAAATTCACTTGAGGGTTCCCCTTCAGTCCATTTTGTCATACCCTATTCCCACCAACTTTATCTTCATCCTTCTTCTTCTTCAGCTTGGCAATCTTACTTAACCATTCAGGCTGAATTGCAATTTTACTTAAGACTTCCACTTAAGGTTGATCTAGCCAATGGCCTTCCCCCATCCCATCATATTTCCCCCATCTTATTTCTCCCACCTCTTGTCACGATCATCATCTTCAACCTACCATTCCACCCCTATCCTCAATATCATTTTATCTTTCTCCTTGCATATTATCCCCATCGGTTAGGTGATCTTACGAAACCTATCCGATAGCATGGTGATCTTACTTAAGAGATTCTCTTAAGCATGACATGGCATCTTACATTCACCCATCACTCTACAATTTCACCATCCATCTTTCCTCTTCATTCCCCATCATCACATATTTTTACCACCACTATCACTCTCATCTGCTTGGTAATCTTACTTAACCACTCACCCAACATGGCGATCTCACTTAAGAGTCCCTCTTAAGGATGATCTATCTCCTTGCCTTTCCCCATCACTACTCACTCTTCACCATTCAATTTTTCTCAGCATTCCCCATTATCACATCCTTTCACGTCCTTTTTTATTCTCACAAACACCACTTCACGCTTGACCACTTGTCATCTCTAGTTTTGCTTGCTTGGCAATCTTACTTAACCACTTCCGTCACATGACAATCTTATGTTAGGGTTCTCCCTTCACTTAACTTTTCATCATGAACTTCTCCCCCACCTCATTCTTCATTTACTTTGTTGATCGCTTATTCCACCTGGTATCTCTTACTACCCACTTTTTCTTCTTACTATTATCCATTCTCCACATATCCTCTTACAACATACATCTAATCTCTTTTTCCTACAATCACGTCCTTTTCCCCCATTTTCCCCTTCTTGATCCATCATCCTTCATATCGTTTCTTCCCATTCTTTTCATGTCTTGGTTCTTCATCCTCACCTTGTTCGTCCTCATCACCCACATCCTCTCCTCACTTTCACCTAGTTCCAACTCATCCCTCCCATTTTATTTACTCTTTCCACTTCATCTTCTCAAAATACCCCCACATTTCTACCCACACATGCATTTACCATTATTGTTAACATTCCTCTATCATTCTTTCATCATCATCTTCTATTCTCGTGCTACTAATTGTAAATGGGCTTTCCCTAAAAACAAGTAATCCTCATTCTGCATGACCTCATTCACTCCCTTGGACCTTCTAGAGTTTCCCTTCATTCCTTCCCTCCTCTAAGCCCACTACTCATTATAAAAGGGATTTTCCTAACATCCCTTTGTTGGCGTTACCCTTTCCAATCCTCGTTAGCTTTCTCCTTTTCTTCATTTTCTCTCTCACCACTCATTATAAGGGGAATTTCCCTAACGTCCCCTCGTTGGCATTTCCTCTTCTATACCCCATTCTCTTTTCTCTCCTATTCTTTTCCCTCAATCCCACCCTTTCTTGTTGCTTCTTACCCATCTCTCCATCTTCTCTGCGCCCTCTTCAATATCTTTCTTGTCTTCATCATACATCCCTTTTCTATTTTCTTGTCATCCTAGTATCCTCATTTGATGCATCTCTACATCTTTTGCAATCGATGTCATTCCTCCCCTCTTTCTTCTCTGAACATTCCTTATATTTTTCCCTTTCCACGTTTTACCCCCTTTCTGTATTCCCTTCCTTCTACATCATTTTCTTTGTTATCCTCTTCTTTCTCTCACCCATCATCTTATTTCCCTTCCCTTGTATCATCTTCTTCCCCTTTTTCCATCATGTTTCCTCCTTACTTCCCCATCGATAACCTTTCTCTTCAGTGTTGTCCTATATTTTTTATCATACCACCCTCCACATGCATCTCCATACGGTCTATTCCATATTCTTTTCCTTGGTATTCCTCGCAATGACACGATTCCTTCAATATTCTCCTTGTATTCGTTCTATCTTCCTTTCCTCTGCCCTAATTTTCACATTTCTTCTGACCACTTCTCCTTTTCTCTACCACCCCTACTTTTTCGTTCATTCTGTATCTATTTCTCTTCTATTCTTTCCTCTTTTTCACACTTTCCTCACCCGTCATAGTTTTTTTTCTCCATTCTACTTATTCTTTCGTCCTCTTTCCATTTTCATCCATTTCACCCCTTACTCCCACCTTGTTTTCTCTTTCTTATTTATCCTTTCCTGTTTCCTACTTTTCTTACCTCTATCATTTATTTCACTTTCACGCATCCCTCTTTACTATCTCTGTTACTTCCTTCATTTTTCCCATCTCTCTATTTCATTCCTTCACCCTCTCCTCTGTCATTTTCCTGTTTTTTCCTTGTTTTTCCAACATCATTCCCTTCTTCCCCTATCATCCCTCTCTCTTATTTCTACCTCTTTCATTCCTCTTTTTCCCGTCCCATATCTCCCTTACTCTTCTCGTAATCAACCCCCAATCCTATCCATTCCATTTTCTATTTCCCACACACCCTCGCACCTAGGATTCAAGGCCGATTTAATCCTTTCTCCATTTGCATTGTGTGGTCATTTCAGAATCTTCCACTCCATTATCATCCTCTTCTCTGCATAATTCATTTCTCTTCTTTTTGAGAGTTCTGTCATATATTCCATTCTTGTCAGTCCTCTCGAGGGGGCATCATCACATCTATCCATAATCACATCTTCTCATGACATTTTTGTCTTGGAGGATAGTATGACATCCATCACTCACCACTTTCAATTCTCCTCAACAAACATTCCCTCTACCTTTTTCTTAAGAAAAGTAGATTGAATTCTTCCCCCATCCCGTCTGCTTTCTTTGAAAGGACACTACTTTCATAGTACCCTTCCAAAGAGGGGAAAATGTAGACACCCTAATTTCATATATGTCATAAATAAATTAATTCCCTTCCTCATTTCCCATAAAAATACACTTCGAATTAATCAAATATAATTTGATTAATTATCCATTTCAAAATCCAAAAAATAACCCAATCCTCACCACATGTCATTAGTCTCCATGTTTTTCTACTATTGAATTAAAAATTCAAATTCAAATCCTCACCCACCTTTCGTGGTCCCCACTCACCTAAAATTCTCCACTTATGAATTAAAAATATAATTCAAATCCTCACCCATTCTTCATGGCCCCGACTCATCTAATCTTGCCCACATGTTCAAACCACTCACCTAATCTTGCCCACATTTTCAAACCATGATTACTTAAATTACTCTAAGTTAATCACTCCCCTAGGCTATAAATACAACCTTACCCCTCCCCTCTAAACACATGGAGAATAAGCTTGAATACCATATATAAGTTCTTGCATCCTTTGAGCAAAGAACGTCCTTTTTCCTCGTCCTAATGCCTAAATAGCCTCATAATCCTTTTTCCCATCTGGTGCAAAGTAAGAGGATCATTGTTGTAGGAAGTTCTTGCTGTCTTGAAGAAAAGCACCTACATATCACACAATTAGGGCTCAATCCATGTTTCCTAGCCCATTCTGAGGTTTTATATGGAACACAAAGAAGGAGGTATGATTATTGGTATTTTACTTCCTTGTTAGTAGTGTATTTTTCCTAGCTTACAGTATTCATAGTTTTACTTTTACGTGCAGAGCTTTTAGGAATATCACGATCACCAGGTTCCCTTTTTTGTGAACCACTAGTTGCATTTTGCACTCTTGATTGCACATCAACAGGAATATCTTCAAGCCATGACATGATATCATTATAGGTGTCATTTGGCTGATACTAAGCATAATGCATGCCCACTTCAATAACACCTTCCACACAGTCTATGCTCTGATTGATTTCAGTGGGAGCTCTATAGGTGCTGGCAGTTGCAGTATCTGAACCAGTATAGTTTCCAAAATACTTGAACAAAGACTTTTGAGTTTTTTTTGTAACTTTTTGGGTGTTCTGAGCACTATCAGCTTCCATTGTTCTCAGCATGATAAATTCAAGTCAGATAAGCCCTTGGTCGTCCGTCAACAAACACACCTTGTCATGCGTCAACAAACAAAACTTGTCGTGTGTCAATAATAGTTCCCTATTGTGCGTAAGAAGGTTATTCTTATCACCCGTCAACAAAACCTTCTTGTCGGCTGTCAATAGAGCCTTCTTGTCACCCGTCAACAGATCCTTCTTTTCACCTGTCAATAGGTCCTTCTTATCACCCGTCTACATAGCCTTCTTGTCATCCATCCAAAGACCCTTCTTGTCACCCATCAACAGATTCTTCTTATCGTGCATCAGTTGAACACTTTTGTTTGAAAAATTGTACTTTTGTGTACTGGAATCTGTTGCTTCGCAAGTTTTATGTACTTCAAAATAGATATGCCCCCAGGTGGTATGAGTTAACAAGTAGTGTTCTACCCGGTGAATACTATAGGATTATATAGGGATATTTTAAAGAGGTAGGCTAAGCTGACCCCTAAAAAAATTAAACTTCAATTTTTAAGCGAACATGTCAATGACCCACGCCAGAAAAATTGTCTTTTCAATTTTTTCTAAAATGGAATATTCACCATATTATAAATATTCGCCACTCAAAAAATCCCTGACGCAACATGATGAAATGAATGAATTCTCATTAGGGATACTGTTATATTTTTATTGACAGTGTTTAGAAAAAACTTGAAATGGAATATTACCTAGCAAATGAGAACTTACAAATGCAAAACACACAATAAACAGACATAAAAAAGTTAGTTTGATGCATCCATTATTTAGAGAGAAAATATGTCATTTCTATATGTAGAGGAGAGAAATACAAAATAATATGAATATGCATCACATGCTTTTATTTCCTAAGGATTATAGCTTCCCCAAAACATCAATTGTAAATACCTACACCATAAAAATATTAGTTTGTCATTAACTGTATATTTAAAATAAAAGCACAATATCATGGGATCTACTAAACAATTCCCCTATGGGATACCAAATATTGCTACTCACTCTTTTACAAATGAGGACATTGATACTCAATTTATTTCTAGAACATAAATTACATGTGGTTGACCATCCTAATACCCAAATTATTTATATCCAAGTACCTATAGTGCAACATGAAGTTCATAGATTAAATTATTTATAACTTTCAATAATTTTTATATGTTCCATTCACAAGTAATTGTATCCAAGCATTTAGATTAGAATATTCTAAGGAAAACATGTTTGTTGTAGATATCTAGTTTAAAAAATAATAGTCACCACTTCTCTAAATGGAATAACATGGACCATAGAAAATAATCGCATATCTTAAGTATGCTTAATCAAGTTTAATAAATGCTAGTAGTAAGAGTAAATCCGATGTTACTAGTTTCTCATACACATGATGGCTGATACAAAGATAATGTCCAATCCATTATCTCCCTGTAAGACATTATACACTTTCGAAATGTCACCTCTGTCACATAGAACAATAAAATACATTTATTGTTAGAAGGCATGGATTAAAAACAAATCGTGTCATGTAGGGCTTGAAATAAAATAGAGCATTGAAATTCATGTCAAACTTATATGATGTATTGAAATTCATGTCAAACTGGGTATGTATTGAAATTCATGTCAAACATATATGATGTATTCTTAGTGTGTATATCCATTAATTATTTAGTTACATGTTTGATTTTCAGAGCTTTTTGAAAAATAATTCAACAAGAGAATTTCATGTTATTGAATAATTCAAAGATGGTTTTGCAGCTTCAAAAATATGAAGAAGAAAAGACTAGGCATGAGAGCCAAAGGATTGATTGTAGAAGGAAACATCTATGCAAACCATTCCCAACTGATCTACAAATATCATTTCCAAATCAACCTACTCTTCAACAAATGAGTTCATATTTAGAAAATCTTCATGCCATCAATTGAAGGAAAAAAACGCAAGAAGCATTGGACATAGTGTGAGGATATGAAGAATCAGTTAGTTGCTGTAACACTTTTTTTCGTACATATGTGTTTTATATTTTTTAGAAATATATCAAAGCTATCTTAAATCATTTGACATAGTGAAGGTGAGTAAACATTTGGCACTGTGGTTCAAAGGAAAATCAAAGTGGCTTCTACTCAATTGACTTTTCTAGAGCATTTCCCGAGGGGAAAGAGCTATATTTGTTACCTCAACATTGTTATTAGGTATTACTTTGTATAATTTTTATTTTGTATGTCTTCTTCTTTTTCATGCGCATAATTTCTATATTTGGGTCTCCTTTTTAGCTATGTTTTATTTAGGTATTCTTCTATCTTGATATAGAGAGAAGGTAATTGACAGTTCATATTATATTATGAGCCAAGGATGAGACATGTTGTTGACGATAATAGTGTTGTAACACAAGTACCATGGGGAACAACTGATGTTGTGGAAAGAGATTATGAACATGACTCCAGTGATGATGATGACCCCAATAATGAAGAAGATCACCATATTGATCAAGTCAATGATTAAGGCAAAGCTCATTTTGAAGAAGAAGAAGAAGATGATGATGATGATGAAAGTGACGGTGACGAACATCACAAAACAATAAATAATGAAGATGATGATGAAATGAATATCCCAACAAGTAGATATTTGGACAATGAATGAATTGTTCCCATAATTATATATATAGTTAAGAAGAAGAAAGGAACATTAGCTGTAACTACAAATCCAAGTCACATAACCAACGAGGAGTTGGTAGAAATACAGGAAGATGAAAATAAATAGTTGAAATATTCATAAACCTATTTCTTGTGCTATTTCATTAATTCAATTTTGTCTTGTGTTACAATGTTTCATTACATATTTTTTGTTTTGATTTGTTGAGATAGAATATGTTTTTCCATTTATGGAATTTGAATTCAACTCAATTAATTTATAATTAATGTAATTGAATTTTTAAAGTCTACAGCAATTGAAGGCATATCACTAATTTGGTATATATGAAGTGAGATGTAGATGATTTCTTATTTTGATCAAGGTCAAATAGGCAATAGTTTGGTGTATGAAACTTACTCTATTAGCATATTTAAGTGGCACTGAGCTTGGTTCACTTATCATTGCATGATTTGAAATAGTTTATAATTAATGTTGGTTTCAGGAGTCAAATTTGACCGTTGACCTTGTTTATCAAAGATTTTTTGTATGAGTGTCATCTTATTAATTTTTTTATTCAAAAATATTTTAATGTTCTTGGTAAAAATAATAGTATTTTAATATATAATTATATAAACGTTAAAAAACATATATAATAAGTAAATTATATATTTAATATACATAGTTATATACCCCTTCTGTGGGTAGCTAGAAACTCTCACACACCCCTTTTGGTACTGTCACAAAGCCCATATTTGCTTGGGGTTGGATTCATTCCTTCTTCCAATATTTTTTGCCAGGAGTGCTTCACATGGCATTATGTTTTACTAGGAGACAATCCCCAAATGCCACATAAATTTAGCCAGATTTGACATGCTTTCAGAGGGGAAATTTTGTTGTGGTTATAGAAAGAAAGAAATGCTTATTTGTTTGCTAATATTGATGCCGATCATCACTTCTCTATTTATAACAAGTCT